>OZ008369.1:288900712-290100712 GCA_963931995.1 Phaonia tiefii
AGTCTACTATTTTGCACATATATATTTTAGCGTGGAGTATTATATTCAATCAAAAAAACAGTTTTTATTTTTTGAGGATTACGACTTTGGGCATTTCAGGTGACGTTTTGTGAAATTTCCTCGTTCAATGTATTTTTTTCAACTATTAAACCAAACCATATCATGTGTGGGACCCGCGGGCCGGGACCCACATACGCACAACTATTTCGAACAATTAAGATTATTACCCGTCTCGAGGGTAATAGCCTGCTGCTAATTTTACCACTGACTGGTATTAACAGATCTCTACATTCAACTATTTATCATTTTTCACTACGATTGAGACACCTCCAAAACATGGCTCCTGAACGCTTCAACAGCTTCATCGGGAGTCGGAATACGTTGACCACGCAATAAAAAGAAGTGCTTGGGTGTCAAATCAGCGCTGTACGGCGGATGACCCATCAATTCGACATGTTGAGTGCTCAAATAGCACATTGTTTCAGCTGAAGTGTGAGAGCTCGCATTCTCCTGATGCAAAATTATCCGTGTTCTCTTGTTGTTTTTCCTTATTTGTTGGTACATTTTTCGCAAACAGATAGTAGTATATCACTCAGAACTGATCGTCCTACGTTCCACTGAAGGCTCTTTGGCCACATGATCGGTTATACCGAAACAAACCGCGATCATTTGCTTCGATGTGGAATTTTGTTGGATATAGCTCGACTTGAAAGACCCATACGGTCGATTGCTGTTTTGTTTCGGGCTCATATGCATAAATCCATGATTCGTCACCTGTGACGATGTTATTCACTGCATTTTAGTTACAGCGGTTGTATTTTTTGAACATTTCTTTGTTCCAATCGACACAAGCCTTTTTTTATTATGTGGAATCCAACGAGAACAAATCATTTTCACGGCCAAATGAACATGCAATGTCCAAGCTTGTATGCCATAATAATGCCTCAATCTCATGTATGTCACATGTAGATCTTCCTTTATCAGATTGTTTGCGGCAAATCGACCGAAGTTGGACTACCGTCACGAAATTCATCCTGCAGCGAGCCGCGTCCGAGACTGACAGTGGTGTTTGATGGTGCTTCATCACCGAACGTCGAAACAAGCTGATTGAGACAATCTTGTCTCGATAATCCACGCCGAAAATCGTAAAAAATCATCGCACGAAAATTTTCACGGGTTAATTCCATTTTCTGACCGAGATGAATTTTTCAACACACTGTAAATACAACAAATAGTGCTCGTAAGTGAAAACGTTCTAGATATGTTTAACCTAGAAAATGTCAAACTTTCCAATGGAAGTTCAAGTTTGCATCTGGCAACACTAGTATTGCCAGGACCCAAAATATAAATAGCAACCCTCTATTCAAATAATCAAGCATTCAAGTCGCCAAGAATTAAATTATTCTACATTATATATATATAAATAAACTGTCACAACAATATACTGTCTGCTGTCTTGTTAAAATAACGGACAAAATGTTTGATGTTTCATCAAATGGAAGTTCAAATTGCGAACATGTTTACAAAAATTTCAACAAATGCTCTCCCATTATATCCAATGAAGGTACCACTACAAACCATGAAGGGTATGAAGGTAACCACCACACCATCAGTAATATGTGAGCTTTCTAGAATTACACTCACTTGGACACTCACTGGACCCTCTGAAAAATTCGGTTGAGGCAACCGAATTACCCGTGACCGAATTTAGAGGTTGCCACAACCGAATTTAGCAGTAGACATGTAGGCAGTAGACTAAACTAGCAAAGGCACAAACCACATTAATTTACAGAGCTCTGTTAACGCGTTAACAGACATACGTTAATGTGGTTAATAATTAGTATATATTAATAAACCCAATTTTTAACCGATCATAGCAATATATATATACACGAAAATAATCTATTACACTAATAACAATATATCATTAACAATTTTTAGCCCAAAAGCGAAAACAGCGTTGTAGAAAGTTTACAGTCTACACATAAAAAATATGCGCCTTGGAAACATTCAGTTAGGTCATTGCGAAACGTATTCTCAGGTGCATCGTTGGAAAGCCCTTTGTAAACGGTTTCAAATCTGAAAACAGAATGTGCAAAAGTCCTTCGCAGTATGAAAGTATTTTAAATCGTTTCGTAATACCCTAAAAATATTTTCGCCCATTGTTCGAAATCAACGGATTTTCATGTGTTGTCAAGTACGTTGGTAGAAAGCTTTTTGCAAGCACTTTCAGAATCTAAAATCAGAATGTATAACAAGTGCTTCAAAGTATGAAAATATACCAATTTGGTTCAAGATACCAAAAGTCCATCGAACTATGAAAGTATTTCAACTTGGAAATCAAAGAATTTCCCCATGTTCTCACGTACGTCGAAGCAAAGTCAGTGTTAAATTTAATTTTTGTGTATATATAATACTCCGATCTGTTACAAATCGGTTTTATAGACATAAAAACATAGTTTCCCATTGCATACCATACAGAGATTGAGGAGAGTTTCTCAAAACCAGTGAGCTGTGCGCTTTCTAGTATTATACTCACTAATTGGGACCTACAGTTTTACACAGGTTCCGAACGGAGCTTTTTCATGACTAAATACTCGACAGTGTCGCCGTCCCCGTAAGCGAAGTGACCGCCATCGAAAGAAATGTAAGGTAGTCAGAGCAAAGACATATACATACCTCTTTTTTACCACTGTAACACTAAATATACTAAATCAATAACAGAGCTCTGTTAATGAATGTGGTTTATGTGTTTGCTAGTTAAGCCTCGTTTTCACGATGGTAGTTTCTGTCTCGATAGTACTGCCATGGCAGTTTGCTTCCATAACTTTGTGACAGTTACTGTCAGCCCACCATTCACACTGATCTTCCGGCAGTGACAGCTGTGCGATAAAGGAAGCTGCAGATCTTTGGTGAAATTTAGTGATATTTAACGGTAGTTGATTCGGAGAAGAAACACTTTAGGAGCCTCACACTGTCAAACAACCCCGTTCACACAATGACAGTTTCTGTTACTGTCGCGACAGTATTGTCGCAATATCAAGTCAAACTTAATGTGCAACAGGGCACGACGAAAGTACCGTCTCGACAGTAATCTTCGTTCACATCATGACAGAAGTCACGACAGTTGCTGCCGCGACAGCGAATGTCATGACTTCTGTCAAAGTGTAAACTAGGCTATAAATTGTTAGGTGATCTTCTCGGACATGGTAGAGTCTATTACAACAAAACTAAAAGGTGGATGAATTAGAGGTTGTTACAACCGAATTCTAGGTTGTCACAACCGCATCACAAGGTGTCACAACTGAATTATAGGTTGTCACAACTGAATTACTTTCTGCAACAACGGACTTAATTGTGGTCACAACAAAATTTAGACGGTGTCACTACAGAATTTCGAGTTTATTACAACCTAATCGAAACTTGTTCTATTAATTATACATAAATGCATTTAGTGAGAATTATTTAATGTTTTATCACAACTAATCACAAGCGAATTTGCGGTTACCACAACTGAATTATTATTTGCTTTATTATTTTAACTAAAACCGCATTTAGGGAGATTTTTTTAATATTTTATTGACAGTATGATTTCCTATATCCTCATATATAAATAATTATTACCATGATTATAATAACCTGTTTGAATGGTTACCTTTGGGGGGGGGAAAATTAATTCTACATACCACTTCAGACCGTCTTTGAAGCCCCAGCGATCATGGGTCACAACCGCAATAATGATATTTTGTGTCGGTCGATTCAAGTCTTAAATCCAACCATTCGATCCTACTTACTTACTTAGGTTGCCTCAAACTACCCAGAGGCGTCAACGGCCTTAAAAAATGAGGGTACCGTGTTTCTGTAACCGGAACGATCTTCAGGATTTCTCCTCTACTTGGTAACACAAAGCTCTACCACGCAATGTTCCACCTCGTATTTCCAGCGAAATCTTGGTCCTATTTTCCGATGTTTTTCGAATATTGCTTCGAGTACCTTTCGCACTGGTTCATTCTGATCCATTCCAGTTCATTCTGATCCATCCATTCTAGCCACCGTAAACGCGCTACTTTTATATGCATAACTACTTCCATGTCGGGATACAGATTATACAGCTCCTGCTTTATTCGTCGTTGCTACTCGCCGTTTTCTATTATAGGGCTATATATATTTCGGAGACTCCCAGTAATGCTTCATCAGCAAGCGATATGACCCAGAGTCCTGCGCCCTAAAGCAGGAGATGTTGTATGAGTGTCTGATATAGTTGGGTCTTCGTTTAGAAATGATCTTATCTTAGAAGTGAGAGATGATCTTATCTCAGAAGTGCTTGGTTAGTCTGAAATAACACCTGATTGCAAGCACAATTCTACGTTTGATTAATAGGCTGACGTTATTGTTTCTGTTCTCGGCTGAGCCGAGGTAAATAAATTCATCCACTACCTTGAAATTATAGCGGTTATCAACGTTCACCCTTTCACCCAATCGGGTAGACGTTCTGCTTGTCGAGGCCATTAATTTTGTCTTGTCCTCGTTTACCGCCAAAGCCACTTTTTGCTGATTCCTTCTCAATTCTCGAAAATACTGCAGTAACTTCTCGCAGCTTTGGCCCAATTTTGTCTAAACCATCAGCATACACGAACACCATGCGACTTTGGCTGCTGATGGTTTTATTAGTGCAGGTCTTTATTCTATTAATATGTTGTTCTATTAATATTTATTCTATTAATATGTTGAAGAGATCGCATGATACGGTGTCTGCCTGCCTGAGGCCTCGCCTCGTACTAACTGATCGGGAGAGATCTCTACCAATCTTTACTGAGGATTTCGTGTGGGTCAGTATCATTCTACGAAGGCTTTTCAGCTTAGCAGGAATGTCAAGCTCCGACACACTTTTCCCCTTATCGGGCTATCGAAGGCAGCCTTATAATTTACATACAGGTACAAATTTAATATTACTGGAAGCAAAATCTATGAATATTTTATTACACTATTTTTGGTGTTGAATGAAGAAAAAATAACGTTGCCTAGTTCGTGAACTTAAATATTCCAGATCTTTTATTATTTGAAAAACAAATAACTGGCAGCAGCCTTAGATGATAACGAATTCAAGATCCCTGAGTTGGAAACCTTCGCATGTGCGACCTCTTTATTAGATGAATTTCTTTGGTAGTCGTATCTTTGACTGTAAAAATGTCCTTCTTGTATGCCCATTTGAAGTAATTTGTCCTTTCAGTGTTGATTTGCTAGCCTTTTCCCCTACTCATTTTATACCACAAGGTTTGTGAATATGCAAATAATTTTGGCTCTGATTTGTCAATTCATTTTAGTAATGAGATTTCAAAGTTCGCTAAAGCGATCACCCACTATTATGCGCCATTTTGCGATACATGTTTCCTTATCTTAAGCATTTGCTGAACTTAATCAGACACTCCACACAGATAATTTGTATGATCACAATTAGTTCATAGCGAAAATAAATTGCAAAATAAACGACTAAACATCAAGGTTGCTTTTAGGGGCAACATTTATATACAGACATTTTCTCCTTTATACAAATTAAATATATATCCACTAATATTATGAGCAATCTGACAAAAGAATTCTCGATCATCCAATACAACAAAACTGCAACATCTAACAACAAGAATCCAATTCACCACTAAAACAAAAATCATGTTTGTGGCTTAAGTCTTTTGTTTTGCCTAATGATTGCGCTTGTAGGAAATCATTGCATTGGCAGCAAAAACCAAGCACAAGCACAATAAATTATGGATAATTTTTGTCATGTTACTAAACATGTAAATCAATTATTATAATTATTATTATTCCACCTCCTTATCGTCGTCTTTGCCGCTGTTGTTTCTATTAACTGCTGCTGCTGCTGCTACAACTATTATAATTTTATTTCATACTGTATCTGTATCTAATGAAGATCCGCCTTAATTTTAATTGTTTTCTGTATTTTTTTGCTTTTTGTATTTATTTTTATTTTATACTCAAAATAAAACCATGCACAACAAAAAATACAAATAAAACATTAAATAGCAAACAATAGACAAGTAAGTGAACATAAAATAGCGAATGTTGCCATATTAACTTGCTACAACACAAATATAATTAACAAGTCAAGGTCGTTGTTATGACTTTCAGTAAATACTACAACAAAGAAGAAGAAACAGACGAAGACAACGACAAAAACGCTATGCAAAACATTAAAAGAACATCTGCATTACGGCAATAATGACGATGATGATAATCATGATGACAATGATTATCATATCCATGAAGGGGAAGATGAACTGCGGCTGGCAGACAAGCGTTTAAACCAAACTGCATTGCTTTTTACAAAGCAAGACGAACAATAAGGTTGTTTATCACAAGAATACGCAAATGTGTTAAATGATTTTTTGTGATTTCATGTAAATTAGATTAGAAAATAAGTTAAGTAGAGCTGTTTAGCGGGATTTGAAAGCATTTGCCTGTGTTTGCCACAATAATGTTGGGCAAGCACCTGGTTCCAGTTAGCACTGTATTCATAAGTCCTTGCAAAACCGTGGAACTCTTTCTTAAAGTATTGTGAAAAATATTGTTACTTTTAATAATGTACAATTTCCGGCTACATGAATTAGGTGTTTTGATTTTTCCAAAATTGTGCAGCCGAAAATTTTTGTAATTTTTTGAATTCTGAAACGACTTTCGCAAAGATTCAAAAATGAGGTTCACTGGTGAATTAAAAACTTCGTGGGTTATAACTAAGAGAGTACGAAATTGTGTAAAAACTGTATTTGGAAAGGGATTTTTCCATTTCCATTTTTCTTTTTTGTGAAATGGGATTTTTCCAAAATTATTATTTACAATTTGTTTAAATATTTCCTTGTTAATGCGCGAGTTGGATCGGAAGTTCGTTTTTTTTAAAGCTGAGTATTTTGAGTTTATTTGAGTGGTATTACTGGATTTATTTTGTCCGACGGGATTCTCGTTTTGAATATATTGAGACAGGTAGATAAAATCAATAAACATTTTCCCATTACATCCCATGAAAAGAGTCCATCTCAGAATCACTGAGCTATGGGCTTTCTAGTTTTCACTCACTGATTGGGACCTACAGTTTTACACCGGTGCCGAAAGGCTTTTTGACAAGCTATTTCATGGCTTAGTACTCGATAGTGTCACCGTCACTAAGTGAGGTGGCCGCCTTCGAAAGAAGTGTAAGGCGGTCAGAGCAGAGATCGAAGCCACGTTCTCTCGACCAACAGCCGCGCACACTAACCGTTTCACCACAGACGGCCATGAGACAGGTAGATATCTTTTGACATTTGTAGTTTCGAAGCCAGTTTATTAAATGGTAAACCACAGTAGCATACCAAATTTTAGTATCGATTTACAAATTTCGAAAGGAGCCAGTAGGTACATTCTAGTTGGTGAAACCTAAAAAACATATGATCTGATTCTGAGCTGTTTCCTTTCATAGAACATTAGAAAATCCTTAAAATATATTAAGTTTTGCACAGCTAAAATTAATCAAATAATTCATATTAAAATTTTGTGAAGCGAGTTCGTCAATCCGGGTCCTTGGGGGACAAATTAACTCGTGTACGTGCTCGTCCAGTGCGTTCAGTGGAAAATATAGCCGCTGTGGCTGAAAGTGCGCTCGAACAGCAATCAACATCAACTTGCCACCGTTCGTAGCAATTGAACATTTCAGCAATTTTTTGCATATAATTTTGAAGGCTTATAAAGTCTAATTAGTCCGAAAATTTAAGTCTCATGACCATTTGATGAGTATTCGCTTAGCTGAATGGTCTGAAGATCGCTTGGCTGAAGATGAGCATTTTAACCAAAAAATTATCTTTTCCGAAGAAGCTTATTCTAACCTCGGAGGTGAGGTTAACAAACAAAATTCTCACACATGGTGCACGGAAAATCCACACATCGACGAGGAGAAGCCGCTGCATCCACAACGAGTGACTGTTGGGTGCGGTTTTTGGCATAACGGCATAATAGACCCATTTTTTTCGAAAATAAGCAAGGAACCGCCGTTACTGGCAATGGTGAGCGTTACCGTACCCTTCTCAGCGATTTGTTGTTGTGAATTGGATGAAATGGAAGACGTATGGTTACAACAGGACGGTGCTACCTGCCACATATCCAACGGTACAATCTATCTTCTGTCCATTGTGTTCGAAATCGCATATTCAGACGAAATCAGGAAGCCCATTGGCCGCCTCGCAGCTACGGTTTGACCCCGTTAGATTATTATCTCTAGGGCGCCATGAAAAATAAGTGTTTCGCAAATAATCGTAAGTCGATTAAGGCCTTAAAATACGAAATCGATTCTATTGTTCACGATTTAGAAGCCCAAAACAATCGAATATGTACTGAATGGTAGATCAAATGAGGCAAAGAAGTCGTGGAAGCGATTTGAACGATATTGCGTTACCAATAAGTTTGAAAAATTCCTATTTATATTTTGTTTAAACCGAAATTAATATCCAAATTTAACATGGCCCACCCTTTACCAGAAACAAGTTTTAGAAGAAACACGATTTTCTAAAAAATTTGTCGATTAGTATGAGACGTACCATAAGGGGCGTGATCATAACGCATCTTTTCAATACTTGTTCGAGCAAATAATATTCACTGACGAAATTCTATTATGATGGGTAAAGGTCGACTACAGATATAGTGTTGACTCACCAGCCAGACAGACGGCCATGGCTCAAAAGTGTTAAAAAGTCCAAAAATTTATTTGGTCCAAAGACATTTTAGGTCTAATACAACTCCTTCTAAGTGTACTACGTATCAAGTGATATATACCCCATTCTTATGGATAAGGATAGCATAATCGAGAGGAGTATTGAGTTATAGGCAATATAACTCGAATATAATACGAAATATATGATTGTGAGAAGATCCCCCCAATCCCTTCATGGGATGTAATGGGAAACTATTTTGTTTATGTAGAAATTCCGACAAAAGTGTTGCATGGTACGGAGGGACGATCAAAAAGTGGTTGATTCCGAAAATATATGATTTTGGAAAACATTGCACAACTTGCAGACAACAATGCACCTCAGTTTCAGGATTCAACACTTTCACAAAACTCGTCCCGCAAGAAATGATTGTTTCGTCAATATCATTAATTTTTGGAATCAACCAATAGCTGTGACAACATCTAACTCGGCTGTGGCGACCTCTAATTCGGTCGTGACAACCTCTATTTCGGCTATGACAACCTCTAATTCGGTTGTGACAACATCTAGTTCGGTTGTGACAACCTCCAATTCGGTTGTGACAACCTAAAATTCGGCTGTGATAACCTCTAATTTGGTTGTGACAATCTTTAATTCGGTTGAGACCTCTGATTTAGGCTTCCCCAACCTAATTTTTCTGACAGTGTCTACAGAAATTTGCCTCAGTCCTGAGCATATCTTTACAGTAAAATAATTGGACAGATTTTAACTGTTCAGGCATATACGCGTTTTTATGTTCGAGGCCGATACTTTTTCAACCTTTTCACTTCACTCCCGTCTGTGCATATGGTAATTTTCCATTAATTGTTGAATTACAAATCTTTTTTGAATTTTTTGAACAAAGTTAACGGATGACATTTGAAATTCCTGCTTATGGTGTTTAACTGATGTGTCTGGGCTTTCGTCAACATTGTCACTCACTGCAGCTATAATTTGTGACATACGTACGCTTCCAATTCCGCCAAACTTCACTTTATCTCCCAGTGTATACAAAGTTTCAAAACTCTTTACAATACGCTGAATGGTTGACCTACTCGCCACATTATTTAAACCAAAAAATCACGCAAAATTCTTCAAGTTTTTGAACGATTATTTAGATAGAATGTTTTAATAACTTCAACACGTCGTTGATGCGTTAGATGCTCCATAATAAATTGTTATCGACTGCTCTGAACAACTGTCAAATACAAAGTGACAAAATGTCAACCAAAAATAAAGGACGGTCAAAAACATCGGCCTGGAATATAAAAAAAAACCCTGAAAGTGGACTTATGGCTCTGTCATCTTAATGGTCAAGGAAAATCCTTTCTCACAATCTTGCACATACAGGATGTCGTATCTTCTCCTAAAGTTACATCAACAGAGCCAAATTTTGTAAAAATGGACCGTCCAAAAAAAACCTTGACAGCTGAGACGAGTTGGTTTTTTGTTAGGTTACCTCACAGTGTGTTTGAATACGGGTTGCAGACGATGCAAGATAATGAATTCAAAGGATGAGAGGATATAGGATAATATTGATCCCAGTTATTTGTTTCAAAGTATAAAAAAATAAATGGTTTCCCATTACATCCCATGAAGGGACAGGGGAGAACTTCTCACAATCACTGAGCTGTGCGCTTTCCAGTTCTCACCCACTGATTGGGACCTACAGTTTTACACCGATTCCGAACGGTATTTTGAGAAGCTTTTTCATGGCCGCTGCCGAAAGAAATTTTAAGGTGGTCAGCGCAGGATCTCATGAACAGAAGCCGCGCACACTTACCATTGCACCACCGATGGCCACTGTTTCAAAGTATATCTGATTATTATTCAGCACCTGAATTCTGTAACCTTTTAACAATAAAAATCCGTAGTTATATAGTCAAAATTCATATAATTTAAATTCAAAATTTGAGAATTTTGTCAATTTAACTACCGATTTTTATCGATATATCGTAGAGTTTTGGTGAATTCAGCTTAAATTCACAAATGAGCTCAATACTTTCTACAATATTCTCTGATTTACAAAATGTTTCCGATTAAACGATTAAAAAAAAGTCATATATAGAATATATATTCTTGTTTATTACTATTGGTATCTCTCATTGACTTGTGATTATAATCATATCAAATAACATTTTCGGTGGTCAAAATTGCCATATAAATTTAATTTATTTTAAAATATTTATTTTTATTGCAGCTTTTTTAATGCCCCCCCGCATATCTCAATGATGAATCAGGATAATCCATATGCGGTAAGTGTTACATATATTGAAGTATTTATTATCGAAAATTATATTATCAAATTAAAAAACAAAAATGAGAAACAAAATGCCTCCAAACAAAGTTTTGTGATTCGATTAACTGCCATAAAAATTATGAATAACAACGACATTGTTTGCGGACATTTCATATTTATTGCGATTTCTTTTGATTGTCGTTATAATAGGAACAATAAATACCAAGCAAACAGATATCAAATTTAAACGCAACACAAGGTGTATGAGATAAGTATTTATATATAACACTATGTCGAGATACATATTTAATAACTAACACACACACACTGACACTGATTCACACATACACACACACGCAGACGCACATACTCATAAACAATGATAATTTAACGAGCTTAACAAATGATAAAATACAGTCGGATAATAAAAATTGGTATTTTTTTATGGCCGTCCAATACTAAGTATTTTGTGGACACACATACACACACTTGTTTAATTCAATATGGCTGTTAAGCCTTTTTGGTGCTTTAGTATTAGTGTTACTATTTGGCTAAGTATCGCTGTTGCTATTGCGTTTGCTGTTCTCTTCATTGTGTTGGAGGAAAAATGTCGCTCGTTTGTCTTTCGCATAAGTGTGGCTAAGAGGAGGGTGATGGGAGGTGTAAAAATAGGACTTAAAAACTAAATTTGCATATGAAGAGAGACGAAAAATGTTTTTAATTTAATTAAAAATTCATAACTCATATTTTATGATATCATATTTTGTATTAGAAACCCATTATTATTAACATGTTCTTTTTTATGTCGAACAGTAGAAAAACTACTTGTTTTTTTTCTGTTGCGCTTTGATTTTTGTTTTGTTTTTCTAACAAAACATGCGTGGACATTTTGGGTGAATGGAGTTTTGTCAGTGGAGTGATGGGGTGTTTGAAAATTGATCAATACTTCTTCATTAACCAAACTGAAAATGAAATGAAATGAATGAAGTCTATGAAAAATTTTACTAGAAGCAGGGTTCCAACACTTTTGAAGACAAACTTTTAATGGTATGTACAAAAAGTGTACACAAAAGTACACAAAAGTACAAAAAGTGTACACAGAGGAACTAAAAGTGTACACAAAAGTACAAAACGTGAACAGATAGTCTAAAAGTTCGCACAAAATGTACAAAAAGTGTACGCAAATATTAAACCAAGGTACAAAAGCGTACTAAAAGTGTACACAAAAGTACAAAATGTTTACACAAAGCACAAGAGGCAAAGGTAAACAAGTGTATAAAAAAGTGTCAAATATGTACACACAACTAAAAAAGTGTACACTAAAGTTAAAAAAGGCAACACAAAAGTTCAAAAAGTCTACCCAAAAGCACACGTGGAGCAAATTAAGTATATCACAATTATAATTTGAAGTTTAATTTGAATTACCTCCACAAATGCAAATTCAAAAAACTAAAATATTATAATGTTATTAAAAAAAATTTAATAAATAAAATATTAATAAAAAATTAATAAATACCATTGACAATTGTATGAAATTTCAAAGCATTTATTTTGGTATTCGTTTTCAAATATTTTATATGTAAAGATTTATGAATTTGAAAGTATTACGAGGCTACACCAATCGAAGACACAAACCTCTATATATAAAATCCTTTTAGAAACGGAATTACCAGAAGTCACCCCAACTCAAAACATTTAAAAGCATTCTCATATTTTATTACAATTGGCATCCGATTCCACAACCTGCATTTGTATTCCCTGATCAAATGGAAATACATTACGAACAATGGTGATTATGTTGAATTTGCGTTAGAAAAAGTTATGCAAATTGAAATCCAATGCACATTAGAAAATCCCAACACTGCACAAAAGTTAAAAAAGTCTACACAAAATTTTAAAAAAAATCAATGGTCTGGAAAATAAATTCGTGTCAAAAATATACTAATAGTATTAATCACATTTTGTAAGGTATAAACAACTTCCAATAAATGCAATGCATTGTTTTGACGAGAAGTTCTGTACCTTTGCATAGGAAGAAAGAGGAGATAGGTTTGTTGGCATTAGACTACAATTTGTGTAAACTGTTACTAGGAATTAGAAATACCTTAGTGAAAAATTGAATTCTACATACGAGTTATTCTGATAAACATTAAGTTTTCTTTACTGTGAACTAATCGAGTTGCAGACTTTCGATAAAAAATGGATGAGCACTTCTGGAAATTCAAGTATTTCGATCGAATATTCTAAGCTGTGTGATGATTTCACTTATCTCCCTCCGTAGAGTAATAGTCGCAGAAGTATCATATAGAAACACAACTCACATTGTACCTATATCAACCAATTGGGGGGTAACTTTCAATGTTCCTAGCCTTTCCATTTTTTGGAATTGGCTGTACATTCGCAATTTTCCAACGAGAAGGAAAAATACCCGACCGGAGCAATAGGTTAAAAAGGTTGTGCAATGAAAGACCTATGTTTGAACAAGTATGTATACACCATCCAGGCTCCACGATTTGCTTGTGTCGAGTTCCGCAAGTACCCTTTTCACTCCACGTGTTCAAAAATATATCTGAGGCATGAAACTAGATACATTTTCAATTACTTTTTGGTAAATTGCAAATTTCGGCAAAAGTTTCAGCCAAAAGGATAGCTTTATCTACAGATTCAGATGAGTATCGGGTCGTTATCAACGATGTATCAACGATGAAAGCGACAGAGAGATACAACTGCAAAAAATCGAAGACGTCAAAAAGAACCTACACGTAAATTTAAACATCCCCACGTTCCTATATACATTTCTATGAATATTTACAGTCATCGGAAAAAAGCTGAATGCTACAATAATTGCAACATATATGTGTTGCACCGCACTGATTGTTTTTATTATTATATCTCCAAGGACGAGTGTCTAGACAGTGCTTTAGTAAAGCCTTTCGAAAATACTAATGTCAAACGTCGCAATGTGGTTCCGAAACGATTTTAATTGGCCGAAATTCAATTAGGGTTTTCACAATATCTCGGATTGACGTACGTTGTATTGCATTGCCGCAAATAAGTATAACAGTTGTGAACAAACCATTATTGCATTTTTTTGTAGTATGTCGTGTTTATCAAGCTGATTCAAGAAACAGTTGATTGAAGAAAAAAAATTTTTAAAACTAAAATGCCTACACTAAACGAAAAGGATAAAATAATAACATCACTAACATAATAACATAACGTACTAATAATACTAATAACATCACAATATAAGAAATAATAAAAAACAACAACAGCTCTTACGGTAGTGATGTTACTTATCAAATGTATTCGGTAACAACGAACTCGGTACAAGAATAGCACTAGTAAAATACGCCAAACAGTAAACTTATCATTCGCTATTGTATTGTCGTATATTAATTTTATGTGGTAGCCAACAACAAAATTTGTACAACTGTTGTATAAGAATACGACAATACGACCAAGCACGACAGCTTGTGAAACCCCTAAATATCTTGTGATCCAGAAAAGATTTTGAAGTTCTGTAGAAAACTAACTGAAGGCAAAGAGTCAAGGGATATTTATTAAAATTTTAAGTTTTTTATTCTTATTAAAATTAAAAATAGGATAATCGGGTATATTTTCGAAAGTATTAAAGAGTATTACTTATTACTTGATAGCAAAGAAAATAACAAATCTTTTTTTCTTTATTTTGTTTAAATATTTCATTTCATTTATTTTATTCCATAAGTTTACAATTTTTGAGTTACTATCTTAAGATATTACAACAAATATATACAAGTTATTAAATAATCTCTATTTCAAACCTTTAAACTAAATATAGGAAAAAGGGGCAAAAAAAACCCTATATCTAATATCACAGATTTGGGGGAGATAGGAAAAAGGTGATTAAGAGATGTTCTAACAACAGTGACTAATTCATTATATATACGGAAGTATACAGGTCGAATTAAACACTGTTAAATCAAACTTCTCAAGTGATCGTAATCTGACCTTCTGCATTTCTCATTGAATGTCAGAGTCAAGCCGGTTAGTAAAGTCTCAATCATTTTAGTATTCGTCATTCTATGTAATTCCGCAGTGGGAAATCTTTTCAGTAATTTGTTGATTATCTTAAGGTTTTTATTTTGAATAATTTGTAGCCATTTCTTATGCGTTTTGGCGCAATCTTTCCAGACTTGAGAACCGTAGGTAAGAATAGGCCTTATGCACAATTTAAACAGTAGTATTTAGTTTGTTCCTTATATTCAATTTTGACCCTGCATTTAAAAGCGGATACAAAGCTCTTCCACATCTAATAGACCTAACACAAACGTCGTCAATGTGTTTTTCAAAAGTCAATTTCTGGTCAAAAGTTCATCATGCGTTCAAAAAATTTAATTTTTTTGTGTCATATTACAGACATTAAATTTTTCCGGATATTGAAAATCTAAAAACGTTAGTTAGTTTTTTTCGAATTTACTGAACTATCTATATCTCAGACACTTTTAAAGATATTGCAATCAAATTTCCTTCAATAAAAAGACTAAGCTCTTGGCTTTCTTGCCACGTGTAAGGTTTCCTTATAGCTCATATATAATTTAGTTGTACTATTTATTTCAAATTATATTAGTTTTGTAAAAAAATTGAGCTTGAATCAAGATAAGTTTAGTAGTGTCCCAAAACGTGAATAACTATTTTTGCTTCACCAACTTTAAAAATGTAAGTGATGAAATTGTCTCTTTGAGAATGGTATACCTTATCTCAATCAGAGTTTATTTACTAGAGTTCAAAAACATAAAAAACTTCCGTACATGAATATTAATTAAAATGTGTCTTAAGACAACCCGTGGGCAAATTTTGTGATCATTGGGGTGAATGTGACTGATATTTTAACATAACAATGTTATAACAATAGGCTTTTTATAGAACCTAAAAATATTTACTAGATCAAAAGATATTGAAAGCGTTCATGAACCACTGTGCGTCGTTGTAAGATTTATTTACAAGGGAGGATAAATCTAAAGGTGCTTTTTTGAACTTCTTCATATGGAACACTGAACTCCTTTTACACTCATCTGTTATAACTAACTGCCAAGTTTTAAATATACTCCGTCAATTTATTTATATTTGGCTGCTATTGGAAGCAAACAATTTTATGAATTTCGTCAGGTATAAAAATTTTCGGAAAAAATAACTCAAAAACCAAAACAAGGAAGAACCTGAAAAGTTATACTTATATTTTAATAGGAAAGTGTATAGTAGGGTCTACTGAAAAGCGCGTTTTTTAGAAGTAGAGTAGGGTGTACTGGAACAATTTTCTGGGTGAAGGGGGTATTGAGGAGCTGATTACAGCAGGGTTAAACACATCGCGACACGTGTTTGAGCCCTATGTCATTTTCATTTTATTTTTACCGAAATACACTAGAAATGGAAACAAGTACCCTCGTATAGAAAATTTTACGTTCCCGTAATCAGCTCTTCATTATATAAGTTCAGATTCATCTACAACTTAATTTGTTTTATCTAAAAAAGTTGTCTTGTCGCTTCAATAACACCACCTGATAAAAATACATCTAGACGAAACAAATGTAAAAATATGAAATGCAAAAACATAAACGTATGAAGACAGTCGTTGTCAATTTTGTTGATCCTCGGGCACCAATAGATAATAAAATTACATAATTGTATTTCTTAAACTAATTTAAATTCGTGTTTTCTTTGTCATAAACATTTCACCACAGCGATGTTACATTTTAAAACTTAATACTAGAATATGACAGATGGACGATATAAGTTGTTGCAAGTTGGAACGCATCTTTAATTTTTGCAACGTCTTCCATGTTTTCCCCAAAATGTACGGTAGTGTGAATAGGCTATAAGTCTGCAGAGAGAAGTGATGGTTTAAAAATGGGTGAAATTCGAAATTCGGTTGAAGCAACTTCGGTTAATAATTGATTCGGTTCTGACAACTGAATCTTTAATTCTGTGGCTTGGTGCTAAAAGGGCCAATGTCAAAAAATACACTTTTGAGATAATTGTACTTGACTGTTTTACAGAAAACTATTTTAACTATAGCAGACAAATCTTCCAAGTTTCACTTATCAACTTTGGCTCAGATATATAAGATATTTGAATAGAATACGATAGTAAAATTAATTTTATAAAAAGTTGGAAAATTTAAAAGAAAAGGATGACATTGGCCCTTTTAGCATAAAGTTATGTTTTTATTTTATGCTTTTTTTCTGACATTGGCCGTCATAATAAGAATAATAACAAATATAAAACCATTGTATTTCAGTTGTTTATTATGTTGTTGCAAAGTTGATTGTAATTAAAGGATATAAAAACAAAAAATTGTAGCAAACTAAAGAAATAATAGCAGTATTGTGTTAATTCACATTCCTCTTCCACACCTTCATCTGCCAAGTAATCCACGATGTTATCATTTGTAGTTATTTGTTCCATGAAATGATTGTAGTTCGATTCGAATTGGTAATGTGTGGCAGACGTGCATTTAAGTCATTCAATTTTCATGTACTTAAAGGAACTGGTTCTTTTTTGAGTGGTAGAAGCTTGAGAAGATATCCGTGTCGTGTTTTCTTGCGAAATGCAAACGAAAACTCATGTGAATTGAGAATTTTCCACTATACAAGTATTCGAAAAATATCGCAAGCAAACAACCAAGAAAACATTTGCAAACAACTTCTTTCCATCTCCAGGGAGCCATCGGTCCCCATTAGAAATGATTGTTGTTGTTGCCTAAAATACAACACTATGTTTTCAGGCAATTGTTATTGCCTGTTGTTTCGTCGAGCTCTACGTTCATCAGGGATGATTTATTTATTTGGCCTTTTTATTGGTACTTTTTTATTTTATTATTCAACCTCAAGACAATACTATATCTCTATTTTTTTTATTTATTTTGTTTTATAAAAGGGGTTTGTCAGGAGTCATGAAGATGCATTTGCAAAGCATCTTCTTTTTAAAAAACCATTTCTCTATTTATTGAGATATATATGTCCTTGAGCAAATGCCGAATGTTTATTAAAAAAATATATAACAGTGATTGCTAAATTTTATGGATGAGTTCATATTGACATTGCCCAACCTTACATTTATTAATCTCTTCTGGGTTAAATTTGACATTGGCTGTTTTAGCATTATGAAAGAGAGCAAGAAAAGAAATCTAATGCAGCGATTAACTCAAAACAGTAAAATATTGACATTGGCCCTTTTAGCACCAAGCCACAGAATTATATTCGTTAAGTCAACTAAATTTTTAATAAGTTAATTTGAACCAACTGAATTTGGAATTAATGTGGATGCAACAACCGAATATGGTACCAAATTCATGCAGCAACCGAATGTGGCATGAATTCATTAGAGACAACCGAATTCGGCACGAATTTCACTCAAGTTTCCCATAAATCTCACTGACGTTTATTCAAAATTGTGGGAAATTTTTGTTAAAGTTAACTTCTGTGGTCGCAGATGCCAAAACCTCAACAAGGAATGGAGCTCAACAAGGAATGGAGGAACAACCAATTTATTAGGACTTAGTCGGTAGTCGGTGGTGTCATGGCTTTGCTTTAAGTAACGTGTTGTGTTCTTGTTTCGAAGTGATATTTTTATTGAAAATAATTTTTTTTTTTATTAAATTGTAGAATTTTAATGTCATATTTTTTGACTTTTGTTTTGGGAACAAAAAATATCCCATTTATTGCTTTCAACGACATCTAGAAAATTACCTATTACAGTAAAATTTTCCCAATACTTGTGCTTCATCTATTAGTTTACTTTATCTATGGTATTTGGTGTCAATTGGGTCGCAGTAACCGAATTTTTGCATAGTTCGGTTGCAGCGACGGAATTTGTTGTCAATTCGGTTGCTGTAATCGAATCTGTCATAAATTCTCATTCATTTATTTTATTTATAATGCATTTTCAATTCGGTTGCCAGAATATATTTTTATACATTTCAAACCTGACGTTTAAAATTCTAGAACCAAATATTATTTTTAATAAACAAAAAAGCATTTACAATTGTTGCGGTCGCGGCAATTTAAAGACTTTTGTGGTTATTAGGAAAAGTAAGTACAAATATTGTAATTATTGCTTCTGCATTAAAGCCTTTTATTTGTCAGAAAATGCCAAGGTTATCAGCGTTCAGTTTTCAAGGTCTGCTGTTTGTGATGTTATAAAACCGAGAGACAAAACTCGTCGGAATTGCTGCGGTGACCCTGATGGCTGGGACTTCTAAAGTAGTCGGAAACGAATGTAAAATAAAATGTTTACCCTAAAGATTGTACCGTATAAATTATATATATATCGGAAAATAAATCATCACTAAAGTAATAGACAACATTTTCAAAATACCTTTCTAACACTCAATATATTCGGTTATGACAACCTCTAATTCGGCTGTGATAATCTCTAATTTGGCTGTGACAGACTCTAATTCTACTATTACAACCTCTATTTCGGGTGCGACAATCTCTATTTCGGCAATAATGAGCTCTAGTTCGGTTGTGATAACTTCTAGTTCAGTCGAGACAACCTCTGATTCGGCTATGATGACCTTTATGGTGGTTGTGACAACCTCTAAATTCGGTTGTGGCTAATTCGGCTGCCTCAACCAAACTGTTATGTTAGTGTATATGGATTGTACTCCATATATTGAAATAAATAAATATTCGTCCAAGCTATAGTCTCTATATAAGTGCGTTGTTAAGTCTTTCCTCTTCCATTGGTGACATTACTGATACTGTCTACAAGGCAGTTGACTTATATAGGAATTTAATGCATATGAATTGCTCAAGGCTTAAGAATAATTTTTGCCACAATGTGTTAGGTTAGCTTGTTACTACTCATCATTCATATATTAAGCACCGGTTTTTGTTTCGATTATTTATAGAACTAACTATGTCATGTTTAATGCTACCATCGCCTTTATACGAATACAGAACATGTTTTGTTCTATAGTTTCACATACATAATCATAATTCTGAATAATATTTTATTTGTCTTTAATAAACTTCACAAATTGGTCTTTTTACGATACCATTTGTGATATCATTTGTGTTTGTTATTAAAATTTTATAAATATTACTAAAGGAATCGATTTTGATGCTATTGTTTTGTCGATACAAAAAAATGTCAATATCTGCATAATAATGAGTTCGATTTTTAATCATATATTTTATGTTACTAATCCGATTTTTGACACAATGGCGGCGGCATTTGCTATAATATGATTATTTTTTCAGGTGTCTACCACAGACGCTTTTTGGGAGTTTCCGAATCGAGTAAGAGGAGTTTTGTCGTTATCGTGCAAGAGTTTTATTAGTCGCTTATTGTGCTAATCCGTTTGTTTGTTGTTACAAATACGATATGAAATTTCGTTAATTAGATGCGTATTTTGTGGATATTGAGATAATTTAATATATTTCGTTTAACAAAAGTGTTGATATCAATAAACATATAAATTGGATCTGTTTTCATATTAAATTAACATTTAGATTAATTTTTTTCGTCAGTGTTGTTTCTGAAATTTAATCGGAGTATATTTTTTTGGGGGGCATTAATATTTAACATTAAATATAATTTATTGTCACTTTATATTAAATATGTTAATTTCGGTTCTTCAATCTTTGGGTGGTGATTGAAAATATATAACATTTGCGTTTCGTTTAATTTTTGTTTTCTTTATTTGATGGTTAAAAGTTTATGTTTTTCAATCATAACCCGGTTTGAGATCATATTTTATATTAAAAATGAATTTTAATGAAACAATGTTTTACTAAAAAGCGATGAAATTGCGTATTTCGGAGGATGGTTAGAAATATAGTTATTTTGCTAGCAGCGCAGGCATTTCGTCAGCTGCCTACTGCACAAGTATTAAGGAATATTATAAACTTCTTGTATGGGTAAAAAAAAAATGTGAACTTAATGAGAATTGTTTCAACGAAAACGTCCAAACTAATACTTAACCAAAGACATTAAAATTCACACCTTCATATCAAAAGAGAAACAACAATTGATATATGATTAGCCCTACAGTGTACAGTCTGCATATTACTTTAGTTTGGGTTTTTTGTTGTTGTTAATCTTTATAATGGCATGTTTCTCAATAATAGCCCCAATTGATATCATATTTTCTATAACGAAGTAATGTTCATAGAAAACTGTTCTTAAAAAAAGCACTGAAATTTATTATATTAGTGGACGGCTAGGAATATCGCTATTTCGATGTCAACCAAAGCATTTCATCAGCTTCCTTCCACACAAGAATTTAGGTACAGTGAAAGCTCTCTTCGCGGACAGCTCTTATAGCCGGACAGCTCTCTTAAGCGAACAAATTCCTTGGTCCCAAAATGTTCGCCTTGTTTCAGGAAGAACTCAAGCTCCCTTAAGCGGACGCTCCTTTGGACGGACGCGGACACTTTTTTGGTATCAAACATCTCCCATGAGCGGACAACAAAATTGTGAAAACATGATTTCTAACAATTTTAATTGTCAAAATAAAAGAAAGTATGCACGAGAAAACAGCTAACAACGCGTTCATGCATCAGACAAGTACGTAACTATCTGCGTTGAGTTGTGATTCCCCTTTTTTGCTCACAGACAAAAAAAATTGCGCCGCTACTGTGATTAACCTCTACCTTAGAAATGTGTTTTTTGCTGTTACATGTTGATAAGCATAAGTTGAAAAGGATCCCTTGAAAAGTATGAATGTTGCATCCATCATCCGTCAATTTTTCAGCAACAAAAATAATTTTGACGTTTTTTTTTTCAGTATGTTTGATTTAAGTTTATGATTTATGAATCGTCATTTTTCCTACGTGAATATTTTACTTGAATGTATTGAAATGATATTTATAGAACGTGTACATTAGTAACGCATTTAAATAATAAAAATTTATAACAAATTGGTTTGTAATGTATTAACATATTTATTTCCTTAGTGGAGGGAGTGTTCTCTTTAATTTTATTTACTTTCCTTAAAACGCTCTATTGGACGGACATCTCCCTTAGGCGGACAAAATTGGTGCGACCGTCAGTGTCCGCTGAAGAGAGCTTTTACTGTATATTATAACACCTTACAGGGAGAAACAATCACCAACATAATGAGAATTGTTCCAACACCCACTAGTACTTAAAAATATTTCTCTTCAAAAATGCAAGCTCGAGGTTAGGGTTGTACACATATTGTAGTTTATTCGGTATTTCGATCCCGTCGAGGATCATCTTCAGGAATACTGGATATATACTTTATGTATACAATATACTTTATACAAACATATATGAAACATGGAAAGATTAGACTACGTACAAACAGTGAATCACACTGAGAACTTACGATATTTCAGTAAAAACGAATACAGAAGGTTAAGTAAGAGCAGTGAACTTCTTCGACTATTGCAATACTGACTTAACTTATTGTTTTATTTACTGTCGTTTTGCCATTAGTTATTGTCGTTTTGCCATTAGAATCTCATAGCTCTGCTATAGATTATCCATATCCATTATGCAGTTAATACGTTGTGTTAGTGGCGTCGTAACATCTCCGATGTTAGTCGTTCCCTCGCATTGGAGTACGTTCACGTTCTCCAAGTCCGCATAGTGTCCAACCTTGCACAGTGTATCGCAAGTGCTGTTCTTCGTGCCGTCCTGCTGTGTCCCAATTTCATATCGGTTTTATGTCTAACGGCTTATGTCTAGCGGTTTTATGTTCGCATTCCCAATCCACTCTCTGCAGTGCCGATGTATACTCTATCACATTGAGATGACTCGTTCTCACTGCAAGTTATTCCGCAACTAAGGCCAGATTTGTCCATTTTATCTGTCCCACACCTCTGACTTGTGAATAACTTGTGCAGGGTGTTGTCGGGTTCCGGACACATTTTACAATCCCTCTGATCGATACAACCCGATTTCCCAAACCTTTTTCACAATTTGGAAATATATACCTTTGATGTGCATATTCACTGACTCCTCTTCCTAGGTGTACCATATCCTGTAGTGAACCTTTTCACCACATTAGCCATAAGGCTGATCACTGTTCCACTGGGGAAGCCGTTTTGGTGCAGTATATGTTTGATTCCGATTCGATTGATTTTGAATACACTGTCAACGAAGTTGGCAGCCGTATGGAATACTATACCCTTTGGGTGCATCGAATACAAATTTACTTATCTGCCACATGCCGTTGGTCTTCGGCTATTGTCCTTTCCCATAAGAAAGGTATAAAGCTGCGGTAATGGCTCATTCTCCGATATCCTTAGCGTAAATCATATGTGTCGATCAAAAATTCATCAATATGTCGTTCACCCCACTCCGTTTCAAAATTACAAATAGGTCGTCTACGTATTTCGTCAATAGCTTAGGCCTAGTATCCCAGAGTTTCAGACTTTTTCCAATAGTACCTCCATTACCATGTCGGCTATTATCGGTGACGCCGATGAGCCCATCGGGAGGCCCCGCTATTGTTGATAAATCTTGTCACTATATTGGAAGTCTCCATATTCCTGGATGCAACATTTGAAGACCTTCTTGAACATGTTCTTCGCCATATTGGTAAACCTCCCCATTGTAGTCAATTTTCGTCCTATAATCGTCATGGCCAGATCTACCGGAATACTAGGAAGTAGAAACATGACGACAAAAAACACCATCATCTCGTCATCCCCTATTATAACATTTCCAATTTTGTCCTCGAATTCTCCTGAGTGCCCAATATCATACTCGGAGTTTTCCGTCATTCTCGCCAGAATTGTGCTCCGAAACTTGCAGAGACCACTGGAAGGTGCATTAACCGAGGAGCTTATTAGTCCGAGTGGTAGTCCCCTTTATGTACTTTCGGCTACCTATTTCATTTCAAATTCCCAAGAATTTTTTAAACTAGTGCTTAACATGTCCATTATAAGTTAAACGTTTTTGTTTTTATATGTTGACCTGGTGGACTACGAATAATAGTTCATTAAACACACAATTGTTAAATTGCACAATTGTTATGTTAACGCCATAACAGGGCTCTGTCAAATGCATTGATTTGAAGTTATATTTGCTAGTTAGATTCGGAATATATCTCACGTACACGAAGGTTTGACATGAAGTTTTTGAAGAACAGTCTGATACAAAATATCCATTTCTTACAGTGTCCTTAGTTTATTTCGACAGGTGATACCTATTTATGTTGAAAAACTGTAAAACTGATTACATATATATGTTTGGCTTTTCTAAGTTTCCCTAAACACCTACTTTTATATGATCTTTTCGGAGGTAAAGTAATTTAACTCCACAAAACAAAAAGTGGAGAAAATTTGACTAAAAGATGAGACTCATGTGTTTTCTAATATGAAACTAGTGTTATCCTCAAAAATACTTCATGCTTACTCGTTCATTTTGTTGATTATGAAGTGGATTTTATTCATAACAAGATTAAAATGTTTTAGTTTTAATAGCATTGACAACACAACATTGTTTAATTGTGGAGTTAGATCAATTAGCACATGAGTAGCTCATATGTTTGCTGTATTAAGTAAGGTTCGTGTCTAAAGTCTTTCGTTTTCGATGAATGTGTGCAAGTAATTGACGTTAGCGCATTATCCTGCGTTTCTATGAGTGCGCGCAATGACAAATGGCCTTAAATATAGGAGTATGTCTTAGGTTTTCTATGGAAATATTTGCAAATGAAATTATTTTCTAGAAATTCCTTCGACTCAACCTAAGAAGTGCACTAATAACAAACATTAATCATAACAACAGTGGGACAAAAAAAAACGGAACCTCGATGAGACTTTCAAACATTAAGAAGTGTGAAAATTAAAAAGCAGTTTAGGACTAAAAACCTGTTCATTGATGCCGAAAGAAAGTTTCCGTTCGTTTTCCAGGTGAAAGAAATTTGTTACAGGTTCTCCAATCTTGTCAATTCAAGTCGAATGAAAATGTAGAATTTCTCCATATCGAGTGACCTGTAATTTGCGAGCATAAAAGGGTTAGGAACTAGGAGCCTATTCGTCGTTGTGGAATGAAAGATTTTGGTCGTATTCAAGTCGAAAGAAATTGTATCTGGGTTCCAAAATCCTGACATTTTAAGTCGCATGGAAATGTACTATTTCTTTATTACGAGGAACGTATTTTTAGACGAATTCAAGTAAATGGCTTTCCTCCGACCACGAGGCTTAGGGAATAAATTTGGAAGTTCAGCAAATGAGAGTGTGAATTTCTAATTTAGGAATGTGTGAGAGTTACGTGCTTTGGCACAGAGTCCAAGAAACCAATTTGCAAAATATTTTAGAAGTCATCTAGATTTTATTCTTATTCATTTAGTTCTACTGTATGATGACCTTAAAAGAAATGTATGCTGTTGTGCTTTACTTTGCTTGAAGAACATATATAGCTCATAAGGAAAACTGATTACTTTTAGACCTGCCCACGAACCAAACACTCCATCCACTTCGCTACATTTCATTGCTATTGAATTCTAAATCTAAGAGAAAATCGCCAACAAATGAGAGTTTGTTACACATCATCTAGGTGGGTATGTGAGCAAATATGAAATGTTACAATGAATATTAAGGAAATAAATCTGTGCAAAAGCCTTAAGGCTCTCTCAGACCAATGCAATGGATAGATGTGAATCTGGTTGGAAAATTTCGTAAATATATCATATAACTGCTGGTGGGGAGTTATGATGATGATGGTGGTAGTGGTGGTAGTTGTGGTGTTGTTTCACATGTTGACCAAGCTGCTGCTGCTGATGATGATGTTAGCCTGGTCTGCACTGATGTTGATGATCTTAAGCAATGATCCGTAGAGTGATGCCACCAACAATTGCTTAACTACTCGTACAACACAAGTCATGGTTTTAAAATATATAAAAGACAAAATTAAAAAAAAACAGATCCTACAACAACTTGGTTTAACTATGTTATAAATCTGCAAACAAATGAAGTTGTTAGTCTTAACCAAACTCTAACAAGAGCCCACGAGAAACATATCTCAAAACATTACGGCGAACATACTTAACAACTTAATCTTGTTACGCTGAAAATAGATGGACTCGTTTTTGTCTTTGGCCAAAAAGAAATATATCATACAATAAAGATTTTTGTTTTTTTCTGGCTCAAACCAGAAACAACACAAAATGTGAAAAATTTGCTAAAATGTATCATAACCTAAGTTTAACAACAAATAAAGACATAAAGTTTCAAACGAGTAAAGGAAACGAGGGAGGGACGCCGTAGTACAGAACGGACAAATGATCACTTGGATAGACTGCCCGAACATTTTTTCCTTTTTTTGCTTAGTTATAAAGTTGTTCTGTGATTTGTTCGAACTATATGACTAACTGTCTGAAACATTGATCTTTTGCCACTTGAAATCTTTCTCAGTTCGTTTGTCTATCTCCCTGAGTGGCTGCATGCATTACACTGCAAGTTGGCTTAATTTTATCCACTTTGATTTATACTCGGTTTCGTGCCTGTCTTGTCATTTCTCGAGTGTGTTAGAGATAATAAATAGTGGAAATGCGTGCAAGTTTACAATACGCTTAATTTTCTGCCTTAGAAAGAAATCGTTAACAAAGACAAATGTAAACGTACAACAACAGTCGGGTATTTTGAATTTAGTACAAGGAAGGGGGATATCATTGGCAACGGCATCTTATAACATCATCATCATTAGTTTTGATGAAGTTTTGTCGAGGAAATAAAAGGTTAGATTTGGATGGATTTTGGGAAACATTTGATGAATTTAACAGAAACAAATGAGGATAAGGCTTGACCGCATGCGAAGTTGAATTTACCCAGATGCTTCAGCCATGATGCCAAGCTGTGCTACATGAATTAACACAAAACCCCGTATAGAATAGTAGGCTCAGATAAGCTATCAATAATTTCATACGCAAAAAAGAAGAAGAGAATGGATTCAAATATTCTCGGAGTAAGTTAAGATTAAAAACATAATGTAATTGTACACGAATACCATAATTATTGTATTTTATTCTTCGACCTTTTGTTACTAATACATAATCAAAATTATTCAAGCTTGATGTCAGTTTTCGTTTTTATTGTCGATATTCCGCTACACAATTGGGTTATTTAGGAATAACATAATCGTACAGGAATAACAGATGTGGTTTTAGAAATATTAATTTAGTGCAGCAGGTGTATAACACCTAAACTGCAGCTAGAAGTCTGAAATGTCGAAAATTTAATTCTTAAGCCAAACTTTAATTCTTAAGCCAAATTTGTTCGCGATCTTGCGAGTCATCTCTCTGTCTCTGTCTCTTTTTTCGATTTTTTCTTTTTTTTTAATTATGCTAACAAAAAACCTCTCCTTCTGCTATGATAAATGTTGTAACATTTACATGGAAGTGCTATGTAATTGCTGGCAACTAACAGAGGCTTAGTCGAACGACCGGCAGTGAGTAAGCTGGTCATAATTACTAGGTTTACTGGCACAAAATGTATATGCCATTATGGCTAATATATGGTTTAATATGAGTTGAAAGTTGTTAGTTTAACGATTAAGTTGTTACAACAAAATTAAGACATCAGTTGGAAAGTTTAGTTTTTGTTTTTAAGTTTAAAGTAATTTTGACTTTGTGGTGTGGTATAGAGTATGTTGCTTAAGTCTTGTGTTTTATGATGGTATTCAACTGCAACGCCAAAGTATTCGAGGACTTAGGTAAACAAAAATTGTGGGAGGAATCGAAGATAAGATATAGGTTTTGCTTTGCTTACAAACTCTGTTTTCAATAGTAATCTGAAATTGTGTATAGAAATTTTAAATATAGTTACCTTAATTTAGAAAGAGCGTAACTAACCTTTTTTTGAAATAGGGTATTTTTCATATTCGTATAGAAAATCATAAAATACGGCGTTATTGAAAACATTAGTGTGCTGTCGACGCAATAGTTGTCTCCCCTTTTTTCAATTAAAAAGCATTAAAACATTTTTAAAATTTCTGAACTTATGACATTTATGAAGTTTTTGCTTCCTCCTGTAAAATTTTTAATGTGGTTATTACGTCCTGTCTAAATTTGGGTAACGATTTTATTTACAGTTCATAATTTGTAATTTTATTTATTCATGGTCTTGTTCTAGAATATATAACATTTCAAAAACACAGACCGAATAAATAAAAATCACCTTAGTGACAATTTAAAATTATTAATCAAACTACATATATACGTCTCATTCCATCACAAACGGGGTAGTAAAAAAATATTTACAGCACCAATTTGTCTGTAACCTTCAAAAAACATTCATCCTTAAAACGATGTTACACCTGAGGAATAATAAAGGGTATTTTTTAAAGCCGATAGAAATTGTAATTACCGCAAATAACACAAAAAATTAAATTTTAATAAAAAAAATGTCTTTATTCGAAAGATCAATACTTGGCATTAGCATTTGAAATTAATTCCGGACATATGACCAGTCCGGCTTTTCGTGACGAAGCGCATTCTGGACGTGCAATTTTGGTCCACTTTTTCGAGCATTGTTGGTCACGAATAATACGAACAGTTGTGGCCCCCAAAGAGTCAATTATTGCTGGTTTATAAGCTTAAACTAGTGACTTCACGTAAACCCACAGGAAATAATGGAGACGTGTCAAATCGCATGACTGTGGGGGCCAATTGGCAGGACCACTTCTCGAAATCAACATATCGCCAAATATTGATTTCAATAAACCGATAGTTGCATCCTGTTCAAACCACTTCTCACCCGGATCAATGTCATTCTTATTTTCGAACAAAAAATCAATGATCATGGTGCGGTAACGATCTCTAGCTCCGGCTTAATTTTTGATGAAATAGGGTCCGACGATGCCCAAACGGTGCATTTTTCTGGATGTAATGGAGTCTGTAGGGTCTGTTGTGAATTGGTCTCACACCTTATGCGGCAATTGTGTTTATTCACAAACCCGGTAAGCCCAAAATGAGCCTCATCGATGAATGCAATTCTGCGATAAAACATCAGGACAGTTTCCAACTGATCTAGAGCCCAATAGGCGAAAGAACGGCGCATATGATGGTCTCGTGGCTTTAATTCCTGCACCAGCTGGATCTTATACAGGCGTCGGCCGTGATTTTTGCTCAAAATTTTCCACGTGGCGGACGGACAGAACTCCAATTCCTGCGACCAACGACGAATCGATAAATTTGAATAGAATCATTTCGAATTATTGCATCATTTAGAGAATATGTGGTATGAAATTTGTCCACAGTTTGATAGGTGGCTTGCTCAGGTGGCCGATTATATGCGTCATAAAAATCTGACTAATCGTTCCCAATTTTTATAGCGTGGGCCATGTAGCAGTGTAACTTCGCTTTAAAAAATATACGAATAGACATTTTTCAAAATTATGATTGGAATGAAAAGGCACATCATTCGCATTTACGAATGAAGCACAACATCGTTCAAGTGGCTTCCACGATGTGAATTCCAGTACCTCAGTCGATCTACATAATTTTTCAGTACATTTCGAATGTTTGGGCCTCTATCTCGTGAACGGCAGCGTCGAGGCCTGAATGGACTCGGAATGTTTTGTGTACGACTTATATTTTATAGCACCCTAGAGATAATAGTCTAACGGGAACAAATCGTAGCTGCAACGCGGCCAATGGTCTTCCAAGTTTCGGCGATTATGCGATTTTCGAACACAGTGCGCAAAATATCGATTTCAACGTAGGTTGTGTGACACGTAGCGCCGTCCTGGGAAAATAATCACTGAGCATGGCATGGTAACGCTCGCCATTGACGGTAACGAAGAAAACTGGGCCTATGATGCCGCCATTCCAAAAACCGCACCAAATCGTCCGGTGAATTTTCCGAGCCCCAAATGCAATAATTTTCTTTGGTAACGTAGCCTGCGATGTGAAATGAGCTTCATCGGGTAAGATGATTTTTCGGTAAAAATGCTCTTCTTCACACCAACAAAATTGAAAACGGGACAATTGAATATATTTTAGAAGTTAGCCCAAAGTTGACTACTTTTCATATTTTATGATGTTTTCCATGTTTTTTTAGACATATTTTGCAGTAATTGTGCATAATGGTCACACATTTTTTTTCGTTCTACTCGAGTTTACATGAGTAGCTGTGTATTAAAATTAGAATTTAGTGGGCAAGCTATGCAGCAGTAATTTGAATTCGAGCAATCCGAGTACCCATCGGTAGAATATGCTCTCTTTACTAGCAGCTTGGAATGTTGGTTTATCCTTGTATTTAGAATAGTTTAGAACTGATAGTGAAAGAACAATACAAATATAAATACATTAATTGCACACGAAGTGAAACAAAAGACTAAAGACGCAAAATCATTTCGGATTAAACATCACGTGCTACTAATTTCTTAACAATTATTTGAATTGTAGCATTATCAAGCACTTCCACCATATATTTCTGGACACATAATTGTTAAATTATTTTTGCTTTATTTACTATAACTCCCAGTCATAATTTTAACCACAAAAACTCTTTAAAACCCACAACAACCTTTGTTTTATTGCAAATAGTTCGCCAGAAAATCTATTGCAATTATATGCTCAACAACAAGAGAAAAACGCAAGAAATTAAGTATAACAGCAGAGGATTTCAAATCACCAAATAAAACAATACAACAAAAGAATTGAGCCAAACAGTTAAACAAAAACCAAGTAATGTAAGCGAACAACTTCAACTATGCAAGAGAGGCTAAGAAAACCTAATGTCTAGTTTAACTTTAACCTTGACAAAAATCTTACACATGAGTGATTTAATAGTTCAACAATCAAATGCAATAACAATAACAAAAAACTGAATTCTTATTACGTAAAGAGAACACTGGAAGTTCTGTGTGCATCCGTAAGATACAAAATCAGCATTGTAGAAGAAGTCTTGGCCAAAATTAAAAAAAAACTTAAAACAATGGCTCATCAAATGCCAGCAACCAAAAGAGAACAATGACGAAAATCAACTAGAAAATTATTCTTGAAAAGAAAAAAAAATAAAGAAACAAAATGATTTCTTAAACAGAGCATAAATCCCTTTAAGCCAAATGAAATAACAAAATTTGCTATGATGCAACTGACTTCAGTGATTTTTATTTCATTTTGTATTTCAAACTGATTTCAGACTCCGGTTGCTTTACAGTTGTGGGTGGTTATGAATAATTGAAGTAATTTTCGTTCTATTTCAAAACGAGTGCTTTGTTATAATTTACCTACAAACATACATATATTTTATCTGCAGTAAATCTCTTTATGATTGTAGCACATTATTTTCAAATTAACGCTTAACTACCAGCACATTGTCTAACTTTATCACACACACACACACACAAAACAAAAAAACTTCTTATTATTTTAGTATAATTAATTCCCCCCATCATCAAAACGATAACGCTTTCAATTTCGTTTCAAGTTCATAACACTTATTTGCACTTGCTCTTCCCCCAGACACATACCAACTTCATTCTCCTCTAATTTGTTAATGTTTTGGCATTATGAACATCATAATGATTTGATTCGAATCAAAATGTCTCGCCTGACTTTTACTTTCAAAACTTTCTTTAAACAAGCGTAACGAACTTAAAACTTTTTTTTAATTTTTATAGTAATTTTCCTTTACTCTCAGTGTAGTAAGTCAAGGTTAAGGTTAAAAGATTTAGACTAGAAAACTATAAATTAGTAAATAATTATGTTGTATGTAACTATAGAAATTTGTAGGAATTAAAGACTGATGATTTCGTTTTGATCTTTGTCTAGATTGTGTCACACACATGTCATATACTAACTAGCGTTTGTGTCTTAAGTCTTTTCTTTTCTTGTCATGTATGATGAACACAATCGTATTATATAAGTGGAGGTGGTTAGTAAATGGTTAAACAATTGTTTTATTGCGTATAGTTTTTTAATCTTATGTGTAATTTTTCCATAGCAAGAGATATTATATAGTTGATGTCATAGCTCATGTTGATAATTTGAAAATTGCTGTTTCAAATTTAACAAATGTAGATCAATTATATGATGGAAAATGAGAAAATGTAAGCACATCGAAAAGTGTAGAATGAGATCGAAATCTGTTAGTTTTAAAGCTAAAAATTAATTCACGAGAAGCTAAGAACATTTAGTTGTAGTTTCAGAGAATATTTACGATTTGAGATTTTCATAAACCCCGGTATGAAGCATTTAATGAAAACTTTGAATGCACTTAATAACAAAAAGTAACTATCGTCACCTAAAATGCCCAAAGACGTAACCTTCATTTTCAAAATTTTACAGGATAAGCAAAAAACCTTATAAAATCCAAAGTATTTCAGTTTGAAACGCGTGCATTCCACAGCTTACCTTAGGAACTTGGAAGTCTACTATTTGGCACATATGTATATATTTTAGCGTGGAGTATTATATTCAATCAAAAAAACTGATTTTATTTTTTGAGGGTTACGCCTTTGGGCATTTCAGGTGACGAAATATAGAGTAGTAGATAAATATTTTTTGAAAACAAAATCATAGGGAATGGGTTTGAGATTTTATAAATTTGGAAAAATTTAAGAGCGAATAATAAAACTCCCGCAAGGAAATATATGTACTTGTCATGTACTTGCCCAGCTGCTCATAATTAGTAAGTTGTACGCTTTCTAGATTTACATTAACCGATGGGGACTTCCAGTTTTACACCGAATGCGATCTGTTTTTGAGAAACTTGTTCATGGCCAACTACTGGATAGTCACTGACCGTCATCGAAAGAAATGAAAACAGGGATCGAACCCACTTGCTCATGTACTATTGCAAGGCCGACGACCACAATTCGCTTAATAACTTTCTATTTATTATATAGGCCGCATTGAACATCGTGTACACTATGGTGGTTATTCTCAGGTACTCAAAATAATCAAGTGGAAAATAAATAGTTTTCATCTAATAAACAATCACTTATGGTTTAGCTGATTTGAAATATAGGATGACTTTGAGCTTAGCCGTCAATGTTTTTCCTCAGCCAGTTAGGTTTAATATCTTGAAAATATGGTCTTTCAAGTACACAAAGTTTTAACGTTTTTCAATAATCCCAGTAATGTCCCTGACGATAGAGGGAAGTCCGTTCCTACTTTCAAATTTCAGAGATCAAAGTAGCACCTAACATCTGTTTTGTAAAGTTTGTCCTGGACCTAGTGTGTCAATGTATCCTACTTCAATGACACCATTGGTCCTAACCAAGTTTTATTAATTATTCATTTGCAGTCCTCGTTTTATGGGAAACAAGTCGTCTGCTCCTTAGACTATAACAAAAGAAATTGCTTCCCGTTACAACCCATGAAGGGATTAGGAAGAGCTTCTCACAGACCTATGAGCTGTGCACGTTCTATTTTACACTCACTGATGGGGACGTACAGTTTTACACCGGTACCGAACGGTATATTGATAAGCTTTTTCATGGCTAAATACTCGATACTGTCGCCGTCACTAAGCGCGGTGACCGCCGTCGAAAGAAGTTTAAGGTGGTCTGAGCAGTGATCACCCACATTCTCATGCACAAGAGTCGCGCACACTACCAAGACTTTCCGTTCTTAGACTATCTATCTACTAAATCGATCCAGCATCACCTACATTAAGGATCGAGGCCACTTTTAGCAAGCTTTGCGCTTTCTACATTCATACTTTCTGATCAAGACCTACAGTTCCACACGACTTCGACCTGGTTGGTTTCGGCAAACTCTTTCATGGCTAATTACTCGATGGGGTTGCCATCACTAGACAAGTTGACCGCCAAGTAAGAATCGATCAATTTTGAAACTGTAATCATTTTGAAGTTTTGTAAAAATTCGATTGAATTGAGTGGCCCAACAACACTCACGTCATGTTGTTGTGTTATATCTTTAACATAAACCGATATAATTTCATAGTATTTTTTTAATTGTTTATTTGGAATTATAAATATTTTCCAGTATTTTTTGAAGAAGTGGGCACAGTCATTTGAGATAACCACTTGGCCGGTTTATAATATATTTTCCATCGTACGGACGAGAAGTTCTCACGCTCTTGTCGAATATTATATTTCAGAGCTTCCAGTAGTATGCGGCTTGTCCACTTACCCGTGACTTAAACCCCCCCCCCCAAAAAACGGTGTCTGGAGTGGTTAAATCAGGCTATCTAGATGGCCACTGCAAATTGCCAAAACGAGGCAGTAGTTGACAGTAGGAAATGCATCCTTCAGGATGTCCATTATCGTACGAGCATTGTTCGCCGTTGCACCGTCCACTAAACACCCTTTGATCATGGTTCTGTCGCACCACTCAAAGTGACCGTGTTACCCACGGCGTGCTCGAAAAAGTTAGGCCCGGTGACAACTCTGGCGTATGCGTCATACCATGCAGTTCGGAACTAACACTAAGTGGTCTTTCGGCGGATCGTCTATTACGACTTGTTCCAGTCTTTCCGAGGCGGGCGGCTAAACACCTTAGTGTTTTGGGCAGTTGGCATAAGATGGCCGGGAAATATGCGTTTTAATTCAGGTTGCGCTGCAATAACTGACAAATTATTTCTTGAAAAAGTTGTAATAGGTATTGCGCGTTCTTGAGGAGTATAGCGTGCCATATCCTGTGGACCTGTATTGTGTATTTGCTGACGTCAAAAATATCAACACAAACCAACACTTGTCGACATTGGCAAAAGTTATTGCATCAGCCGATAGTTTATACCCTGTTGGTAAGGAGCCAATGAATATTTTGAGATATTAACATTAAAAATCAGACGACTGAATATATTTTAGAAATTTTTCCAAATTGATAAATTTCTCATATCTTGATTTCAAAAAAAAATATTGTTTTTGATTTTATATATTTTTTTGACATATTTTGACGTAGTTGTTCATAATACGCACAGCAAATTAAATTTTTTTTTTTTAGTTTTACATATCTTTAGTTTTTTTTTTTAATTTCTAAATGTAGGAAATTTTGGATCCTTTTTCGATTTTTTCTAGTGCATCTCATACAGAAGCTTTGGGCCTGCCTAAAGACGGAAGCTTCATGGATCTCCTGCTATATAAGTACAATATTTGCCTGATTAGTCTTAGGCGTACAGAACCTGTTCCCCTAGTCCATCTATCCTGCATCATCATATAGCAGCGTTGTTTGCAGGATATGCCTTAAGTCTTTCAAAGAAATTGATTGTAAGATTATAGATGGTTTTGATATTGTAAATTTTTAGTATGAACTTCTCATAGACTAACATGTGAGCTAAAAAATCGGCCATAAAAATATGATTTGAAAGAGATTTAACTGTCACTTTTAACAAAACTCGTACGAATGAAAAATAGTAATTTGTTCCATTTAAAAAACACACGTTCGTGCCTTAAATTTGTTGTGTGACGCCAAAATTATGCTTAGTTTTAGTAGAGTGGGTTTTAGTCGAAATTATGTTCGCGGTGAAGTCAAATCTAATAATATATATTAAATTTCTTTCAAAGTGTGTGCTAATATCACATCGTATGTATTAACGTCTACGCAAGCTGGGCAAAAATTAAAATCTGACATCAACCAAGTAAAAACATAAAAAAATTTGTTTCAAAAACTCATAACTATAAAACTGAACACATTTGCGTTTGAACAATTTAAGTGAGTCATGCCTTTCAACAATATCTATGATAATCTATAAACTTTTTGGACTATATTTTGATATCATCACAACAGAAACGTTTATCAGCTGAGTCACTTGCATTTGTCATTATTATTATTATTGTTTCTTTTTGTTTGGTGAATTATCACGCAGACAAAGAAGATCATACCGATTTTCAATTAAAATTTTAACAGATCTTTTTTACGGTTTAGTTTCTTTGTGAGATGATTATCGTCGAATTCATCATGATCACCGTGCGGATTTTGCTTTCGTTTACAACTCCACGGTTAAGTGTTATAGTCTGCGCTTGCGCCTGCGTCTGTTATGCGTCTGCTGTTGGTTCACTTTACGCCCCTAAGGGAGTGATCAATCATCGATGTGAAATTTTATCACGTTTGCTCTTCTTACTTTTATTACTTAACAATTGTGTTATTGTTTCTCTCCTTTTGTCGTGTCGTGTAGCCTTCTTTTGTTTTATGGCTGCGTGGTTTGCTGCCGTTCAAAACTTCTGTGTGTTAACGAGCCAGCAACCAGTGATGATGAGCGTCCAAGTTGTGGTATATAGCTCCAGCATTTCATGACATCTACAACTTATCTTGGCCATCCATCCATCCACCATCCCATTCACCACATCCATCCATCGTAGTTGATGATGTGTAAAAATATTTATGATTTGTTACAGTTTTGTTAACATCGTCCAAAGAGACGTGATTCCGTTTAGGCAGGGGGTATCATTGCAATAAACAATTGTAAATTTTATGACAAATGATATGGCTTTTTCTTTCATTTCTTTTGTTGATTTGTCATTGTTGTCGAATTTTGACATTGCAGTTTTGTATGCTTGAGTTCTCGTTTCACAAAAAATTTAATGAAAATTTTTGAAAGCAAATTGGTAGTAGAGGAATTGGGTGTGTTCTGTTTGTCATTTCTGCTAATTTAAAATGATCCATCATACGTGATGATGATCAGATGCAAAGAAATGGAAACAAATAATTGGGGTGAAATTTTATTTTTGGACTTGAATGGCTACAAATGTAAAAGACTGAAAAGAATATGACACAGATAATATATAATTTTCAATTCGGTCGCAAAATTTCACATAACGATACGAGTAAAAGATTCCAAAAGATATATCGTTTTTAAATAAAACCATAAAGGGTACACTGTAAACGCAGGCATATTGATTGCGCCAGGTGCAAATGTAGACTCATGTAATATTATAGTAGCCAAAACCGACCACCTATTGCTTCGTTATGATCCCTTAATATCTCTAACTACACTCACAGATCTAATTGTTTGAAAAGAGGTTGTCCCAGACGGCTATTGCCACCGAACTTCGGTTGCCCCAACCGAATTGAGATTGTCACAACCAAATTTTTGACCCACAACTGAAATTCAGTTGAAACAGCCTCGTTTCAAAATTGCTTCGGAGTTTCCTATAACATTTTCTAGAACTGCGGTTGCAGCAACTGCATTTTAAATCAATTCGTTGGCAGCAATTGAATGTGGTAGCAAATTGTTTGAAAGAACCGAATTTCGAATCAGTTCTTATTTAGTACCACTTCTCTAGCAACAACCGTATTTGGTACCAATTCAGTTGCAAAACCCCAATTTGGTACCAATTCTGTTGAAACAACCGAATTCGAATTAATTGTCTTGTAAGAATTTGGTCGCAACAACCGAATTTGGTACCAATTCAGTTGCAACAACCGAATTTGGCACCAATTTCGTTGTCTCTGAATTTGTTACCAATTCATTTGCAACAACCGAACTTGGTATCAATTCAATCGTAACAACCAAATTTTCAATCTGCGCAGAGTGGGCTAGAGGATGTGGCTTGGCTGTTAATCCGATGAAACCGGAACTGGATTAGCATTATACAGCTACCGTTTTCTTCTGACACTAAGTAGTTTGATATACTTGAAACGGAACACTGAAGAACGAATGAAGAAGGGACTGAAGGTTGTTAATGCCTGTCGAAATTCGATTTGGGGCTATGTCCGAAAACCATCCAATGATTGTATACGATAATTGTATGCCTTATTCTTACCTACGGATGTCTGATCTGGCGGAGTACACTGAAGAATGTTTACTTGACCAAGTTCAGCGAACATCGGTAATGTCCATCGGTGGCGCAGGGAGTTTTCCACAGCCAGCGTTGGATATCATTCGAACTTACTCCTCTTCATGCTTACGCCAGACGCTGTATAGGTGATGGTTTGAAAGAAGTGGGATACTGGAAACATGGTCCTAGGGGTCCTGGCTCTACCAATATATATCGAAGAGGAATAGGATAGACACCCGACAGCTGACTACAAGCTGAAAATCTGGTCTTTTTTTTTGATTGGTTAAAAATGTAGCGTGTTTGTATCCTGTCGAAAATATAGTATACTTGTATGCAAAACCATTGTGTTTGCTATTCAATATTCCATGTTGGAGACACAAAGCTAAATATGATATAATATACATTTTTGTGGCCAAAAATGGCTATGTTTGTGGAAAACTGCTGGAAACCAAAACGTGTCAGAAAACAAAGAAACAAAAAAGCAACATTCCAAACATATACATGGCTGCTGCACAATGATACAGGGGCAGTTTTTTCAGTGTGTACATGTTGCCGACTGTAGACTCTACACTATGTCCGAATATAATACTGCTGGATTGGAGCGACTATTGGAAGGGTTACTTTCTTCACTCTCTGACAACCTGACTTTCACAGATTGCTCCAAAATGGACACAGATACGGGGTTGGGTTCTTCTAGGATAATATCTGCAGAATATTTCAAGGTGAAAGAATGACAGTTTTAAGGGAGCGAAAGGAGATGATGCACTCGAGCATTCAAACATATGATAGATTCGTTAGCTGTGTGCATAGTAAAGCGGAACTAAGTGCTATCAGGTCCATTACTTGTAGATCGACACTGGTTGTGGAATTCAAACAGCGTTTGAATAGTGTCGCTCTTAGCTAAGAATCTGATGGGTTTACAGACATAGTGATATAGCAGGTAACTTAACAGCAGACACTCTTGCTAAAAACGGATCCACTGCAACTGGTCAGAGTCTATACGCTTCTGTAGTTAATCGCTAGACGAATGAGCACGCGTACGGACTGCAAAATTGTAGGAGATACTTATATATGGACGACAATGGACTCGGGTAGAACTCATTCGCTGCTTTAACTATATAGGGACGACTTGTGGCTTCTGGTTGGTGTTATGTTAAAGACTCCACCCGCAAATGGGTTACTGGTGGATTCGTCCTCGATCGATTTGATGCAGACAAGTAGGAAATTGAGTCCGTTGAAGACATTCTCTATCAGTGTCCAGAAACACAATGTAGGAGGAGTCGCTAGTTCCACTTTTTCAAAATAGGAATTTTTTTTCAAACTAAGATTTAGAATCCTTACAGTTGGTGGAATTTTATAACTTGATAGACCTTTAATCAGCTCGGGGAAATGTTCGGGAATCAAATAAGCCTAGAACATTGGCAAAATGTGCTAAAATTCTAAAATCCGTAAGGTCTGACCGATTTCATGGTTAATGTTTTTGCTGCAAAATTCATTTTAATTTACTTTTGTTGCATTTCTCATAAAGTACTGCCATGTATTTTTAATTATTAAAAAAAAAACCGAAAAAGTCATATCCCTAAAACACATAAAAAATTTCTTCAAAAACAAACAACATTTTATGATGTGACTGAGAAAGCATTATTGTGCACATCTTAATAGGCATATTCCGTCAGGTCCTTAAACTGATTCCCTTATAACTGTAAATTAGCTCAGTGACGAGGTTTGCCATCGTAAAATCAAAGTGTGAAATGCATAATGAGTTATAGTAGACAAAGTGTTCTCACTCCAACTTCTAACATATGGCAAGACAAAAGCCTTAAGACATGAACTTTGCTGCTCTCCGACCATAGATGACAAATGGTTTTGTGTTTGAAACTTTGTAACATTATAGCATTTATTATAATTAGTTGTTTATAATAAAGAGCAGTTCAAATACTTTGTCTTTAATAACAATTTGCTCGATTTAAAGCAATTATAATCACGCTTATGTACCAACAGCGTTCTACTATTTTTCTTCTTATTCCTTCCTTAACACAACGAAATAATAATCACATTTATTATATTAGAGCTTCTGTTTTATTTCAAAAAATTCTCTGAAGGTCACAAGCAATTATTTCAGACTTTATTCTATTCGTAACCAGCGATTCGCAAGTGTTTTTTATATTTAGCTGCTAATGCATTTAAAAATACAATATAACTTAAGTAATCCTTAATCACATTTCTCTATGAGTTAAACGCTCATCGCTTAAGTCAAAGTAGTGTTTGTTTTTCTAGCTTCTTGGCATTATTGTTATTGTTATTATTATTATTTTAATTTTGTTAAAGTTTTGTTGTTGTTGCTGCTGCGGGGTTTAGCAGTTTGGCTTTTGGCCATTATTTGTATAAAAAAAAAACGAAACTATAAAACACGTTAAAACGCTGGCGTATAAAACATTAACACTTTATTTAACCATGTGTAGAAATTGGAGTAAAACGTGTTTCTATTAATAAAATAGTGTATAGCTTTTGTTGTTACTGTTGTTGGTGGTGCTGTTTTTGTTGTCTGCTTAACTAACTAGCAGAACATTTAATTTATTTAAACATTTTTAATTTATGTTCCAAATTTTTATTTATCTATTGTTTTCTTTATTTTGAATTTTTGTTTTATATTTTTATTAATGCCGCCGCCGTTGCTGTTGTTAGATTTGCTATGGATTTAAAGTGGATCAAGTTTAAACTTAAGCTGTTGAATACGTGTTAAAGTTGTGTGTAATAAATTTTTATTATGATTTTAGTTTGTTGTTGTCTGCATTTAGTTTAACAATAAATTAGTTCATTATTATATTTTGTTGTTGTTGGTAGTTTTTTTTTTTAAACACATAATTAATTATGATTTCATGTACATAAAAAGAATAAGATGCTGCCATTTAACAGATGCGGAAGTTAAAAAGGTAGCAGTAGATCAATAGCAGATCATACATAACACGAATGAAAGCATCTTAAAGAGACTTCTGTTTGCGTTCCGTTTTATACAACAGATATTAGAACAATTGTCTTCCTTTCAGCCAAGTCATCAAATTTGTGTTTAAACAAAATCTCAAATAAAATTTAAATAGCTGAGAGATTAATTTGAAAGGCTTCCTTAAGCACACAGCCGAAGAAAAAACCTGTTGAACTAATAACATTAGCCGTAACAGAATCTAGAGTTTACCACAACTGGATTTAGGGGTTATGCATGCCATACTAGAGGTCATCACAACCGTATTGGGGTTCCAACAACCAAACTAGAGGTCACAACAGCCGAATTAGAGGTTGTTAAACCTTAATTTAGGGGAGAAGTTGTCACAATCGGTTTGGTGGCTGTCACAACTATATTCGAGGTAATCGCAACCGAATTCGAGGTTGTCACAATCGAATTGGTGGTTGTCACAACTATTTTCGAGGTAATCACAAGCGAATTCGAGGTTATCAGAACAGAATTTAAAGGTCATCACAAATTTATCAATAATTAAGAACGTGTTTACTGATAATTTTTTAATATTATATTTATAATTTAATTTGCTATATTCTCATAAATAATTACAAACAAGAAATTAATTCACTTTATACCACCACACCATCCGTGGTGTAAAGGTTAGTATTCGCGGCTCTTGTACATGAGATTGTGGATCCGATCCCTGCTCTGACCACCTTACATTTCTTTTACGTCGCAGTATCGAGTATTATTATTACGTATCGAGTATTTAGCCATGAACAATCTTCTCCAAATATCGTTCGGAACCTGTGTAAAACTGTAGCTCCCAATCAGTAAGTATAACGAACTAGAAAGCGCACAGCTCACTGATTTTGAGAAGCTCTCCCCAGCCCAGGGATGTAATAGGAAACTATTTATTTATTTAGTTATATGTGACACAAATGGGTAAAACATGCCACTTTCCACCGTTTTTAACAACCCAGCCTTCATGGGTCACATAACCCCAATTATGATGTATTGTGTCTCCCGAGTTATGTCTTGAACCCAAACATTCGATCGCTATGTATAAAGACCACATAATTTTGAAAAACTTCTGAACTGAGGACATCTGTTTGCACTGCACGCTGATAAACATGAAGTGTATCTGCAAAATAATGCGCTTTAACCCAAACCCAATAACACCAGTTTACAGCCATTTTGTTGCAGAGATCCTAATATCATTTTTGTATAGATTTTTGAGTTTTCTAATAGAAGTTTTTGCAACTGTATTCCTATGATTCCTGGCAAAGCGTATAGCTATTTCAGATCTAGCCACAGATCTTCATCAGCGGTTTTTTGGAATGATGCTATTGAACAATTCATCAAACTGAATGCAAACAAAATCTCATTTGAATTGATAATTCAACATTATGCAAGTGTTCGAAAAATATCGCAAGCAAAACACAAGAAACCATTTGCAGAAACTTCTTTCCATCTACAGAGAACCATCGGTTCCCATTAGACATGTTTTTTGTTGTTGCCTCTGGAGATGGAAAGAAGTTTCTGCAAATGTTTTCGTATGTATTTTGATATACAACAATCATCTATGAAAATTAATTTTAAAAATTTTTCCTCTAATTAGTTTTCAAGATATGCGTTTTTGAATTTTTTCCAATTTTGTGTGAGGTGCCTCAGCTAACTGGAGCAGAATTCGTAAACACGGTTACCGATTTGAACAAGGGTGCTCTCAAATTAAAGATTTCGGGCTCTTCTAAAACTTCCATACAAGATTTTAAAATCAGTTGGACAGTTTTGATGGTAGAGGCATTTATAGTTTAAAAACTTAAATTTTTTGTAAATGGTTTCCCGTTACATCCCATGTAGGGATTAGGGAGAGCTTCCCACAACCAGTGAGCTGTGTGTGTTCTAGTTTTATGCTCACTCATTGGGACGTACAGTTTTACACCGGTTCCGAACGGTAATTTGAGAAGCTTTTTCATGGCTAAATACTCGATAGTGTTGCCGTCACTAAGCGAGGTGACCGCCATCGTAAAAAATTTAAGGTGGTCAGAGCCGGGATCGAACCCACCTTCTCATGCACAACAGCCGCGCACACTACCATTACACCAATTGAAAAATATACTTTTTAAAAAAATATTTAATTATTTTTGTATTGTAAAAAAATCAAGTAAACAATCGTTGGAATAAAATGCGAAAGTTTGTGGTGTCATGGTGCCACAATTTGTAAATTGTAAATCTGTATATTTTTTATTAAAGCTAAACACTCTCGAACGGGCATAATTAAAGGTCTATATATTTTTAAATCTTCTAATCCATAATTGTTTGACCTTTATTTTGTACTTAGTACTCTGTTCCAAGTGTTGCACTATTTCTGTGTTTTTAATTATTGTTCCTATACATCAAGTCTAATATATCAAATATATTATATCCTTGACTTTTTTTTTATTAGAATCTTTGACAACTTGAAGTGTTTTTAGTTTACTTCCATGTTTGTGTCTTAAGTCTTTCGTTTTGCTGGAGTCATACGGGCTTTGACCTTTAAGTTTTTATGTCTCTTAATTAACATAACATTGCAATTTGACAATATAACATATGTAAATGACATCTCACGGATCTATAACAATGAAAACAATAACAGCAACAAAAAACAACAATGATGTATGATGTTATTAAATTCATTATTTTAAATGTATTAAGCGTTTTCCCCCTCTCTTTGACACACACACACACAGTCTCCCTCTCTTGATAAATGCACAATAATGTATAGCAAATTGTATAGTTGAAATAGAAATCACCAAGACGTTTTGAAAATTAATTGTTTATTTAGCTAATTGAGCGAAACCTTGCATTAATCATAACAACAAGTCAGCAAGCAGGCAAGCAAGCGACCAACAGCATAATTGTGTATAAACTTTTTATGAAAACTATTGGTTATTTGTCGTAGAACAGGAAATCTAATTTAAATTAATTTCTATTATTATTTTTACTGTGAAATAACTCAAATATGCGTAATTTACATAGAAGACATTAAGTAGAAGCGGGAAGATATCATGGCCAACACACGAGTATTACCCTCGTAAATAACCAGATTTGTTAAAACATTAGAACGTATGGAAATCGACTTACTATCTAATGGCTAAGCAGAAAACATTCTCTCGTGGGGGGTGGGATAAGAGAACTGAGTACAAGTTTTTCGAAATGAAGTGCAATATTTTGCTCAAGGTTGTAATTTGCAAATTAGCGATGCTCTCTGGTAAACATTATAATTTCTGTCTATGTTTGGTGTTTTTTTCTATTTTTTTTATGGATGTTCTAACATTTGTTAAAGCCAGTATTTGCTAGTATGGGTTTAAGCCATATTTATAAATTGTTTCTTCAAGGAAGTCATGTTATTGTGTTACTTTATCTACAAAGTTGTCAGTTTGCCTTAAGAATCGCAATTTGCCATTGCTCTTTGTCCGTAAGATTTTAATGAGCTTCTTTATGCCAACTGGTATGCAATTCTTTTTAAAATTATAACATCATTGAGAATTACTATGAAGTATCAGTTGGTAGTTTCTGCGATTTTTGTTAGTATATCTCTTCTAAGTAGATCATTTTATTTATTGTTGTTCGAAGTTGGTTCAATACAAATGTTGCCATGCTGTTTATTTATTTGATTAACCTTGTGTGTGGTGTGCAATACAATGAAGCATCTTAAGGTGGCACAGTGCATTACAGCTCAATAATAAGGGAAACTAATAAAAAATGTGAATTTGTTGCAAAACAACCTAAAAACTGGACCTAGCATAGATACTTGATACTTTAACTTGACTTCCTACGATAAAAAATAGAACCGTCCTATGTGGTGATGCTGGAATGGTGGACTTGGAGCATAGATTGTGTGTGAACATAACAAATTTAGCCGATAATGTTGAGGAGGAAATCCATGGATCTTCTGTGTCTAGCTAGGCAAAAGGTATCAATGCTTGTTGAAGTTTTGATGGCGCACTGTTTGCTTTATAGACATGTAGCGAGACTGTAGGTCAGAGCAAATTACTTCTGTAGAATCTGTAACACGAAGAAAAAGAATTCGCTGAACATCATCTCTAAACGTGTGCAGCCTTAGCCGACAAGAGGATGTATACTATGGGATCCTATATACTGAGGGACGTGTGATAGTTATCTCAGATCAGATAAGATAAGATCCTACACTATTTGTAGCAAACTACATCGTTATTCGATGGGGCTAGTACTTAATCTCGTTAGCCCATGACTAATAAGTCTAAATGAGTCCTTCAACGTCTGCCACCAATACCTACCGTAAGCCATGATAGGGCTTCAGGTTATGTTAGGAGGAAGTGACTGTCACTATGGGCACACTTACTTACTCCGTTGTTATACCAAGGGACGTCATATTTCATCTCAATCGTTGAACCTATAAATTGACCTGATCTGGTTATGGGGCATTCAAGCTATATGATACCTCATCCCGATATTTCAGGATGTGGCTGAGTCGCGTACATTGGTCATTGGTCAACCAAGTAGTACCCTGCAGAAAGGTCCGAAGATCATACAAATGTTTGATGCACCCTTCCTCCTCTGCAATCCCACAGCTTCTGCAATAATCATAAGTTAAGACTCCAAGTCTACACGCGTGTGTGCCCGGTGTCCAGTATTAACAGGTAGTTTTATAAAGATATCTTGGCTGGGAATTTATACTAGTTTTATCGTACGATTTAAGTCATAACTTTCCCTTACCTGCCTGGTAATCCTGCAATTCGTGACACGAGTCAATCTATTATTCGCATGTCTGAGAGCTTTGGTTTTAAGCATGAGGTTGTATGCAGAAAAGGGTCATGCTCATATGCTCCATATTCCGTGGATCAGGTAAGATAGTTCCCATTCTTGCCAGCTCATCTGCTCTATGGTTCCCTGAAATTTTCCTGTGCCCCGGCACATATATAAGGTGAATATCAGGCTGCTTGGCCATCTTATTTATAGGAATACAGATTTCAGAGATTTTATAGCAGCCTGACTGTCAGGGTAGATATTATATATATACAAGGTGGCGCAAAAATAAATTTCCGATGTTTTTTGGCTGTAATTTAAAAAAAAAAATGAAAAACTTTGATTCTTCTTGTGGATTATTTTTATTTGGTCTTGAGACATCATATTCTCAAGTCGAGAATATGATGTCATGTAAATGGCCGCCGCCACAGTTGATTGTCATTTGAGCCCTTTTTATGGCATTTTCCATCACTTTGGCCAAAACTTCCGGCGATACGTCCTCACATTCTTGACAGATATTGTCTTTAAGAGCTGCAAGAGTCTGAGGCTTGTTGCCATATACCCGCGACTTCAAAAAGCCCCACAAAAAGAAGTCTGGAGCGGTCAAATCAGGCGATCTTGCTGGCCAGTGCAAATCGCCAAAACGGGAGATTAGGCGCCCGGGAAATGCATCCTTCAGCATATCGGTTGTGGCACGTGCAGTGTGTGCCGTTGCACCATCCTGTTGGAACCACATGTTTTCCAATCCCAATTCATCAAGTTGCGGCAAAAAGAACTCGTTGATCATTGCTCTGTAGCGCTCACCATTCACAGTAACCGTTTGGCCCGCGACGTCTTCGAAGAAAAAAGGTCCGATGACTCCTCCAGCGAAAACAGCACACCATACAGTGACTTTGAGCGGGTGTAATGGCTCTTCGTGGGTTACACGCGGATTTCCAGTGCCCCAGAAGCGTAAATTTTGCTTATTTTCGTACCCGCTAAGATGGAAATGGGCCTCATCACTCATGATTATTTTTGATGAAAAATCATCTTCCTCTGGTCGATTATTGGTCAAATAAATAGTCAGCAATATTCCGCGTTCTGGAGCAGTGTAGCGTAACATTGTTTATTAACGTGTATTTCGCATGGGTTTACTACACAAATGTCAAAACAGAACTGACATTAGGGGCCAATCGCAAAATTTATAGCATTTTCTAATAGGAGGATTACTTTTGCGCCACCTTGTATATATATTTCGTTTTCGCGATAGGGCTTAAAATTGTGTAGATTTTATGTGAACTTCAACACGAGTGTTTGAGATATGGTAGACACTTTAGGGATCTAATTTTAGCCTTCGACTACCTGAGCTTTGTAGTGTTCAAATTGTGAAACAACTTCCGTGCCTATGGGCTGAAACACCATAGTCATGCAGCGATGGGGGTTAATGCTGATGACTTGGCTGACAGCGATGTTGCTATCCAGTGCCAACTATCAGTCCTCCTAAACTCAGTGCACCACTGGAAGTTAAAGAACACAAGAAAAAGATACTCAACATCAGCCCAACATCAATGTATAGAACAGCGTATGTTGTAAACGCACAACACATATCGACCGCCATTGGATAGGAGGAGATTTCTGCAGTGCTGTGTAGGCGGAGTGTTCGACTCGGAGTTTGTGTTATTTTCTTGGGGTCTAGTTGTTAAAATGTGGGCGATTCCGACTCCAAGATCAGCACTTTCTTTAAAACATAAAGTTTTTGATTAAAATTATTTTATGAAACTCTTACAAAATGCTGAAATTGGAGAGGAGCCGATAAATTTTAATGCGCTGAAGACGGCGTTCTAGTGGAGTCGCACATTGTCAAAACTCTGTTGGCGGAGTCGTTCTTTTTCGAGACCCAACTAACTATGATTTTTGAACTTTCATTCTCTACTCAGGCCCAATATATCAATGCTTGTATTAGTTTTGAGAAAATACTGTCTGATTATATTTTACGTTTGTTTCTTAAATCTTTTGTTTGGTCTCAAAAATAAAATACATAGTTTAAAAATATAAAATCGATTGAAAACCACTGTATTTCGCTTACAATTCAATTCCTCTTAGCATCAAATGAATCTTATGTTTTTACAAATGATTTTTGTTTGATTCTACCACACATTTGTTCTAATGTTCTAATGTTGCTTCGGCTGGTGTTCTAGTTGTTGTTGTTTGTTGTGCAATTTGTGTTATGCAAATGTTGTCTGATTGTTTCTTATTGTTTTTGTGTTTTGTTTGTTTGCTGTTTGTTAATGTTAACAATTTTTCAGATTGTTTAAGCCTTATGTGTGTGTAGTAGTTTCTTACCTTTGTTTGATTTTAGATTTTTCTATTTGGCTTTAGGCCACACGTATTGTTAGCATTTGTTACAATTTTTGTGTGTTTTTTCTCTTATTTGGTTTTATTTCTGTTCATTGTTTATCTGTTATTGTTATTGCTTTTGACGTTATATTTGTTGGTGTAGCTGTTGTTGCTGTTTCTTGGTGGTGTGCTAAAGCCAAGATTGACACGCGTGCCACAAGTGCGTGATGGGGGTTTAAGATATATATAGTTTGGGCTATGAATTGTGTTTTTTTTATATTTTTTATGGTTTTGTTACACTTTTGAAATAATAAAATCAAATTGGTTTGAAGATTAAAGTTATCGTTAGGGCCATAAAGAATGGGACATTGTTGACAATGAGTCATAGGGTATTCGGTGGCAGGCACTATAAGTAGTATAGCAGCGGCAATCAGTTCACGAAGTCTTTAAATGGAATTGATCTTTTTAATAACGCTATCGTTTTTTAAACAATAAACTTATTTTATGGAGGAAGGTGATTTTCCTAAATGACGTTTAGAAAAATTTACATTTTATATTGTAGGTATCTTTTATACCCGAATGAATGAATATTGTTCATTTTAAACCATAATTCGATTCAAAGCTTAACTGTCCAACTTAAGGAAAAAGATTAATTTTTCAAGCACATGATGCGGAACGGCCAGCAAAACATCGACGAAAACTGCAGACCGTTAAAACTGCAGACCGGAATTTTGTCAAACAAGTAGTATTTCAGGTGTGTTTCGCTCCATTGCTTGTTGTCAATAATTCAATATCTCTCCGCAATATAAAAGCCAAAGTATAATGACATTAGACTCCATATGTAAAAATTATGGGACATTAACATTATTACATTAGTTTTGATGCTTCCTGTACATAGGAGATAATCCTTACAACCGAAACTCACAGACATGCGAAAGACAGATGATTCGGAGGCACACATGCCAGGATCAACAGGCCAAGTTATGACCTGAATCGTACACTAAACTTTATAGCCATTCCCAAAAAATATACATTTATGCTAGCCGATTTGATCACTGGATGCTATTTAATAGAGTGTACCGACAACCGCGTTTTGGGAATTAAGATCGTGGGGGTCTCAAAAGATGCGTATTGAAGAGCTAATTACGCGAAAACTTTAAAATATATTTTTCAGTTTATGCTCATCGTGTCGTTTGAGCCCCACATTGACCAACAAATATTTTTTGGAACGAAGTTCATTATCGCACGTTGCGGGATGGGGGCTAAATGAAAAAATTTATACAACTTAACACTATTATGCTACAAGAATAAGTAGATATCTCACATATGTTGGGAAATTTCTTGTTCAATGGGAAGTTTTCTAGATGGTTCCTGTAACCAATATTTAGTATATATTGTAGTTATGAACCCAATAAAAATTAAATTTAGAAACGCCAAGGTGAGAGACGTTTAAAAAAGAAAAGTTTCCTAAATAAGTGCCTGGTCGTAAAAAACCTAAATGTTCTCAAAAAAACTACCTATTCATATTCTTAAACAAAGTAACTTTTCTTACAAAAATACCTTATCTTAAAGAAGTACCTTTGCTTAAAATAGTAAATTTTCTTACAAAAAGTACCTTTTCTTAAAAAAAAATAATTTTTGTTAAATAAGTACCTTTTCTTAAAAAAGTACAGTTTCTTACAACAAATTGCCTTTTCTTAAAGAACTAAATTTTCTTTAAAGAGTACCTTTTTTGAGAATCAATATAACCTTTCTTGAGATAAGTACCTACTCTTAAAAATTAACATATTCTTGAAAAAGGGACCAAATCTAAAAAAATCCCATTTCTTAAAAAAAAGATTTTCTTCACAAAATACCTTCTCTAAAAAAATACCTTTTCTTACAAAAATTCCGTCTCTTCAAAGTACCTTTTCCTAAAAATAAAATAATACCTTTCTTTTCTTTTCTTGAGACTAGTAGCCTTTCTGAAAATAAGTAAATTTTCGTAAAAAATAACCTTTTCCTAAAAAGAGTACCATTTCGTTAAAAAGTACCTTTTCTTAAAAATGTACTTCTTTGTAAAAAAAAAAATCATACGCTTAGGTTTTCTCTTACAGAAAGTACTTCTTCTTAAAAATAGTATCTTTTCTTAAAATATCAGCTTTTAATAAAAGAAGAACCTCTCTATAAGAAAAAATAACCTTTTCGGGAAAATATAATACATAGTCTTACAAAATGGACCTAAAAATATACTATATAAAAAAATTCTTAAAAAAGTTTATTGTTTTACAAAAAGTATATTTTCTATAGATCCATTTAAAATATTGTATTTTTGAGCGGGCGCCTGAGGCGTGTTGGAACTAACTGGTAAATAGTATATAGCGAAAACAACTTCGTTCCAACCGGGTGTCCTCTGACACCTCATATGATTTTTTTTTACCAAAATACATTTAGAATCCTCGCATAACAAAAAAGTTTGACGAACACGTAATCAGCTTATCTATACCCATCTTTTGAAACTCCCATCTCCACCAAAAAATTTGTCATTACACCCTACTGTTTAATACTCATAGGCATACACTTGTCTAATCGTGGAATTTCAGCTCATAAAAGATGAACAGGAGGACGAAGGCGTCGACCATAACATTTGCTAGTGCCCGGTCGTTTGCGTGGGTACGAGACAATATCTACACACTGAAAAATCTTTCTAGTTTCGTGTTCGGATGTAAATATAACGTGGTTGTAGCTTATCGCAAGTATAGTATATTTGTGTCGAAACACACTATGTTTGCTGTTCAATATTACATGTTGACGACACTACGAGTAATAGGTTAAAATAAAACAAAAAAAAGCAAATCCTTAAGTCATGAAAATAATTCAAAATTAAAATGTTCGAGCGTTTGGTCGTTTTTATTCTCCAATATTTCGCTGCCCTTAGGGTACCATATTCAGGAAGAAAAGCGACCAAACCCTCGACCATTTTAATTTTGAATATAATACGAAAGGTCGGATGGATAAGCCATCACTTTTTCATGAAAACAAGCAAGCATATACATGGATCCTCCAATATCTTGCTGGGCAGTTTTTTTCAGCGTGTATGTACTTAATTTGTATTGTATCTAACAGACATTCATGGAGTTAAGCCGCATTTTGGAATATCGGGGCGGTATATCTTACGGCTTGAAAAGTCACTAACCATACTATGCCAATTTCTCATTATGCTATATATGTCATTCTGCAGTATGTATGTCAGAGCAACAGAGTTTTGCAATCTCTGTGCACGTTGTCACCTCTAAAATACTATAATGTGAATACAACTTTAATATAAACAAGTCGTAAAAAATGGTAAGCATAAAGTTAAATCTGTACGAAATTTTGGGTTAACACGATCAGGGTTTCTCCTATTTAGGGAAATCTCTCTTCTCACGGAGAGTCAGTAACTATTGATTTTATTCTACGAGCATTCACTTAATTTCGTTTAAAATTCTCGCTATTACAGGTTTTTAAATAAACAGAGACTTGAAACACAATCTTCAATTTTCTATTTTTTCGAAATGCATTCAATTTCGTCACATTGTTTTCTTATAATTGTAAACAAACTTGTTGTTGCTTCAAATTTTGATAACTCATTTGTTGTCGATATAAATTTTTTCATTTTGCTTGCGATTAATTTATTATTTGCTGCATTAAGATCGAGTGATTTGTGTTGTTCTTATTAATTACCGAAATTTTAACCAATACACCACCAACTTGATCCCATCCATCAACACAAGCTGCAACCTCAAATCCTCCACCACCTGTCTGAGTGCCCACACGATATGAGCAAATAACAATTTGTTAATTACTGTACAGAATTTCGCACATCATTATACAATATATAATACATATATACTCGTATATAGCGATTAGAGTGTTATACAAAAATTGAAAACAATTACGGATATTGTATGATCGTGTTATATATAGTATTATGAAGATCGTCTTTGGGCGATGATGATGATGATTACGATGACGATGATTTATGAAGAGCGCATGCGCGAATATTTTCGGTTTTAAAATTCAGTAAAATGTCAATTTTTTGTTTCGGTTTGTTTGTTTGTGCTGAGCTGTTCACGAGCAAGATTTTGACATAATTATTAATTAAATCTGAAGTAAAAGCAATTAGATAGGGACTGAAACACGTTTTGTTCTGAACTGAAAGAACACAAATATCAATCATTATCGAATGGAAGTTATAAAGTCAGTTTAAGGTTAAAAATTTTAAATAATAAATTGAAGATTCCAGAACATTTAATATTTTGATTTATTGATTAGAAAATTTGGAGAATTTTACTTGTTTAGAATAACTCCATAATATTAGTATTTTTTCCAATATTTGTTTAAAATGTTTAATTGCTAGAATGAGATTCCTTAATCTTTATGGGAAATTGTTTAACTGTGTTCCAGAATTTACATTTATTTTCATTGCATTCTCTAATAGTTGGTTCTCATCACTTTTTCTCAACTTGCTGCATGTTCAGCTTTTTTCCATACACAATTTTAATAATTTTCGCAATTTATCATGACAAGGCATTAATTCTAAAACTGTGCTGCATGCCCCCTCCTCGGATTGTCTATTCTCATTTCGTTTGCCTTAATTCACTGGTAGCTGTCAATTCTATTTGCCTTTACGTTGGCTGCCGTTTCATTTCACTTCTTTCTAGTTTTTTTTCTGCCCCATGAGTGTTGGCATCCGAATGCTGTCTAAAATGTTATTCTTGTGAAGCGATTGCTTTTTTCTTCTTCGCTGTCTCAAAATCGTTCACTTTGAATTGCACTATATGCCAATGACTTGACATAAGCAAATCAATGTAGAATGTCAGTTATAGAGAAGTAACAATAAAGACAAAGAGAAACCACACAGTAACGTCTTGAATTTACATATTAACACTGTTGCAGGCAATTCTCAAGAGTTGTAGCACAGTTTTTAATTTTTTTGTTGCTTCGCTCATGCACAGTAGTTTTTCGACTCATTCAAGGAATGTGCACAGAAATCATTGAGGTTAAAAAGAAAAGAAAATCAAGATGACCATATTTATTGGCAAGTCATTGGTAGTACAATTGGTAAAAAAATGTCATAAATGTTTTATTAATTTTAGAAGATCAAAAAGGCAATAAACTAATTTTCTGGGAAACTTGTACAAATGATGTACAGGGTTCATTACTATATAAGGGTACAAAATATTATATATTTGTTGTAAAATTGTATGTGAGCTCAATTTCAAATAGAAAGACACGAACTTTAAAAAAGACAATTCTACAGTTCCAAATTATGCTATGATTGGCATAAATACTTACTGACGAAGAATAATACTTGTACAGGCAAATTATAATTGTTGTTATGATTGGCATCAACACTTACTGCCGGAGGATAATACTTGTACAGGCAAAAGGCAAAATATAGTTTGAACTGGGCCCGCAATGTAACGTGTTCTGTATAGTCTGGCCAAAGTACTTAAACACGAATTGTCATTACAACGACAATTCTTCTGTAGTCGTAGCCAAAGAATATTTCAAAAAGTAACTCCCAGTTGTGTACAAACTGGAAAATCGATCTATTTTAATGTTTTCGAGCTTATCGGAAATATAGTATACATGTGTCCAAACACATTGAGTTTGCTATTCAGTATTACAGGTTGGAGACACAATGATTAATATGTTATGATTTTAGTTTTGTGGCCCAAATATGTCTCTATTTGTTGAAAACTGTTGATAATAAAAACGTGACAGACATCAAGGAAACAAAAAAGCAATAAATCTTCAAATCAGGGAACAAATCGTGAACATAAGTATATGGTTATTTCAAACATATACATGGTTCTTGCATATTGTTACAGGGGTCTTTTGTCAGCGTTCATGAGCATGTATTTGTTGTTAACAAAAAATAGGTAAATAATCGAGGGCAGTACTGCTCCTTTCTGTGTGACAATTGTGGTTAGCTTTTTCCACCAACCTTACACCCAAGACATATTTGATAATACGGTTATGGTAATCCAGTAGACAAAAAGCGAGGGCACCCATAAAACGCCTAGAAATTTCCTTATAACGCCAGACGCTACACTCAAACGTGGAAAATCTGTCCTTTTTATTGTTTGGATGCAAATATAATGTGTTTGTAGCTTGTCGCAAAAGCAGTATTCTTGTGCCCAAACGCATTGTGTTTGCTACTCAATATTACAAGATGAAAACACAATGATTAATCTGTTATAATATATGTTTTTGTGACCCAAATATGGTTTTGTTTGTTGAAAACTACTGAAAACTAAAACGTGACAGACAACAAAGGAACAAAAATGAACAAATCTTCAATTCAAGGAAACAATGCTTGGAAGTATATTGATGTTCCAAACATATACATTATTCCCGCATAATGTTGCAGGCGTCATTTATTTCAGCGTGCATGAGATTGCATCAAGTCACTGATAGTAGACGGAGGTTCCGCGGCGACCAGAATGACAACGCCATCCGCATAGGTCACAAACTTACGACTCTCCAGTTTAATGGATTATAGAATACTGTTAACTACAAATAGATAAATCAAGGAACATAGTACTCTGCCTTGCAGTGTGCAACTTGTAGTCAGCTTTTGCAGCAAGCTTACTTACAAGACAGACTTGATAATTCGGTTATGGCAATCCACTCGACAAGTAGCGAATAAAACACCTTATAGCGCCAGACGATACACTACCCGCTGAAAATGTTTTTTTTTCGATATTTGGATGCAAATATAACGTCTTTGTAGCTTGTCACAAATATAGTATACTTCTGTCCAATCACATTCTGTTTGCTATTCAATATTACACGTTGGAGACCCTAATATGTCTTTGTTTGTTAAAAACCGTTGATAACAAAAACGTGACAGATGGCAAAGAATTAAAAAGCATCAGTTCTTCAATTGATGAAAATAATGCTTGCAACCATGTACATGGGTCCTGCAATATGTTGCCGGCGCCATTTTTTTCAGCATGAATTAGTCACCTCCTATTATGCTCACAGGTGGGTGCAGCATATTAAAGGTCGATAAACCCCAAATTGATATCAATACATCCAACAACATCTAGCAAGGAACTATCCACCGACTTCCCCTTCAATTGGACGTGCAATTTAATTGTAGTGGGTTATTTCGATTCCAAGTACATACGTCAATCAATATCTCCAATATTTTTAAAAGTTAGGATGAGAGACTAATTGGTATATAGTCCTCCTCTACAGTCCTCATAATGTACGTGATTATATTTGCCCAGTTTATGTGTAAAAGACACACGAACTTTCTTCCACTTATCTGGTGCAAAGGTAATTTCACTTTTAAAAATAAATAAACCTTTTCCCATTACATCCCTTGAAGGGACAGCTTTCCACAATCAGTGCGCTGTGAGCTTTCGAGTTTTATACTGACAGATTTTAACCAACAGTTCGACACCGGTTCGGAACAGCTTTTTGGGGAATTGTTTGTCGTCATTCAGCGAGTTGCACATCGCCGAAAGAAATAGAAGGTGGACAGAGCGGGGATCGACAACAAGTTACAATGTCCAAGACTCGTGCTCACTAATCACTAAACTATAGGCGGTCATGACCTATAAATATCTAAAAGTTATGGTGTTATAAAGCTGGGGGTTTTTCTAGCATAACATAATTTTAGCAATTTAAAGGACCTAAATCTATATCCCAAAGAAATATTCTATCCTCCTCCCTGACATCGAAAACCGAGAACGCTGTATCGGTTGCGAAATTTCTGCAGTTCAGAATTGAAGTCTGACATTAGAAAGGAAAATTAACTAGCTGACAACCCGCATCGGTTTCGATGTTTGAACATTTGTTGAAGTGAGTCTCCTTAAGAGAGAACTGTACTAAAAAACTCATTTTAAAGTATTATATAATATATACTTTCCTTGAAGTCAATTACAGACACAAAACCATTAATTTTACAAACCAATCAATTTTAAGGAGCGAAATTGGCTTCTGAAATTCATCTTCTAAACTTTATCTTGAAAGAACTCAAATTTATTAGATAATGCCGTTACATTATCTGAAGACAACTTAGTAAACCGTTTTAAAGGAACTTTTTGTTATCAATAACCTTTATACAAAACAAAAATAAAGCCACCAAAATAAATCGATTTCCTCCTCGATTTCCACCCTATGAAACTTCCGTACTACAGATCCCATTACAAATCACTACTCGAACTAATGTCTCTATCGTCCATAACAATTGGGTCAACAGTTTCCAAAAACGCTTCACATACACCAACCCAACTTCACTTTCAATTGCTTTATTTGCACTTCACTCCTACTCCCCCTTCGAACGAAAAATCAACAGCAATTTCCTTTAAGCATCTTAAGAAAATTCCCACAATATACCACCTTGCAAAATCAGGTAAGACACATAAAAGACCAAATTAAAATCAATGTTTATTTAACAAAACCACTTAGACATTTTAAACAACCACAGAGTGTAGTTACATAGTTAGTTATTGTCGAGCCGAGCCTGAGGAAGGAAGAGTAAAATCAGTGCTCTTATTTAATTGACTTTTGACTTTGTGTTTAACAACTCCAAACAAAGCAAAATGAATGAAATAAATGAGGGAATGAAGGAAATAAAAGCAGCAACGTTAAAAAGAGGAGAGAAAAAACTCCAGATAACAGCAAGTTAACAAACCTAACCCATGTTGGGGACGACAAACTCCCGGCCAGACAGAAAGACGTACGAATATAATGTTGTAGTTGCCAAACCGATGGAGGGAATTGCAGCTACTGCAGGAGTTGTCAGCACAAGGTGGAGAGGAAGAAAAGAAAAACAAATAAATCTCACAATTTAACACAACGGAGGCAGCAGCATCCACCACCACCAACAACTGTGGAAAAACTTCAAGATGTGGAAAAAACGGCGTGTTGCAAGTGCCATGTTAAACTGCAAGAAAACGACACATTTACTTAACGCGTTTGTATGACATCAGCCGGAGCTAAAATTTAAACTACTGTCAAAAAAAAAATATCAAGAAACTGGGGAAAGGACGAATTTTGTATACCGTAGGCTGATGCTTAATTTTAAAGTTCTGACAATTTTTACAATTACAATTTTACAATTTACATTTTGCTAAAATGTCCTGTAAGGATTCAACAGATTACTATTTTTATCTATGCCGAAACCTTGAGAGGAGAGTTTAATTCAATTTGGAATTAAAATTAGGAAAAAGTTTTCAAATCTTAAGAGTTTAATCTTAAGTGTACTGGCTTTACAATAGGTGTTTGAATTTTACGAACTTTGAACGCACCTTCCAATCTAAAGTTTTGCTTTTAATGTATTATTCTCCTGTCTTCCATGGCATCCGATTCCTCCGGTCATCACAATAACCTGATTCAATAACCATGGACATGGAAATGCTCACAGTTGGCTTAGTAAGTTAAGAAATCTTAAAACATTATCTCAATAGGCCTGGAAGAGCCCTAGAGCCTAGTCGGTGATGTGGAGTTGGAATTTGTGAGTCGGAGTTCAACAAATTCGCCCGGAGTCGGAATAGTAGATGGAGTCGATTAAATTCAGCTTGACGGCGATTCCGTGTTATTCATATTGCTAATAATTTAGGAAATTACAGAATTTTAGCGCATGAAGTAATGCAGTACTACCTCAAAGTTGACAACTAGATAATCGTTCAACTGATATCGTTATGTCGATGAAGCTGATCATAAAACCATTTAATATACATGCGTATATAAAATGTCATTACCGACATGAAGGTAATGAATTCCATATCGTTTTTACACAATTAGCATTAGTTGATTAAACTAGTTGATGTCGGAGTTTTTCACAGTTTAGAATAACTCCAAACCCATGAGTCATTGGCCATGACTCTAGCTCTATGTACCAGTATCTTGGAGTAGATAGAAATAATAGAAAACTCAATTTGAATAAAATAATTGGGGGATGAAAATTAATTTGTCTCCCACTAAATCACAAAGATCATGTTCCAAATTAGTTGGAATTTTTTTAGCTTCTGTTGTAGACTCATCGAAGAAAGCAGTGCGATGTTTCCACCGGTTCAGAGAGGGAAATGAACTATTCCCCGAATTCATCTTGTAATAATGCCATGCTTTTAGGGACTGAGAGTGTCATCAAGATCACAAATTTGAATTTCAGTCAGCAAATATTACGTTATCCCGGCCTAGTTTATGAAGAACTATGAACTGGCCATTAAACCTTACCATGTTCGAGGTGCTGTTTAACTCAAGTGTACCCACAGAAAAATACCCGAATTATATGTAACCGAAGCTAAAGGAAGTCACAACCACATGAGATGTCTTCATATCTAAACTAGAGATTATGACGACCGCATTAGAGGTCGTCATAGCCTATTAGAGGGTGCATCAACCGAATTTTTGTCGCGGGACGAAATGTAGTAGTAGCAACCTCAATTCTGTTGTGGGAACTACAATTTGGTGGCAACGACTAAATTTGGGGTTGCATCAACCGCTTTCCAAACAATTAGTTAGTAGTACGGCAAATCTTCATATTGACCCTGCCATTAACACATAAACGGCCTCATCGCTGAACAACATAGAAAACACAGGATCTTCTTTGTAATAGAGCTAAATACTTTGTAGGCCCTGCGCCGGGCTAAGTCTTTCCATGAACAATTGTCCTACAATACTGAATAAAATATCCGTAACAATTTGATCTAACATGAAACAGTACCTGCAAATGAAAAACCCCGATATTTGTGAGAGTTGGAAATTGCCCACCAATAATACAATGGTTAGAGTGCGTGACTCTTGTAGAAGACAACGTGGCTACAATCCCTGCCCTGACAACCATATATTTCTTTCGACAACGGTTATCTCGCTTACTCACGATGACAGTATCGAGTAGTTAGCCATGAAAAATTTCTCAAAAACCGTCTGGAACCTTATATAAAACTGTATGACCCAATCAAATAAAAATAAATAAATAAAATGGTTTCCTATTACATCCCATGAAGGGATTGGGGAGAGCTCTCACAATCAGTGACCTGTGCGTGTTCTAGTTGTACACTCTCTGATTGGGACCTACAGTTTTACACCGGTTCCGAACGGTTTTTTGAGTAGCTGTTCCAAAGCTAAGCAATGTGACCCACATCTAGAGAAATGTACGGTTATCTGAGCAAGGATCGAATCCACGTTCCCATGTGCAAGAGCCGCGCAACCTAACCATTACACAACCTACGGGAGAGTAAATCTTGGAAGCTCGCAGCTCACTGATTATGAGAAACTCACCTGCCCCATCAGGGGATGTTATGGAAAATTGTTTTTATATTGTAAATATTCATTCATGTAATTTCTTCCAAAATAATAAAAAGAAATTCTTCCAAACAAATATTCATATAAATAATAAATACATCCATTTTTGTGTCATTGAAAATGCATGCATCTTCCAGTTTTACGTTGAAAGACGACTTTGTGTTTGCTGCAATTAAAAGATTCGTACAGCTGACGATTTCGTCATTACTTTGATGAATTTGTACATTGCGGCCGCGAAGCTCTTCGTTTTAAGGTATCCATCTCATGAACATATACAAATTTTGGTTGTTCGTGCCATGTAAAAGGTTTTCGAAATTTGGTTTAAATCAGGTTCGTCTTTCAAACCTCCAATCCAAACGCTGAAACAAAAACGGCCCTGTAACATTATTCGGGAAACATGTATATATTTGGAACTTTATTTTCACGACTTGAAGATCTGTTGCTTTTTTGTTTCTTTGTTCTCTGTCACATTTTTGAATTCAGCAACTTTCAACAAACAAAGTCACATTTGGGTCACAAAAACGTATATTATAACAGATTAGTCACTGTGTCTCCAATATGTAATATTGTATACTATATTTGCGACAAGCTGCAAACACACGTTATATTTGCATTCAAACAAGAAAAAAATATAGATTTTTCAGTTCGTACCTATATTTTGAGAATTTACAAAATTTAATGGATCACCGAAATGAACTTGCACGCGCTACTTTTGAGCCTATTTATAAGGTTTTCGAATCAAAAATCTGGAAATAGTTTAAAATTTTATGAGGAACTCTGTAAGACTATAGAGAGGTTTCTGGTAAATGTAAAGTGTTCATCATCACGACTTTAATATTTTCTTTGGAATTTTCTTTAATGAATTTTAAATTTTTCGGGCTTCATACTAAATGGTTCTGGTTTAATGGCTTAGTTTTGCATTTAATTTCAAAAGATCAAATAGAGGCATCCTTTTTACCTCCAGCAAACGTCATACAAAACTCACAATATCTTTCGTTTTGTAGTGCAATCAAACAAAAGTGATTCCTTTAAAGTCAGTTTCCTTCTCAAGCTTTTTCGTGTCGTTTTGTTTTGTTTTTTGGTAGTTAAAATATAAAGCAGTTAAAGATCGAAAAAAGTCTGCACCACCGCATCATCAAGCTTTGGAACTATGCTGTATATGTTTCATGAAGAAAATTATCTGAGCCAAAATTGTTAAATGTTGGCAACAAACCCGATAATGAGCATCTCCATCATCATCGTTGTTATAATGATGATGATGACCATTCAACATTGTTGGAGGGAAATATCTATATAGCCAAAAAAAAAAAAAGAAAATAGAAATTCTAATGAACCAATTCCCACGAATAAAGGCGAACACAACAGCCACAATCAACAGCGGCCAACGCCACAAGCTGATGGAGCAGGACTAGGTGAGGCAAAGGCAGTGCTAACAGCACAAGCTGTAGAAGCTGCAACCTGCATCCCATAATGCAGCAGCAGCCGCAGTAGCAGCATCTGCAAATTTCAGATTTTTTCTCTTTTGACAGTCGACAAAGAGTTTCGATGTTGACTAAACATTTTGCAGCAAGTGAAGGTGGTGGTGGATGTCGCTGTCGCTGCTGATACTGTTGCTGCTGGCAGTTACGAGCAGTTGTTAGCCTACCTAACAACTTTCAAAGTAATTTTTTTTCTTGATGTTGCTTCACTTGCATCTCTTCGTTTTTCGGTTAATTTTTGCTTTAAAGTCTGCAGTGTGGCGAGACATTTTAAAAGAGCTTATTTGTTTTTTCACCAAACAAAAATAATGGTAAAAAAAATCTTTGCAGGCCTTAACTGCTGGAGTCTGAAGGCTCACCAGGAGCCTGAAACTGTTAAATGTGCTGGCTGTTTATATGACAGAGTGTGTGGCTTGGGAGTTGATTGTCTCGAGTTTATATGGTTGTTGAGCAAGTGTTTTACAATTTTCTTTTCATTTTCATTAGATTTTATGGCATTTGCGCAATTTCGTTTTGTTTTCAGTTTCATGCTTGGGAAAATCTTGTGAAAATTGTCTCGCATGTGAAGAGGAAAGTAACCTTGAAAGGTTAAAGTTGAAACAGTAAATGGAATCAGAAAAGTGAAAATTGTAAAGGTTAATTCGTAGAATATTTTGGATAATGTCCTCTACTGGATATACTCCTCTACTACAGTGTAGTGAATGTGTGTGGTTGAATAACCCTGTTTTTCTCAAACATGTGAAATCTTTTCATTTATAATACACGGGTTTGTTTATTTGCAGTAAATGTCAATTATGAAAATTTTTAGGGTAACTGAAACATCGTTTACAACAAACGAGGAAAAACGCTTTTGATTTGAGGGAAACGAAATATTTTTGAGGCAAAATAAATAATTTTGCAGCAAACGAGTCCTAAATGTTTTTTGTGTACACAGAAACAACTTTTTTTCCCTTCGGCGCGTATAACCACAAAGAGGCATTGCCTTAAAAAATACACAGAGAGGGATTTCCGAGGCCCAGATCAACGAGTTTTGGCTTCATTGCATTATTGCGGAATTTCAAATTAAGTTCTATATGGGCCCGCAAAAGCCCAACTGATCATACATGGGGTTTTCTTAGAGACAAAATAAAAATAATAAAAATTCATAAATTAAATAAACTTAATTGTGGTTTAGAGGTTTTTAAATAATTTAATTTGAGCTCTCAGGAGAATATAACTCTGACGAGACTAGGTGTTTTCTCGCTTTCAGTAAGTGTCTTGGTGAAAATATCGCTCCAGTCTAAAGACTTAAAACAAAGGGTGAGGTTTAGTATTTAAGTATTTATTGTAATTGAATCATACACGCTGAAAATCAGTCTTATTTCGTATTTGGATGCAAATATAACGAGTGTTAGGACCTTGTCGCAATTATAGTAGACTTGTGTCAAAAACACTGTGGTTGCCATTCAATATTACATGTTTGAGACACAATGATTAAATTTTCTATAGACATCATCAATGACAAATAACTGACATGTCAGAGTCACTGCTGAATTTCCGACCCGCTCCCATATAAAAAACGTCATGACACCTCCTGACATTTTCATACATTTGGTCAAATGTCAGCATTAATTTCCCACAGATAGTCAACAGTGGTGATCATCTTATGACATGTACACAAGACGTCTTGAGTAACCATTCACAACTTATGTCACCTAAGTCAAAACTAGTGACATGTCAAGAAGATGTCTTATATAAATTGTCATCGCCTACTGAGGAAATACTACTGACAATGTCTTCAAGACAAAATTTCCGACTGGGATGTTATAACATATGTGTTTGTGATTAAAATACAGCTTTGTTTGTGATACAAATACAGCTGTGTTTGGTTCACTGTTTACTTAATTAATATGCTCTGTCGAGAGCAAAAATAGAGAGGTGGTTCTAACTGTACGTTGCATCTGTATTTTTGCATTCTTTTTTTTGACAGAATATATTACAGGGGCGGGTTTTTGCAGCGTTTACTGATCATGTTCCAAATTAGAAATTTCTTGTTTCCAATTTCGGTTATTGACTCATATCAGTATCCTATGGGATGCTTGCCTGTAGAGATACATATTTGCTGCTTTTCCATGGCCGATTTTAAAGCCTTTTCGTTTGAAATTGTTAATTAACTTAAAGAGTTTCTCCATTACAAGACGTTGCCTTAAACACAAATCCATTATTATAACTGTTATTTTATACAAACTAATTTAGACAATTAAACTGTCCAACTAGTACTCTGGACCATGTTACCAACTTAATATAGACATGTCAAAAATTTATAATTTATTGCATTGTCCATACACGTTCACATATAAACAATCACAATCTAACAATAAAAACAATATTTCTTCGTTTCGACTATCGGTCTAAACTGTTCAAACATGACAAAAACTAATAAATACGAGTACAATTCAAAGACCGTATAGACAAACCTTGGATAGCTAATAAAATTTGGCATGAGACATGTAAGAAACCAATTTGAAGCTGTTGGTTTAGACTTACAGATCTAACAAATTAATTGAAAATATTAATAACATTTTCAACACTTCAAATAACAAACATAAAAACAACAAAGTATTAGAGGAATCACAAACGAAACATCATCACTACTACATCATCATCATCATTGGGAACGTCATCATTACAGGTGCAATATTTTGCCATAACAAATCGGTTTTTTAGTGCAACAACATAAACACAACAAGGAGTAGTACTTCTGCGCTACCATAGCAAGGACTAACGAAATAATATTCCCAAACTATTGGCCTTAGCTTTCAACAGCAACATTCACTTATTGCCACTGATGTTGCTCCAATGCGATTTCAGCTGTTGTTTAAACCATGTAAGTTTCATCATGTTGTTGTTCAAATTCTAATCAGATTTCGTGTGAGTTTGCGCTTATGGCCAGTCCATAAAGGAATCACAAACGCTCTCCAAAGATATTGACAATTCATATATGTATCACAGGTTTATTGGCAGCAATTTTCAGCAATTTGCTGTATTTTTTTTTATGCAACTCAAACCGACCGAGGTCTGCTAGTCTTTGGAGGATCGTAGAGTAATCACAAAATGAAAATCACATAAAAATAAATTAAAAATTATGAGTCTACACTCGTATAAAACAATCACGGACGTACAGATACAATAAACTTGGAGCCTCAGTTGAAGCAAAATTCTCATTGAATTTTAAAACGATAATTCCAGTTGAAATTGAATATAATTTTTTCCAATTCATTTGTGGTTAATGAAGTTATAGTTTTAATAGATTTTTATGATTTTGAAAGGATCTAAAGCAATGGCTCGTACGGGTGAAATTGTTTGCAACCACCATGTTAGGAGTTAAATTTATGATCTTTGGAAAATGTTGAATTGAAATCACATTAATATTTATACGCGTTAATCAATAGTGCATACAAAATGACATAATCAATTTAGAGTTGTTGGCAATAAAGTTTCAATCCACAGAATTCATGGAATCGAATGAAAGACTTAAGCAATAAACTTGATGGCACAAAATGTATTATGACTAAGGGGTTCACAATGGAGAATATAAGAATAACCATCGGAAAAACAAAAGGTTACTAAAGGTTAAAAAAATTAAAGAGAATGTTAGTATAACAACCAAAATTTTCTCAATTTTGTAAAAGAATTGATTATATATCATACTGATGATTCAAGAGAACCATAAAGGTATCCTGGTTTGTAACTATTTTCGTTCTGAACAATTATACATTTAAGGTGGGATTTGGAACATATAAATAGGTAGAAGGAAAAAAGTTATACAAACTATTGGCAATACGCTTTGAATTTGTATTGACAGAAATTCAAACACCATCGGAACAGCAACGGAATTCTGTTAGTTTCAACGATAAAAATGGGTAGTTAAATTGTCAAAATTCACAAAATTTCCATACAAAATTTTGTATTTATCTTTCATTTTATCTACCGATTTTTATCGTCAAAAAGTTACAGAATTCCGGTGCTGCTCTTAGACTTAACTATTAATATTGGTTATAAATAAATGAAGAATACAAATAAATTGTTTCTACTATATTCGACTTTCAAACACCTCCAAAATATTTCCTCATCTGATCAATAAACAAGAGGCTTTCTCACATTGTCTGTTGTACTACACATGCCAAAATTCGCTAGAGTTTGTATTTTTTGTGGCCGTCGGTGGTGCAATGGTTAGTGTGCGCGGCTCTTGTACATGAGATCCTGGGTTCGAACCCGGCTCTGACCACCTTCAAATTTTCTTTCGGCGGCGGTCACCTCGCATAGTGACGGCGACACTATCGAGTATATAGCCATGAAAAAGCTTCTCAAAATACCGTTCGGAATCGGTGTAAAACTGTAGGTCCCAATCAGTGAGTGAAAACTGGAAAGCGCACAGCTCAGTGATTGTGAGAAGTTCTCCCCAGTCCCTTTATGGGATGTAATGGGAAACTATTTATTTTTTTTTTGTATTTTATAACACAACAAAGTAGCGCTGGTTTGTTCGTTGTTAGTAAAAGGTATCGAGATTAAAATAGTATATCTTTTAAACGCGATGTCGTGTTGCTACGCGCTTAAAAAATATCACCCGTTTTTGCAGCTTGTGGCAAATATACTATATTTGTATCCAAACACATTCAATATTACATGTTCGAGACGAAATGATTAATACTATATGTTAAAGTATATGTAAATAACCCTCCTCAGACCAACCCACTCTACATTTTTTTCGACGATGGTCACATCGCCTAGCGACAGCGACGCTTTCGAGTAATTAGCCATGAAAAAGTTTCTCTAAAAGCCTTTCGGAATCGGTGTAAAACTGTAGATCCCAATCATTGAGTGTAAAACTAGAAAACACACAGCTCAGTCGCTGCAAGAAGCTCTACCCAATCCCTTAATGGGATGTAATTGAAAATCATTTTTTTATATATTTTTGTAATCCAAATATAGCTTTGTTTCTGTTACAAATACAGCTGTGTTTGGTGCTCTCTTTACTTCTTTTTTGTCGTTCTCAGCCTAGGTTAATGCTATTGCTGCACTAGTATTTCAGTCAGTATTTCATAAATATTCCTGAATTGAGTGTTTCTTATGTTGACTGATCTGTTACGTTTTAGCTACAAGCATTCAGTCGTCAAATATTCGTTTGACAGGAAACTTACGAATGCTTTGACGTAAGTATATGGATATTTGGGATGAGAAACGCATATTGCTCCATGTAGAAGTATGTATCTTTACAAGTAAACATTTCCAAATTTATGAAAATTTGGAGTGTGTTCCAAATATATACATGGCTATTGCAGAATGTATTTCAAATAATATGTTACAGAGGCCGTGTTTTTCAGAGTGTATAATTAAAATTCCTAACGAAAAGTTATAGCATCATCTTTTCGAAACAAGGGTAATGAAAACTTAAATACGATATTTTCAAGTAAATCTAAAACAGCTTCAACTTTTTTTCACCCCCAACAAAATATTCTTTTTTTCTAACAATAATCTTCAATATATTTCGCCACAATACTTAACATTATTGTGTAACCAACTTTTCTTTCTTTCCAGTTTCATCATTGTTATTATTATTTTTTATTTATTTTGGTTATTGTTACGTTTGTTTTCGTTCAATAAAATTATTATCATGACATTTTCAATTTCTTGAATTTGGACAACCAATAAATCCTTGAGAAATCTCAATTTTCAAATCAAACTAAATTGCTTAGACTTCTGCACGCACCACAAATAACCGAAAACAAACGGCAACAGCGATGATACGTACATGAACCGAACTAAAAAAAAAAAACAACATCGAAATAACGCTCACCCATACCCCAAACAAAAACCAATAAGGCTAGTTAAAGAAGCTTCCAAAACCGATCTTTGCCATGGAAACACGCATGTCTTCTCTGCAGAATGTGAGGTTTTTTTTTGAAAGGGGGTCTCTTTTCGCCTTGGTTGTGTTTACTCTTGTTACTCATAAATATTCAAATTAAAGATTGTTTGTTGCTTTGTGCCCAAACCGAATGTTAAAGATGAAGTAAAAAAAACTTAAGAAATAATCTCAACTTAAAATGCAAACAAATCATCGCGATGCCATAAATAAAGTGCAGTGTAACAACATTTTGCAACACTGCTGCAACACAGCATATTGGCATCGAGAGGTGCTTTCAACAAGCAGACGGTTGTTGCAACAAACTACAATTGTACAATTGCCTAGATGGCATGAGAAATTTACATTGACATCTTGTTTTTTAATTTTTTTACCATTTGGTGGCAGTGAGAGGGATTCTGTCAAGGCTCAAAAGAGGGAAGTTTGAAAATTAAAATAAATGTTAGAATGCTTAATTTTCATTCAAACATGTGTCACGGTTTCTAAGGTTTTGATACAAAATTGATATGAAAGAATACACATGTATTTTAAGATGACCACTTCTGCGGATTCTGTGAAGCAATATTCCACCACTCTTCAACACATATCGGCAGTTTAAAATTTCGAGCTCGAATGTTAAGAACTTCCCCTTCATAAATCTATCGTTTGGCCAGCTGAGTAGCATGCGCCACCGTCTCAGTGGAAGCACTTATCACTGATGTTAAGTCCATGCAGTTATGAGCACAAAAAATCGTCCAACTTGGCACGATAGAGAACGTCATTGAACATAACATCTCGATAATTTTCATCAATGAAAAAATATAGTCCAATCACACCTGCGGCATACACTCCACCCCTAACGGTCACTTGTATTCCGTAACAGTCAGTGTCTTTCTACAAAGGGTTGTCAGTTTAGGAGGAATGCCAAGCTCCGACATAGCTTGGTAAAGTTTTCCCGTATCGGGTCGATAGTTGACTTTACAGGTCTAATGCCATCAGCTCCAACAAGGTCTGCAACAAATGACTTTAGTCTTTCGCTTATTACACTCGAGGGGACGCTGTATGCGATGGATAAAAGGACTCGGGTCGCCTTTTTTGAAAACAGGCCACAGTATACTAAGTCTCCCATCGTCGGGCATGCAATCGTCGAACAAGATTTTGCATATGAGCTGATGCATGCATCTTTTCAAATCGTAGCCGCCAGTCTTAATCTTCTCAGCCGGTAGTCCATCAACACAAGCAGCTTTGTTGGTCTGAAGTCGGGAAACTGCAGTTCTAACATAACTTCCATTACACTAGCAGAGTGCCATCCATCAATTACCAGTTAATCAGTTTGGTTCTTTTTCTGTTGATCCTAGTTCTAGTTCTAGTTTCTGTGATATCCTAGCATTATTATAGTGTCTCTATGTTGGAGTCTCGTACTACTGACAACCATGTTTATCGCCGCGGCAAATTCTAGGAGTCTCATTCCGCTATCGGAAGTGTTAGGAGTAGACTGAATTTACTAACGGTTGGTTCGAAGACATTTTTCCTGCTTTACTTTGACTTTAGCATTAAAATCGCCTAGAACAATCTTAATGCCGTGGTCAGGGCAGTGGTTGTATGTTTCATCTAGGCGGTCATTGAACATTTCCTTGGTGTCATCGTATTTTTCTTCTGGCGGGGCCTGAACACAAATTAGCGAAATGTTAAAGTAAGTATTTCGTTTTTATGTAGATGGTGGATATACGTTCACTCACGGAATTTAAGCTGTGGCTAGATGTCGCACTCTTTTCCCAACTACAAATCCGCAACCAAATTCATGATTTTATAGGGCACTGTTCTTCCTTGTATAGCCATGACCTTGCCATCGCATCTCCAGGATAACAGTAATACCAGCCTTATTGTTCTCGAGGACATCAGTCAGTTGGATCTGTATAGTGTTCCAACATTCTAAGTGCATATCCGTAAATCGTGGTCCTCATAAAGTTTCCGGGGGTCGTCAGCTAACAGGGTTACTTTATGCTTCCCATTCTCATTTTGTAATATCATTGCCAATATAACGGTGGCGGAAGTCAAGCCCTGCCCACCGTGGTTCTACAGTTTACCTACAGCCAGGATTATGACAGCCACCATTATGGATCAGACACTGACCACAATGCAGTGTGTTGAAACTGGATTTTAGTTCCTTAACTTTAGATCCGCGGTTTGCTAGTAGTGTTGGATCATCCGTGTTCAAAGGACCAAAGAATATGTCCGCTAGTTCGAACAGCTTCAGTGACAAGATCACTTATTTAACCTGGGGCGGATCAGTGGTCGCATAAGCAATCAGGCTGCTCATTCGTTACGCCCTGTTATTCTAGCTAACTAATGGAGGGTTCATATAAAGCCATTGCCCAGACATATTAGTTCTAAGAGCGGAAGTGCTGAGCGGCTTGGACTGTCCTATGAAGGAATCATTTCTGGCACGACATGATAGCTGAGTTAAATTCCTTACTAGGCAATAATTTGTCAAACACGACTCTATGATTTAAAATGGGCAGTTTTGTCACGACCGTTACAAATCTTTGGTGGATAATTAAGAATTTGGTATTGGACAATATTTTGCGTAACGCCACTATGATGTCGAATGTGTTCTCCTGCCCATTCAAGAAATTGAAGGCTGGTCGGCAACAAAAATGTATTTATATCGATCGTAAAGGTTTAGAGGTAAAAGGGAATTAAATAATTGAAATTTTTTGATCAAAAAGGAAGCTTATATCTAATGAGTGTCTTAATTAAGAATTTTGTAAGATTTTTATGTGACCAAGATTTGTGATGTAGTTCTTAAGATATATAACAAAAACTAAATGCACATAGTTACTTGAAAATAGCAAAAATTCGACAAAACATTATTTGATGTTAATATTACAAGTAAATGTTGTAAAATACTCACTATAGTATCCGTATCAAATTCCAATCAAATTTTAATTTTGCTTGGTAGTAATTGGTAGAAATTCATTCAGATTTTGTTAGATATTTTAAACGTAATGAACTCCTCTCAGCTGCACACTATATGCATGTTTCCGTTAAATGTCTCACATCTCATACTATCCTCCTTAGTACAAATTTTAGTCCAAATTGGCCAAAAAATTTGACTATATATCCACAGAGAAGGTGGCGATGATGCTAAACAAAAACAAACTGATGATGCTGGCTTTGTTCTATGATAGCAGAGACGTAATTTTTTTGTAATTCCCGACCCATGAAGCTGACGATGCTCCCATTTCCTACATTGTTGACCAATGTTAACTTCCTAAACTAAACGTTCATATGGTTTATAAAAGTTATTTCCTACCCAATGTCGTAAAGACCTTGGCCTTTATACTAGATTACACTGTGTTGATAAATGTTGGCAAAGTAATAAATATTTGTTTTGTGCAACCATTCCCCAGCTAGTGCTGCCTGAACTTGTAGACTAGATAATTTGAAGATGATTTCCAAAGTTCCTGTGTTACATGTCTTTTAACATATGCAAATTTTGGTGGGTACTGGAAGCCTTAAGGCTTCAAGATTGTATAGCAGCAGACACTTAACATAGACGCTGCTGCTGATTTCATTTGCTTATTCACCACTCAATTTTCTGCTGCATTTGAATGCATATAAATTTGGTTCGTATAAGTAAAAGAGTAATAACTTTTTATACGGTTGGCTGTAAGTGCTCCAGAGTTTATACGTATCGCATCGCAGTGTAGTTCGCCAAAGGAGAGACTTCCTTCTTATCCCAGCCATTATCATGCGTGTGAAATTTGCTGTTGGGTTGGCTTTCTGCGCCTGATCGCCGATATGAGTTTTGTATGTGTCGTGCCACAAAGATTTGTAGCTTTTTAATTGAATTTTTTTTATTGCAATATTCTTACGTTTATGTTGCTGTGGTGTTTGCGTTTTATGTATCATAATCGTTTGCATTTAAGTGTTTTATAATAATTCTGTGAAAAACATTTTTCAATTTTTATTAATTGTTTTTACTTCTTCTTGCACTTGTTTTTGCAGATGAACCAGACCTGCAAGGTGTGTGGTGAGCCGGCGGCAGGATTTCATTTTGGTGCATTCACTTGTGAAGGTTGCAAGGTAAGTTTGTGTTTTGCTGCGATTTTCATGGGAAAACTGAGAGAGAGTGTGAGAGTAATAAAACTAACACAAATTTAATTTAATAAATTATGATGGTAAATAATCTGAAGTCATAGAGAGACTAATCGCTTTTATGTTAAATCAATAAAATAATAATTCTTTTTAAAAGGAAATATATACATATGTTGCATGCAACTTAATAACTTCTTAGAGCCATAGTTATCAATTTCTAAAAAAAAAATGAAAGTTGTTGGAAAGTTTAAGAAGCTGTTAATTTAGCGTCATGCGGTTTACAAAAATTGTCATGGAAATGAGTAACACTGTTATTAGTAGATTGAAAATATTTTATGTATCTACTTATTGGTTGGCCAACATGTCAGCCTGTGTAACTCTTAAAAGATCATGCTGCCGACGAGAAAGAGTCAGCAGAAGTTTCCTAAAAATATGCCTTTAATCCTCCCTCTTACAAAACCCTTAGCATAAGATAATTTTTAAAGAAGTTCTTTCACATTTACACCAGTACATTATTTCATAAACAATTTCAGACCCATACGAAAGATTTTTGTTAAATTATTTACTGTATGAGTTTAAATACTCTATTTTCTTGATCACCAGCTCGCTGAAGACACGATTTAGATAAGTGGGATATTCAATTCACAGTTTCTTTTTAGAGTAAATGTTGCCTAATCGAAATTCTAAAGCTGGACTGTGTACCATGCCATTTTTGTTTGTCAAATCAATTATTAATTTATTTCAATGCGACATCTTTACAATCCTCTCCTAGGGTTGGTTATTTAAAGCCAGTATTGCCAGATCGTAATTGTTACACAGATCAAACCACCATTGCTATAAAATATATATATTTATATATGTCCTTTATTTATTCAAACAGAATATAAAAAAAATAAAACAATATTACAACACCAAGCTTAAATAAACAGTTCTCGAAGAACATAGGGCGTCAACTAATTTTTCTATCGATTTATGCCTCTGGTAAGTGATTTAATTTCATTCCATGATAGACGAATTTGTTTGTACTCCTTTTCTACCGCTTCCATGTATTGGTGGTCTTCCCAGCCTTCGACACCCCTACGGGTTCCATTCAAGTGGCGTTCTAGCAATATCCGTTATTGGGCGCCTAAGTATAGGGCCGATCCAAGTCAATTTTCTTCCATGCATATCCAATTCGATACGACTGTTGAATGAGTACTTCACTAGAAATTGTCTTGGGCCAGTAAATACCGAGAATTTGTCTCAGACAACGATTGACAAACGTTTGGACCTTCTCATTTTCAGCTTCGTCAAGCTTCAAGTAGTACAACCTTAAATCACTCCAGGCTTGTTCTCAATTTCGTATTTCCTGATATTCTCTTACTGCGGCAGATTTTGAGCAGGTTTAGGCCTTAATTATACGATAACCTGTATACGCCGCAAAGACACCATCCTTGGTGATCTTGCATCCTAAATAGTTGATTCACGTCTCCAGTTAACGAACCAGCAACTGGTAGTGGAGTATTCCGATCTGTTCGAATTCACATTTGCTCTGTCTTCTTTATACTTATATTTATTCTTAATCCAACTTTTTTCGTATTTTCGGAGAGTCTGTTTAACTTGGCCTCAATGCCATCAAATTTGTGGGCCATAAGACGTATGACATCTGCTTAGTCGTCATCATGTTGAAGTTCATACATACATAAGTAGAAGATATAATGTGGGGGACAGGACATATACTTGTATAACGCCCGTAGATGTGGTGTAAGGTTGACTTTCAATCCCAGTACAACGAACTTTATGCCCTGAATCTCTGTACAGTTCACGGATCATCGACACTATCTTGTCTGGTATCTCCTTTATGGTCAGGGTGTTACTGTTACTGTGAAACCCGTCTGCTGCTTTCGCACAATTTACTCCACCACCAGCGAGATCTGCTAAAGTATAAGGCTCGCAAGTAATCTATCTATTGCATTTAGCAAGGTAATACCTTACCAGTTCCTGCAGATCATTAGATCACCTCCCTTTGTTGTCTACTACTCATGCACGTCGGATGACCGGTGTAAAGAAATCTGCTAACGCTGATGCGCCGTATTTCAACAGTTTCGCTGGAATATTAGCAGGACCAGGATGTTTGTGATCCTTCAATTGACACAGTGCCGCCTCGATGTCTGCTTGCGACGGTGTTTCCGTTGAAATATCCCTTTCGGGTTACGACGTGAGTATACTGCCGAAGGGTACACTGATCTTCATCACCCGGAAGTCTAGATTCCGTCGAAAAGAATTCATGCCGTCGCACCACTTGCTGATCTGTTGATGATACCTCCGTGTCATTATTAGCTTTTAAGGATGCAGTACTTCTGATGTTGTGGCCGCTCAGTTTTTTTTTTATTGAAGAGTACTCAATCCGGAGGTTACCTGTATTTGCAGAATTTTCGGTTTCCTTCGGTATATTGTTCAGATAATTGTCGTAATCTGAACGGACCATGTAACACACAATACGTGCTGATTGCCGATAGTCTGATTTTAATTGGCTGTTTAACGTTGGTGTTTTCAATCGTATACGAATATTGTGAAGGCGTTCACGATCCCGGTCCAGGATTCTGTACTAATCCCAGGTTTATTCACATATATTTTCTCACCAAGGACCTCCACGGCTGTGTCCTTCAGTGTTCGAACACTGTCTGACGACGTATTTTTACTGTCCTGGGCTAAAATTCAGCGTAGAGTTTTAACCTACATCATTGATATGGATGGGTCCTGCAGACGGTCCGAGTTGTATTTTACGATTTCGCCTCTAATACCGATAACAGCCGCTGAACGGAGACGGAAGGGTTGGTAGTTGCTATCAATATCACCACCACGTCTAATTTTGACGTCCAGCAAGGAACCAAAAAACATTATGCTGACAAGTATATGGTCTGGAGCTTACAGCCAAATCCAGTTGACTACAGAATTCATTCTTAATAATGATACGCCTGTACCACAGAAACTCTGCGGAATGTCGAATCAAAACTCGGAATAACGATGCGTATAACTTTGTATGATATTAGAACATTTCTAGGCCTACGTGAAAGAAGAAGGTCGACTCCGTTTATACGTTGCGTATCATTACTGGAGTATATAAAACAGTGACCAGGTGCTAACTGAGATTGGCCACTATTAAGCAAACGCACTTCGTTTATCCCTAGGATGTGCATATTGTAACTCATCTAACCTGTTCGAATCTCACTTTTTCGAAGAGAGTCCTTACATTCCAGGACCAATCGCAAACCGTTGTTTAAGTCTAACCGTCGTTATCGTTATATCGTTAAACAAGTATGGAAAAAGCTTTCAATCTTTTAAGAAGAATTTGATGCTGCCAACTTTGCATTCCATCTATAATATAAGGAGGTTGCTAATGCAGAAGTTGATTATGCCCCAAAAACTTTCTAATAGTAAAAATGCAATGAAATTTTTTATCTATCAATTAATCAAGAGTCTATTGCTATCCTTTGAAAAATTATTTTATTTTGGTATCACATTTTTCGCAGCTCATCATTTTTCACCTTCAAAAATTGGCAACTTCTTTAAAACATAACTATGGTACTAAGCCCTCTGCCTGACTTAAGTTACAAAAAAAACGATCTCCTATAAATGATTTCCTTGAATCTGATTACATCGTTTCCCATTTATTTAGATAATGTCACTTGATGTTATCGCGCAAATATGTGAAGAGGCAAACTCTAAACTGTTTCCTTGGAAAACAGCGCGCAAAAAGCATTTGAGACATTTTCGTAACGAAACGTGAAAAATAGCACCTTATGTTAAGACAAGACTTCCAAATTGATTAAACGTGATTTAATGTCATTAAAACAATGATTCATTCATTTATTCACTCATTCATGTTGTATGTATATGCTGTCACTTCCACTTCTAAATGTTACAAAAATCATTATCATTTTCCACCTACTAAAGTTGATTTGCGGCAATATTTTTTTTCTTCGACGTTTTTCGTGTTTTTTTCGATTTTCGTTACCAAAACGCCAATGCCATTAACAACAACCATGGCGAAAAAAACACTAAACCTTAAACAAATAAACAATTTCATTCAATGGGGCCAAAGAATACAAAAACAAACAACTTAACCAAAAACTAAAAAAAAAAATACAATCTTGAAATAAAAGCGAGGAAACTAATCGAGTTGGCTGTGAAAAGTTCAGAACGTCTATTATATTGAACGTGATATAAAGCAAAATCGCTGCTTCCACTTCCCAATATATTATACGAGATATTATGTAGGGGAGGGGGCTGACTTTATAGTGAAAAAGGTTAAACAATAAACTATGCCGCAAAACAGCAATCAGTTACTACGAGATACTCTTTATTTCGTTTAGATTTTTTTTCTACTTCTGCTTAGTTTTGTCTTCTGTATAGAACACTTATGCCAACCTAAACATGATGGCAGTAAATCACAATTGCTTCTTGAAAACCAACCAAAAACTGAATCCGAAACAGAAACATAAACACAAAAAAGCAAGGCAAAACCAAATCACCAAAAACTTGGCTTGGGTTGAATTGGATTGGATTGGCTTTGCCAGCAACCATAGGAAAACAATGAAGAGAATCTGCAAAACAAACGGAAAACCTAGGCTACAATGCAAACAAGCACTTTTAAGGTTAATTGGGCATCAAGATTACTGGGTCGGAAATGGGACTAACGGTTACAATTGAAAGAGCAAAGCCTTACAGCAGACACTGAATACCTTGGCTGGTAAAGACCGACGTTAGTACAGACATGTGAAAACAAAACGCCACCACTAGCACCAGCGCCACCATCACTACCACCAGCACCATCACTGTGAACTGCCAACACTAACTGGCACTTCAATTTTTGATGAGTTTGTTTGATTTCTATGGTATTTTTCAGTGAAGGAACACAGTTTAAGCCAACATTTTCTTTTGCAAGCATTAAAATAAATTGCAATTAAATTTTGGTTAATTCTCTGCAAGCATTAGCAAACGAGCTGAGCTGAGCTGACTTCACAGAGTTCCACACTTATTATGTTTAGGGTTTGGAAAACCAAGATTTGTTCAAAACTAAATTAACGTGTAAAAATAACAAATTAGTTTGACCGACAAATTGTTTAAAAGGTTTTACAAGATATTAACACAACACAACCCGTCATCCACAATGTGGATTTTCACGTCAAATTGTTTAGAAAACAAACAAAAATTCTGAGAGTCAAAGTAATTTTGGCGGTTTTTTTTTCTTGGCATAACCTTTTAACCTTGATGTACTTGCTTGCGGAATTGCTAACAAAATGTCTATTTTAAAGTTTCATTTAAATCAATTAGAATGTCGTTGAAATTATACTGAAGACGCCTGAAGTGTTATCAACTTTGACTTTAGTTTTAACTTTACAATTTAGTTTTCTTATGCCGATTTTTCAACACGAATTTAGTTCAATTTGATTGCATAAGACGAAAAGCATCGTATCGAAGGGTCTCATAACCTTCATTCACCATTCAAGTTTAGGGCTATCATGATATTGATAATTACTACAAATTGGTAAGAGATTTATTTGGAAATTGTTTGTGCTTTGATTTGAGGAAAAAATCATGTTTATTTCTGATTTAAATATTCATTACTAATTTGGAATTAAAATTTATCAAGTTTGTGTATTGAGTCTTTTGTTTTGGAGTAACATTTATTAAATGACTAATGCATAGAGTAAACATAAATAGAGAGAAAATTTCTCTCATCTAACGTTTCAATTCACACTCTTCATGGTGAGGTCGGTGTGATACAGGGATGTTTGACTTACACCAGGTGGAGTTACAAAAACTGTTGACTTGAATTTCTCACGTCGTTTTGTAGGAGAACTGTGAAAATTAAATAAATGTTCAACTTTTTTGTTGTGTTTTATTGTTAGTACATATTTGTCTTGCATTTAAGACAACTATTTTAATACACAAACACAAAATGCTGTTGTTGTTTTCTTGTGGGATGTTTTGTTCTAATGCCTCCATCTGTTATTATTAAAGCAAACATCCAATGTTCCTATCAAACCAGGCCTAATGTTCCGTTAAGTTTACATAAAGACGGGTAGATTTTTGACAGGTAGTGGTAGTTTGTACTTGCTTAGTTCTTTGTTGGTTTTCCTGTTTTTTATTTTATCAAAAGGGTGTCGTCTTGTAGAAACAAAGGGAGCGTTCCACCTATTTTGCGGCTATGCCCATTTTTAGACGAACTTGTTATGATAGCAATCCACACGATGGCCAGTAAGTGGCGATGCATCCGCAGAAAGCCACTCTTTGGTGTGGATTGTGGAACCCCGGCACTTCTTCAAAAATTATATCGACATTCCTATCACCATCCAATTCATAACCAATTTAATTTTCCCAAAATTGGATTAAATTTATGTGAACGACATATGGTTCCAACAGGATGTTCCAACAGGCACTTGTGAACTGGCCACCGAGATGGTGAGATTTAAATCCGTTAAGTATTTTCTGGTGGGGTGTCCTCAAGGCAGGTCTGATTGCGGCTTTTCTAGCAGCGGTAGAGACTCTAATATATACTCAGCACTGTGTCTAAATTTAGGAAACCGACTTAATTTGGGAAGAAACTAATTCTCTCATATCCCAAATAAGTAGGACTGTCAGAGAAATATACCGAGGAATATTAGAGGAAAGATGGGTATTGGAATGTGCTCTACGGTGTCAGGTTATATTAAAAATGGAAAACGAAGAAATTTTACTATTCCTAAGCAGCCTAGTCTTGCCTAGAGTTGCCAGCTCATGGATTCCACATTTTCTCCCCTGTGGCCTAGAACCCATTTGAGGTTGACATCCCAGTCCTAATACATCTTGCTAAAAGATATGACAGTCTTGAGCCTAATACATGTTTACATCTGTTTATTCTAATCCATCTTTTGAACAGATCTTGCAGTCTGGAGTCAATGTTTATGTTGAGAAGACTGACTCAGGAAACTAGAAAACTACCTGGTTATCAGAGAAGACGTTGACCCTCATCTCTCATCCCTATTATATTTCGTTCAACAGGCCATTCCTTAATCACCAAAGGTTTAGCCGGATAAAGCAACAAATATTCGTCCATGAAAAGGAGGCAAATCTTGTCCACAAGAATGGACCACAAACCATATTCTATATGTCTGCATTATTGTCGCCTTCATAAAGGCGAGACACTTGTTCCATCTTTCGAGTTTTCTCTGCTATGTGCAAAGGCCAGCATGTCTATGGCTTGAATTGTATGTCTATGGGGAGAATTGTTGGGTTAAACCGGTGTCTTGCCTAGACTTTCCAGCTCATAGACTCTAGATTTTCTCCTCTGTGACCGCGAACCCACATGAGGTAGATATTCCAGTGCTAATCCATCTTATTAAAACATTATTGAGCCTAATCCATATCGTTAAGGGATCTGGCTGTTCTAATCCGTGTTGTGAACAGGTCTGGCAGTCTTGAGTCGATGTTTAGTTTAAGAAGACTAACGTTGACCCCCGGCTCAGAAGGAATATTATATTTCGTTCTACACACCCAAAGTTTAGCCGGATAAAGCTATAAATATCTGTCATTCAGAAAGAGGCAAACCTTGACCCCAAGAATAGTCCTCATACCGTCCTTCTACACTATTTTCGCCTTCATAAAGGCGAGACACTTGTTCCAGTTTTTGAGTTTTCTTTGTCATGCTCAAAGGCTTCAATGTTTTTACCCAGTATGTCTGTGAGACGAATTGCTTTTAAATGGTTAAACTGGTGGAATATTAGTTCTGATATGTTGCGGTACACCGTCGGTGGTACAATGGGTAGTGTGCGCGCCTCTTGTACAGGAGATCCTGGGTTCGATCCCTGCTCCAACCACCTTAAAATTTCTTTCGACGACGGTCACCTGGCTTAGTGACGGCGACACTATCGAGTATATAGCCATGAAAAAGCTTCTCAAAATACCGTTCGGAATCGTTGTAAAACTGTAGGTCCCAATCAGTGAGTGAAAACTGGAAAGCGCACAGCTCAGTGATTGTGAGAAGTTCTCCCTGGTCCCTTCATGGGATGTAATGGGAAACCATTTATTTTTTGTTTATGTTGCGGTACACATCTGTGCGGGTATCAAACTGCACTTTTAATATCCTCTAAGTTAATCTTTGCCTCCGTTTGCATCAGCAAAACTCGTTTATAAAATTTATAAGTTTAATCCAGTTAGTCTTAGGTTGGCTTTGATGTAGAACCAATATGAATTAACAACACAAAATATGATATTATTTAAATATCCATTATAAATCATTTGTGACATTTCGGCAATAATTCGTTACTTATACTCATGTTCCAACCAAGCTAAATCGGGTTAGTTGCATATGAAATTAATCTAATACATTTGGCGAATTTGTGTCTTAATTTGTTTGTCTGCTTAGTCGTCGAATGAATAAAAGAAATCGAGCAACAAAATTTGTTATAAATTTAACACCAAACAAGCACAAATAGTAATATATGGTTTTAATTAAGATTTCTAAAATCAAATCGAATTTTTCCCCCACCATATAGATAACAATCAAGTTTGTTTCATAAGTCTTTTGTTTTACTTCGATGCGGTGGACGAAACGAAAATTTATTGAATGTGAAAAATATTTAAAAGGCAGTTGCTAAACGGGTTCAAAATTAAGATATTTTCCAACAAAGATCTATGGAGAAGAAGTTGTTCGCGAGTCATACATATGCATAAAACAAAAACTTTAGCACTAACTTTAAATGTCGCTTAAAAACTGTACAAAGAAAGAGAAAATCTAAACATGACACTCCTATGGATACAAAAGACTGCAGAGGAGGTCGCGGCAAATTTGTTGCTTAAATCTTTTGATTTTGTATACCGGAAAAAGGTTCAAATTTTTGGCTAAGTCCCACTTCTAAGCAGTTTTCGTTAAAAATTGCACAAAATACAATTGTGGGCCAATCAATCAAAATGTTTTGATTTGTCTATTTTTGTAGTAATCGAATGTAGTGCTAAGAGCAATCTTAGTTTGGCAGCTATCTAATTTAGTAAGCTGGACTTGAAGGGTTTTGGTCAATTTGTGTTATATAACCCAAGTTCATACAGGGAACTGGTTTGTCTTATATTTTTTGGTGTATTTCGTTGCCAAGTTGATGCATTTTCTATCAACATCAACCAGTCTTTAGTTTCCAGCTATACAACATGATTAATCTATACTGGTTACTTTGTTTCCAATCTGACATTTAACTGTCCACTTCATGTTATCCACTGTCTGAACATTTTGGATTAGGTGGGATTACGAACCCATAAATATCATAGTGTAATAAATTAATTTTAATTTTGTTGACAAATTAATCACTTTAAAGCAGCAAATTACTTTGTAGTCGCAAATAAATCTTAATGACTCAAATCACAGACAGTCTGAGATGAAAAACAGACAGACACGCAGTTGGACGGACTTCAAAACCTACACCATATACGACTCCTTTAGACAAATCCCAAATATAACAAAAACAAATAAAACTTACCTAAAACATTGAGACCGACTCCGAGACGCCTACGCTCAATTTTTGTTTCAGACATGGTAAGAAACAAATTAGTGTTAACAGAAAAAAGACTTAACATGATTTAATAATGACAAACGCAAAGAGGGCCATTTAGTACAAAAGGCGAACCAGCCAACTGAAATTTGTTCAAATTATCTGTTAAGACTCGACTCGCAAAAGGTTAACGCCATCATAATTTAATAATATTTTTCAAGTTTTTATTTTTAAATAATTGATTTAATATTTGGTGTCTTGTTTTTTCTGTTCTTATTTATGATTTCAGTCATTCTTTGGCCGCTCCTATAACAATTTGTCTTCTATCTCCGATTGCAAGAACAATGGTGAATGCATCATCAATAAGAAGAATCGTACCGCCTGCAAGGCCTGCCGCCTGCGCAAATGTCTAATGGTGGGGATGTCCAAAAGTGGGTCACGTTATGGCCGCCGGTCTAATTGGTTCAAAATTCATTGTTTGCTGCAAGAACAACAGCAGCAGGCAGCGGCAGCCATGGCGGCCCATCAAAATCAGCAACAACAACAGGCAAGCCATCATCACGCCTCCTCGGGCGGTATGCATGTCAAACCGCCGGGAATACCACCGCCTGCGGCAGCTGCTGCCGCTTTGGGTATGCTGGGTCATGCAGGCTCTTATCCGGGTTTATATCCTCCGCGCACGAAAGAGGAGTTGATGATGTTGAGCCTGGAAGAGTATACTAAACATTCGGTTGCCTCACCTTCTGTTAGTTCGCCCGATTCGCATAACTCGGATAGTTCAGTGGAGGTCAATGGCCGCTCGATAGGATCTTCTTTGCTGCATTTATCTGCCAAGCATGGTAGCCTGGAATCGGCATCTTCATCTGTAGCGGGTTCTGCGGCGGGTTCAGCAGTTCCTCATCACCTACGCAAAGATCTACCTCCTTTCTTGCCCTTGTCATTTCCTGCCCTCTCCTCAATGCCAGTAATGCCACCTCCCAGCTTTCTACCACCATCGCATCTTCTGTTTCCCGGCTATCACCCTGCTCTCTATCAACATGCGCATGCGGGCCTTTTGAAACCCTCGCCAGAACAACAAGCAGCTGCAGCCGCTATGCATCATCTGTTTCAAAATACTAGCCGGTTCCCAACTTCCCCACTTGCGTCCAATGAGAATCCTCCTCATAAAGCGGAAGATAAGCCAGAAAGTCCCCGTGCCGATTCCATTAATAACAATCACATACCAAATGGTAGCAAAGCGGCGGAAGAGTTAACCAAACGCTTCTATTTGGATGCAGTATTGAAATCACAACAGTCTCAAACTCCACCACCACCACCAGTACTTGTGACCAAATTGCCTAATCTGAGTAAACACGATCATTCCATAACGGCTTTGGTGACCCCCAATTCTGAAAGTGGACGAGCCCAAAATACCTCAAGGCAAAGTAATGAAGACGAAGCTGGATGTGACGAAGAAAAGGACACACATGAAGATCACAAAACAACGATAAATGAAACACTATCCAATGGTCATGACAGCGAGGGCCATACTAATACCGAAGAGGAGGAGGAAGAGGATTTGGTGGTATCCATGACACCGCCCAGATCGCCCATAGAAATTAATGATTGCCCTAATACCAATAGTGGCGAACAAGAAACTTCCTCTTTGGCCAAGAGCAGCGAAGCGACTTCTGGTCAAGATAATCCCATAGATTTGAGCATGAAGGCTGTTAGTTCGGTAAGCAGTTCGGTGAGCAATAGCAGCGGATCTAGCAATGGATTGGCGAACAATAAATTTGATAGCCTATCCGATCAGGAAAACGATTTGAACGACAGTAACGACAAGACAGTAGAGCTATGGAAAACTCATGAGATTATCAAGAACTCTGTAAATAATAACAACAATAACGAAAATGAAGAACATTTTAAGGATTTAAGTAGAGGAATAAAAAGGAAATTAGAAGAAGAAGTGGACAGGGGAATAGGGACGGAGTTACCACCACCTAAACTAGCTAAATTAGATGGTTCAGTCTTAGATCTAACCACGAAGATATAAAGAATTATTTTAAAAATTAGGAGCAACATTTTTTGAAATCTAAAGACATTTGAATAATTTATAAAAAAACGGTTTAAAATTATTTAAAATTGTAGAAAATTCCCTTGTAGAAAAAGTAAAATGTATATATTTTTCTATATACTTTAATATTTATGATTTTATACTTTAGTTAATTTAGTTTTATATTTTTAAATGAATTTATATGGTATTGTTTTTGAATTATCTATAGAAATTATCATTGTGTATTAGATAAATCACTAAGAAATAGAGAAAATTTTCTTGTAGTCAATTAGCAAATTGTATTTTTCTAAGAAATTATTGAAATTAAACCGAGTGTAATGTTTATTATTATTATTATTTTAAAGTAATTTATTAAATTATTTTTTATTTTTATATATGAAGTTTATAAAAGTTTTGTAAATATATTTAAGTTGAGTGAAATAAAGAAAATATTAGGAAAAAAAATAAATTGATTGGAAATAAATGTTAACAGTAAAATGTTAAAAGAAAAGGTTATAGTACAATAACATCAGACAAAGGTAATTAACCTTTTGATTGATTTAAAGCCAAGCGATAAGTTATTAATACGTATGTGTCTTAATTCTTTAATTGTTTAATTCTTTTAATTAGAAAAATATAGATTTACAGGATTATAGTGTCGGCCAATTTTTGTCGGGGCTTGGCATATTCATCACTTTTCTATAGTTAAGTAAATATTTATACGTACCTGTTTTTAACTGAATCACATTAACGAACAAATTATTCGACGAAACCCCTTGTTGGAACAGAGATAACGATAACGAGCCACATGTATTTTTCTTAGTCGAAAGCCGCCACCGTTTTCTTCGACTTGAGGCCGTTTAAATAACATAGTCATCGATAATATGTTCTACGTTTGGAACACAAATTGACACAATTTCACCCAAACATGGAGAAAAAACAAGATACACTTGGATACATCTGGAAAAAAAATATAGATATACAACTTTAGCAGGAAAGCATCAAAATCTATGAGAAGGAAACTTTTATAGTAAAGCTTTTGAACAGAAAACATTGATTTGAAAATACTTGGTTTATAAGAAAAGATTGACAACAAAAATATCTATACGAAAACGTCTACAACACAGATTTATATAAGATGACTTGGACAACAAAGATTTCCAACAGAATCGGTGTTATGATTTCTATAAGAGACATTGGACCACAAAATTTTCTAAAATAAACTTCTGACAACGCCGATTTCTGAAAGAATAAATTGACAACAAAGTTTTCAAAAATAACCATTTGTTAACTTTGGCCTTTGACAGTAAATGTATCCATCAGAAACTTTTGACACTAATACTTTCGAAAAGAAACCACAGTTGTGGCCAATAGCCCTCGAGCAAGGATGCGTCGCTGGTCCACTTCTGAAAACGCCGCCGTTGACCCTAAAATGCCGTGACCAACAATTTGAGATCGACTTTGAACCATGTATTGGAATCGAAATTTTTGAAAATTGGTTTCTTATGTAGAACGACCAATCGTATGGTTCCAGAATGATGAAAATTTTTTCGGATGTTCCGACTATACAAGAGACTTAAGCTTGGAATGGACTTTTTCGATATTTATAATTATAGCGGGGGCAATTGAACCGTGGCTAAAGATAGAATTTATCCACATTTTGATTAGATGGCAGAGGATAGGCTCTGATATTCAGCGCACTGCTTAATCCTATCATCGAGAGTTGTTGGACGTGCCACTAAATAAGATTAATCAGTCTTTAGGCATTTTTAATAGGCACTAACAAAGACAGATTTTTGAATTGGGAATTTGAATTATGAAATTCGGTGTGAATGTTCCCCTTATGGATTAGATTTTAGCATAGAAGGGAGTTAATAAAATTCGATAAAAACGGTTTCCCATTACATACCATGAAGGGATTAGGGAGAGCTTCTCACAACCAGTGAGCTTTGCGCTTCCTAATTTTTATATCCGCTGATTGTGACCTACAGTTTTACACCGGTTCCGAAAGGTATTTTGGCAAGATTTTTCATTGCAAAGTACTTGGTAGTGTCGCCGTCAATAAGCGAGGTTACCGCCTTCGAAAGATGTGAAAGGTGGTCAGAGCAAGGATCGAGCCCACGTACTCATGTACAGGAGCCGCGTACACTACAATTGCGCCACCGACGGCCACATTGAAATTCGGTTAGGGGCGTTAGAATTACGCTCCGTACAGAATTAGGGTAATAAGCGTTGTATTAGAATCATCATATTTGGGGCGCAGATTACCAGCTAATTAAAGGTATTTTCCTTCTAGACTAACGACACCGAACTACATGGTGAGATATGGTTTGCAGTCTATTTTAAAGAGCTGCGTCTAGACCTTGCACAAAACCTACCAGACCATTGTAGTGCCATACAGACTAAAGTCATGATAATCGGAGAAGTCTCCCTTTGGGTGCAGTGAAACGTTATCACCGCCTGGGGTATCAACATCTACACTAACCGTCAGGCTGCTATAAAATCCCAACAACCTGTATTACTGACTTCAAGACCTATTGCGTATCTCTAAACGAGATGACCAAGCAAGTCGGTATTCACTTTGTATGTGTGCTGCGACAAAGGAACATTGCAGAAAACCATAAATTAGATGAGCTGACAAGATTACGAACTACCTCCCGTTTTCCACAGGATATGGAGCATGTGGGTATGCGCCTGTCTGCATGCCAGCTCACTAAGTCCTTAATCTTAAAACCGAAGTAATCAGGCATGTGAATAATTGTGGCACAAATTACAGAATCATCAGGTATGTTCGGCCAGCCTATTAACTAAATCGGACGCTAAACCTGATATCCATTTCTAGACAAGATATATCCATTCCTAGACAAGATATATCTAGGCTAGTAGCTGTGATCATTATTTAATAGGAACCAACGCGTGTAGACTTGGAATCGCAACTCAGAAGCTGTGGGGATGAAGAGGAGGACGAGAGCGTCGATCATATCAGATGCTACTGCCCGACTTTTTGCAAGAGTACGAGAAAACATCTAGGGTCTTACTTAATGTTGGATCTAACAGACATTCTGGAAGCTAAGTTGAATGATCTTAGCAACTTTCTGTACAGTATTAATTGGTTTGCCAGGGACTAATGGACATCCTATCTTCAGTCACATTCTAGAACATCGGGATAAGGGATCATATGGTTTGAACGCCACTTATGTCCCGTATATTTTACATGTTCAACGATGGAGACGGAATATGAAGCCCCGTGGTATCAAAACGGTCCTCATTGGACTAAGTGACTCAATTGTGACAGCCACTTCTACCTAACCTTAGCTGAGCGCTGTATAATTCTACACTCACTGTAGGGACCTAGGGTTTTACTCCGGTTCCGAACGGTGTTTTGAGAAGCCTTTTCATGGCTAAATACTCGACAGTGTCGTCGACACTAAGCGAGGTGACTGCCGTCGAAAGAAATGTAAGGTGGTCAGAACAGGTATCAAACCCTTTTACTCGTGTACACTACGATTGCACCACCGACGGCGAACAAATTTTCCAGATTTATGACATTTAAATGTTTTTTTGTAATTGTTCAAAAGGAATATATATGGTATATTTTTCATTCGAAATGTGACATTTTATCAGCGAAGATCTTCTCAAAGTAACGACATACACTCTGAAAAACAAAGGGTCCAGCAAAATATTGCAGGAACCAGGTATAGGTGTGCACGCATTGTTTTCATGAATTGAAGATCTTATGCTTTTTTGTTCCTTTGTTGACTGTCACGTTTTTGTTTTCAGCAGTTTTCAACAAAAAAGACGTTTGGCTCACAAAACCACATATTATAACCTCTTAATCATTGTTTCTCAAACATGTGATATTGAATAGCAAACACAATGTGTTTGGACACGAGAATACTATATTTGGGACAAGCTGCAACAAAAAATACAGATTTTTCACAGTGTATAAATAGTAAAGTCTGCCATTGTTATATGCAAATTGATAATAATGGGTTGTATTGATTTTTCGAAGAAAATTTAATAAAAATTTAAAGAGGTAAAATTATACTAGACACATTTACATATATATTACCGTGTTCGTCTCATCACCTTCATGGGATTTTATGCATAATATTGTTGTTTGTTCATTTTTGTTCAAAATTACCCGATGGAAACAACTCGATTTAAACGGATCTACTGGAAAACCTTACAAAAATATATAGATAGATATATAGAAAATGTTGTCCAAATAAAATGCTAAGATAATACTTTGGAACGGTAGCTGTTTTTGTCGAAAAGATATGATGATGAGATACAGTTTTAAAATGCTAAAAAATTGCACGGCGTAACGTGTCCTGAACAAAAAAAGAAAGAACTTAGACCTACATTTTAATTTGGAAAAAAGCGATCTATAGGAAATGTTGCCCAGAATATAAGGGACATTTTAGGAATCAACTAAAAAATTGGTGCGACTAGAATTTTTAACCAATGTAGAGTTAGGCTAGCTCCTTGACCAACATTTTTCGTTAACACACTTGTTTTTCAAACCCGTTTCCCCTTCACCTCTTTGCTTATAGTAAAAATATACGGCAAACAAGTAATTTCAAAATTCGTTAGCATTTTTGTGCTGCAGAGACCTTTAAAGCAAAAAAAAAACACCATTTTTCACCAACTTTGGCGTTATCTGTACAGCTTATACATTGACTGTTAAAAACGGTCTCGAGCAATCTATTGCCATTTATGTCAAGTCTACGCTGAATTTTTAGTTTATTTAAATAGATCAATGTTGTCTACTAAAACTCGATTCCAGAACCACTGTAAAATGCAGTATAACTTGGGTAACCTCTGCTAACCATTATCGAAATTCAAATTCTTCCAAAACTAAATGTACATTGTTAACTTATTGAATGCAATGTAGCGCATTAGACATAAATCTCGGTATAACTACAGATTAAATTCCTCTCCCAAAACCTTTACTAATCCTTAACATTTCCATAAATTCAACACACCAATCTCACAGCCAGCATTCAATTCCCACCAAAAAATTCTACTACTCCTAATTTTCGATTTAGTTTATTTTTCACTTTGGTATTTCTATTGTGGCATTTACAGTGCAATTGCAAAATCATTGCAGTTTCAGATGCGTCGTCGTTCTCTTAATCAGCTGAAAAAACGTTTTCAATTGCAATTTTGTTGCGAGCTTCAGTTTGCCATCATTCTGGGATTAGAGCATAACTATTCAGAAAACTGACACTAATCAATCTGAAATCTATTTCAATCAATCTTCAAGTAATTGCAAATACTTTCAACATTTTGTGTGTTGTTGTTAATACAACGAAGTGTAAATCAAGAGACTCAGCATTGTAGAACAGCTTCAATGTTGCATATTGGAAATGCTGCAATAGCAAAACACTTTAATCTTTTTAACAAGTGAGCGAAGACACACTGAAAAGAATGGCGTGAAAAGTATTCCACCTCAAGTAGCAACAACTTATAATAAATAGTACATTGTAGACGTTAACAGAAAATAGCATTTTGTAGAGGAAAACAAAGTTTTTTTTATACGGCAAGAATGGCTGTCAAACGCTCTACATAACAAAGGTTGTAAGATAGAGGAAAACATTTTATAAACCAAAGGCATTAGGCATTTTGACAAAGGTAGTTATAACTAACTTATATGAACTTCATATTAAACCATTTTTATAATAGATTTAATACAGGTTATTTTTACACTGTCTAAAGGAATTATATTTGTTTACAATTAAAATGTTGCTTATTATTTATTGACAGTAAAGAAGTAAAAAGTTAAAATTTCAATACTCAAGCTCAAAACCATTCTCTTTCTATTAAGAGGAATATAGTTTCTTGAAAGAAGTTTTTGCGCAATGCACTCTTATGATTCCTGGCAAACCATATAGCTTATTCAAATCTAGCCACAGATCTTCATTAGCAGTTGTTTGGAATAATGATTTGAAAAATTCATCAAACTAAATGCAAACGAAATCTCATTTGATTTGGGAATTCACCACTATGCAAGTGTTTGAAAAATATCGCAAGCAAAACACACAAGGAAACATTCGCAGAAACTTCTTTCCATCTCCAGAGAACCATCGGTTCGCAATAGACATTAGACGAAAAGACAAAACAATTCTTACAGAACAATAACAATTGTCCGCGGTTTCGTCGCGCTCTACGTTTATCAGGGATGATTTTGCTAAATGACTACTTTTAAAAAACTATATTTCTATTAAGAGAAACATAGAATAGTCTTGACCTTGAATATTAAAATAAAAAGTACCAATAAAAAGGCCGAGTAAATAGAAAAAACATCCCAAAATTAAAATATATTTTACCAAATTAAAGCAGATTCGCCAAGTGTCATATTTCTAAATAAAAATCTGTCTCATGTCAAAATATTTCATAGTTTTATCACGAAGAAAATAAAATTCACGATGGACAGTTTTCCGGAGAGAAAATTTTAAATGAGGCAATTTTTCTTATAGAAATGTTTGCTAATCTAACATTTCATACCGACCACGATGAAGCTAGACCTTTTTATAAAAATTTTAAACAAGGTTAGCTGTTGGTTGAGAGATAATAGTCATGCAGCGATAGGGAGTTCTGTCTTCTTTAATAACCAGAATCAGATCCCTGAAACTCAACATCATCATTGTGGTATTCACCTTATGTGACTGTCAGAACTTCGTTATATTTTGGGGAATTTCAGAGCAGATGAGGTGACAAAACTAGGCGCTACTGTACAGGTTCAACTGGAATTGGAACATGTTGGCGTAACCCTCGCATCGAGTAAGTATATCATGCGCGAACATTAGTAAGTGGGGTAGACATGGAGTAAAGTGTGAATACGCACAAAGCAGATCCTGACCACATTGGATACGAGGAAATCTATGAACATTCTACAAGTTTTGACGGGGCAATAACCGATTGCTAGTCATTACAACGAAACAATGTATAGCATGGAATATTTTTTTTCTGGAGGAGGATGTCTACTATAAGATCCTACCTATTTAGGGATATGGAAAATTTGATAATTTTGAGGTGCTTGAAACAAACTGGAAGGGATAGCGACTAATCTGGCTGGGCTGTGGTATCACAAAAGATAAAAAGTCTAGGTAAGTCCAAGTTCCACTGCCACCAATACCTACTTGCCCAAATGACGGAAATTATGAACTGCTTAGGAATTCCTCAAAGGAATTTATATAAACAGCTATGGACATCACGGGAAAGACCCAATTTTTAAAAAGTCGAATAAACTTGGTCTTATCTGTAAGGTTTCTAAAGGAATTTTTCAAAACTTTTCGAGTCTCTGGTCTGAATTGCGGTTAAACCCTAATTTGCCTTGTCGTTTTTCTTTAAAATTCAGCATTTTTTATAAAAGATTTATCGACTGTTCCAAAAGCTACATGCGATCAAGTATTTTATAAAGCTCTTGTAAAGCAACTCCCAAATTGTGCTATTGGATTTCACAGACGAATGATGAGCTATTTACAAACGTACATAGATTGACATTTTGCAAATGCGCTCAAGCGCATTTAAAGGGAATTCATACCATCTCAAGCTGCTATATTTTTTTTGTATCTACCTTTTCATACGTCTTTCCACCCATTCAACTGTCTGCCTCTCTTTGTCTATCTGCTATGTTATGGTGACAAAATATACATAGTTAGACTGTGACATGAGCCTGGGTGACGTGCCCATTAATGCTTACCATCTCGAGACACTTTCCGCAAATACACTAAGCAGCAGCAGCAACATTTGGTGCAAAAGAGTTGCGCGAATTTGTTTTTCCGCAGCAGATACAATAAATTTTCATTTACCAGAAGTGATACAAAGGTATCGCTTTGCAAACTGGGCCTGAGTCTGAGCCCAGGCCGTGGCTTTGCTCGCGCAATGGTGTTTTGTTATACTTTAATGCTGTTGAAGATGGATTGGAAGATTATAGTGATTTGCTGTGATGGAAATTTGCATGCAAATGTTGATGAGATAGATGGTGTTGTTGCCTGGCTATAAGCTGCGTTCATCATTGTCTTCCGTCCGTCCGGCCGATTGTGTCTTTCGCTTTGCTTGCTTTTGTCAAACGGTGTGACAACGGGAGCAATTTAAGTGGCACTTTTTCTTCTTGCACTCGTTTGCTTTCAAGCTTCTTCTTTTTTTCTAGTTAACTGAACTGACGTTTTGAAATGTAATGGCAACACCCATTATTTGTGTTGGGGAAATTGTTTTGAAGACGTTTGATTTGATTCGATTTGATTTGACTTTTTTTGCTGTTGAGAAATCATTATAATGGGTTTGATTTGACTTTTGTTTTCAATCTTATTGAGATCACTAACTCACCTAGATTTTTTGCTTACGCTTTTGGTAAGTAGACACCTAGTTTTATCTATGTTTTTTTCTTCTTCTTCTGAATAACAAAGGCTTGTTAATAAAGGTGTTCCTCCAAAGTATACCAGAGAAGAAAAAAAGTCTAAATTGTAGTTTGTTATAGAGAGAGACTTTTTAAGTAGGCGTCAAATGTAGACTAATGTAGAAAGTTACTCAACCGATCATAAATTAAACACACTAAGTAGATAGGAGCATATGTATCTAATGAAACAGGGTGGAGATGTTATTGATGGAAAAATTTTTGTTTTTCTCTATCAGTGAAGTCATTTCGAATGTGTTGTCAATCATACACCCATGCACAATTTTAAGTTTCTCTGTACTTGAATATCTCTTATTCAATACTTGCAGACTTTATAATACAGGTTCGTAGTTGAGATGCCAAAGTAAGAGCTGGCTAGACTTTTGTTGAGGTGATAGATAGTTCAAGAGGGTTAATTAAGAAGGAATACCAAGCGCAGAGACAAAAAGGTCTACAGACCGTTTGTCACAAATTTATTTATTTTACCCCAAAAATTCTCCGTTTACTATATAATCTCAGATTTGACCGCAAACGTTAATAAATTTCCCACCACTAAAAAACTTTTATGGTAAAAGTTGTTACTTTTGTTGCAAACGAATTATCATTTACCTCAAAATTGCCAAAATTTACTTTTGCGGTAAATGGAAAAAACGTTTACTATAACCGAATAGCACATACGTGATAACTATCATGAATTGATTCTCTCTTATTTAAGAGAAACAAGCTTATATAAATACGCACATTCAATACACTGTGTTTCTAATTGATTCGGTCTTCTTTCAACAACAAATAGTCCTAATGTTAAGGTATTCAGCTTCGTGAAACGTACGCAATGCTTCAGTATTTAGACGCGCGACTTTCAGTGTTCGAGTAATTACTAAAATAATTTGAATTCAAAATTCAAACAGATACTTGTAATAATGAGGATAAACCTTCATTCAAAATAAAATCTATTCAGTGAAATGTAATCATTTGCGTTAAACGAAAAATCAGTTTGTGGGAAATATTTTTCCATTCACCTAAAACAAATTTAAGTTTTGAGTTACTATAATTCGTTTATGCTAAACGAAACACCTGTTAATGAAAACGGTTTTCGTTTATTGTAGAAGTTATTTATAACCCGAGTTGCCGCATACTGTTTGATCTAAACGCTTTTCGATTCCTGTAAACGATTTTATTTATTTATCACATTGATTCCGCCAATGTTCGTTTGCTGCAATTACGTTCCCCAAACGAAGGTCATTTATTTGAGGGTTCGTTTTGGTGTAAAGAAATTTCAACACGGGCTATCGCTACTACTGAGACACTGAGATGATACAGTTGCTATATTTTTGAGCCTTTGACGGTATAGGTCAACTTAACTTTGATAAATGAGGTTAGGTGCCCACTTGGAATTGTTTTATTATGTGATACCACATGGTATCAAGACCCACCCGAGCCTTGAAATTGTGTTGCATCAAACATGAGATAAAATTCTCAAGTCCCTAAACAATTGGGATCCAATAGAAGTCGGTATCCTGCTAGGTTTGGACGACTGCAAAGTTGGGCGATGGATTTTCCACACCGTTAGAGATTCTTCAAAGGTAATTAACTCTAACCTTCTGCCTCCCTGCATGCCTTCCACCTAGGCAGTGTCAGCTTAAAACTGCTATAAACATTGTGACCTTGGACCTTTGTAGCGATAGAAGGCTCATAGATTTCCTCCTATCCAATAGCGGAGTACACGCAAGCCGCTAGTGGCATGGCAACACGTTCCTATGCTTTTAAAATTTCTTCCTGCATACTCAACTGTAGTATTCCTTCATACTCAACTGTAGTTCCCCCTCAACTGTAGTTCGCAAAATCTTCCATAAATTGAATGGGCAGAACGGCCGCGAAATGAATGATGTTGCTCTCGTGTCAGTCTGCTAAAATGGCAAAGTAAACTAAACAAAAAATAACTATAAGCTGTTAAATCAGTTCTCAAATGAAGAAGTTGTAAGAGATCAAAGTTGTTCACCTGTTAAAAAATCACCGTTCGAGTTCATACCCATAACTGGTCCTGACCTGCTATAACGAATCCACATCATCGCGTGTACAGCAATCTACTTAAAAGTTCCCCATTACCTTATTCGACCAGTCTGTGAAGTACCTAGGGAGTATTTTAGGTAAAGTCTTGGGAGACAAGTGTTGCCTGAAGAGTGTTATAAAGCCTAGACGTGGGTTTTGTTCTGAAGCCAACACAAGTGTTCCCAGAAGAGTGTCGCATTTGCCAAGACGAGTGGCCTCAGGAACAGAGGTTCTCAACGAGTGAATTAGTTACTATTATTTCTGTAAATCTAATTACCTTGTAAAGTACAGATTAATAAAGACTGTGGGTTTGAAACCCGGCTAAAGGTAAACTATACTCTTCTTATTTCGAACGGTTTGTTGGATCCTTATGTGAGATCTGGACATGCTTGAGCTTACTCTAGCCTGCGACAAAGCTCTGTTACGATAGAATCACCATCGCAATGGCAATGGGAAAGAAGCCGATTTTCGTATTACATTGAATAATATTAAGAAATGTTAAGCTTGGGATAGTAACTCTTTTATAATCATCCTGGCATACCTTAATGTTACTCCCACATAAACACCTCTTTTGATCTAAATGCTCTATAGCAATTGTTGCTGCAACATTGCAATACAATTTTTATTACAATATCCTACATTGTTAAAGAAAATCGCGTTTCTGGTTGAATCGCAATTATTAAAAAGAGTTTAGAAACATTTTGTAGCCATTGAACATGTAATCTGTCTACAATATAAACTTTTTTTATTTAAAAAAGAAAAAAATACGTTGCCACATTAGCACCTCTTTTGTGGCATGCCACACAATGTCTGAAGCCCATGTAATAGGGGGAGTTTTATTGACAGCAGCAATTACCTTAAAGAAACGTTCAAGACAAAAAAAAACGAGAGACTCAACAAGATTTCTAGCAGATTTTAAAGTATTTTCTTTTCTTCTTGGCAATCCTTTAAGGAAAAGAACACTTGTTGTTATCCATACGCGGCTGTTGAGTGTTGTCTATCAAATGAGGTGAGTGAATGAATGATTGAATGTAAGTGCTGGAGCTTTAGAGGGCTGGCTGCCTGGCTGGTGCTTGCTGGTGATGGTCGTTGGCATGGCTGCCAACTTTACAACAACCGGCAGTAAGAATGATAGATGGACGGACGGGGGCACACGGACAGACCGCTATTTTGCTGGGGACGGACAGTATAAATCACAAATTGAACGTTTCACATTTTAATGGGGTGGCAATCATTTGTTGTTGTGGTGTTGCACGTTGCTAGCTTTCTTTACTCAAAATTAAGGCGGTTTGCAGAATGGCTAAGCACTCTATTATTAAATAATAATAGTGTGCGTGCCTTGTTGCCTTATATTTTTTTTTTGTTTGGTGCAATCGTTTAAGCCAAGAGGGAGGTTGCCTTGCCGATTGCGGATTGAACAACAAGTGCTAAATCTGGATGTAAGAGGATCAAAATGATTTGATTCTAAGGCAGAAAATGCAACAATTTGCTGTTGGGGGTATTGAAATACCCTATCCTAGCTTTATCTATCCACCATCAATATTATAATCATTTACTTATTTTGTTCATTCTTTCGGGGTGATGATGAACAATCAATTAAGAAAATAACTTGTTTATTGTTATTGCTCGCTTAAAGACTCTGAGACTCGGGCTGTATAGTTATGAGCATCGTCGTTTGTTGTTGATGCTATGATCTTATAAATATCAATTTTTGTGTTCGATATCGTTTTGAAAGTTTTTGGTTCAACTCATGTCTGCTATTAAATATTTGATTTATTAAGTGTTTAAGCCTTAATATGATTTCCTTTAACACTTCAATTTAAACTTGTATACTCTAAAGCAGTAGTTCTCAAATGGGGAATCGAGAAAATCGGGAGGTGATCTTATCTGATTTGGTGAGAAAAGTCAAGTCAAGTCAATGTCAAAGTTTAGATCTTTAGGCATTTTAGTACATTTTTTAAATGTTCAAGAAAATTTGTTCAATTATGTTCAATTGAAAATAATGAAAGTCTAATAAATTTCCATGCTCCATATACAGTGGAGATACACTTTTCAGAACATTTTTCTCTCGAAGACTTCCAAAGATGTTTCATTAGCATGGGAAATGACCAAGGATTCCGCGCCATAAAGCAAGACTGATATAGTGTTGTTTTCGTTTCTCGAGAGAGGGTCTAAACTCTGAAGTGCATGCTTATCCCGAAATAACACCTGTTTGCAAGCACAATTCTCCGTTTCATCCGAGGTAAAATTTGGCTCAATGTTGTCTAAATCATCAGCATACGTGAGTAGCATGTAACTTTTGCTGCTGATTGTTTTATTCGTGTTGAATGCAGCGTTTCTCACGATGATCTCAATTAATCAGCCTTATACGAATGTCGTTGTCGTATTTCGACTACGACAGTTTTGTAAAAGATTAAAGATAACACCACAACTTTGTCTTTAATCTTTTACAAAACTGTCATAGTCGAAATACGTGAACGACATTCGTAATAATGCTGAAAATGTTGAAGAGATCGCATGATAGGGTGTTGCCCTGCCCGTCGTCTCGCCTCATACCAAATGGTTCGATGGGATCCTTACCAACCTTTACTAAGTATTTCGTGTCGGTCAGTGACATTCTACACAATCGTGTGAGTTTAGCAGTTGGAACAGTTTTCTCCGTATCGTGCTATAGAAAGCAGCCTCATAATCTACAAGGAGGTGGTATGTGTCGATTTGTGTTTCTTTGGGTTTCTCCACGATTTGTCGTAATGTGAATTTCTGATCGATAGTTGACTTTCCAAGCCTTAACGCGCACTGATAAGGTCCATTCAGGTCTGCAACAAACGCTACTCTTTCACTCATTACGATTGAGATGACCTTGTATGCGGAGGACGAAAGACTTAAAGGCTTATCTGAGAAGCTAGTATTACTTGATTGGCTTGTTGGCAGAAGTCCTCATAATAATATTTATTAACCAAATAGGGTTATTTATTTGTGAACTATGCTTAAATCCGAAGCTTCTAAAACAAATTATCCATCGAAGTTGGAATCACGAGTATTTAAACGCTGAAAAGTCTATCTTCTTGGTTGTTTGAATGGAAATATAACGTGTTTGTAGCTTACATAGTATACTTGTGTCCAAACACATTGTGTTTGCTATTCACTATTACATGTTAGATTCACAATGACTAATAGGGTATAATGTGTTTGACCCAAATGTGGCTTTGTTTGTTGAAAACTACTGAAAAAAAAACATGATCGACAACAAAAAAACAAAAACGCAACCGATCTTCAATTCATGGAAGCAATACTTGCAATCATATACATGGTTGCTGCAATATGATGCTGGGGCCGTTTTTTTTCAGATTGTTCGTGGTTAGGGGACCGGAAAATATCTAAGGATTATAGTGACTTCTTGATCATTATTATTATTACCCAATCAGACTGTGGTAAGCACTAAAAGGAGTATATTTAAACTCGGTTGCATTCCTGTGGCTGTGAGTTTATCTATCCCCTAAACAAATATGGGTGAGAATCCCTGGCTTTCAAATCAACGTTCACTCTTTTGTTGCGCTCTAGTCTAATTCAGGTGTTTAAAATCGTTTAGTTCTTTTGTAAAACGAAATAATTTTAATTAATAAAAAAAAATATGTTGCTTAATGCTCTATCTTTAAGCTGAAGTTTATTAACCTCAAACTAAAAACGATTTGGTATTATCTTTGATATAATTTCAGTGTTGGCTTTGCCAAAAGGCTTAAAATATTACGTTAGTTTTGCTTTTAGACAATTATAGTTTAAATTCATCTAATATTGAAGATATTGTTGTTGTTGTTGTTAGGTTCACCATCAATAAATCATTAATCATTGTTGAGAAAATGAAAAAGCACAAACGATCAATAATTATTGGGTCTTTTTGAAGACCGATCTAGACCAAAAGCTGTGATTTTAAGGTAGCAGCAATTTAACTAACCAAGCAGCTAACCAATCCATCGCTCAATATTAAACCCAGAGGGTACATTTTCCACTCAGCCAATCATCCAGGGTCTCCTTTTGATTTTTGTTTTCTCTGTCTGTCTCATCATCAAGTAGATTCATTTACATCCCAAAATGTGATATTTAAATCTCAGAAATTAAGTCAATGTAGCAGAAGATGAATTTTGGTTGATTACATTACAAAGGGTTTTTTGGTTTTAATTTATTCAAAATCTGATAGCTATAAATCATTATGAGTTGTAATAATAGGGCTGTATTAAGTTTTGATTTGTAAATCAATAAACATAAAAATTTCAAGGGCTAAACACAAAAATGCTTGCTATTGAGTCACATATAAGTGGCGCCATAGTATCATCACATTACGTGCAAATGCTAAAAAAAAAGTGATATCATTAAGGCTCTTCAGAATGTCGAGAGTTATACTGGCGCGGATTAAGAAGACAGTAATAAATGCAGCTGACATCTAGTGATAAACGGTTGTCAATTTTTTAAGAATCTTCGTTATTTTGACGCAGCTCAAATTAAAAAGGCAACAACACGACCAGGTCAATTTCTTTCCACTTTCTATACGCAAGCCAATTCTTACAATGAATGGACGCAGATGGTTTAATGATAGATGATCTGTGAGTGCAAAATACAGGATTACTGATTTTGCCACGTTTTTATTAGTATCAAAACGGTCCTCAGAAGAGGATGTGACAAAATGCATTGCTTGAAAGGTACCAACAAATTGGAGAAACTGATCACTCGTTTGGCAGTCGTTATTGATCTAAATTTATTTATTTCAACAAAAATATCATTGTTATCACACATACGCAACTTGTTTCCGACAAATCTAGTTGTTCACCATTTTTTGAGGATAGCTGATATTGTGAAATAGTTCTTCTATTCGTGAATATTAGCAGATCGATTTACCTAGTATTGGGATATTTTAATTTGCATTAAATTATCTAATGGAAATGCAAAAGAATTACACTTGTTCGCAATGGCAATTAAAACAGTTTTAATTTCCATTTGCTCAGGCAATGTCAATGCCGGTTGTGGAATCGGATGCCTATTGTAAGGAATTTGTTTGACTGCTAGCAATTTTAGTTTTAAGGTATTTTATACGTAGAGATTTGTGGCTTCGATTGGTGTTGCCTCGTAGTACTGCCAAATTCAGAAACGTGCACATATAAAATACTTGAAAACCAAAATTGCCAGATATGAAGGAAATTATTTGGAAGTAAGCACAATTGCCAATGTTATTTATATTTATTTGAATATGTATTTGTAGAGATAATTAAAATTAAATCACAAAGTATAATTGTAATATAATTAATTGGCCCATGTATGATGTTTTAGAGCCTTCAGACTTTGTTCACGTTGTAGAATAGCATATACGCAAATGCGGGTGTTCATGTTTCTGGGTTGTTCACGTATCTGGAAATTCACGTAATCGCGAGTTCACTGTATAAGACCTAGACCACAACGTGTGGCCCAAGTGCTAATATCTCCCGAAATATTCCACATGACATCACTTATCACAAAGACAGAGGGGCCTGTTACCATCAGCACTACACCATCCGCTGTTTTTGTCATGACTCAAGTAACGGTCTATACCACAACTTTCATATCTTCGAGACAGATATTAGACATGTCGATCACCCTTCCTAAGAAAATTAAGAACTGAAAATGCCGCTTGAACTATCCTTTAAAGTAGAGTACCAAAGATTTGAAAATTTAAAAATTGCTACACTAATTACGTTCACATAATAGTGTTTTATTTGTTTTATTTTAAAAACATGTGCTTGGTCATATTCCCGTTCTTCTGCATAATGGTGTTCTAATAGATTTCAGTAAAAGTCGATTTAAACTAAAACTATAGCACGCGCTATTGTTGCCGCCATTTGAGTCAAGCGACTGCTTTAAAATTCATCTCCCCTTTAGGTTATAAACTCATTAAAAACATCACTCCAAACTAATGGTACGATGCTTCACCGACCACCCGGCAAACAAAAAACTAAAAACAAAAGATCACACAAAAATGATCTTGGCCAGCAACTACCAAGCAGCAGCAGCAGCGACATCACCAGCACCCGTAGCAGCACCTGTTTAATGAATTCAAAAGAAATCTGTAACAATTAGTACTAAGTTTTCAAAACCCTTAAGCTAAATACATAGATTTGAAAAAGCTTTTGTTGTCTTGCCCACTTGAAATACCAAAAAAAAAATAACGTACACAATATTGAAAATCATTTTGGTTTCAAAAATGACCCTGTTTACAATAAGTAAAACATCATTAAAACTAAAACGTCGGAGTATTTCAGACAATCACAGGTTTCAGGGTACTCGCGCGCTCAAAAGGTTACAGTGGCATTAACTACCGGCAACGGGCTTCAACGCCCCACCACCACCACTACCAGCACCACCACCGTCAACCATCAGCACAACAGGTTGTGGCAGCGGCACAGCCAGTGGCAGCCTTAAACTAGAAGCTAGCTGGCTGTTCCATTTTTGAAAAGTACTTAGAAGCTTAACAAAATGCCGAGCGTTTATTTTTAAATAGAAGCATAATTAGTAGCTTTTGAGTTTGTAGCTTTTGTTTGTGATTCTCAGATCTTTCGAAAAAGATCAGTAATTTATGTCATTAATCACAATTAACGCCATAAGGCCCCCCTCACACGACCAAGCACTCGGCCGACCGTTCGCAATGATCCCTCCAAAAGTATAAACAGGGCTAAGAGATTGAGACAGACTTCTCCCCCTCGAAAACTCCATTATTAGACAACTTTTAAACACTTCAGTTGCCAAACTTGTCCAGACAAATGTACATGGTATTGTTTCTATCCAAGATGCCAACAAATGCATTGTTTGATCATCATAATTTCGGCTCAGATGGTTGGATGGATTTCGTCATATTTAACTTCGATTCGGGTGGGACACTTGGAATTGGTATCAGCCACAAGAAAAAGAATCGGGTTAAAATTGTCTACGAGTTTCTCTACCAGTGTAGTCTATGCCCTTTGGCGAAATTTATCAGAAGTCAGTCAGTCAGTTACTTGTTAATGGCGGCGTTTTTGAGTGTTTTCTTTTATGCGTTTTCAAGCAATTTTTATCATGTTTTATATGGAATTTATGTTATTTGAAAATAAGCTTTTTGGACGTGTGTATGCTGTAGGATTTTTTATTTTTTTGATAAATTGCTGTCAAATATAAAATAATCATTAGCTGTCAAATGTTTCAAAATTGTGATGTTGGAGTTATTTCCCCCAAAATGGTTTTGTATCTTTCTATGAATCTGTGTTATAGTTTGGTATTATGTATATGAAATTAATGTTTAGGTTGTATACACACATGTATACGATAACACCCTCAAAAGTGTGGTAGATGTATCGATTTGGCATAATTAAATAGCTAAATTAGACAACAACAACAAAAACATAAATTCCATCAGAAAACAGCAATTAGATTGAAAGAAAGTTTTGAATACCTAAGTATATACATATGTACGTATTAAATGCTGAAATTCCCATTGACTTGTTACACCTTGCATGAATTTAATTCAATAGAAAGTTGTTCTAATTGTAATAAACCATGATGTTCTCTTGACTCCCAGGAAAATACTGGAGAATAGAGGTTATGTGAATGAAATCACTCAAATCAAGTATGGTAACTTAAGGTCGATTACGAGCAACGCTGTCGAAAAATGGTGATGGATATCTCCGGGATTAGCAGTTGTGCTTTCAACGCTAGACTTCAAGCAACGTAAAACACGTTTACAGCTCATTTGTCGGAAAAATACACGAAGAGGAAAAATCGGATGATACAACCGATTTAGACGTAACCTAATTTAGAGACAGCCACAACTGAATGAGAGGTTGTGACAACTACAATATAGGCCATCACAACATAATTAGAGGTTAACACAACCACTTTAACGGTTAACACCACAGAATTAGAGGCTGGCACAACCAAGTTAGAAGTTGTCACAACCAAATTAGAGGTTGTCACAACCGAATTAGAGGTTTTCACAACCGAATCAGAGGTTGACACAACCGCGTTATAGGTTGTCACAACCGAAATTAGAGGCAACAAAGACCTAACAAAAAGCGCATTTACTGAGGATTTTGTAATGTGTTGTTGACACTTTAAATTCCTTAGTAATAGTAATTACAATGGGATAATCTTAAGGGAAAGAAATTAGTTTTACATGCCATTCCGGTCTCATGGGTCACAGCCCCAATTATGACGTCTTGTGACTGTCAACCCAACTATTCGACCGCTCTATATAAATATAATGGTAGACTACTCTACCGTTGGCGTCTACATCAGCATATGTCTAACTACTGACCTTGAAACCTCTTTATACCTGATGGCATTTGCTTGTACTTACATAATTACTTACTTAGGTGGCCTCACGCAACCCAGAGGGGTCAAGGGTAACATGAGGATAACATGTTTCTCCAACCGGCTCGATCTTCAGCTTTTCTCCTTCAGTTCGGAACAGCAAACCCTCGTAGGCAATATTCCACCTGGTCTTTCCAGCGAAGTCTTGGGCGTTCTACTTTCGATGTTCTTCGAGTGTGGCTTCGAATACCTTTCGCATTGTTGGATTTTTATAACTTAGTCGGTTTCGGGATCGAGATTATACAGTTTGTGATTCATCCGTCGCCGATACTCGCCGTTTTCTATTATAGGACCCTAAATTTTTTCGGAAATTTTTCTTTCGAAGACTCCCAGTTATGTTTCATCAGCTTGCGATATAACCCACGATTCTGCGCCAGAATGCAAGACAGGTTGTATTCGAGTCTGATATTATAGTTGGATCCTTGTTTCTCGGGAGAGGGTCTTATCTCTAAAGTACTAGCTTAGCCAGAAATAACACCTGGATGCAAGCACAATTCTCCATTAGATTTCTTCTGTTTATCGGAGATCCGGGGTGAATTCGTCCACTAACTCTAAATTATAGCGGGTATCAATGTAAACCCTTTCATCCAATCGGGTGGATGTTTTGCTTGTCGAAAGCATTAATTTTGTCTTGTCTTCGTTTACTGTCAAACCCACTTTTGCTGATTCCTTCTAAATTCTCGAAAATTCTGCAGTATGATTTCGACATTTCGACCAATGCTGTCTAAATCATCAACATTCGCTGCAACATGTGACTTTTGCTGCTGATAGTTTTATTCGTATTGAGTGCGGCGTTTCTCACTATGACCTCAATTAAAATATTGACTGAGGCTTCGCCTCGTACAAAATGTTTCGGTGAGATCTTTTCCAAATCTTTACTGAAGATTTCGTGTCGGTCAGAGGCGTTCTACAAAGGCGTGCCAGCTTAGAAGGAATGCTAAGCTCCGACATAACTTGGTACAGTTTTCCCCGTATCAAAGACAGCCTTATAATCTACAAAGAGGCGGTAGGTGTCGATTTGATTTTCGGGGGTTTTCTACAGAATGTGTCGTAATGTCGTGAGGCCACACTGATAAGGACCGATCAGGTCTGCAAAAAAACGGCTTTAGTCTTTCGCACATTACGCTCGAGAGGACCTTGTATGCGATGTATAAAATACTTATTCCGCGATAGTTCGTCCATATACTTGTGACGCCTTTTTTTGAAATCAGTACACAGTATGCTAAGACTCCAATGCGTTCGTCTAGCCAGCATGCACCTGTCCACCTCATAGACGCCAGCATTAAACAGCTCTGCGATAGTCCATCAATACGTTGTTAATCTTAAGCGGGGAAATTTCAGCTCTAAGTGTGATTTGTCGGAGAGGAGAGCAGTAGACGCCTTCGTCCTACATATGCTCCACACCCTCATCTATATTGAAGTTTGAAGTAAAACAGAGAAGTAATCTCCCCATATTCCCGGCATACTCTGTACGTCTGACAATATTCCCGTCATTATCTATACAAAAGTTGGACCCTGATCCATTTCCGTTGGTTTGGCTTTGTACTTTTCGGTAGAATAGAGAGAAACGCAAGAGATCAGTCAACATAAGAACAAGCATTTTATCTGCAATGTACACAGGCATTCAGGAATATTTATGAATCACTGACTGGACGAATAATGCAAAAATACATTTGCACATTTACAACAACAATAACTTATGCTAAGAATAATCTCTCTGCGTCCCTCATTTGTTCTCTTGCTCTCGCTAGAGCCTAAAAATAGCAACAATCACGGCAGTATTTATATCACAAATACAGTTGTGTTTGCATCACAAACAAATCAATATTTGGGTTACAAACACATATATTATAACATATTAATCATTGCGTCTCCAACATGTAATAACGAACAGCAAACACGATGTGTTTGTAAACAAGTATACTATATTTGCGACTCGGTCCTAACACACGTTATATTTGCATCCAAACAACGACAAAAGACGGATTTTTTCAGCGTATAACGTTGGTTGCATTTTAGTTTTCCCCCATCCACTTTTGGCACAGTATACCTGTTTTTTATTCGTTTTTCATCTTTGTTACCATGAAATGACTTATTACTTAAATTTATGGTTAGAAGAGCGCACAGCTCTGCCCTGTGCCTCCTTGGAATGTAATGGGAAATAATTTATTTTATGCAGTATCACCACGCAATACTCTGTTCCATATCACAAAATGTTTTAGCCGGAGCGGGGTTTAGTATATCTTTTACAAAAATCTAAACCGACTTCTTAAATTCAATATATTAGAAATGGCTTTCTTAAAAGAATTTGTTAGCAGTTTCCAATCTACGATTATTTAACCTCCAGTTTCTCATGGTACACAAATTTAAAGCTGTTGTTTATCTCAGTATAATTTTGGAACGCAACATTTATCTCTTTGACGATTTATCGATTGAATTACTTTTTTGTTATATCTTGGATTACATCTAATTGAAGTTTTCCTTAAAAACTTCCCCCACAGTCTCTTCATACTGAAATCAATGTACAGCATCAAGATCATTGTTACATTGCATAGGATCATCAAATCGCCATCACATCAATATCAAGATTAATCTTATAAATTTGCAATATTTTAAAGCTGTATACTAGTCATACATCACTTGCTACATAATGTGGCAAGGAAGATGCAAAGATCTGGTCAATTGCTTTCATGAAGTGTAATATTTGTCTATCTAGCTGCCGATGGTCAAGTGGATATGATGAGAATAAGATTTATGACATTAAAACAGTTCGCAGCTCGGTCGTTGTGAGCCAGCCCTTGCCACTTGTTCGCATGTGAAGTTTAGAACATTTTGTTAGGATTATCTCGTTTTCTTTTGTTGTTAGCGGCCTATGTTTTCTTTCCTTTGCTTTAGTTATAAATTAAACTATGAAAATGGAAATGCATACTACTAGTCCTTAAAGTAAATTGCTTTAAATTAGCTTGGGATCTTGAAAATCTTACAGCTTTTTTGTATTTTTAGGAAAGATTTTTGCCGCCATCGAGAGGACGAAACAATGAATCTGCCGGCTGCCACATTGTTAGAATGCGTTGATATTGCCAAGTTATAAAACAAAACCAATAAGAACCATATGAAAATTTCAAATATGCGAAATAACATTCAAACCACTGCCAGAGAGCCGCATTCGATGTAAAGCAATTCCAACCTAACTCAGAATCTTAGCTAAAAGCGAAAAAGATGCAACCAAAACGTTTTGATGTTGCCACATGTGAGTACATGTGTGGAAGGTAGGCTTATGTTGTTGCAGACATTGTGTGGTGGCATTAAAATGTGCATCTTTATTTGCGCAATTCTTCTTGCATCACTACAGGGTTGTCCGTCAGTCAGTCAGTCAGGCAGGCAGGCAAGCAGGCAGTTTAAGGTTCTCTTGTTTCCTTACAAAGCGATCTAGTAAAAACGCTTGACCACCTTTAATACCTTGTAACCATCAGTCGGACCAACCGGCCATTCGACCGACCAACATTAATCCATCAATCCATACAACCATCCGTCCATCCATTGAGGCAACCTTCCATCCATCTATCCAAAAAACAAAACGAAAACAATTCATCCACATGCACATATGCATTGCTGGCATTCATCTCATGTTCTTGGCGTTTTTCGGTTATCGTTTTCGGCTTGACCATATGAAGACCAAAGGAATCATTTGTGGTCTTAGGTCAGTTTCGTTTTTCCACCGTGCATCTTAGACGGACGTGGCTTATAAATATGGTCTTGTTTCAGTTGGCTTTGGTGATCTCCTCTTTGTTATTTGTGGAATTTAATTCGTTTTTCGTATTTAGAGTTCGTTTTTTATGATTTTGGATTCTTCTCTTGGTCGGCTTTTTGTAAGGTTTCGTTGTTGTATTAATATTGATTTTTATTATGTTTCTGATATGGAATGTAATGTTATGGTCATTGAGATTTTTTTGGAGGTTTTCTTCTTGATTGCCATTTTGGTATGATGATGGCAGATCATAAAGATCATAAAAATTTTGGCTTATGATTGTTTTCAAAAATTGTTGTCGTTTTCATTGAACTATAGACCATTTGAACTCGGTGATATTTAAGAGAGGGAAATTAACTCTTACAATGGAAATAGAACTGATTCCGTTTAATTAAATGGGCATTTTATTATCACGATGTTTTTGCTTTGTCCTTTCGTCTGTCTAGTCGATACGATAACTTCCGTAAAACATACTACTTCTTTACCAATAGGGCCATACCAATTTTGAGTTTTAATACAGACACACCACACCGTTCAACTTGTTTTATGATCTGGCGATATCAAAACCTAGGCCAGCGTGTATATTTCTAGTATGATGGAAAACGTTTGGAAATTACTCAAAGGCTAATTTTGATAAACTGGTGTGCATTTTATTAGCCTGAGTTTCATCGAAAAATCATCTTCAGCTATAAAGCTAATTTTTTAAATTTTTTATAAGCAATAGACAGCAAGAAATCCACATGTACTTCAAAAGATATAGAGTGCATCCAAAAACAAGGCGACGCGTGGTGTGGTGTGGATTTCATGCCGGAGGTGTGATTGAATCGAAGTTTCATCATCGATGAAAATGATCGCCACGTTACGGTCGAAAGCGTTCGCTCTTTTGTTATGTTGGCCCAAAATTCGATGGACTTGACATCAGTTCTATTTGGTTTGCATAAGATGGTGAATTATATTTATATTTTTTTTAAAATTTATTAATATTTAAATAAACTTATATAAAATATAAATTTTTTTTTTATTTATCCTATAAATGATTTTTTTCAATAATTAAAAAATATATTTGAAATAAAATTTCTCATATGCCAAAAATAGCCGCCGGTGGTGTAATGGTAGTGTGCTCGGCTCTTCTACTTATAAGTGAGCTCGTGCGTTCAATCCCTACTCTGACCACAATACATTTCTTTCGACGTCGGTCAGTTCGCGTAGTGAAGGCGACACTGTCAAGTATTTTACCTTGAAAAAAGCTTCTCGAAATATCGTTCGGAACCGGTGTAAAACTGTAGGTCCCAATCAGTCAGTATAAAACTAGAAAGCGCACAGCTCACGGGTTGTGATTGGTTGGATTCATTTTTATGGGGCTGCGTTACGTCATGCAAAAAAACCAATAAAGCTCGAGAAGCTCAGGTACAATACCCGACGCGAATTTGGCAATATTGAACTTTCTACATTTACAGAGCTTGAAATTTTTACGAACCGACCCGAAGCCGTTTCGGCTGGTTCTGGCGTAAACGACGATATTCGGCGATATATACCATACTTGGATTACTAGCGAGGAGGTTGCATGTTATGGCGATGACTTAAAATTGTCGGATTCTACCTTGATATCAGCATTCGGCTGGTAGTGTCGTAAACGATGAAAATCTGCGATGGAGACGGGCATGGATAACAGTAGAGGTGGTTGTAGGTTATGGCCGACGACTTCAAATTGTCGGCTTCTACATAAACGCCGGCACTTGGATTTATTGTCGGTGGTGAAGTGATTCGGGTTACTGGTTCGGTGCCGGTGCCGACGAATAGGGAATCGACCAAGGATTAATCTTCGGGAATCGGCATTGATCAAGACCGGGTGCTTGCACGGCGGTCGTAGGTATTGCATTGGAGTGTCGGTTTTCGAAGTACTCATAAGCCAAGATAAACAGTGGGTAACGGGTTCGGGTAATTGGTTATTGGTTCGGTGATTGGAGATTAAGGTTTTTTGTAGTTTTTTCGTTGAGATCGTTGAGAAAAGTAAAAAGGACCTTAGTAGAAACAAGGCAACAAACAAATATGGTATACCCAAGAGGAGCACATCCCTCGCACGAACACAGCTGTAGAATTTAGAATTTATCAACAACAAACATTTCTTTACAATCACTCAAAAAATACTTCATTGCATGGATTTTTCGTGATTTATATGACTTCTCGTACTCCAATTTAGTAAACATTAAAAATTAGCTTAAACGCACTGAAAATGGATTTGTAAACGCTTTCCATAGGTTAGACCATTAACTTGAATTTTATAGACTATTAGTAATTAACAAGCGCCTTCCCTCTTTGGTCGGTTTCAAAAAAATTACCTAATATTTATGACTTCATTAGAGCTCGTTGGCAGTGCACACTGGGACACAGACAAAATTATCTGGTCTTTAAACTTGTCATAGCTTAAACGAAAAGCTGTTTCCATTACATCCCATGAAGATATTAGGGAGAGCTTATTATAACCAGTGACCTGTGGGCTTCCTAGCAGTTATACACTCAGTGATTGATACCCATAGTTCTACACCGGTTTCGAACGGTATTAGAAGCTAATTCATGATAAAATACTCGATAGTGTCACTACGCGTGGCGGCCGTCGTCGAAAGAAATGTAAGGTTGTCAGAGCAGGGATCGAACCCGCGTTCTCATGTCCAAACACCGCGTATTGATTGAATTTGCGATGATTTATCATTGTCCTAACAAGACGGATTTTACTAGAATTAAGGAGTATTCAAAAAAGTTTTGCTTAAAGTCAATAGCTCAGATCTTTTTGTAAAAAAAATTATTACAAAATGAAATTTGCGCTACAATGCTTAACATTTCACTAACTGTAGCGTTGAAAGCGTTAAGAAGGTTGGATTAATTCTACAGAATTACCATCTCCGTGGTTTAATATTAAATATAAAATATGCAAAAGCATTTCTTTCAGTGAATCTCAGCAAATAGAATCATATACGAAATAGTTTAAAATATATCGATAAAATTTTGTTAGTTCCAAGAGCACATGCAAGTTTTCTCAGATCTGGATTTTCTGCTTTAAACCCCTTAACTTCTAACCTTCTTGTGGAACTTCATCTAAATATGGAAATCATATCGGCATATTTTTGTTTTTTGTTTGCAAATTTCGCCCGGACAATGGCTCCCTGCCCCAGTGTGCAGTGTAATGCACATCATTGCCATTATGATAGATATTATGAGATTATGATTGAGATTAGATAGTAATTTTTTTAATTAGTTGGTTGATTGCTTTTAATGCAGCTTAATTAAGACAACACATTTCAGGCCAATCCATAAAACTATAATGCAATGGTAATTGTAGTAGCTAAGATGAAAAATTTATTACTCTAGTATAGATAATCATTCAAGAGTTGATATTTAAGTAGTGAGAAAATCAAATAAAACGAATACTTAAAATTGCTTTATTGTTTTTCAAGATTCATACTGTACATGAAGATTGATCAAATTTTACATGCGTTTGAAACAATTTTCGAATAAATTTTTCACCCCGATGTACATAACCCCAAATCATGAGTTTTACGTCCTATGTTCATAAAACGAATTTGAACAAATGAAATACTGGTCAAAACTAAAACGTAAATAAATAGAATTTCATGGATCAAATGAGTCAATGATCTAATAAATTTATTAAAGGAACATGTGCAAAATGTATATCCTAAGTAAATAACTCATTTGGCCAATATCTTTCATATAATAAATGTTTTAATTTTGGATGATTCCTTCGTTTGCTCAAATTTGTTTTATGAAAACAGGCAGTTAACCTCATCAACCACTTCTTCATGCGCCGACAAACGTTGACCTTATAGATGGCAACAGTTCTTGAGATGAGTATACACGAGTATTTCTGTTGAAGTATTGTCGTACTAAGCATCACTCAATTCAAGAAATCTGTTCGATCGCCTAAATGGGGGAACTAGTGCCAAGCTTGACCAAGTTTCAGATAAGTGACGTGACAACCGCGCAATATCCGAACCCATTACAGCATCGATGTTTTCTGGCATAACAACAGATTTTCGATAAATTTCACGAAATTAATTTACCTCAGTCAGTAGTAGCTGATTCCCACTATATACACGTATTCCTGTACACCAAAGTCGGCCACCATTTCTGTAGAATGAATGGATTGGTGAAGTGACTGACGTAATTGCACCAGCGCATCAGCCAGACCTCGCATGAACCCATCTGTTTCTTGGAGCAACGGCTTCCAGACCGAATTACCTGCCGAAATTCCGATATCAGCTGAACACCAAGCCAGTGTTATTTCTTTATTTGGGGTTTTATGAAATCTCTGGTCAATGTGAATAAACCACAAACAATTCCTGAGCTCAAGTGTGAGATCAAACTCGTCATCGGTGAAATAGAGCTACAACTTTCTCAAAATGTCATCGATATATAGTTATATATATTAGTTAATCGGAATATAGTTACTTTACAATGTAATAAAAGTATAACCACTCTGTGAAAATTTGACATTTTATTTGTAAATCAACCCTTTATTTGACTGACTTAAATGAACAAACTGTTGTCTGATACAATAATAGATAACTTGCGGACAGTAAAGTGGACAGGCAATAAATTGGAACACAGCCAACTTTTCAAATGTCTGCTATCGGTAGAAGACCCGGCCATGGATAAGGTGTAGACAGTAAAGCAGCCAGTCCAGTCCGTAAATCGAATTTAATGCCTAAATGCTTTCAAGTATATCTTAGGGACAAACAAATGTCAACTAGTCAATTTAGCTTAGCAAAATTGATTCGGCATTATTACCATTATATGTGACTATGTGTACATAAGAACGTGGACTCGATTCCTGCACAAACCACGTTACATTTTTTTCGACGGCGGTCACTCCACTTAGTAACTGGGACACTAACGAGAATTTATGAAAAAAATTCTCAAAATACCATTCGGAAATGGTGTAAAACTGTAGGTCCCAAACAGTGGGTACAAAACAGGAAAACACACAGCTAACTATTCCTTAGAGTGGTGTTCAGGAAATCAAGTGTACATTGACACATACTCTACTGGCGGGAATTTGGAAAGAGAGATCGTCTTTCATTGTATTGTATGCATGTGTGTATACACTATTTCGTTTATAGCAAACAGTTTTTTTATTTGCCGCAAAAAAAAAACTAAACTATGGTAATCTTGGTTACGACAATAAAAGTTCGTTTACAATAAAAGAAACAACTTTTACAATGAAAGAATGTTTTTTTGCGGAGAAAGAATTCACTTTTGCGATCAACGATAAGACCAAGTAGCAAACGAAACATTATGCGTGTTTTGGTTACACCGCTTGCTTATATAACCGCTTGTTTTATATGAAGCACTTAGCGGAGACTTAGCGACACGAATCGTTTTCGCTAAGTTTATAATTTTTATTTTTTGCCATCTTTTACCATATTCAACCCTTTACCTTATTTTTGAATAATATGACTTTCGCTAAATAACCGTTTTCGTTGCAACTTAGCAGGCGATAATCGCTTGCTTGTGACCAAAACACGACTATTGTTGGGGCAGAATAAATATTTATGCATCAAACAGGCTACAAACGTTACTTTGCTTAGCGTTTATGGATTATATAAGGGCAGTGCACAAAAGTGAAGGAGTTAAACAAGTTTTATTTAAACATAACCTTAAGGTACAATATTGATTTTATTCAATTGGTAAATATTGAATCTCAATTCATGTTACTCTTTAAGAAAATATATTTGAATCCAGTAGATTAAATGAATGCTTGCTATTGTTTGAATGTTTCTATAAAAAATAAACCACTGGTCCAAGGACAGATAAAACTATCAAGTCTTGTCATATATGTAATATATTTTTAACTAATTATAGTTATAAAGTTTCTTATATATTTACTCTTAATCTAATAACTAACATCACAAAAATCTCCCACACTTTAAACAAAACACATCTTTATCTTAAAAACACAGTGGTCTGCAAACAAATTTCTGACCACAAAAAGTTATTGTAACATTTGCACTAGAAACCTTAACTTGGAACCTCAAATCAAAGTCACGCTAATATGCAACAAAATTATAGAGTCCAAACTAATAGGAGACAGCAACGAACAATAGCAACAACCCCAGCTACACTAATAGCCACTATACCATGGACAACCACCAACATCATCACTACTACCAAATTTAAAATAGTCGTCATCTTCATACCATGCAACGTGCAACAAAAAACACTCAACTCTATATGCAATATGCAACATTAAACCATAAATTGCAACACGTTTTTGAAACTAATGCACACAATTGACACCCTCAAGACACACTTTAGATTACATACAATAATAATACTGGATAGAAGTATCGTAGTATCATGATATTCGTACACTAGTCAGATCTGAAAAGCATATAAAGATACAGTGCAAGTATCGTATCTTTGAAGAGGATTTGAACAGATTTCCCATCAATCATTGGCTTTACTACACTACTCTACACCACACGGCAGAGATCATGATGACTAAGATGATGATACTGTTGATGATAGTCTTTTCTAAATGATTGACTGTGGATTCTTGCTTTTGGTGGGTGGTATGATGCGGATAGGGGGTGGGGGTTAATGTAACAACATAAACGCTTTGTTTTAGGAAATCAAACGAATGGCGAAAGAAGCGTATCATATGTAACATGCAACATGATTGAGAGCAGCAAACAATTTCCAGCAAAAGTCAAATGCTGCTCGCGTATGCTGATGATATAGATATCATTGGACGCACAGTTAGAGAAGTTACTGAGGTGTTTTCGAGAATTGAGAAGGAGTCAGGAAAAGTGGGTTAATTGTTTCAACGAGCAGGGCCTCCACGCGATTAGACCACAGGGTGAACGTTGATAACCGATATAATTTCGAGGTGGTGGACGAATTTATATACCTCGGATCTGCCGTAAACAAAAGCAACAACGTCAGCCTTGAGATCAAGCGGAGAATTGTGCTTGCGAATAGATGTTATTTTGGGCTAAGCAAGCACTTTAGAGATTAAGCCCTCTCTCGAGCAACAAAAGTCCAACTATACCAGACTCTCACACAACCTGTCTTGCTTTATGGTGCAGAATCCTGGGTCTTATCGCAAGCAAACGAAACATCTGTAGGAGTCTTCGAGAGAAAAATACTCCGAAAAATTTATGGCCCTATAGTGCACAACGGCGAGTATCGGCGACGCATGAACCATGAGCTATATCCCGACATTGACATAGTTAAGCGTATCCAAATAACACGATTGCGCTGGCTAGTCCATGTTAGTAGAATGGATGAAGACGAAACAGCACGAAGGGTTTCGAAACCGAACTCGAAGGAAGACGAAAACTAGGACGACCAAGACTCCGCTGGAGGGATCAGGTTGACGAATCCCTGCGTTCACTTGGTGTTGCCAACTGGTTGGCGAAATATATTATCTTCGTTTTGTAAGGTCCCTGATCCCTCGGGGTTCTTCGTGACCGGATAAGTAAGTAACCAATTTGCATCAACCAATTATTTCGAGTTCGTACTGTTTATTATTAATATCGCAACTCTTTAAATTTTGAATCATAATACGTTAATTTGATGACACTTCTCGACTGGCCGTTATAACATCGGGGTAGAGGTTGGAATTATTAATTTCGGATATACAAGAGTATTAATCCCTGATATGTTACAAAGAAATAGACGTTACTACGGGCCGATACCAGACGAGCTGTTGAAATTCAAGCAACACTCTTACGTCAAAAAGTGATCAATGATCAGGAAATAATAGCTTTCATCAGTCATGTATCAAGCACCACATGGGATACCTGTGGAGCAAATAACATGCACGTAAGGGACAGAGTACGACGTAGTACACCACAAGGTGGGATTCTATCATCACTTCTCGTGGGGCCCATCTGCTATGCGAAGGATGTTACGATACTTCTTAGAGCAGATATTTTAACACTCGTTTCAGAAAATCCTCAAAGGGACCTAAAATATCACGCAACTGGGCACAAGCCAAAGAACTGAATGTAAATCTAGATATTCGAAGCTCGTGGTATCACAACGGTTCTCATTGGACTGACTGAGTCAATAGTGGCAGCCACTTCCACCTAAAATCTAACTAATCCTGGATAAAACGAATATATTTTAAAAATTTGTAATTTCCTTTAAGGCTAAGAATCATGTTTTCTCCGGTTAATGAAAAAACATAAATGATGCGGTGGATATTATTAACGAAGAAGATGAAGAAAGCCCCCTGCGTGGTACCAAGCTCCCTTGGAAAGACTACAATCTGAAAAAAACGGACCAGAAACATAGTGCAGGAACCATGAATATGTATGGACCATCCATATATTTACGTACAAGCATTGTTTTCTGGAATTGAAGATCTCCAGCTTTTTTATATGTTTGTTGTCTGTCACGTTTTTGTTCTCTGCTGTTTTCAACAAACAAAGCCACATTTGAGTCCAAAGAACGTACATATATTATAACCTATTAATCATTGTGTCTCCAACATGTAATATTGACAGGCAACCACAATGTGTTTGGACACAAGTATACTATATTTGCGAGAAGCTACAAACGTGTTACATTTGCATCAAAACAATAAAAGATAGAGATTTTTTTGTGTGTACAGGGTCAACAACTTGGGAGTAATCCAGGATCAGAAATTATTCTGGAGGATCGCACAGAGAGCAGGGTGGAAAATACATATTGGTCTTACCCCTAAAATGGCACAGCGACTCTCCGCGAGAGTGATTAAGCCGATTTTGACTTATGCGACTGTAGTCTGGTGGGCGGCTATGAAGAAGAAGTCCTAGACTTTAAGTGCTTTCTGATGCTTTTATCGTGCACTTGATATACATTTTTGATACCTGTGTTGTACCATTTTGTTTACTTTCTGTAATTAACATTTTCTGTGCATTACATTACGTTGTGGTAAATTTTATGTACTTTTTGGTACATTTTGTGTTAAGTAAATATAAGTTTTTCAATCATTATCCGGTTCAAGATGATTTTCTCCATTAAAAATAATTTTTAATAAAAATAAGTTTATAAAAAGAAGAAGTGAAATTGTTTATTTCGGTGGATGGTTGGGAATATAGCTACTTCGATGCCATTGGTTGCTCCCTCAGCTCCCTTCTCCACAAGTATTTAGGTATATCATGACACATTATAGGGATAAGCAATTCTTACATTAACGAGAATTGTTTCAACAACACCTACTACTTCTCCTTTTGTCCAAAAATTACAAATTACACAAAGAGTACCAAAAGTACATAATGAGTAGCACAAATTGTACCATTATGTGTACCATAATGTATATTTTGTACACTTTATGTAATTTTTGCCTATCCCTTTTGTAATTTTTGCAAACATTTTTGGTACATATTTTAATACACTTTACGTATTTTTTTCGTACACTTTCTGCTTTTTTTGTATGCATTTATGGTACATTTTATGAAATGTTTGTACATTTTATGTACATTTTGTGTGTCATTTATGACCATTCTGCTACGGCTTAGTTACCTTCTGCAACATAATATGTACTTTGTAGTAAATGTTATGAACTTTTAGGTACATGTAGTATTAAATATATACTTTATGTAGTTTCTGACATATTTTATGTACTTTGTGGTACATTTTATATATCTTTTAGGTACACATTATGGTAAATAAAGGCGAACGCCGATAAATATTCATTATGTGGAACCATTGTCCCATTCTACGTCTCGTGCCCGCTATGAGGACTGCTTCCAGCTGCTCGTTTTACACGTTTGAAACGAAGCATCCCGTCGAGACATGCACGTAAACGACCGCACGCAGCATGATCGCGAACGCGAGCATTTTACCTTATATCTTTCGCTGGTGCTCGTGGGTCATATAGTTGTTTGATTTTACATCTAACGACTAATGAGTAGTAGCGTTTTTCTACTCTTCCTTTAACGGCTCTTATTGAACGATCGAACTATGAACGTAAATTTACGATACCTGCTTTCCACGCTTGTAATTTTCAAGGGACATTGCCAATATACGATGTTCAGTTGTCCTGATTCTGGTCTTCCTCCGAAGGGTATTATAATATCACTAGATGAATCACTTCAATAACACCAATGACCACAAACTATGCTCCTATGATACAGAGAAAGACAACAGCGTCGTGTGATGTGCCTATCATGCCATATTGACCATCTAGGTTATCATTAAGATCAGTTGCAAATTCCACCTCCACTATCTGAACTCCTGACATATTTAGTTGATCTCAAGCTGCAGTAAAAATTTATAGAAACTCTTTCCTTTAATATTTTCTAATGGTAATATGCCATTGCCGACTTTTTTTAAAATCTGCTGCAAATATTTCACTGGGTTATCGTCGGAATAAAACGAAAATGCTTACTTGTTGGTCAAGTGTGTGGAGTGCATGTTCTTTCCAACACTTTTGGCAGCATTTTGTCCATTTTACCTGACACTAATGATATCTTCAGATAGGCTACTATGGACTAAAGATTTTTGGCTTAAGGCCAGCGCTATGGTTTGTTGTTACGATGGCCTTATAAAATTTACTTTATACAGGGCATTCCCAGGCTTTTTTGATAACTGTGTTTTCCAGAGTTCGAGATATTTTTCTTTTTTTCTGGTTATTGTTTGCTGAAACTGGCTGTACAAACGATGAATAGACTCCTTTAAGTCTATTTGCATTAATGCTAATAACATAAGCATCATTATCATCATCTGCTGCTGCTGCTGCAGCAAATATCAAGAGATCTAAGAAAGTGGTGGTTATTGGTGGTGGTAAGGACGCACGAGCTCTGTTAAGAATGGAATGTTTAAGCCACGTTTGCGCGTGAAATAAGGCGCCTCTTCCTATGCGCTTATGTGAACACTTTGCTGTGTAACTTGGAACAATTGCAGATATTTTCTAGTGAAAACAATTGTTATTATTAACGGAAAATACTATAGTGATTTCCTGATCTCCTGCAAAAAAAAAATATAAGAATATAAACAAAAGAAACAACTATTGTAAATACTGGCTAAAAGCTAAGAAAAACAAAGCAAATCTCATAAAGGTTAAACACTTGTTATGCTTTCAAAAAAAAAAAACAGCAACACCAACGGCTGTTGGTTTTCATTTTAGCCATAAGTCTAGCTTGGTATCTTTTTGCGTTTTCCAAGTTTGCCAGCTCTTATAGTTCAATATAATTTAAGTCATCGCCTTATTGTCTACAAAAACGTTATGACTGTTGTGGTTGGGATATTTTTTACGTTTTCGAGGGTTTTGTAAACTTTAAGTCGTGATTCTTAAACCGTCTCTACCCCTTATGATTCGTTGTTGCTGTACCTGTAGGTAGGTAGTGGCATGGAACTGTGTGCCACTTAAAAACTTCAACACGTTCATTTTCGTGCTCTACATAATTCATCATTGAAAAGCTATCAGCAATATTATCGTCATAGTCATCGCTATCGCCATCGCCATCGTCATCATTATAATCATTGTCGTTATTTATTCTCTCAGAGAAAAGTTTTTTTTTTTGGTTTGTGATGAATCATTAGGAAATTATTTGTTTTCCCACTGTTTTCAAAAGCGAAGCTTAAGAATCAAGCAGCTGTGTAAAATAAAATAAAAGAAAATAATTTTTGTGAGGGATGGGATGCTCGTTAGCACGATTTCAATAAATCGCTATAAATTTTCAGGAATATTTGTAAAGAAAACCAAGGATATGAAGAATATGATTTAATAATGTTTTTATAAATAATCTCGCATTTAAGTAAGCAACCCAAATTTTCCAAAATAGAGTTTTTTAAATTCTCTAGTTCGTGGTCAATATTTAAAAAAAACGACTTAGAACAGGTCTCTGATTCCTGGCCGGGTTTATGGCCGCTCAAATATTCACCCTTACTCAGGTTGTTGTGGTCGACGACGTCGTTGTCGTTTTTATGTCAATATCATTTTGTTTCAAAGTCGTCCTCACATCAACGCAATTTTTGGTATTCTGTAACTGTCTGGAGACGAAGTCGACAGTTTATCGATAACTCTTAACAACATAAAAAAAGTTATCAATCTTAGTGAATGAAAGCAGGAAGATGAATAACATTTTCCTTTTATACTTCAAGTATTTTCTTTACTTCGGTACAATTTATTGAATTTCGTGAAAAGTATTTAATTTTCGCAACAATATGGAGCCCGACATGGAAGTTGTTGGCTCTAGATGTACTTTATTATCAGGACAAGCGCATGGAAACGATGAATTCAGACAAGCCTTCGAGAGCACACGCAGCCTTTACTGATGAGATGGATGTTTTGTGAAATTAAGAATGAAATGATGAGCAAGAAATGATTGCAGTAAATTACTATTGACCATACGGATAAGGTAAAGGATTTCAACTGTACTTTTCTTTACTGGCCGCTTGTTCGGCAAAAAATTTGAGAGGAAATTGTAGACATCAATTTTTGGACCGAACGCGTGCAGAACAGGCGTGTATGACATAAAAAGTGGGCACCTGCCACTGTGTTAGACCCCGCAACTATTCATCCGAATCGTATTTATTTATCCCCAGCAGAATATTTCTGTCGTTCTATATACATATATCAAACGTAATGTAACTACACGACAGCGCTGATTTAGCGAAAAGATATATATTTTGCCCCAAAAATATTTAGTTTGCTCCTTAGTCTGAAGTCTCGACCGTAACAGTTGATGACTTTCCTGCCAATAAAAGACTTAAAAAATAAATGATTGGACGCACAGTTTCCTAGTTATATCCACAGTTTCATTTCAGCAATTTTCCTATCATGGCGATTTTTTGAAAAAAAAAATTTTATACGATTTGTACCACCTCCTCAAACCCCATTAGAAACCCGAAAAATTGGTTCTTTTTTCGATGGATGCTCAGTTTCCGAAATATCGACGTTTATCCTAAATTTTTCAAATTTTCGATCAGAAATGGGGAAGGGTTACCCTGGGTAACCCATTACCAATCGCCGTGGCTAATGTGTAAAGGCTGCTTACCATACCCTAAGGGTAATGGGTAATTCCGCGTCGTAGTGCGTAACTTACCCCTTATTTTCCCCTACCCTGTGGGTAATGGGTAAATGATCGTTAGCCATTCCCTACGGCGTTGTGTATGGGTTACACATGGGTGGGTAAATACGAACACTGAAGCGAAGTCAAAAGCTGTAATCTTTGATACCAGTGCGTCGTACCGAACTATATGCATCCAGGGAAAATGAGCCAGTTGTTATTGCACTGTATGATATTTTTGGGGAACTGTGATAAAAACGAAATAATCCTAAAAACGAAATAATTTAGTAGACCCGATATTTTACAATGCATCCTTGGTAAGACCCAATTTGTCAGTCCTGTTATTCATATCCTAAAAATCAATTAAATTAGTAGTTCCAATTACGGACAGTAGAGTTTATAATCAAATATGTATCCCACGTCTAATTTTTGTATTTAAAATCCCCTCGTAGTTTCTCTAAAAGACTCTGATAAATGCTACAATAACAATATTATTGGCATTATTGGACTCAAGTGATGACAGCATAATAAAATAATTGTCGACAACTTTTTAACAGACAGCAAACAACATCACAGCAAACAATCGCCATGACGACAACAACCCCACTAACAAACACCAACACAAAATCCCGCAAAGCAATCACAGCAATCATGGGCTGTTAGCTTAGACATGGGAGAATCTGTGAAAGGAGAAAAAGATTCCCATGTTTAAGCAATTCGGAAAAACTAAATCACTTTATAGGATCCACTTGCAAGAACAACATTTTGTGGCAAGTGTTAGTTGGTCGGCTGAATGGGCTGGCCACGATACCTGGCTGGGATGACTAACACAATGCCGGAGTACCAGAGTGGCTGTGATGTGATGAAAAATGTCTGTTTGCTAAAAGATGTATATTTCACATTATTACCATTCTAGAGCAAAGAGCAACAGATCGACTGGGATCTTTAACATGTTAAAGCTGTTGTAAAACAACAAGTGAGAGCTTAGGTGATGGTAGTACTTAATATCGATAGTAATGCAGTTGTTGTTGTCGGCTGTGTTGTCGATGTTGTCGGTGTTGTAGTACACTACTAATAATAATGGCCACAATAATCGTAAAAGATCAAAAGAATCCATCCATAGATGCGGCGCTTATATAGAAGCCTTCCTTTTATCGTTATAATTCACCCTCATTTCATAATAAATTGCTCTCAATTGATCACGACGAGACGACAACACCACAATCGACACACAATCGATGGCAACAACAGCAACATCATCTACAACAACAACACCAACAAATGTAATAATAATCAACAATATTGGTATGTTGACGTTGCAAACAATCGCCTCAGCAACATTAGCCTCATGTTGTTGCTGTTGCATGGAGGGGGAAATATTGTGTTGCTTTGTAAAAGTCATGCCAAAGTTGAGAGTTTTCTTTACACTTTGAGCTGAGCTCTCTTCTGCGTTTTGGATGTGGCCGCTTTTTTCTGTTTCTTTTTTTGCTGTTCGGGACCAGCCATGACCAGATCAACATCATCCAGCCTTTTGGAGCTGATGGTGTTGAGTGGTTTTTATGTTTTATGTTGGCATCCAATATGTATCGATTTAGCATTAAGGTCATTTAAACGGCTTAAAGTTATAAAGTGAATAATGAGCTTAAGTGTTACGATTTACCGCGCAGATGCAGACTGTAGTCCACAGCACGTAAAGAGTTTCAACACATTTATAGTAGACAAAAAGAAAACAGAAGAAAATTACAATTTTCAAATCATAATGTAGGAATTTTTGTATGGAAATGATTTTAAATCATTGATTTTAAATATTTTTTGTGTGTCGAAGCGAAAGGAATATTAAAAAGATTGGGTTAAAAAATTCCTCCCAAAATTGAAAAGAGAATAAACTCGAAATTAACTAACCGATGTCGCTCCCTATGTCTACATATGTTCAAGCTACATTTAGTTATTATATATTTGGTTTAGATGAAGAGAAAATAATAAGAAATAAATAATAAAATAATAAATAAATAAGTTGGTCTTAAATTAGAGAACTGTGGAACCATTCCAACGGGTTTTGCACCAATTAATCTCTCTTCTTTCCTGCTGAAAGCTTTGGAAAGAATAAATAGCTCATTTCTAAAAACGACAGTGGATACTTCGCAGATGCCGAAATGTATAGACAAACAAATGGCTTTCCCATTACATCCCATAAAGGGATTAAGAGAACTTCTCACAACCAGTGAGCAGTGCCCATTATAGTTTTGTACTCGCCGATTAGGACCTACAGTTTTTCATTGGTTTCGGACGGTATTTTGAGATGGTATTTCATGGCTAAATACTCGATAGTGTCGTAATATGGGAAGGGCAGAGATCGAACACACGTTCTCATGTAAATACAAGAAGCGCGCTACCCTACCATTACTCCACCGAAATGTACAAAAAAACACATACAGGCCGTAACTGTATTCAGAGGTTGGCACAACCGAGTTTAAAGATGAATTTAGGGAATGAACTCACAATGAACTAACGGCAAATACCACACTTAGTAACTCGGTGGTCATTATACGGAAGCAAATTACACGATTTGAGACCAAACACTCTCTCATCTTTCCTTCTGAAGGAATTGAAATGTATAACTGCCTTATTTCTGCTTACTAACGTATATACTTCGCTGGTGTCTGCACCACAACATGTAAACTTACAGTAAAACTCGTTCGAGACAACCCAACTACCTGTACCCAAAGTTAGATGTTGTCACAAACGAGTTTAGATGTTGTCACAACCGATTTGTGAGGTTGACACGACCACAATTTCGTTTGCCTCAACCGAATCAAACATTTTTGGAGTCGCTGCAGCTAAAAAACTTTATTGTGACACCGAGCCAAATCGATTATGGAGCCCGAAATATTTTGGAATAATTTTAAATTAATCAATTTCACATTATTTTTTTAATAATATATTTAGCAATATGTCAAAAAAAGTGGTTTTTCCAATTTAAAGATATATGTACCAAATTATATGTACTGATTTGGGGATAAATTCGGCTATCTGAAATGCTCATTAGGGTGGCCCTCAATTACATGATATGTGAATTATAGGGTGTTCTTGTTGTCATTGATTTTTCAACTGATTACGAATTTTTTCCTGTAATCAGAGGCGGATTTAGGTTGGATGTGGCCCTGGGCGCAGAATAAATATTGGGCCCTTAAAAATAATCAAATAATAAAATAGTTACAAATTTTTTTTTTATCTATTTGGCTTGCATACTTGTTAATTATGTCATTACAATCAATAATTTTAAGTAAATACTAATGAGTCGTTCTTCTGACATTGAATTTCTTAAATAATTCTTTACTCTTTTAAGACAAAAAATGCTCGTTCTACAGAAGTGTTTGAGATTGGCAAGGTATACAATATTTTTAAAACTATTTCCACATTTGGAAAAGTTGCTTTCATATTTACGGTTTTATTTATATATACTACTGACTGACACGGCAGACTTCGCAATGCCGACAAAAGTATTCAATGATGTTATGGCCACTAATGAATTCAAACATTTTATTTGGGTAAACCACCCCATCACAAAAGTGTGCGTAAAACGCAAATGCGTAGACAGTAAAAGTAGTCCGTTCCAACCTATGTATTGGTTAGTAAATCGGTAGAGTGGTTCTCGAGTTATAAAATGATGAACATAGGACAACTTATTTTTATATATGTATATAGATTTATTGATTGTTTGCCCTGCTCATCTAAAAAAAATTTTAACTGTTCGAACTCATCTTTCAAATATATTGAATCTATGCATTATTTATACAAATCTATTAAGTTATTAATACATTTAAATGTTTTCCTTTTGTAGAATTGGATCTCTCTTCTAATGCAATTTTAAATTTTTTTTAACCACATTTCAAAGCTAAGATTGCATCAGCCCTTGCTGACCATCTTGTGTCCGACATTTTCCTTAATGTATACGCGCTGCTTCCCAAGTTGTTGCGTAAGATATTCCATCGAATCGTTGACGCAGAAAAGAAAGCAAGCAAATGTTGTACAAACAAAACGTACTTTGAAGCATTATTGCAACTCACTGCTGCTAAGTTAGCCACTCGCTTAAGGGAATGACTGGAGCAGTGATTAAATGTTGCTGAAGGAGTATGTTGTTTTATTCTAGCTTGTAGACCAGTGTATTTACCTGACATATTTGCTGCATTGTCGTAAGATTGCTCTCGGCAATATTTAAGATCCACTGAAACATTTTGCAGTGTGATAAAACAGTATTTTCTAGATATTCCTTTCTTAACATCCCCAGTTTGTGTTACATATCGAACTACAAAAGCAAGTTGATCCAAATGGACAACATCAGGTGTAGACTCTAAAATTATATTGTAATAGTTAGCCGTTTTTATTTCATCTACAATGTGTGCGACACGAGTATCAGCCATTAATTACAAAAGTTCAGAGCATGTTTGGTGGGATAAATAATTGGCATGACCACTTCCTTGATTCCCATACTTTTGCAAGTGCGACTTTTAAAAACCATCATAGTCGCTCAAATACTCTAAACTTGTCAAATAATTGCATTTTCTGGAAGAAGTTGCACTCTCGTTATGTCCTCTAAATGCAATTCCTACTCGTGCAAGGAATTTTATTGTGGATACAACTCTTCGCAAAACGTTTCTCCAATGACTTTCGTTTTGCATTATAATTTGCGCATCGACGCGATTTGAAACCATGGTGCGCTTGTAGAGTGTACACATTGAGGCGACATGCTCCTTTGATTTTCCTTGGTTGGACAAAGTAGCTCTAATATGCTTCCATTTTTGAAACCCAGTTGTTAACTTCAATTTTGAGTCCGAAAATAATTTGCATGGATAGCAATATAAAGATTTGGATGTTTGGGAAAAAAATATCCACGCTCTTACTTCACTATCTCCACTCGACGTTTTCCAATAAAAACGCTCAAGTCCTCTATAGTAAGTGCGATCACCGTGCTTATATATCGATTTAATTCCACTAATATGTCCAATATTTATTGGTTTATTACAAATAACAAATTCAACCATTTCTATTGTTAATACATTAGGCCAGAGATTTCCAATTTTTATTTCCAATGAAATAGTTTCCGACTGACTCTTGCTATTTTCCATCGGCATATGTTGCCTCCCTTTGTCCACTGATATTTCACTTATGCCTTCTTCTAAACGAAGGGTTTCAGCAAACCCATTTTCTCGACTGGTGGAAGCTGTAATTGCACCAGTTTTCTTTGTGTCCCCGGAATTATCTACTTTGATCATAAATTTATCTAATGCCCCTTTCTGTTGGTTAATAACTTATTCATATTGTTTTTTAACTTTTATTTCTTCAGCGTCTGATAAATGGAGTTTCTCTTTTATTCATTCTTAGAATAAAAAAATAAACACTTTAATTTTTATATGTATGTATTTATAAGAAAAACTTGATTTATAACCCTTTTTGTTTGACATAAAATAAACCATATTTTCAAAAGAGCTTTGAGGTTCCACAACTTTTTTGCTCCCATACAAATTACGTTTTAGGAATGGTACGTAACTCTACCATTCAAGAGGCCTACTAAATTTAATTTTATTTTAATTTTAATATAAATTCAACTCACCTGAATATTTTTAAAGCACAAGTTAATAATCTTTTTCTCAAAAACTTTTTCTATTTTTGATATAATAGATACTGAGATATTCTTGCTTTTGTCTCTGTTTAACGACGTCCCTATAATGGATAAAACTTTACGGTACGATTCTAGTGATTCTTTCAGTGTTACGTGCAGCTCATTTGTAGCACAACTCATTATATGAAAAACTATGCTCATCGTAACTAAAATTTCTTTTAGGAAATATTTATAGGAAAATGCATAAAGTCACGGGGCCCCGGGCGCGCGCCCGGTGCGCCCCCCCTTAAATCCGCCTCTGCCTGTAATTTTATTAATATCCGAAAAACTGGAGTTTTTAATTTTTTGCAATAAACTGGGTTAGTAGCCTTTCATTTAAGATGAATATTTCATTCGTACACTGAGAGAAAAAAAATTATTATAATAATAAGTGGTAAAGGTAGATTTACGACTTTTTCATTTAAAATGGCACAAAAACAGCTAAAGATTTTTGGCCAAAATTTTATATTTCTCGTTTAGAACCTTAAAATCTTAAATTCTACCAAGGCGCTTCGCAGTACAATGTTTCGTGTGGAAAAAAAATTGAAAAAACTTCAAGAAAAATGGAAAAAATCCAAAATTTTTAGCTTTTTTTACCTTCCTCAACTCATAACGTCCAAACTAAGCTTTGTGACGTGAAGCGCCTTGGTGGAATTTTAGATTTTAAGGTTCTAAACGAGAAATAGAAAATTTTGGCCAAAAATCTTTAGCCGTTTTTGTGCCATTTTAAATGAAAAAGTCGTAAATCTACCTTTACCACTTATTATTATAATAATTTTTTTTCTCTCAGTGTACGAATGAAATATTCATCTTAAATGAAAGGCTACTAACCCAGTTTATTGTAAAAAATTAAAAAATTCCAGTTTTTTTTTTTTTTTTTTAATTTAATTTTTTAATTTTTAAGCCCACGAAAATGGTTAAACTGTGTTATATTTTGAAATACAACTAATTTTTTAAAAAAAAACTCGTGGAATAAATATTGTTTCTGAGTCCCCAAAGATTCATATTCAACAATAAAAAAGTTATTTTTCGCAAAAAGTCGTTTTTGACATATTGCTAAATATATTCTGTGAAAATTTACTTTTTGTTGTAAACGTACTTTTTCATAGAAATTGATCTTGAACCGGACAAAAATATTAAAGATCACAACGTCTTAAAGATCGAATAATAAAAGTAAAATGGAAGTAATACGCAAACGGTACCCTGTACGCCAATCTCATAGCAATCATTGTTTCTTTTTTTTTGAAACAAAATCTATGCAATGGCTTTCGATGAAGGCCTGCATACGAAAGAACTGTTGTCAATGTTGATGGTTATGGCAAAGTATTGTTGTGGATGTTATCTTGCTTAGTGGGATTTGATTATCCCTATAATGTGTGATGATATTTTGCATATGTATGTATATTTATGTTGCCAATAATGAAAGAAATAAAGTGGTGTCTATTATCTTTTTTTAATTGATAACTTTTTAAAATATATTTTATTTTAAAAAATTGAAAAAAAAATTTGAAAAAATTTATAGCTTAGGTTTTGCGCAATACTGTTTGTATAAAAGTACATTAATGATTATGACCCGAATTCTTTAAAGTAATATCCAATGCAGAGATATTTGATTTTGATAAAAATAAATTATCTAGAACAGAATAAGAAAACTACATTTTACCAAAAAGCGATGTCGTATAAAAAATCTGTTACTAACTTTTACGCTGAGTAAAACAATAATATCACTTGAAATTTTTCCGAAAGTCAATCCAAACACACAAACTACACAATTGGAAGTCTATTGTGTACCTGATAATTTTATATGATCCGTAGTGAAATTATTGATGGAGTTAATACCACCAGAAGACTATTGCAGTTGATGTAAAACTTTTATGTAAATTACATAACTACACCCTGTAACATTATGTCAAATATTGCTAATAATCACTAAATCAGAAAAAAATCAACAATACTAAGTTGTTGTTAATATATATTAGTTATGGCAGTTAGCGCCTCAATGACAAGCGAAATACGTACCTTAATTTTACTCTAGAGTTCTCATTTCATTCTCTCATAATGGCTTTCACCCAAAATTAATAATGGTCTTTACACATTTCCTACATTTAACTTCTCATCTTTCACCACATTTATCATTCTATTTCACGTAATTATTTGATTTGCATTCACTGTTTATTCACTTTTTGTTATTTTTGGAATTGTTTTTGTTTTCCTTTTTACTTTACACTAACACTTGTGCGTACCGTTAGAACAAAGAGAATGTGTGGAGATAGAGAGCGACACTCACGAAAAATTACTAAATAACAACAAGCAAACTTAAGATTTATGAAAACAAACGCTTTTTCTACACATTCATTTATTGATTTTCTGTTAAATAATTGCATAAATTCAACGATCACACTTTAAACTTTACTTTAGTGACAAATTAAAATCATTTCGACCATTAACATCAGAAATTATCGCGAATTAAAATTAGGAAGTACCCGGACACTTGTTGAACGATCTAATTAAAACCACGCACTGAGTGATTGTTCATGGTTGAAAGAGAGGTGGTAAACTGATGTGGTGAAGATGTTGATCTACTTGTCATGCATACAGCATATTTTCTAACGAAGTGGGGTAAAGTTCAGAAGTTTATAGATATGCATATATGTATGTATGTAGTGTGATGAGAGTTTTACGTAGCAGAATGGTGTCAGGTATGGTAAGATTTGTCAATGGTACTTTGTTGTCTTTACACCACACAGTGGTAAGGGCACCATGTGTTAGTGTTGTTGATTGTATCTAACTATACCTATTAGGGAGGGTCGCACAATTAATTTTCAAAGTTCAAAATCTCGAAATGGTATTTATATTGCTAAAATTTTTTGGTTTTGGCTACAAATATTTAAAAGGGTACATAACAAAAAAAAATAATTCAAATTTACACAGGAATAATTAAAAATTATCTATTAATCCTTGATAAATTTGGTATTTTTTTCACTTTGATTTTTGACTATATGTACATATGTATATATTTTCCGAACATTTAACAAATTCCTATATTTTCTATATGTACATATGTATATATTTTCCGAACATTTAACAAATTCCAACTACCGTCATTTTACAAACACATTCACATCACAATTTCTAACATATTTCCTGGAAAAATTTAATTTTTACTACACGATTTGTTGCATATTAACCGCGTTTTCTGGGTGATGCGGAAACTCTGCTTCTTCTTGAGTTCCGAGCTGCATTTTTGGCGCTACTGGTAGTTCTTCGTCTACTTCCAGATTTACTTACACGTCCCTGCCTAGCGACCCTTAGACGAGAAGACCCCCTACTGGACCTTCGAGTACGTCTTTTAAGTCGCGGAGCATAAAAAGCCTAGAAATGTATGTATGTACATATATAAATTGATAGCAACAAAATTTTCCCAATGGCATCACAATGAAATACCTACCTGTACAATATATTGCACTTTTTTTTCTTCTGGTAGAACTTTCCAGGCCGCAGCACCACGTCTCATCGTTTCAACTGCACTGCATCCACAATTATTTGTACGAAAATCTCGTAGGAAATTTAGGTAAGGATTTCGAACAATCGGTCCTGGTTTCAGGCAACGACCCCCATCTACGTTTTGACTACAACTAGTTCGATTTTCATTCGTCATTCTTGGACCACAGCCATGTCCCGAAGCAACTTGATTTTGGCCCATATTTAGTATTTACGAAGTAATTTTAAATAAAATATGAATTTTTTTTCCTCACAGTTCAACTAATTGTGTTTTTTGACTGAAAATTTACGAGAATGTTTTTCAGAAGTTGACGTTTTCGAATTCCAAATTTATTTTAATTCTAAATAAATTGTTCCTTTTTGATTTAAAGTTTTTTAAAATTTAATAGGGGGCTTAACGCTCAAAAATTCGATATCATTCATAGTTAAAGGATCAACTGATTGTGACCTGTTGTGACTAATGGGTAAAATGGGAATTTTTTTTTGCTTTTAAATGAAAAACTGAAAAAATTTAAATGTACTCAGTTAAAATGAGACTAAATATGGAACGGCCCTATTGGAAGACCCCCTCGCGGAAAAAACTATCTTTAAAATTCTACCTAAGAAGAAAAAGAATTGATTGCATAATATAAAACATCCATATTTGGGGAAAATCCTATTTTAGGAGTTATGGGCCTCCATATTTCGAATATACGGGTGTTACTATGTATTAAAACCCGCGTAAAAAGCCTTGTGTGTGAGCATTTTGTATAACATGATGAAACATAAACGAAAATTAAAATAAATGCAAATTTTCGATAACTCGACCGTTGAAATTATCAAATTTAAAATTTTCATATACGTGCTAGTCCAGTTCGTTCAGTGGAAAATATTGCCGCCGCTGCTCGTTCAGTGTGCAACCGTTCTTTTCTCAGAATTTTGCATAAAGACCTCGGTATGAAGGCCTATAAAGTCCAATTAGTACAAAAACTGAAGCCACGTGACCACTCAATACGTTTTCGCTTCGCTGAATGGGCTGAAGATAGCTTAGCTGAAGATGAGCAGTTTTAGTGAGAAATATTTTTTTCCGATGAAGCTCTCTTTCACCCCGGAGGCAGGGTCCCCAGATAAAAATTTTTGCCGGCCCCAATTTTTTATTAAAAAATCCCCAGTTGTCCCCAAATGTTGTGTATGGCATATATTAAAAACAATTCAAACATGAAAAACACAATAACAGCGTACTATAACAAAATATTTATTTAAACTAATTCAATATTATTATTAAAAAATCCCCAATTCTCCCCAAATAAAGCATACACTTTTTAAAGAACTTGAAACAATATTTGCAATATTCTTATTCTTTACTTTAACATACGCGCCAATATTATGACACTTGTTTTGTTTTGTTTTCTTCTTTATATTTCTATTACAGGAGTTGCCATATGAAATATTCAGAACTCCAACACGTATTGGGCTAACCTAAATAAAAACCTGTTGCGTAATAGTTATTTGCTATGTAATACGACGTTTACACAAAACTAGATTATCTCATCATCGGGATTACTGGTATTTTTGTATTTGTTTTGACATTTGTAATGCCCTAAATGCTCTAATCTTCGCCCGTGTAAACGAAGTATTATACCCTTATAAATCCCCAAAATTTCCCCAAGAAAATTTAAGAAATCCCCAGAAAAATCCCCCTGTCCCCATTCGATTTTTTTCGTCCTTTTTAGCATCTTCAAATCCCCGAAGTTGGGGACAAATCCCCAAATCTGGGAACCCTGCCCGGAGGCACTGTTAGCAAATAAAATTGTCGCATTTGAGTCTCGAAAAATTCACACGTCGACAAAGAGAGTGACTGTTTGGTTTTTGGCATGGCGACATCATAGGCCAATTTTTCTTCGAAAATGAGCAATGGCGAGTATTACCGTGAAATATTCAGCGATTTTTTTAATAGAACGGCGCTTTGTGCCACACAGCCAACGTTAACTAGTAGAGGTTAACACACTAGAACAGCTGGTTTGCTTTCTTAGAACACCATCTGTAAAATTCAGTGTGTTTTTTATTGTACTTTTTTGCTTACTTTGTTTGGTCGTATGTATTTGTGTTGAATGTGACAGGTAGAGTCATACAACAAAAACGAAATGCGTGTTGTTGGTGCCCCCAATTACAAAAAATCCTACTGCTTCAACCTCCACTAGTTCAGCCATGGTGTTACCAAATATAACTTATGCGAGTCGTATGCATATTTTGCGAACGCAAAGGCGAAATTTCATTAGCAGTGGTAATCAGGGATACAGACACTGAGAGACTGAGAGAATACAAATACGTTTTGATTCCCATATATTTCGACACTGAGAGAATGAGAGAATATTAATTGTTTTTGGTTCTCATGCTTTGTTTTAATAAAATACTTCTTTGACTCAACAAATACATTGTTCAAATTATTATTTGGGATCAAACAATGGCTTAATCGAAATGAAATAGGTGTCATTTTTCTGAGTAATCAATGAAATACAAAAAGATGAAACCGATTAATTACGTAGAAAAAAACTTATTACGTTTTTTTGGTAGAAACATTCACGAGTCACCCAATACATTTGGCATATTAAATAGAGCTCGATATTTTGATGATCATAGATACATATATAAAAAAACCACAGATGGTGAAAGATAAGTAGTGGATTTTAAATTAAAGGGAAATTTTCTAGATGGCGCCTGAGTGGAGGATATGGGCAAATTTCCCTGGAAACAAAACTATTGAAAAAACTATATGACCATGCATTTTTGCCTTCTGTATTGTGAACAAATATCAAAAGCGAAATGCTTTTCAATTATTTATGTATATTCTATTTTCAAATTTAAAATCAAGAATCGAAATAGAAATTATGTTTGAGTACTTTTTCGTCGCATCCGAGTGAAAAATGGTCGAACGGAAATAGCATGTGCCCTATGGTGAAAATGGTGAGTTAACAAATGAATTATGTATGGTTTTTATTTATCTATGGTATGATTTAATGGTGGATTTAAAATACATAAATCTTTTACAAGGTTTTATAAGTAAATACATGCAAAAAGCTGCCTATGCTCTTCTGACCTACTCTACTGCCACTGGTTTACATATTGAAAATTTTCTTATGTGTTCCATTTTAAGAAACCAATCGATTTTCCTTAAATCCCCCTTTGATCCCACATTGACCTTTAAATATTCTCACATTATTTATATCGTCATATCCCCGATCAGAGGAAAAGAAAATCAACACTGACAGTTCTATGATCCTTAACCTCATAATTACTTTTGTTGTAGTAGTAATTTATTTTCAACGGTTTGATTGCTAGCAGTTTTTCGATGGGAAAAGTCGCGGCTACAATAGCACTTAATGATGACAACACTAAACCGCCACCACATCTAACAACATTACAACAACAAAAACAAATTTATTGACATCAACATCACCAGCAACAGCAACAACAACACTACAAACAAACAACAAATTACTTTTAATGTATCAAAGACGATTGAAAAGAGTTTCAATCCAAGCAGAAAGGAACAATCAGAGAGGAAAAAAATTATGAAGTTTCCAAAGCAACCATTTAAGCTTTAAACAACTTGTCAATGTCATTATAATATGTATTAGTAGTAGTAGTAGTAGTACGAGTAGAAGAGTTTTGTGGCAACATTATGATGCCACAAAGGATTGTGTTGCGTTGTGGTGTTGTTAGTAGTTGAGTACTGCATCGACACAATAAATTCATTGGATTTTGAAGATATATATGCGACCATCTAGAAAACGTTTAGTAAACAATCAACTTAGTCATCATAAATGTAACTCCACAACATCAGGGAGTGCGCGCATGCGCAGCAAACACAACCCACACATATGCGCGTACTCTATGCATGTAAGTGTGATAGTGATGTTTAGTAAATTAAAGTTCGACAAAAGGGGAACTTAAGGAAATCCCATTGCAGGATGATGCTGTTGTTTTTGCTAGAAGTCAAATCCCCCTAGTTGATAGTGTATAAATGTGGCAGTTACTAGACTGAATGCAAACTTAAAGACTGTAACAAAATTGCCTTTAAAGAGGATATGTTTTCCTACAAGTCTGGGATGGCAAAAGGGAGAAATGTAGACATGGGGTGTAGGCGAATTGAAATATCACTACAAGCGGATGAATTTTACTGAAGGAAATTGGAACTTTACTCATACAGTACAATCGACTTAGATTGTAACTAACGTCTTAACATGGCTTTACACGAGATGTTGAAATATAACTACAAAAGAATTGCATACCATCAACAATTGTCGAAAGTCCTTTGGAAAACATATTTATCTATGATACTGTACTGGTCAGTTTTTCAGTCGGTGGTGATCTTCGTTTCTTAGTTAAATTGTGGTTAAACATCGAATTGTGTTTTTTAGTCATTGTTTAACTATGATTTAACCACCCAATGTTGGTTGGTTAACTTATAGTGAGAACCATATTATTTTGACAATCAAATTACTGAGTGTCAAAGGGAGAAATGAAGATTGTATAAAATACATGTTCCAGATTTGCGTATTTGTACACATACGTTTATATACACATACATTTTATGCATCTATTTCTTATTGTACATAATTCCATTTTGTTTGTTCCCCTTTGTTGTTTTGGTATTTATCCAAAACACACGTTTTTTCCAATAAGAATACAAGGGTTGCCATATTAGTTGACAATATGGCGACTTACATTAACTCACCACTGAAAAACTAAATGCAAAGTTAACCTCTAATTAACTTAGAATTAAGATTAAGTAACCCGATAGTTTACTACCAACTTAAAAACTGGCCATAAGGGAGTGAGAGTTAAGAAACCTTCAATTTGACGGATTAACATTTGAGATAGGATCAGCTTTCCAGACGCTTTTTAAGAGAGAATATCAGGCTGAATCAATGTAGAGAATGGCGTAATTTATTCCGCTAATGAAGCTAACGACGAGTCATAGTGTTGGTACCTTGCTTTAATACCGATTATTGCTGGGTCGTCCAGTTATTCTCTCTTCGTGGTTCTGGGAGTACGACATATTTTTCCAAAGGAAGCTTATTTTGTTATCCACTATATTTCTTTCAGTTGTTACAAACGGGTATCGCATCTTTGGAGAGGTATTGAAGTCTTACTGTAGTGGAAACGATGCCATGAGAAAGATAGTATTCCATGTTTCCATGTCCTCTCCACATGCAATGAAGACGGCTGTATTGGTTTACTGCTTTAAAACGCTTTGCGCCCATTGGAGTCCATCTCGTCAGCCCTTTCTTTGCCCAGGATGCCGCACTGGCCCAGAACCCCGTGATTTTCATTCCGGCAATTTGTTCCCACATTAACACTCGGTATTTGCCATTGGGATGTCGTGAAATGCTTTGTGTAGAAAAAGCTTCTCACAATTGCCGTTTGGAATCGGTGTGAAACTGTAGGTCCCAATCAGTAAGTGGAAAACTACAACGCACATAGCTCACTGGTTGTGATAAGATCTGTTAAGCCATGGAATGCTATACCTCTCAGATTCGGGAAATTCTCCTAACTAGTTTTCACGGAGTTATCGCAGACAACTCGGCCATTCTACGCCATCTGATCAAAAACTAAGGCGTTTAACCACTTGCCTCAAAGAGATTGAAACAGTTCTTGGCAGAAGAGGCACCGGAAGGCCCAGTAGTGCTCATACCTATGAGAATCTCGTGGATGAGTTGTCATCGTCGACCAGACAACGTTCCACGTACGTTCGTGTCTGTGGCGCATTTTGGTTAAAGAATTAAAGATGTTCCGTTAAAAAGTGCAGGTTGTCCATCCGCTACTGCCTATAGACCATCAATCGCGCTAACGCTCTCCTGAACTTCAATGAAGTAATGGACAATTTTCGGTTCAAATTTATCATGAGCCATTTCATCTGAACGGATATGTAAACAAACAAAATTTGGGCTTCTGGCAAACTAGTAATCTAGGTGTTATTCACGAAAGGAAATTGCATCCAGTTAATGTGATTGCGTCACGGTGCACCATTTACGTCGGAGGTGTCATCGGGTCTTATTTTTCCAAGAACGCCGTGAGTTACACGGTTACTGCGGCTGGCAAGCGAAACAGAACCATGATCAACGAGTTTTGATGGGTGCATAGTAATGAATAGAGACACTGGTTCCAACAGTTCGGTGCAACTACACACACAGCTCAGCTCGTACGCATCATTTGCGTCTCGTTTGAACGATTTGCAGTGGCCGGCAAGTTCGTCTGATTTGAACGCTCCAGACTTCATTCTTTGAGTTTTTATGAAGACACAGTTCCATGTGAGGAAGCCACAAACTTTGGAAGCCCTCAAAACTATTATCTGAATGTGCACCACCGTCTTGTTATTGAACCACCTTAAATAGTCCATGATCGTCTTAACTTCTGATTGAAATACAGGGATATGTTCAGGAATGTGAACGTGCTGCTTAAAGTCATCCATAGGTAGCCGTATAGTTGATATCATATTTGCCCCAGATTGGGCTGTACGGCAGTTGATCAAAGTGACAATATCAATAATAAGCTACTTATATATCTAATTAATGGTGGTTTTGAACCCGAAGCTTATGATCCATAGTCTCGTTCTGGAACCCTTTGATTTAATTATACTTAAGTTAACAAAGCAACTCATTACATGTCGTATGAAAAACTGAACAGTCTCTCGTATCGAAAATACAACAAGGGTCCAATAATACACAAATGTCAGTGCAACATCTATACAACATCACTTAGAGTACATCATGTTGCTGTTGATGGTGCAGTTCATTGTGGCGTTGTGCCACAAAACTGATGGCAAATGATCAACTATGTTCGATCCTTTATGACAAGCTTTTATTAAGTCATAATAGCAGTGTTGATCATAATAACGTCGATGATGATTGCACTGGCGATGACGATGACGAAGACGATGACGAAGACGATGACGTCGATAATGATGTTGATGTTGATGTTGATGGCAATGACGACGCACTCATATGGTATTGTTTATCTGCAACATATGTATGTATGTACATAGAAATGTCTGCAACATATACAACTATATTTTAGTAGAGGATGATGATGATTATGATGATGACTATGAGGACATGTACAATAACAGCAACAGTAATAATAACAACAGCAACTAAACGTCTTTACTAACAACGATATAATATACATTAAAGTATTGTTGCTGATGACTGATGTAGTTGTAGTTGTTGTCATGTTGGTACCTAATGTGACTCTGGCATAGCTGTTGTTGCTGAAGTCGCTGCCGCTGTCGCCGCCACTGTTATTGTTGTCAATATCCATAAATGTTGCTGTAGGTTTTGTGTCAGTTGGGTTTACTATTGTAGTGATGACTGACTATATGTCTGTCTCTCTACCTGTATGTACTTCAATTTGGTCTTCTACATATCCGTCCTTCATCTTGGCTCTCCGCTGTCTGTCTGTCTCGAGTAATTTATTTGTCATATCACGTGTAAAACATTTAACGATTAACAACAACACGTGAAATGTTGTCAGTGTTGCAACAACAGCATCTGCCTTATATGTATGTATGTGTAGCACCATCATTGATCGATGTTCAGTTGCCATTTTTAATGTTATAATGTTCACCGTTTTTGCCATTTATTGCTCCAGACCTCAGTGATGGCGAAAAGCTTTCGGGGACTGCAGCTGTAGTTAAATGCGATTTTTATAGGATTTCTGTCTGTTCACTCTTATCAATTGATAGATAGATCAACATTAACGACATGATGAGATGCATTATCTTAGGTTAGTGTAGATGTTTAGTGTCAACTTTGAATATTAATGCAATTAATATTGAAACAAGGTGAGTATTATCGTCTTCTGTATATACCATCCGCCATCGAAGAAACCCCTAAACTGATGTTTATGCTGCACTCAAAATCAAGGGATTTCTGGATTTCACGCCCTAAACATCGGGCAATTTTTAGAAAATTTAGAAAATCGAAATTTTGATTGCAGCACAAATTCAGTCAAAATTTAACAATTGCAAAATTATTTGATTGCAATGGATAGATTAGGTTAAGGGCACGAATCACCAAATGCAACCAAACTTGACTTTATTAGAAAGATAATTTTATGCCATTAGTGCTGGAATATAATTCGGTCACTCTTTCAAGCAATGGGCCGTATCTCGGTGGTGGTTTGCACAATGCTATCTTCCAAGGCGTCCACATTTTTGGGTTTGTCCGAACAAAATAACTTCACGTAAAATCAGAGAAGGAAATCTATATGTAGAGGCGCTAAATCGAATGCTCACGGTGACCAATTGTCTGGCCCATTTCTAGCAATAAAGCATTCACCAAATGTCTCCTTCAATAAGTCGATTATTTGATTGTTTGTTGATTGGGCGAAATCTGCGAGAAGTTACTGCAGTATTTTTCCAGAAATGAGAAGGAATCAGAAAAGTGAGTTTGGCAGTAAACGAGGACAAGACAAAATTAATGGTTTCGGCAAGCAGAACATCTAACCGATGGGGTAAAATGGTGAAGGTTGATGACCATTATAATTTGGAGGTAGTGGACGAATTTATTAACCTCGGATCTGCCGTGAACAGATGCGGTAACCTCAGCTTGAAAATCAAACAGAGAATTATGACTACAAACAGGTGGTATTTCGGCCTAAGCAAGCACTTCAGAGATACGTCCCTCTCTCCAAAAACGAAGATACAACTATATCAGACTCTAATACAACCGGTCTTACTTTGTGGCGCAGAATCATCAATGCTAATTAGACATCACTTGGAGTCTTCGAGAGAAAAATGCTCCAAGAAATATATGGTCCTATACTAGAAACGGCTAGTATCGGCGTCGGATGAACCACGAGCTGTATAATCTGTATCCTCCCATCGACGTATTTCATAATCCGAAATCCCATAATCCGAATTTATGTGGATCCGAAGGACATCGAAAAATAGGACGACCAAGACTTCCCTGGAAAGACCAGGTGGAATTTTGCCTCCGAGAGCTTGGTGTTACCAACTGGAGAAGAAAAGCGGAAGATCGTTTCGGTTAGAGATATATTTTATACTACCTCCCGGGCATCCTAAAGCACTCAGCCTTCCATCCACAAGTAAGCCGCAGATAGCTTTCCTATAGCAGCTCAGGTCACTTACAGTAGGCATCGATTTCCCTGTGACAAGAATGACAACAACATTCGTGTAGCTCGTAACCCTACAATACTTCAGTTCAAAGGATTTAATCCTTGACGAGAGCTATAAATTGATATTGACTTTAAAAGATAACATATTGTGGAATTTCCTATTTTTGCTTTATTTTCTCTGAGTGTATATTATCGACCCAAGAGAAACATAACTCATTTAACTACAATTCATCTACACATCAGTCTAACAATCATATGCCTATTGTCAGCAACAAATCACTTGAATTCAAAATTAAAGTAAAATTGCTCAAAACCTTTTAGTTCAATTTTGAACTTAATGCAAAATTTACGACAATGACAACCGCCAGTCAAAAAAATCAACAGTTTTATTGTAAAGTGAATGCCAATCTTTGCTATTTATTTTTTTTTTTTTTTGGTACCATATATTGTAACTGCAGTTAAATGGTAGCAGCAACACAACCTACACATTTTTCTCAAAGTGTTGCACATGGCTTCTCTCTGCGCATGCGCAACCACCCTATGAACAACCTCAACAACAACATCATGTTGACTAAACCAAAAACGATGTATTGAAGGCGACATCGACAACACCATCATCGCCGCCGTTAACGTCATACGACGCCACCAGTGCCCCTGTTGCAAACAACATTGCTACCATCACCACCTCCACCATCGTTTGTCCTCAGCTGCGTCACACAATCAGAAAGTCAAGTCAATAAGCAAAGAGCAGTCATTGTGGTTGAGTCAAGTATAAACAAAAAAAATATTGCTGGCACTGGAAGCGCCATCTGAGACGCACGCACTTTTTGTGCCATGTCAATTTTAACAAAAAATAAAAATACATATAAAATAATCTATAGACATTTACTCTGAAATGGTATAGAGAAACTCCTAAGATCCAAGGACGGACTGTCTTATTATTTTGAAAGGCAGACAGACTTAAGGAGATATAGGCTTGCGGACAGACAAATTTATGGAGGGACAGACAGAAATATGGACAGACATTTTGTTGTCAGGCATAAGTTATAAACCTTGTTTTTAACTTTTTAGATTTTAATACTTTTGCCTTTATTACGTTATCAGATTGTTTGGCTTTTGCTGTATTAAATATTATTTTTTTGCAGTGGCCAATAACTCAAACAAAACGGCTATTAACGTTTCAATTTTGACATAAACTCATACATTTTGTGCGAACTGACAGACGTAAACTGGATTAAAGAGCTTATGACTACACACTAAGGTACACAGTTGGTATTTTGACATGTAGTGGGAACGTTAAATGTGGCTGTCAAAGGTACAAGGGTTAATGTGAGAGCATAGCCCTAAACTTACTAGGATTTATTACTTTGGTCGTCCAGTTCAGTGATTGACTAGTGTAGGAGATTCTATCGTTAATAAAGATTCAATCATACCGAAGCTTTTACAGGTCCCATAAAGAGAGCACAAAACTAGAATGGACAGAGATCAGTGATGGTAAGAAGTGCATCCTTTACCCGCGCGCTAGTGACAACTAGATTTGAGTTATTATTTTTTTATATAAAAATTATGAATTTTAAATTAACAATCCCTTCATGGGATATAATGGAAACTATTTTTCGTTTACATGGTAACTTAAAAGCATCTTCAGTTACATGACCCAATTCTCGGTCTCAAGCACTTTCTGCTGCTACTAAGTCAAAACCCTTCCAGAGTTGATTTTAAATTATCCATTAATAGTGATTTATTTGCTGGCAGTTGGATTCTATACCCTATAGAACATTTAATTCCCTTTCTACACATATTCGTGCCGAACCGAATTGAACCATAAATTCGGTTGTTACCACCGCATTTCAGTTGCCACAATCAAATTGACGTTGTCACAACTAAATTTAGTTCCCACAACTGAAATGCTGTTGAAGCAACATCTAAAAGAGTTGTGATTACCTCTAATGCGGTTGCGTCAACTTCTAGTTGGGATGTGATGGCATATAATATGGTTGTGACAACCTCTAAATTCGGTTAAGGCTAACTCCGTTATTTTTCTGTGGGTGTCGGAAATACGGTTGTAAAACGAATTGTCCACATACAGATAGTTAATTATCTCTACTGTGCCTTTCGATATATTGGTCATCGTATGAAATACTACTGCGAAATTGGAGAAATCTTCTCGAACCGGTTGAATATACTGAGCTCTGCAGTAATGTCATGTATTCCAGCAATACCCCTGATTCCTTGTCGCTATATCCGTTTATCGATCTTATCTCTAATAGACGACTGTTGAATAAGAAAATGTGGGTTCGATCCCTGACCACCTTACATTTCTTCTGGGACGGTCACCTCGCTTAGTGACGGCGACACTATCAAATAATTAACCATAAAAAAGCCTCAACAGAAAAGAGTCCATGCTGAATCAATGTAAAATTGTAGGTCCCAATTTGTGAGGGTAAAAACTAGACAGCGCTCACTGGTAGCGAAAAGCTCTTTCCAATCCCTTCATCAGATGTAATGCAATGGTTGGTCTTTTTTGCAATGGTTGCAAATAGTGTAAATGTGAATATGCCCGACGAACACGTGGGTTTGATCACTGCTCTGACCTCCTCACATTTTTTCTTCGACGATCACTTCGCTTAGTGACGGTGATACTATCAAATAATTAGCAAAAAAAAAAAGAAAAGCTCGTTAGGAACCAGTGTAAAATCTAGTTCCCAATCTGTGAGGGTAAAATCCATTCACGAAAAATGCGGCTCGTAAGATCTTAGTAGTATCTAAACACACGAGAACATTCGAAATTTAAAATTTAAATGCGTTTCTGTAAAATGTATTCACTGCCGACAATTCACTCTCACTGCTCGCGTCAAAGAAGTAGAAAAAATTACATTTTGGTACCGATATCTGATTTGATAACATTCGTGCGGGGCTGTTGAAATATAGTCAATGACGCCGGTAAACACAGGTGCATGGATAAGTTACCGAACCCCTATGTAGGAGAAAGAAGGAGCATGAAGTAAAATACATAGTTTTCCACTACAAATCATGAAGGAATTGGGGAGAGCTCTCACAACCAGTGATCTGTGCGCTTTCTAGATTTACACTCATTGAGTGGGACTGACAGTTTTACACCGGTTCCGAACGCTATTTTGAGAAGCTGAGCTGAGAAGCCTCTAAATCAGATACGAAGATATATAATGTGGTTGTGACAGCCTCTTAACTTGGTTACGGATAATTCAGATAGTTTTCTATGGGTGATGTTTAATGAGTTTTGGTGACAGTCGTCACTTGATAACAATAGACGCACCGGTCATTCAGGTAGCCCATACAGACTGCTTGACTGTAGATTTGCTTGACATATCTGAAAATCGTCTTCTATCCATCGCTTATTCTTATTCTTCTATCTCTTCTTTTTTTAAATATACGTCCTGTTTAATTGTAATCCCCAGTATTTCCTTATATAACCGAACTCTAAGCCATAGTTTTGTGTGAACGATAAAGATTAGAGAACAAGGTTATCAGTTACCTAGCCGCGATAAACTGAGGTCTAACTGCGACAATAGACAACAAGGTAATACTGTATTTCCTGATATAATGGAGCTCTAGGTCATAGATTGTTTGTGAAATTTAGTCCTTTTTATTTAATCAATATTTTGTCCCTTATTGACGGACATACTCAGGAATTGATAAAATGTTCTAAACAAAATTCAAAATAAAAAATAACCGTGCTTACACTGATGACGACTGTGGTCGATTATTGTATTATTAATATTATTTTTGTTTTTTTGTTTTAATTTTGTTTAGAAGATTTTTCAATTCCTGAATATGTTCGTCGATGATGAACGAAATATTTAATAAATAAAAAAGACTAAATTTCACAAACAATCTATGACCTAGAGCTCCATTATATCAGGACTTACAGTATAACCTTGTTGTCTATTGTCGCAGTTAGACCGCAGTTTATCGCGGCGAGGTTAGTGATAACCTTGTTCTCTAATCTTTATAGTTCACGCCACGCAATTTAAGAACAATTTGTCATTTCAGCTGGCAACTTTGTGCTTAGACCAATTCAAAGCAACTCCGTGATGAGACCAAATTACTGACGACTGCGGCACAACAAATTAGCGGCTCTTGGTTTTGGAGGAGGAATTTGGAGGTCTGTGATATAACTGAATCTTTAAAATTGGATCAGTCGGTCAAATCGGTCAGACAGCCAAATCGGTTTACATTTTAAACCGATGACAGCCAATTATATCGGAGGCGGGGTAAGCGTAAAAAATGTTTGGTATCGGTGACGCGTCGGAAAATTTTCGATTGGCTTCCGTCTGACAAATAGTTGATTTTGTGTGTGTGTTTTTATAATGTTGCATTACTTTGGTACTTAGCAGCGTTGCATCAAATTGTACACAAGATTTAAAATTAAACTTCAGTCTTTGCACACTAAAATCTTCTGGATTAACGTGGGTTAACAGAGTTAACCTTCGAAATATGTTTTCGAAATGTATTTGTCGGTGTTAATCACGTATAACAACTGCCAATAAAATATAAGTAAACAAAATCTGGCTGCATTTTTTTTCTCACTTCTTTGCAAAGTAAATATGGCAACGCGTTTTCACATACTATTGTATAGAACTGCTGGAGCTTTCCCATACAAATGTCTCGGCTTGTTCGCCCAATGGTTTATAAAATACACGGTTATTTTTTGATAAGAATACCAGCATTTAGCAATTTAACTTAACATTTAACCTTATAATTTGTACAGACATGGAAAATCCTACACAAATCCAGTTTGTGAATACTAAATAAAATTATTATAAATTGTCCATCAAACTGAAGAACTCAACCCGGAATCACCTTAACCTACCGCATTTTAAAAACGCTTTTCATTGCAGCCAAGGGGCAAAGAAATTCTTTATTAACACCAACATTAAACTTGCAATACTGATTACTGGCTGAAAAGTTGCAGCTCTGATATGGCAACGCACATCCGCGCACAAATGAAAAGGCACAATTAACCTAAACACACACGCACGCAGGCACACAAGGAGGAACAATATTGAACATGGAAATTCAGTTAAACTTAGGCAAACAAATAGAAGACAGATGATTGTAACAAACAACATCAATAATAACGATGGTAAGCAAAAAGGAAAAGCCAAAATGACCAAGATGGTCAGTCCGTCCAGGCGTCCGTTTCGAGCAATAACCACAGATGTTATGGAATATGTTAGCCAGGCAGTAGGAAGGAAGAGGAAAATAGAAAAATTCCAGTGCAAACGGTGAAGTGATTTATAAAAATCATTGGCAACATATTTACATATCACAGTAAGAGCAAAATGCCGATGACGAAGTCGATTCCTAAGATGATGGGGCCAGGGAAACAGTCACCGCAGCTTAGGAATAACATATGTGTATGTTTACTTTGCCACGGCATGAAAACCCCATGAAATACTTTGGCATGGTGATGATGATGCGAATGGGAATGGGAATGGGAATGATGAGGCGCGTTACATAAAAACCACATAAACAATTTATATTCTCAACTAAACATTTGACCCCAAACACTGATTCATCTTAATCAATTATAACTCTCTACTGCACAGCCGCACTATTCCTCACTGTCCATTGGTGTATCCAAATCAATTGGAAATCTACCTACATTTGTATGAGATACCATAATCGTAGGGGAAAAAACCTCCATTTCGGTTTAGGAAGTTCTTTCGTCTCACTCTCCTTAATAGTGGATTTTATGTTTGTTAACAAATTGTTTGTATTCTTCCTTTTTGCCATCATTTTATTTGCCATTCTGTTTTATTTCCTGTTCAGAAATGCAAAAAAAAAGAACAGAAAAAAAGATTATTCTAACTCACACAATCATTGCAAACTCTCTCTCCCTCATGGTTTAACATTTTCTTTTGGGTTTCATCTTAGGTGTCATTATGATGCTAATCGCTACAATAAAATAATTCCCACGTCTCAAAGATATCAGACTCATTTCAGTCCAAAACTTAAGTTTTATGTTGATTGAAATTTCAATTTGAAATGACACAGAGTTGCACAGACTCGCATATACTTACACAAACAGACAAATATCACAAATTATATAAAGATCATTTCAACTTCATATGTTATACAAGAACACCTCTTCACAATTGTGTCTCCTTTTTCGAGAAAAAACGATGACAAATAACAGTGGGAGACGAAAGTATGAAGACACCTGCACAAGTTTCGGATTTATAAGGGCACCAGTTCGTGGGGTCTTTTACATGCTCATTTGATCTTCTTACTCTAAAACATTTATAGTCGAACAATTCGTAAAAAGTAGTATTGAGAACAAATATAAAGAAGACAAAGCTAATGCGTATTCGAACAGAACGGAATACTATGATAACCGTTAATGTTTCGCTTGGATTTAATCAAATATTTGCATTGAAAGATTACCAAGCATGTTGGCTGCACGGCGGATAAATGTGATCGTATATATAAGGCCCGTGTTGCATTTCAAAATCTGGAGAATATCGGAAAATACAAAATTGGAAATATTCAATTCCAGTTGACGGTTGTACGGTTGTACTTCACGAAGCTGACAATGAAGAAGGTTCAAACGTTAGTCAATCGTTGTTTGGGACAAATACTCCGTAACTATTAGCCTAAGACAATTTATAGTTAAATACTCTGGCAACGTACATGCAACAGTCCTAACGCTTTGGATATACGTAGAAGAAAATGGACTAGGATCGGTATATACTTAGGCGCCCAATATCAAAAATTGCTAGAGCGGCACTTGAATGGAACCCGTAGAAGTATCGAAGGCCAGGAAGACCATCAACTATATGGAGGAGGTACCTGGAAAAGGAATATATACTAACTCGACTATCATGGAATCAAATTATATCACTTGAAATCGATGGAGAGAATTCGTTGATGCCCTATGTTCTTCGTGTACCTTTTATTTAAACATTGTATTGTAATATTATTTTATATTGTTATATTTTCTTTAAATAAATAAAGGACATATAAATATATATAATCGCTGCGAACGGCGACGGATGGAAAGGTCACGATTCTAATCAACACCAGCGGCTACAGCAGCAATATTTTAACACTTTGTGTACTTTTGTTACTTTTTGCCACCTTGTATACTCTTGTGTACACTTTTTTTGATACATTTGAACTTTTTGAAAGTTTGTGTACAATCATTGTACTTTTTTCTACAGATTTTACACTGTTGTCTAAGTTTTTTGCAACTGTGTATAACGCGGCGTACTATTTACTTACTTAGGTGGTCTCGAACCACACAGAGGGGTCAAGGGCCTTACAAAATAAGGAGTCTCTGACCGAACAGACCTTCAGCTTTTCTCCTCCAATTGGTAACACCAAGCTCTCGCAGGCAAAATTCCACCTGGTTTTTCCTGTGAAGTTTTTGTCGTCCTATTGGTCGATATCCTTCGAGTACGTCTTCGAATACCATTCGCACTGTTTCATTCTGATCCATTCTATTGACATGGCCTAGCCAGCGTAAATGCGTTATTTTGATACGCATACCCACGTTGATGTCAGGATACAGATTATACACGCTGAAAAATAACAGCCCCAGCAATATATTGCAGGAAGGATTTACATGTTTGCAAGGATTGTTTTCGTGAATTGGAGATCAGCTTCTTTTTGTTTCTATATTGTGACAGACACCAGTGTTTTGAGCAGTTTTCAACAAACAAATCCACATTTGGGTCACAAATACATATATTATTACCTATTCATCATTGTGTCGCAAACATATAATATTGAATAACAACCGCAATGTATTTGAACACAAGTATACTATATTTGCGGCAAGCTACAAACACTTTATATTGGCATCCACACAATAAATAACGTCAAAATTTTCAGCGTGTACATTTCGTTGTTCATCCATCGCCGATACTCGCCAGCTAAACGAATGAACAGCCTGAATGGTTACGCGTTCACTGATGCGTCTCAGATTAAATACGTGACGCTGTAATTGAAGCTCTTCAAACTAGCGGACATATTCTTTTGTCCTTTACAGGCGGATGAGCCAACACTACTGTCTAACGACGGACCAAACGTAAAGGAACAAAAATCCAGTTTCGACACCCTGCACTCTGGTCAGCGTCGGATCCATAATGGGCGGCTGAAACATAATAATCCTGACAAATGCAAAACCACGGTGGGTTGGGGTTGCCTCTGGCGATCATTATATTGGTAATGAAAATACAAAATTAGAAGGCGACGTATTACTACCACATTCTTCAGTAGGTTATAAGATCCCTACTAACAATTTCATTAGCTTCTTTTTTATATTCCATAAAGGTATTTCAGAGGTCGTATGTATTATATTATATGTTTAATTCACTAATACGCAACACAGCTACTAATCATCTACATCAGACACAGATCGAAATTTTGCCCCACTTCTTTGGCATCCCACTGTATCCATTGCTGACAAAAACAATCTGTGCTCATGCATTGTTTGTTTCAAGAAAAAGCGGCACCCATATGTTATACTATGACTCGTATGCTCTAGACTACCAAAACTTAAAAAAGAAACAGCAAAAACAACACCAACAACTACAGAATACAATAACAATAACAGAGTTATATGGAACATTGAGTGCAATTGTAAATGAAAACTGAAATAAAATCACAAACCTCACCTTTAACTTCCTACATACGATCCTCAGAGCAGCAAAAAAAAGATCACCACAGCAGCGGTAATAGCAACATCGTCGTCATCGCCAACAATGAAGTGGAATACATTTGACTGCTGCTACGAATGTTGCTGACTTCAAGACATCAAGACAACAAACGGCAACATTCAGACAAATGTATCTTTGAGATTGTGTGATCATATAATGCAACACACCTGAATTAAATGAGATTAGTTACCAAATGCGGTGGTATACTGCATATATAAATTTGAACATTGTATATAGTCTGATATCTGTTTATATAGTAGATATATATATACGATATGAAAATATCAAACGCATCACGTCATAATAGTTAAATGTTTCACGTTGCTGTTGCTGTCGCTGTCGCTGCCATTACTGGTGCTGTTCTTATTGCCTGGTTTGTAGATCACTGTCTTGTCATCTATTTGAGATTTACCATGTTTTGATCATTATGGGGTTGCATTGTTGGCGTATGAGTAATACTTGCAACACTGAACTTCAGCTGTTGCAACGTATGTACGTGTGCTCTAGAAAAAAGTGTCAATTAAGTCAATCTCTTAAATGTTAGGAATAAATTATGAACAGAGGGAAAATGTCATAACATTAATGCTAAAGATCGCATTGAGATCATTTGATGACGAGAGCCTTAAAAAGAATCAACAAGTCAAATGGAAATAGGGTAATATAATGAGTATCATAAGAGAGAAATAACTAAATTATTATTCAAAAAAAAAAATAGCTTCCCATTACATCCCATGAAGGAAGTGGGGAGGGCTTCTCACAACAACTGAGCTGTGCGGTTTCTAATTTTACACACACTGCTTGGAACCTTCAGTGTTACACCAGTTCCGAACGGAATTTTGAGAAACTTTTTCAGGGCTAAATACTCAATACTGTCGCAGTCACTAAGCGAGGTAACCGCCGTCGAAAGGAATGTAAGATGATCAGGGCAGGGATCGAACCCACAGTTTTCATGTACGAGAGCCGCACACACTACTATTGCGATGGCCACTCAGGCAATAACAAATGTGTCTTCGTAAATATCTATGGTCATCCAAGTAAAGACATCTTATAAAAATCGGTGAAACATTTTCATACACGCTTTTTTGTTGTTTGGATGCAAATATAACATATTTGTAGCTTATCGCAAATATAGTATATTTGTATCCAAACACATTATGTTTGCTATTCAATATTACATGTTTGGGACACAATGATTAATTAATTATATAATATATGTATTGTGGCCCAAATTTTGTTTGTTTGTTGAAAACTGCAGGAAACACTGCTGTCTGTCACAATAAGACCTTCAATACACGAAATCAGTGTTGGCAAACATGTGCATGGTTCTTGCAATATGTTACTGAGGCCGTTATTTTTCAGCGTCTAGTTTCTAAGAAAATAAATCTATGAAATTATTTTATAGTGAATGTCTCAGGGAGTCTAATTATGATATCAAAAGAAATTTGACACAAAAAATTTGTGCTAATACTTCTAGCATTGAAAGTAGCTTGTTCACGTAAATATAACATGTTTGTAGCTTGTTGCAAATATAATATATTTATATCCAAACACATTACGTTTGCTGAATAACTGCATGTTTTTGCTGTGGATGAAACGAAAAATCATCTCCACGTAGGTTACCAATTTCTACTGTGATAGTCTGGATGCTATGAATCTCTGCAATCTGTATTCCTGATGTCAGAAACTGTTTCAACTCTAATCAAGATGACCAAGCTTTTTGAAATTAAGGGGATATGAAACAATAGAGAGAAGGAGCTTGCTAAACTAAAGATTAGTTCGCTTGTTCCACTGGAACTGGGGCACGTGAATGTGCCTTCCTGCATCCCATATCATGTGAGTTTTGGTAACTGTCAGCAGTTTATCAGCATAATAATCAGCTTATTACAACAGAACTCACAAATTAAACAAACTTTGTCCGCCCCAAACTTGCGTTTGAAATTCCCTAACAGAGTGTGTTTTAAAAGAAAAACCTTTTTGCTTTTATTATACAATACAAAAGCATTACCATACCTACTTCGTCATTTTCTTGAGTTACCATGCAACACTCTTCATCATAGTATAGTTTGACTAGAGATGGTATTTGAACCAGTTGTTATAGAGTCTGAAATATATTTCCACTGCGCTTCGGAATCACCGAGTTGGGGTGCGTGGACGTAAAACCTCCCAAATGCATGGAATTCAGTAAAATTTTGTGGCAAAAATGCGAACAGAAAATTAGTTTTACACAAAAAACTGGAGATGTAACTGGTAAATAAAAGTCTGTCTATCACAGTAGGGTAAGAATAGTGTAACCCAGGTCAAAGTTTATAACACTCGTACATCCGATTAGAGTCTGTTCGATAGCAAAGTGACTTGGAAGAACTTGTTCACTATGAATATTGTAAACAATGATTTTCCAAAGATTTCCCTTATGCTGACAATAATCTTAAAATCTTTTCGATTCCTTTTTTAGCCATAAGCTGATATAGATGGTGATAACAACTGCTCATTTCTAAGCTATTGTTCCTAATCGAAAATATCCCCTTCCCCTTAAAACCAGCAACCGTAGGAGGTGGCAACTATGCATCAATAACCAAGTGCAACATCACACATATTATTGTTAATCCTAAACTACCGATTATCATGTTGAATAGATCTCAATACCACTTTAAATGATACAATTTGTAAAAGCCAAAAACCATAACATGAACCTAAATGGCTTTTTCTGTTAACCAAGATGTGAAAATGGCCCCCAAAAAATATCCCGCAGAGTTGGGTAGAGTTAACCAAACGCAATGATTTCATTGAATGCAAAGGAATTGTAAGAAAAAGAATAGAAGTAACCATACTAAGGCATGTGGGGCATCATGCAACACAAAAGGCAGCATGCCTCATGCATTCATGATCATACATATGTGAACACATACATACACACTTAAGATAAAGTTTGGCAAACAGAAACTGAAAAACTTTAATATTCACACTCTTATTACAACAATTGTCGGTCATAATCATGAAAATGTAAACCAATTTCGGCATTTGAGTGGTGAAGGCAACTGCCGAAAGGTTGAGGAACACATTGCCGCTCCAAAATTTTTGTGTTACAATACAGCCAACGCATTTCTATGCCGACTATCCTTTGGACTCATGGTATTCACTCTGAAATTGCTAGAAAAGATGGCATATTATTCTTTTGCAACAAATGTCAAAATTGTGTGGTAATAAATGAAAGAAAAATCCAGTTCTTCTATATAACTATAAGAAAAAATTACATTAAACACAGATATTCTAAAGAGTTTTTAGAGGATTTGTCTGTTCCACTCTTATATGTGTAAGAACACTGAAACTGAAACAACCTAAGGCATTCAATTATATTCGATTGCGGTGTGAAAAAGTTCAATTTGTACCATTCTTTGGTCACTTTTGTTACAAGAAGAAAATTGGACATTTGTTTGAAAACATTAACTTATTTTCTGGGTTTGTTAATTTGGGTTTGTTATATGGTCAATGTTTAAAGGTCAATACGCAGTGTAAATTTAAGAAAAGCTTACGACGACTTTTATAATTCATTTCCTCCTTCGCAAAATATTTTGCCCTTTATTAAGACGCAAGGCATCTCCAAGTCCGAGCAAATTAACCGCGTTATATACTCATCTCAGACATCTTAGCGCTGACCGAAATACGCTGATAGTGGCAAGACCCAACTACCATCTGGTCACTGGTTTATATGTCCCGACAATGACACAGAACAAAAAAACGGAGCCGATGCTTTCTTTTCTCCTAAGGCTAGAAATATTCTAATTGCGTGCAGGGCTGTACCTGCTGAAAAATCTGATTACCAAAGGAAACGTGTAGCTTTGTCGAAAATATAGTATACTTGTGCCCAAACACATTGAGTTTGCTATTCAATACTATAGTCAATGTTGGAGACACAATGATTAATATGTTATAATACATGGTTTTGTGACCCATATACGGTTTTGTTTGTTGAGAACTGATGCAAACAAAAACGTGACAGATAGCAAAGAACACGCTGAAAAATTTGTCTTTTTGTTGTTGTTTGGATGCAAATATAATATGTTTGTAGCTTGTCGCAAATATAGTATACTTGTGTCCAAACACATTGTGTTTGCTATTAAATATAACATGTTTAGGGTGCAATGACTAATACGTTATAATATATGTATTTGTGATACAAATGTGATTTTGTTTGTTGAAAACTGCTCAAAGTACAGCTGTCTGTCACCACAACGAAACAAAAAGCAGGAGATCTTCAATTCACGAAACCAATGCTTGCAAACATGTACATGGTTCCTGAAATATGTTGCTGGGGCCGATATTCTTCAGCGTGAACAAAGAAGCAGCAGGACTTCAGTTTATGAAACCACTGTTCCATCCAAATACATACATCGTTATTGCATACCGTTAGACCGACCGTTTTTTTCAACGTATATGTGATCGCGTCACTATTGTGAGATTTAATTCGAAATGTCGTAGAAATTATTCTTCTGATGAGGACTTATACGAAAGATGATTTATATAGTTAACATAGGTTTGTTTGCGGCAATCTCGCTACCAGTTGGGACTTTGAAATATTTTTGAGAAACTTTAATACCAAGGTGGGCAACGACAACAAAAATATAAGTATACAGGAAATTAAGGGAAGACATTGGTTTGGAACTTTGAAGGAAAATAATGATGAAAATTCTATAGGTTATCTGTCCTCGCCATCACCTGTTTATCGACTGTACGAAAGTCGCGCATAAGAATATACAAAAGTATTAATGGGAACCAACCGCTGGTCAATCATTATTCAACAAAATATTTTTCGTTTCCCCGCTGGCCATCAAATGCAGGTTTGGTGTTGGTATTGATAGCCACCACCAACTCTCAGTGGGCACCTTACGTTTCCGTCCAGTGGCTTCGAACGGTATTAGAGGCAAAACCATAAAGTGTAATACAGACCCTCGGGAGGACCCATGCTCATCAATGTTATGTCATCAATCTCAACGAGCTAATTTCGCACAGAACATTCAAGATATGTGGCCAGGCATTGTTCGAGCGCTGAAAGAATCTCCCATTGAGGGGATTTCTCCCAGAGGAAACAATTAAATTCGGATTGGGACAGAATCCTGTATCGAAATAAGGAATCGTCAAAGTCTGCACAATATTCCTATTCGAACAATGAAAAGATAATTACGTGCAACCTGTCGGGTGGTCGTATGGGATATATGGTACGTTCCGATTACGACACCTATCTGAACGATATAGCGGAACAAACCGAAAAAGCAGTAAATAAATATAACCTGCGTGGAGTGTAGTCATTAATAAAATAGCTGAGGCGCAACCACATCCGAAGCTCTGCATCTTCAAAAGCTAATGATGGCACAGAACCAAGGCCATCAGATCAACAAGTGGAGAACTCTTTCCAACAAACTTGAACTAGAACTCTTTACAACAAAGTATAAACATCTTCGCAGGAATACTGACATCGCAACATTAAAACAGACAACCCAACGTAAGCACTGTCTCGATTAGTAATCGAGGCGGCACCTGGAAAAATGAAGGATCAAAAATCTTTTGGTCTTGTTAACAGTTCACTGAAGTAGTTATAGTATGGTGCATCCATGTTAACTGATGTCATTCTCCAACCGTCAGAATTGCATGGATAAACCATCCCTATGTATTGGAAAGAGGGGGTTGATATCACTATCCTGAAAAAGGGGATGTGCTAAAACTGAAGGGGTATATCCTTGCTGAATGCAATTGACAGAGTAATGGTGGCCCTGTGTATCAGACACTATGTATAAATTGTGCGTTACGAGGTAACGGGCTTCATACCAAGTGGATCGCGTGTCGTCCATGTAACCACGCTCTTCATAATATCAGAGCAATCGCCTGAATTACATACTCACACTCACAGAAATAACTATTTGAAAAGCGATAGTAGTAACAGTATATTCGGCTGTTGCCAACGAATTGCGGTTGCCACAACCGAATTGCGTTTGCCACAACCGAATTTTAGCTCTCACGACTGAATTTAGGCCAATTCACAGCAATTCGACAGAAATAATCTCGTTTCATAATTTGTTCGTTTGTAAATTTTCTGTAACTTCGGTTCCAATAGCTGAAGTTAGAATAAATCTGGTTGCGACAACGTCTAGCTCGGTTGTGACAATGTGTAATTCGGTTGTGATAAACTTGATTGCGGTTCTGATAGTATCTAATGCGGATGTGGTAAACTCTAATTCCGTTAAGACAACCTCTAATTCGCTTGTGGCAAAATCTAATTCGGTTGAGTCAACCCCCATTTCGGTTGTGGCAAATTCTAATTCTGTTGTGGCAACGTCTTATCTTATTCGTTGGCGCCGTATGTTCTCCGTGAGCTTTATATTTGAACTTAGTTGCTGTAAACACAAATATTTATTGTAACCCAGTGTGAGAAAGAAATTACTGAGGTTTGTCAACTGGCAGCCAACTTACGAAACTTCTCGATATTTAAAAGAGAGATCGGAGATGGTGGGAAATTTGATCTGTTTTCGTTAAATAAATAAAGAACACATATATAAGGGAAGACATTAAATTAAACATTTTTGTTAGTTACCAAAATATGAATCTTTTTCCCAAATGATTTTGAAGCAAACACCATTCGTATATTTCAAAATATTTGTATCAATGATTTAATAAATGATTTTTCAAACTCGAGGTCATTTATTAGGTCATATTAAGAAACGTCGAAAAAATTTATTATTAATAAATGTGTCAATATTATACATTTGTAACAAAAGACTTAAGAAACGCACACGGTTGCAATATCCTAATATCCTCCAATAATTCAAATTGACTCCATATTGATAGACATTACCTCATTAAAAAACGTTTCCTAAATATACATTTCGTTTCACACATTAATTTTCAAATACAAAATTCAACATTTATTTCAATAACAAGTTCCCCTCTTACATATCAATCAAATAGCATTTGAATTCATCTTGGTTATTGTGGGGCAGCAGAAAACCATATTCCCACAAATTTAACTCAGCCCTAATTTATGTTTTATATTATCGACTAACATTAATATTATTTTTATCATTATAAAAAATTTTAGAAACAACATTTCTCACACATTAACTAAAAACAAACTAATTGTTGGCAAATAGACTCTAAAACCTCTCTCGCACACTGAGTCGTGGTTATCATATTTATGAAATATATCATTTGGAATTTATAATCAATCTATTTTATAAATTAAATGTGAATTTTTTGAAAACCAAATTTTAAATTTTCGAATTTCGCTGTCACTAAGCAAATCTACCGTCATCCAAAGAAATGTTAATTGGTCTGAGCAGGGATCGAATCCGCGTACTCATGTTTACTTGACCGATATCATCTGCTTCAAATTATGGAAAACAGTATAATTTTTAAGATATAGCAACACAACAATTTGGGCCACACAGTACGTATAAATTAAATATTATCGATAATTTTAAATATACAAACTAATATTTGAAATTTCAATAAACAAATAGCAATTTTTTGCAGAAGGGTGTTGTTTAAAAAATATCACTACCATAATAGTGCATCCAAGACAGACTAAACTCAACTGCAGCAACAAATTGTAATTCTTATTTGTATTTCTCCATTCGATTTCATATAACAGCGAACATTTTCAGCAAACTGCAAACCTTTTAGCAGTATGAGTAAACACTGTATTCAATATGTTTATGGCAGCACATTTGCTGTGATAACACACAAGTTGCCTGCTGTTAAGTAGCGAACAGTATTTTCTGCTAATAACAATATTTTTGGTTTGAGTGTAATAATAATTTTAAGAAAATGGAGATAGTTGTTTATTTGAGATGGTCCACAACCTGTACTCAGGCTTTGGGCTGCACAAAACTTTTTGGGGGAGACATCTCCCGAGCAATACAAATATGCGATATATATCACAGAATTATGAATTATTGCACATTCTGAAAATTCAACACTACGAGTTTACAATATAGTTACACCAATAATATTTACGCCATTTGCCATCCAATTTAATATAGACTATAATCCACTAATGACAAACCGCATCAATATACGTCAAGTTAGCAGCTGACCAGTTTCGATTTCCATATCGTCCTATTTACCAGAAACCGTCTAATAAGTTTTAAGTGCTAAATATAAAAACAAAAACACAGCAATCACATCTACTGTTACCACCATGGAGTACCACTTACTTTTTCACAAAATACATTAAAATCATTTTTGGTCAAAACTAATTGAGGTGTTATTTCTAAATAAAAATAAACTATACAAAACGGCTAACAACTTGGCAACAATCGACTATTTGCCTCATGTGAGTTTTAAATAAATTTAATTTTCGCACCATCTGCACACGGCAGCCTCTCTCTCTCTAGATCAAGTGCAATTATAATGATTTTTGAAAAATTTTGCGTTAAATGCTTTACTACCAGATTAGAGATGGTCATACTGGAGCTGCTAATGTTGGCGCAGAATAAAGCGATCTACAGCTACCACATACCGCGCAATTATTCACCGGCTTCTCTCGTGGTGTGAACTTCCATCAAGCAAACAAGTTCACACATCTTGTTAACAGAGCAACACAAACAACAAATGGGGGAAAATGTAGATTTTTCTGAAACCATTTGAATCTCGATTGAATAGCCCACCTTACATCTTGGAACAGCTTTGGTTTGGCAAATCTGTTTTTTTTTGTTTCTTTTAAATTAAATAGCACGCAATCAGTTTGCTTGGTGTAGTTTGAATTTATCCTTCTCAGTATAGTGAATGAAGGACGGCAGGGGAGTTAGCGAAAATGATGGAGAAAAGAATCAGAGAAACAGTGGATTTAAACATTATGCTCGATGAGAAATTCATTAGCAGCAAAAAGAAAAGCATCTCCAAGAATTTGCAATTTAATTGATTTAGTTTGGGTTCAAATTTCTGTATCATTACTTCAACTGTTAGCAAAATCAGCTGTTTGCAATCAATGATGGGAAAATCAGGAGAGCTGACTACCAGATCTTACTAACCCTACTGTCAAATACGATAGAAATACACTAGATACTTCATTCGATTATTCACCATTTTCACCAGACGTCAAAGGCTGTTTTCGTGCGACCATTTTTCACCCGGATACAACGACAAAGCACCCACAAATTATTTTTATTTCGAACCTGTTTTTATAATATGAAAATAAAATATAGATAATATCGTAGAAAGACATATTTATTTTTTTTTTTGACAATACATAAGGCAGAAAATCATAGTATTTGTTATTTCGGGACACTTACTCTATTACACCATTTCTACGCCATCCAGAAAATTTCCCTTGACTTTCATTTTCACGACCAAATTGAATCCAAATTCACACCTCGTCCAAGTTTTCTACCAATCTAACAGGCTTTGCGGAGTTAAGTTTGGTCCAGGAGTTATCATTTTATCTAATAGGATGATTCATTTTCTCCCGTTTTTTATTTTATCCGTATTTCCACAGAAAATAATGTGTTGCTTTCGAGGGGTCGAATTGGAATATATCAGATTCATAACGTGAGTTATGAACTGATTATGTTTAATATAGGGTAATTCCAAAATATTTCGACACAGTCCAGGACAAACCGCTATTGAATTGTATGAAATTTGGACAGAAGTTTCTCCTCGTCTATACGAATTCTATGACACCAGAAGTGAGCCTAAATTCAGAGTGACTTAAAATGGCATAACTTTGGAAGATTTCAGAATGTTGGATATCATGTTAAAGCTTGCAAAAACCGTATAGCCCATGCAACAGTCATGTCGTTGTGGTTCAACGATATTGAAAACTCCAAAGTATTCTTTATCCTTGAATATCCTAGAATATAGTATCTGTAATTTTTTATTTCCCCCCACCAAGAAGAAAGTCAATTTTATTCTCTACATCATAGCCAAATTTGCAAATGGGATCTCCATGGGATCAATAGATACATAAGGTTTGGTAAAGACTGCTCGAGTTTTATTGTTTTAGTTTCGATTTTTCAAGTAGTGCCTACGTATAACACAGTTACAAAAAATACTCAAGTAGAAATACCTGGGAAGTGATAGTATTCTACTTGTAGGTATTGCCGAGTGAAACAAGAACCTGCTTGTGAAATTTCCCAAACACCCCCAAAATCTTGAAACCCGGTTAAAAACCCGGTTTTGCGTACGTTTGCAGACTTATAAGCCTGTAAGTTAGTTGATTATAATCAATTATCAACCGATTTTCACTTTCTCACCGGATTTAAAAAGAAGAAACTTATACCATGCAAAAGTGGTCGGGTTCGAAAATTCTGATTTTTGTGTATATTTTTCTCCTCCTGTCTCACCACTGTGCCCCAGTGTGTTAATAGTCACCATTATAGGTGAGTAAATTGTTACGTTTTCTAAACGAATGCTAACTCTGTTTTCATTTCAAAGGAAAAACGCTGCATGGGGTTTTGCAGGCTGTGGGATTTCCACCTTTTACTCATTCCAAGAGACAACAAGTGTCAGGGTACAAGTTTAACGAGCCGAAGAGTAGAGAAGGCAATGCGTATTTGAGGCAATACGAGTATCCCTCTATGTGTTTAGTTATCTACTAAAACTTACCACCAGCCGTTTAGTAATTGATTGCGCTTCAATTGCAATTACATCCACCAAAAAATCCAATTGTAGCCTGGAGGCTAAAAACCACCAACCACCAAACACTCTGTTGTGGGCAAATAGTGCCATTAGTCTATCGGTGCAGAGCGACGATGTTGTGGCTGGGGATCTACCTTGCAGGCTGTAGGGAAAACTCTAGTTGTCTGCTTGGAGGTATGAGGCATTTCATAAAGGCAAGTGGATTTGAAATTTGAGAGAGCGAGTGCGCATGCGCATATGCAGTATCGGTGTAGTAAGTGCGAGTTGTGTAATTGAGTACTTCACAACCATGTAATTGTCTCGTAATAATTCGCATTTGTTATTGGAAAACAGCAGGATATTCTTTTGTTACATTTAACCTGAACGAAGATGAACAAGTAAAAGAAAATGAAAATGAAATCCGCGGAATATAAATGGAAAACCATAACATTTGAGAGATTTCAAAAAAACAATATGAAAACTGAAGTAAAAATAACATAAGGATGACAAATTATTTAAAATGACTTGAATCGACAAGTCAAATTCAAGTAAAGTGACTAAATTTAATAGACAGATTTTGAAAAATGTTCAACCCAAATTTAAATTCTTTAATTTCAGAATTTTTTATTTTAAAACTAAATTTTCAAATCTTTTTAAGTTGAATTTTTTTTTATTTGATCTATTAGAAAATTCTTGGCCATCATACCAAGTTTCTTTCGTTACTGCACTTCATCGTGGCTGCAACTTTCTTACTCTATCTATTACAAATTGCAACAATGTTTTAATCATTTTCTTTCTCATAAAACTATTTTAATTTTCTCTTCGACTTTCAACAAGATTTACCCGTAAGTCACGATTTGCTCGCATACATACATAGTTTTTTCTTCACGGCAATTAATGCAGTTCAATTAAATTTTCAATTTATTTCATTTTGTATTTTACATGAAATTATTACAACATATATATAATAAGTATAATTTGTGATCTACAATAGGAGATTCGGAAAAAAAAACTTGATGGAGACTTCAAAATGTTGCCGTGAAAACAAACTGCTGTGTGAAAACTTTAAAATCATATTTTTCTAATTATTCTGGTTAGCACACATCGTTTGGGCCCCATATTGCAATATATTATATCTTTCTAGTAATGCTCACCATATCATGTCGTTTGAGTCCCATATTGAAATACGCTATGTATCGAAACTTCACTCTTCACATCAATCGCAACTTCAGCTCTTCAATTCTCATCTTTAGAATCCCCCACGATTGGAATTATGTAGATCACGATTTTCAGTACACCCTAATGTGCAAACTTTAATTTCTTAAACATTAAAAATGTTTTACTTTCATTCAAAAACATGCGTAAGCCATATGTGTACATAGTTTATCTCCACTTGACAACAACTGGGAAAAAATCTCAAAAAAATAACATAATTTTGAATTAGACTCGTAAAGTAAGATAGATTATGGAGAATCTGTAATGTTGTACAGCTGGTGATAAAAAAAATGTAGGAATGCAATAGTAAAAATTATTATTGTTTATACACTAACGGGTACCGTAGGTTAATCATGGATGGATCATAATTGCTCCATTTCGGAATTTCTGCAATAACTTTGTAAGACGAAATTTTGTCAGAAAAATCAAAAACAAACTCTGTATTTTATTCGAACCTATAAAAGTTAGGTGATAGTAGGATACAGAACTCAGTGTGGCATACAGAACCAGCAGTGTGGTATGAAGAAACAAACTATTTATGTGTTTGTAGTCTGTTGATATAGTGCAAATCGCTGCCGTTCGTCTTGTACAGTGATGAAGTACGTATGTTTGTAGGCCGTTTCCAAGGTGGACTTTATTAGCGTTCCTATAACTGGTTTTATGCAAATATATTTGGTCATTTGCCTCAATGTGTTTAATGGTCCAGCAGAAAGAGAGGTGGTTTGTATGCCATCTCATCTTAACGTAGGGCCCCATAGGAAGGCGAGGCCTCCACATTGTCTTTCTCTCATCAGGCCTTCCAGCTGGCCTCCTAGATGATCTTACATTTCAGGCCTTCTGGTAGGTCAGCTAATGAAAGTTTGAGAAGTATTTCCATATTTAGAATGTTTAGGCAATGTTATTTATTTCTCCTGGCTACATTATTAATATCATATTTTAGTGTTTTAAAGTTTGTTTTTAAGTCTGCTGCCTCAGGAATCGTACACACTCGGCTACAGCATAAAGACAGGCCTTCATGAAAACCAGCATTCCTCTTGCCTTACCTTAGCTGGCCGGCTTACTGGCTTACTCACGGGGTAATGGGGAAAATAATGACTAATTAATTGGTATGCGGTTTTTTTACAATACCCACGGTGATGGGTAATAGGTTACCCAGGGTAACCAATTACCATTTCTGATCGAAAATAAGAAAAAATGTCTATATCTCGAAAATTGACCGTTCAATCCAAAAAATAACTAAATTTTTCGGTTTTCTAAGGGTTTTTTTTTTGTATAAAGTAGATCAACTCGCATGGACGTAGTTTTTTCCAAAAAATTTCCAAAATAAGAAAATCGCTAATATAAAAAAATGGCCATAACTCGGAACCAGTGTGTCCAATCGCAAAAATAATACATGCAATACCTCACAAGGAGGCTTTAAACAATGGATTTCTTTAATACGGCATCACTTATTTAATGGCCAAAACCCCATTCAGTATATATCTCGAAAACTGAACATTGAGTCGAAAAAATAAGTCATTTTTGCTGGTTTCTAAGGGTTTTTCATAAAGTGATCCAATTCGTATGGACGAATTATTTTTCAAACAAGATCCAAAATAATAAAATCTATAAATAAAAACTAGGCTGTAACCCAGAAACAGTGTGTCCAATCGCAAAAATAATAATTGTGTACCTCCGTTTGAGGCATATTTTTTTTTACAAAAAATCGCTAAAACTAATATTTTTCGAATAAAAAATCGCTAGAACACTCTTATGTCCATATCTCGGAAACAGAGCGTCGAATCGAAAAATAGCTAATTTTTTGTGATTTTTTAGGGTTTTTCATAAAGTGGGCCAATTGGTATGGACAAATTTTTTTCTCAACAAATCGCCAAACTAACAAAATTGCTAAAATATAAAATGGAGTCCTCCATACTGTACTGTTTCGGCAAAACTAAAAGTTTTTCAAATAAAAATCGCTGAAACGCATGAAACTCATACTGCGAGCGAGCGCTAACAATGCCCGAGTTTAATCCCTGACATTGCGTAGGACCTCGTGAAGTCGATATCGCCTAGGGGTCACAATATTCGATTTATATACGAACCGGCAAAGAACTGGTCACCAATTATGCTGACTAGACTGAGCGGTGTTTTCACAGTTATCCCTATATTAAATATTTTATAAAGTAGATCCAGGAAGAATAGTAAACAAATGTCATCGTTGACTTTATGCTGACGAATGTTTCTGTAAAGGCTTCTTAAAACGAACATCCCTTAAACGATTTGGAGTGACTTCACAATGAGTGAACTGTTAGTTTCCAATTTATACATTAACCGTTTATAATCTACAGTTTTACGTCGATTAATTTTAAAAGAAACTTCCAAATATAATCAAATATACCAATATGAACTTCCACTTAAAAATTGATGTACATGGTCTCAATTTTGTCACTGACTGTATACATACATAGTATGGATATTATTGTCCCACTCCACGAGTAACTTCTATGTGGGTGTTGTATTTAATTTACTTTTTGATTTGTTTCTGTCAAATACTTGCAGATACATGGACTCCAAAAAACTAAATTGCGTGTCATAATTTTACTTAGTTTTGTTTTTTATTAAACATTTTTTTCAATTATAATTCAATTAATAGGAACCTGGATAAAGGGGGAGGAGTGTACCACAACGTAACATACAACTGCACTCACAGGTCTAAGGTATCAAAGGTGCTCATTTGTTGTAGAACAGTGAGATATTATTTCCCTCTTAAGTAGAAAAAAAAAATTAAACCAATTTTTATCAATACTATCAAATGTTATAAATTTGTTGTTGTTATTGTATATCTTGGTGTTATTGTGAATAATTGTTTAATTTACAAATCATGTGAACCAATTAGTCTACATGATAATAACGAGATACAAATGTTTGTAATCCACCCCACAACAACAACAAAAAGATTCAGTCAAACAACCCCTCAATTTCCTTAATCCCTGATGTGCTACGGACGTATAGTGTGTGAGACGGATTGAGGTCCAAATGAATGATACCAAAACAAGATTTAAATAGATTTTTCTTGTTAACAATTATCGAAACACTGTTATGGATCTGGTATCACTCATAGTCCCACATTCAATTCAAATGCTTGCTGTCTTAGTACCAAAAGTAACACCACCGGCCAACACCACCACCATCAAATAAAAAAAGGAGTTTCGTTTTGAATTCGAAATCAAAACATTCCCAAAGTGTTGGGGATGTGAAATGAAATCATATGATAAATGTTTTACATTTGTTTTGTGCTCACATGTTCGTACAAACAGACAGACAAAGATATTGGTAAAATAAATGTTTATTACTAATGTATGGTCAATGATACGCCGACCGACCACTGCTTAGGCTGGGGCCAATCCATCCATACTCATGGAGTGAGTACATTCCACCACATCGGGGCATGTAGTCAAGTAGATAGTGTTGTGTACAAAAGAATAGATTGGTTTTAAAATGCGTTACGATCCATTACCGTATTTCACATGACGGATGAGTTTGATCTCACATATATGACCCTATGCTCACTCTCTCTCAGTGTTCCACACCATAACGTGGTTATAACAAACAGCATCAGCCCCTTTTGCCAAGAAACTAACGCGACCATAGCGAACAAAGCACAGTGGAAAGCACAGACATATTGTCATAGAAAATGTATAAAATGGTTTTGGCTTTATGCCAACTTTTACTATAGACTATATTTCCTAAATGCAAAGGGAAATTGTTAAACAAAAATAATATTTCTAGAAGACGAAATTGCCCTGTTACTTGATCACATACCTGTCGCTCGAATTCGACTGAAATTGAGTTCAAAACATCAAAAGCTTTTGAACGACTGACTCGGACTTTGACCGCAAATGACTCAACATTCGAAATAGAAAAATTTTACAATTTTCGTTGACTTTGATCCGAAACAAATTTAAAATTCCATTTTAAGTTAATAGATCATGTTTTTCGGGTTAGTGAAAAACAATTAAATACCGCGGGTGGGATTCGAACTCACATTCGCTGGACGATCGTGTCGATGTTTGTGACATTTTACATTTTCGTTCGACATTAAATGGCAAGATTGTAGGCAACCAATCAAATTTGTTTTGATTAGAATACGAACGAAACCTTTCTTTCGACATCGAGGAACAGTCACCAAATTTCTCAAACCAAAGTTTTCGTATAAAAAATAAGGTCAATGATACCTGTTTTTTATTTTTAAATGAAACGAAATTTTTTTGATCACTTATTCAAACAATATAAGATTTATATAAAGATAAAACTCATATGGTTTTTAACTGATTATGTTTATTCGCACTTATGAACTTTGTGTTCATTAATAAATTTTCGGTTCACGATCAATGTCTATGAAAAAGTACATTTTATATTAAGAATTAATTATTATGGTGGAGGATTGCGATGATGATCACGTTGCAAATTTCGTATCGAATGTTGTTCTTTAACTCCTCCAAGGTGCACAGCTTGTTTAAGGAATGCGTGTGAAAATCTTATCTCAACTGTTAATTTCTGATTTTTTTTTTTATTCGAATTTTGATTTATTATTTTATTTCTCATATAAACAAATTAATTTTGTTTATTTTCTATGAAAAATAAGACTTTTTACAGATGAGCTGTTCTGCAATTTTATTTCGAGAATTTTCCGTCCAACAAAAACGTTTGACTTGTGCTGCAGAATAATTGCTCGATCCTTAAGTTGTCACATTTAAGCTCCACAAAACTACAGTGCAACCAAATTTCTGTTAACAACCTTACATATGGACAAGCAGCGACATGAGTGTTTCCTCATGTGAATGTGTTGTTGAGCTTGAATAGAACTTTATTTTGTTTTTGCCATAGCCATTTCCCGATAGTAATAAGAGTGAATGTAATCATGAAAACCTACAATAAAGCTGCTCTGCTTCACATGCATTAACATGAAAGTCTAATGTTATATTATTGTTTGGTAATAGATTGGCCTTATTTTGTATAAGAACACATCATGATCATACAAAGTGACCATGCATCCTTTTAACTGGCCGTCTTTTAAAAAGTCTGTCCGTTATTTCTGCCTCCTCAACTTTTGATTACATTATATGAATTACTCATATGCCACTTGATCTAACTCCACATTTTATCAATTTTGAGATTTCAGTGCTATTCAAACTAAAACATTAATTTTGTTATATTTAAAACTATCGTGTTTATAATCATCCAAATTAAGAAGTTAGCATAATGTATTTTAGGGCCACGCACTAGTTTTACATGAGAATACTCAGATATCCTAAACTTATTTTCCAATTTTCTCCACCTCATGTTTTGTGGAGTTAGATCAATTGGCCTCTGTGCTGTTTATATGTCTGTCTGTTTTTATTTTTAGCTGTCTGTCTATTAGTTTTTCTAAGATTTTGTTTTTTGGCTCAATTTTTATCCGTCTTACCTTTATTTTGTAATTGAGAAATGCGTTAGATTGTTTTTTGGTTATTTCTGATTTAATATATTGGTTGAAATTTAAATTTCTCATCTACAACATGATGTGAAGCTCTCTTGGTGTGGAGCGTGTGATTTGGGGCGATTTGTGATTAACACTCTGTGAACTAAGGAATATGTAATGTATTATATATTTTATGCGTGTTTGTGGTTATGATAAATGCTTGTTAATCGCCTCCAAAGGTTGTGGGATTTTTGTGGAAAAAATACTTTCAATCAAGGGCAAAGTTATGTGTTCAATTACTAAATATATGGGTATGTTTTTCTTTGACAACACTAAACTATCTATTTGACCTTTTTGTATGGGGTTCATATTTTATCTTAGACACCTACAAAGGACCTTCAAACTTTAAAAAAATTAGATAATGAAAAATAATTTAGAGGATCTTAGGCTCCATGGCATTACTTTCATAGCAAGTAATTTTACAATAACAATTAGTTCCCATCCTTGATTACCGCACACTGTTTTATTTTTCACACCGTCTGAGATTATAACTTCGGATCAAATCACACACACCAACTATGAAAGAGAGGCTTCATGAAACGCATTTCGCAGTCAAATTTCAAAGTATTGGAAGATTGTTCAAATAACAAAATTGTAAACTTTGCTGAAGATCTCACCGAACAATTCAGTATGCTTCGAGGCATCAGGCAAGGCGACACCCTATCATGCTATCCCTTTAACATATTACTTGAGATCAGCGTGAGAAAAGCTACAGTCAACACGAATAAAACAATCAGCAGCAAAAGTCACATGCTGCTCGTGTATGCTGATGATTTAGACATCATAGGGCGAAATCTGCGAGAAGTTACTGCAGTATTTTCGAGAATTGAGAAGGAATCAGCAAAAATGGTTTGGAGAGTAAACGAGGACACGCCGAAACTAAATGGTCTCAACAAGCAGAACACCCATTCGATTGGATTAAAGGGGGAACATTGATAACTGTTATAAATTCGAGGTAGTGGACGAATTCATTTAGAATGCAGAATGAACTAGTGCGAAAAGTATTCGAAGACGTACTCGAAGGACATCGGAAAATAGGACGACCAAGACTTCGATTATGCAATAGTTAGTGCAATAGCTCTTGAACATGACAACGTGGGTTCGATCCTTGCTCAGGCAACCTTACATTTCTTTCGACGATGGTCACCTCGGTTAGTGATGGCGACACTATCGAGTACTGGCCCATGAAAAAGCTTCTCAAAATACCGTTCGCAACCGGTGTAAAACTGTATTTCGCACATCTCACTGATTGTAAGGAACTCTTCCCAAACCCCTTCTGTGACACCATTTTTTTTGTAATACTTCGCTGGAAAGACCAGTTGGAATATTGCCTGCGAGAGCTTGGTGTTACCAACTGGAGGAGAAAAGCTGAAGATCAAGAGAAATATGTTATCCTCATTTTTTAAGGACCTTGACCCCTTTGGATTATTTAAGGCCGCCTAAGTAAGTAAGTAAATAATTATACTGAAATCTACCGACCAATTACAATATACTACTCCATGTCCTCGATGGTTATGGAGAGAATTTTCAACTACCCTCTGCCGAAAGCTATAGATGACATCTAATACGATGAATATAAAATTAATGCGGGTGTACCACAAGGCCCTGCCCTTTCTTTTTCCCCCTTTATAATTTTCATTATCGACCAATTTAGTCGGTCTGATAACACTATCAACTCATTGGCATGTGACAGCAATAAATGTAATTCGTACTCGTATGATTGTCGGAGTCGTCTTTCCGATATACAAGGAAAGAGACCAATGATGAGGTATTCACGCGACAGAAGATTCATTATGGTGCAAGACTTCAATATGTTCCCTAATAAATTGAATCTCCTGCCTGCAGACCAGTGTTGGAATTTTTTAATTTTCATTACTTTATCTAATTTAAATGCAAATGAATTACCACTGTTCGCAAGGAAAATTTAAAAAAATGAATTTTAATTTTCTCAGGTTGTGGAATCGGATGTCAATTCAAGTGAATTATGGAATGCTTTAGAGAGTTTGAATTTATTTTACTGCTGGCAATTCCGTTTATAAAGTATTTTATACGTGGCTTCGATTGGTGTTGCCTAATAGTACTTTCAAATTCATAAACCTGTATATACATATAAAATATTTGAAAACCAAAGCTGTCAAATAATGAATGAAGGAAATGTTTTGAAAATCAACACAATTGTCAATGGAATTAAAATTTTTTTTCAATTTACATTATACTATAAATTATAATTGGCATATAATTAATTTGGCCGACGGTAAATTGCCTCTAAATTATTGTCATGCTCCCCTGAACCTTAACGAGGCAGTGGTCGAAATTTATCTTAAGCGACTATGACCATTTTTATCTGTACAGGTACGTCGACAACAGGCACGTACGCAGGGGGTGGCCGGGTGGCTCCTTGATTTCTTTTATATGTGATTTTTTGATATAGTGCTATTTTTCAACCTAAATATCAAGCTGGACCCCCCCCCCTGAAATTGCGTACGGTATTGGTCGACAAATAAAATTGTTACTTCTGGACTACTGGGAATCCACACCACATTCACGAAGCGCTCTAGCCAGAACGTTTGAAAATTATGTAAAAAGAGGTCAAATGATCGTCAAAAATTACCGATATTATCTTCATAGAAAAATGGAAAACACCCTAAAAGACCAAATAAATGTTTGAGAAACAAATTTTCATATTATTTCGTTTCGTTTTAAATATATAATAAAACCATATCTGGTGAGTGAGTTTTGGTCACGCCGTTTAAAGAAGAAGGTACTCCTGTCCTTACTTTCTAAGTCTAAAAAATGTGCTGCAATTAATGGGGTTGATCAACTTTAATTATAGGGGTGATTAACAGAGGTGATCAATTTCAGTAGTGATCAACTTTAAAAACAAAAATTATCATGGATCTGAGTTTCCATACAATAATCATCTACATTTGTGGCAAAATACACAATATATTACCAAAATATATTTAAAATCTTACGCAGTTTTAAAATTAAATTTCATATATTTTAAAAATATATAAATTCTATTTCACTGCTATCTAAAGAATACATCTTCCTATTACCTCTTGCTTTGTAAACAAAAAACTTAAGAAACGAACTTGATGAGAAAATACATTCCGTTAAGACCAGCACTACAGGTGTGTAGATCAACTTCGTCGTTCCCTTTGTACATTGAACATGTTAATGATCAAAACCTGGAAAGCTTATAACTTGTCTATTTCAGGCAGGAAAATACTAAATTTTCTTTGGTTTCCCAGAAAATTTCTCGCGAATATGTAAATAAGTGCTTGCAAGTGCAAATGGCCTCGAATTTCAAGTATCTTTTGTTTTAAGTATCATTAATTTAAATAATCAATAATATAAAGAAAAACAAATAAACAAAAACAGTTAGAGTGGAAGAAACGTCAAGTCGTCATTAACCAAAAGCAGCCGTAACACCGGTAGTTGTTTTTTGTTTTTGTATATTGACTTAACAAAAGCATAAACAGTTTTGGTTTAGTAATTACAAGAAATTGCAAAAAAAAGAGGGGGGAAAACTTCATTGGGAATATTTGAAATACTATTATTAGCTGGCAGGATGTCAAATATGTTACCCAAACTAGTTGTTTAATGAAATTCAACAATACCTATACAATAGCTCTTGGGGAAAAGAAAAGCCTATTTTTTAATTTCCTGCCAGTCTTGTGCAGTTGGAAGTATGCTAATGAGAAACTGAAGGACACGGACCCGACCCGGTGGGAGAAACATGTTATCCTCATTTTGTAAGACCCTTGTACACTCTGGGTTTTTTGAGGTCACGTAAGTAAGTAAGTAAGGATACGTCAATAAGCGGAATTCGCGAATTTGGTCCGAAGAGCGTTTTTCCAATTATTTGTTATACCTTCCGAATAATAGTGTTTCTCAAGATCCTCAAAATATGTGTTGTTTCTCTTCACACGAGTCTAACCTCTTACCGCCAAGACATTTCAGCAGCCTTGGAAATAGAATCACAGGGGGCTAAATCCGGAGAATATTGCAGATGAGATAGCAATTCGTAGTCTAATTTACTGATTTTTGCCGTATCGACTAGTGACCCGCGGCGTTGTGGTTAAAGGAAAATGATCATTAAGTTATTGTGGCTTCAACTGGATGGTATGAATACAGAAGGCATGTGGTTTTAGAAGGACGGCGCCACTTGCCACACCGTGTCAGAAACAGTCGATTTATTGAAAATTCGTTGTTAACTGGCCACCCACATCGTTCGATTTAACGCGGGGTGATTTCTTTCTTTGGGACTTTTTAAATCTCTGTCTGTACGAATTCCTGAGCTCAATGCCGAGATGTAACGCATGATTGGTGAGTTAGGTGTCAAAATGTCATCGAGAATTTCGTGAATAAATCCAGGGTCTGTGATCAGAGCCGCGGGAGTTGTTTCTCATGTATTTTATTCCTTTCTTAAACATGTCTAATTTACAATGAAATAAAAATATCTCGGTCAACAAATATGAGTTTTGTTTTTAAATCGGATCGTGGACTTTCATAGAAGGAATTTCGCCAATGGATTTTTATACAATTTTCGGTCATATCTCTGACCAATATCATTTATGAAACCTTTTTTCCGATAACGATTAAATTTTCTATTGCATTCCAATTTTTCTGCCAATGAGACGTAATTTCGCTAAGAGTTTCTTACACATTTCTCGTCCTTGTCTCTTCAGTTTCATTTCGGAAGAATATTTCCGACACGGTCCAAAAATGTCTATCCTTTAGCTTGTTAATTGTTTCTTTTCATTCCAATTTTTCTGCCAATAATGCTTATGTGGTTGAATTGAAATTGATGCACTTAACTGTCTCATTGCCTGATTGGGACTTCTGCCACTGTCACTAGTGGTGGTGCTGGTGCTGATGCAGTTGCAGTTACAGTTGGTACTTGATTCGTTGACTGAACTTCTATCAAACTGTTGGCCAAGTGTGGATGGAGTTTTGCCGCTTAATGTTGTTGTTGCAATACGTGACTATGAATAAATTAAATTATAAAAACCAACAAAAAACAAACAAAATATTGCACAGAAAACGTTAAAAATGTTTATTTCTAAGATTTCATATGTGCCAATTTTTCGCATTCAACAGCATTCAAAAATGTTCGGTGGTTGGCTGATACTGAGACTATTGCAACTCTGCTCGTCCTAGGCAGTCTGTCGGTATATGTCATGCCTTGTGTTGCAGTAGTTTAACTAATGAACATTGGGAGTATGTTATGTTTTGTGATCGCTTGTGGTTGTTTTGCTTTTTTTTCTTCTTCTACGGTTGCTGCAAAGAGGTCGTCGTTGTTGTAGCCTGGTGCAGTTAATGTTGCTAGTGCTATTGCACTGCTGATGATATTGCTCACTCGGCTGTCGTTGCTGGCTGATGTTGCTATGAGTCTTGGCAGCCAGTGTTTCCTCAAAAGGTCGCTAATGACATAATTTTTGCGGTCACCATGACTAAATTAGAGATGATATTTGTTGCATTGGGGTGCTGATGGTGTTGCGGTTGCAGTTGCCGGATTTTTTGATTTTTGTTTTAAATTTTTTTGTTTTTGTAATTTGGGGTTTGACTGCATTGAATGTTTTCCATTTAATGATGACAATTATTGGCATGATTGGAATGAGGTTATTATTCTTGTGCCGTGCTTGGATATTTTGCATAATTGAATCAAGCACTAGAGTGCAGTTGATGAATCCGCAAGTGCTGTTAAGATTTCCAAGAATAAACAAAAATTAATTATAGAAAACATTTAAAGAAAATGCTCACAATGATTCCGTTGTGCAAGAAAAATCTTAACCAAATACTTTTTAATTATGTGTAGTAAGGATTTTAGCCAATATAAATATATGAAGTAAAGGAGATTAGAAGATTTTTAATTTCTTGTGGGTCATCAGATCAGAAGGTTTCTCCAATTAGTGAGACAATTTAAACAGTCGGAACTAGGATATGTATTCACACTGGTGGACATTCTTTTCCAAGTTTGTGACTCTTCTCATCAGCAACTTAGATTTCTGGGTCTTTTACCCTCTGGCCCCACTAATTGGGGCGATGGTTTTAGATCAGTTTGATGGGAAAATAGTAGATGATCAGATATGTTTGATGGGAAAACAATAGAAGATCATAGTTTGAGAGGAACCCAATAGAAAAGTTATGGTTTAGGTACAAAAAAAGGCTATGGGAGTTAGGTGAATCTTCACGAAAGAATGGATTTGCAATCACAAATGATTCACTGGAAAACATAAGGTAAAAAATTAATTCTTATAAGTGGGAAACGTCCCACTGTAAGATCAATGTGCAGTTAATTATGTGTCTAAAGCTACCTGAGACTCACCTCCGCAGGCCTTATAACTAGGCCTTAGGGTCTAGAGAAAGTATTCGATACATGAACTCCTTCCAAACTCTTTGACTACTGACCCTCTTCGACCCTTTAAAATTAAAACGAAACGAAAACTTACTGGCACGGAAATGGGTATGACGACTACAATGAAAACGACGACGATGGCTACAAATATATACGGATGACGCCAACTTCTTCCAAAGCGTTTGTAATTCCTTTTAGGTTAACATATCATGTGAAAAAAATGTAAATACCGCAGTTGGGATTCAAGCTCATATTCGATGGACGATCATTCCGATATTTGTAAAGCATCATCTTCACCGGCGTCTAGCCCTTTAGGACACCCCAGTGTTTATTCACACTTGTCACGAACCGAAGTCTTTTGTCGTGGCTATTGTACTACCTGGAACTTCGATTCCTGATGATAAGCACTACCGTCCTTTAAGGAAGAAGTACAACGATCAGAGCCTTTCACTCAGGATACTTAAAAGTTTTGGCAAGGCTGACCCCGCGATAATGAACTATAAGCAGGGTCAATCTTTAAAATGGGCACGGAGTATTGCTATACAATAGAATACTCCGTCCACTTCCACTTTCAAGGTACAGCAGTTTGGTAAAAGGCCGCGCTCTGCTGATGCACCGCTGGCTTCCAAAAGGACCGTTGCTGACGTCGCTAAGTACAGCTTGGTACGTGTGGGCACCAACAGAGGAAATAAAGACGCAACATACCTAAAGGCAGCCTGGTCCTGGCGGCCATCAACAGGGAAAATGAAGACGCCAACATTCCTAAGGACAGGAAAACGGTTTTGGATCGGTATACTCCTATGATCTCAAGGATTTGCCGGGACCCGGCTGTCACGATGGTTGAATACGGCAGTAGTTAGATCAGTAATACTGTATGGCATTATCGGCTGGTCAACGGCTCTACAGAGCCTGCTGCGCGATACTTAATAAATTTCAGAGAATTGCAGGTATGTGTGGCAAGTGCGTTGAGAATGACACCGACTAACGCACTAAATACCACACTTAATACCACTAGGCAGCAAGCGCCGCCTATTGCTACTATACTTAGGGAACTGTCACTGTGGTCAGACAATGGCTTCGGGCACATCGTCATTCTCAACACAATGCCTGACCTTCCAGGTATTGTTGATTACACTTTGACCGAACCACTCTTTGACAAGTACCACCCTGTTATACCCGATAGATCAGAAGGTAATGGTCGCATCCCAGGAGATTCGTGAACTTCTATACAGAAGGTTCAAATGTTGACGGTATAGTATTCATCTTTTACTACAACGACATGTGCGGCATGTGGTCCTTTCTTTACAAATTCTGTTTAAAACTTAAGTAGTCATTTCGGGGAATTAATACACCCGCGAACATTCTTGGTTGAGGCAACCGAATTTAGTAGTTGTTGCAACCAAATTGATTCCAAAGTTAATGGTGCGAAATTTATTGGAAATTTAGTTGCCAGAACCCAATTAATTATGAAACGAGGTCGTTTTCACCGAATTTTAGTTGTGAAGACTAATTTGGCAACCGCAATTCAGCAATTTTGGGGGGTGTAATTTTGGAACTATATAATTAAATTTGGAGAAGTTTAAACTTAATTCGAAGTGTCTATTGATTGTGAGCATTAATGTTTATATTATGAAGAAAACCATTCAGCTACTTCCCGCCTGTAATAGGCCTGCTTACTAAGAATTCGTTCCATTACCACATCGTGTCATCATTGATGAATGTCTCCTTATTTAAAACAACGATCATTAAAGAACCTCAGAAGTCATAGAAAAGCCCCGGGAGTTGCAGAAGGTACACGAAGAGTTTTTCTGGACGTGACTAAGTTACATGGTGTGACATCTTTGTTTTTCTTGACGTGTCACTTTTACTTTTTTTTGACGTTACGTGATACCTTTGATTGTGTTGCCATGTTACCTTCGTTCCACCTTCGCACTCCGGCTTAGGTGCTACAATTTCACCAACGTATCATCATCTATCCCTAATGTCACAAGTTGTTAGTTGCACTAACTATGCTCGATATAGACTGTATATTCTGTCTGCATTTTCGCATTAGACACTGCACATGCAACACTGACTTTAATTAACTTCAACAGCTCCGGCATTCAAGTATCCTTCAGAGGCTTAGCGATCCTGCGAAGGTTCTCGTTCCTGAAAACACAAACTGCTCTAACAATGCATTCTGAGAAGAACATTTTCATGCTCCAACCAAATAATTTATTTCAGTTTTTGTCAAGCCTACTCCAACTCAAGCCATAATGCAACTGTTTTTTAGCACACAAAAAAATGACACCATTAAACGAATCACATCCAGATTGTGAATACGAAGATGCGGAGAATGGAACGGAATGGAAACTTTATATCATAATCTTCTTTGTTATCATAACTATAACATCTTATTTTAAATATTTTTCATTTAATAAATTTCAACTAATTAAATTTTGAAATCCATACGAGCACTTACAGTCAGGCATAAAATCGCGCTATCAAAATTTAAGCAAAACCCAAAACTACTCCATTGCAACTGCAAAGGCAACAATCCAATCCAATCCAATCCAAAGAAGAGGTGCACGATTTTGTCACGATATCGGATTTTAACGTTAACACATACAAACACACAAACAGATAAATGTACGAAACTCTATGGCAACTGTAATCTTTAAGACACATAACTGATCTTTAAGGGGGTTATACTACCACATGCAATGGAAGCCTATGCGCGTGAGTATTTGTGCAACGTCTGTCGGTGTGTGTCACGCAGAACGCCTGCAGACTTTTACTATCGGTCGTTGTCAAAATCTCGTGCAATATGCCATAATTTTAACAATTTTATAGATACAGATATGAACTCGAAAACTAAGCCAAAACATGAAATGGAATGATTGTAAATGATTGTTTTGCATCGAGCTCTGTGATGTTTAGCAATCGTACTGAAAACGTAAGTAAATCTTGTCGTCTATTGGGACGAGACTCTACGGAATTCCATAGCACATCCGTTAATATTGTCACAGAGCACGAGTTGGATGGGGACATTTGGCTGATGATGGTGCTGGACAAAATATTCATCACATCACTTGTTATATTTTAATAGTCAGCTTTAACTAATTGAAGAATATACCTACCACGAGCCTTAACTATGGATTATGATTTAACGATAGAGGGCGGCAGGGGCGTATTGAAAAATGGGAGTTGAAACATATATAAACTCAAGGAGAAACTGGAAATCTATATTTTTTTCTTGTTTGAATGCAAACATATCGTGTGTTTTAGCTTGTCGCAAATATAATACACTTGTGTACAAACACATTGTGTTTCTATTCAATATTATATGTTGGAGGCAGAATCAGTAATATGTTATAATATACATAAATGGTCGGCAATATAAAATTTGGAATTTGAACCCACGATATTTCGAAGCAGATGACCGATTTGACATTTGTGAAGTGACAGACTGCTTGTTGCGTGAGGAAATTGGGAAATATTAAAAACTTTCTTTCAAAGCTCTGATTTTGCAAAAAAGATAACAAAAAAGAAAAACGAGTGGCTCGGGAGCAGCTCGCGTACGCTAGATGTAACAGCTATTATATTGACAGATACGAGAAAATGAATGCAATAAATGAATATGAATCGGTGTTCTCATTATTAACATAATTTGTATCAAAAGGTACAAAGCATTAACTAAAACTTCATAGTATGCTTAAGAAAGTACAGATACGAGAAAATGAATGCAATAAATGAATATGAATCGGTGTTCTCATTATTAACATAATTTGTATCAAAAGGTACATAGCATTAACTAAAACTTCATAGTATGCTTAAGAAAGTACTAAAGTCTTACAGAAGGTACAAAACTACTCACAACTTGTACACAAAATGCACTAAACGTTTATAAAAGTACATAAAGGGTACGGTAAATTAAATAGTGTACCAAATAGTACATAGAATTTACCAAAAAGTATATAAAATCTACCGACAAGTACATTATGTTTGCTAGCTACATAAAGCGTAGTTAGGTGTACGACAAAGTATAAAAAGTTTACCGAACATATTGTACCAAAAAAGTACATAAAATGTGGCAAAACTTTACCAAACAGCATATAGTGTACCAAAAAGTACACAACATGTACCAAAAAGTACAAAATATATACATATATATATAGAATTTGCAGTGAACAGATGCAAAACCGAAAGAATTTTGCACTTTCAGGTCAATGTAGTTTTATAACTTTTTGGTTTGGTCGAGGCTGAGTTAACAATTCCAAAATAAATTTACGAACGAGTAAACTCCTCCAAATTTCATAGCGATTGCTCGGATATTACCGTGTAAATCAACGTCATAAAAATTCTACGACAAAGTTGATCCAATATATGTAGTATAATGTGGTACCTTCAGTTACCATTTCTAAATGATATAATTTTCGCATTCACAAATGAAGTACACCTGTCATATGTAATTCACATACATACATACATATCTATATACCTATATAAGTACATTATGATTATGACCCGAACTGTTTAACGCAATATCCAATGCAAAGATTTTTGATTTTGATAAAAAAATAAATTAAAATATGTAAATTATGTAAAACAGAATAAAGAAAACAAAATTCTACCAAAAGCGATGTCGTCTAAGAAATCTGTTTCTAACTGTTACGCTTAGTAAAACAATTTGATCACTTGCAATTTTTTCGAAAGTCAATCCAAACACAAAAACTACACAACTGGAAGGCTAATATATTAGTGTAGTGTATTTGATAATTTTATTTGATCCATAGTGAAATTATTGATGGGCTTAATACCACCAGAAGATTATTTTAGTTGATGTAAAGCTTGTATGTAAATTCCATAACTACACCCTGTAACATTATCTCAAATATTACTAAGAATCACTAAATCAGCAAAAATCAAAAGGATAAACTTTTTGGTGATATCTATTGATATGGCAGTTAGTACCTCAATGACATGCGAAATACGTACCTTAATTCTGCTCTAGAGTTCTCATTTTGTTAGCATCGTAATGGCTTTCACCCAAAATTAATAATGGCCTTCACACATTTCATACATTTAACTTCTCATCTTTCACCACATTTATCGATATATTTTTCGTAATTATGTGATTTTCAGTCACTGTTTATTCACTTTTTGTTATTTTCTGAAATGTTTTGTATTCCTTTTTACATTATACCAACACTTGTGCGTTCCGTTAGAACAAAGAGAATGTGGGAGAGATAGAGAGCGACACTCACGAAAAATAGCTGAATAACAAACATTAAATGGCACATGTTACTATACAAGCTTAGGATTTGTGCAAACAAATGCGTTTTCTACTCAATAATTTACTGATTTTCTTTTAAATAATTGCATAAATTTAAAGATTACACTTTAACCTTTACTTTAATAGCACATTTAAATCATTGCGACCAATAACATCCGAAATTAGCGCGAATTAAAATTAAGAAGTACCCGGACACTTGTTAACCGTACTAATTAAAACCACGCACTGAGTGATTGTTCACCATGATCAGGGTTAAAAGAGAGGTGGAAAACTGATGTGGTGAAGGTGTGCGTTATGTGGGGTAAAGTTCAGAAGTTTATCGATATGCATAATTATAAGTATGTATGGATGTATGTAGCGTGATGAAAGTTTTCGTAGGAGCATGACAAGTGTCAAGCATAATAAGATTGGGCAATGGTAGTTTGGTTGCCTACACCACATAGTGGTAAGGAACCATGCGTTAGTGTTTTTCGTATCCTAGTAGGGAGGGTCGCAAAAATAATTTTCAACGTTCAAGATCTCAAAATGGTATTTAACATATTTTATTATGAAAAATTCTGCACAACAAACCGAACGTAATCCAAAATTTCACGGAAAAACTTAAAAAAAACTTTATTAATCCTTGATAAGTGCGGGTTTTTTCACTTATTAACTGATTTTCAGGAGATTCAAATTAAGATTTCTTGCTGCGAAATCTCTATTTTTAGCTGACGGGATGCAACTATAACGTGTTTCTAGCTTGTCGCAATTATAGTATACTTGTGTCCAAACATATTGCGTTTGATATTTAATTGTACCTGTTGAAGACACAATGATTAATAGGCAATAATATATGTTTTTGTGACCAAAATATTCTTTAGTTGGTTGAAAACTGCTAATAACAAAATCGCGAAAGACAACAAAAAAGCAGCAGATTTTCAATATATGAAAACAATAGTTCTGGAGCCGTTTTTTTCAGCGTATGTCTGGTTTCTAAAATAATGTAAATTTTCGGTTTTGTAGTTAGTGATTTACGGTTAGGTATTCGTTCAGTTTTAGGTATTTTGTAAATTGTTTAGGCCCCTTTATTTATGAAAGGGCGTCTGTTAATTGGGTAGGTCCTTTGTCTTTGTTTTAATCAATATTTCTGACATGCGAATGGTGCTCCTACAGAGACGTGTATTCCTCTAAGTTTTGATTTGAGAATTAAAAATAAGAAATGCAATAGCTTCTGACCAGAAATTATCCCTTTTACAGCCACGTCCCTAAGTTGCACATGTATGATTACAAATTAAATTTTATGAAATGACTTTTGTCATCTTTTTGAATAAATTGGCCATTACTCATATCTGTCTCATTTACCAGACAGACGAAGCAGCAACAAAAAAATCAGCAACTTGTTTCTATTACATGCAGCCGGGTACTGTCTCATTTCTGAATGTTTTGATGCAACTAACAACATGTTGTATGTTATATGACTATTACAACATTCTCATCGTATGTGTTCTGTTCTGCACTGTTCTGTTTTGTTTTGTTGCATACAGAGTTGTACTCGTAGGCAATTAAGTGGCACGCAACAACACACACGCCTTTTAATATCATTTGCTTTGTGATTTTATTTTTATTGATTTTTTTAATACTGTTTTCTATAGTAGTTAGTATTTCTTCCTTGTTGGCTGCCAGAATTCTCTCGATGATGGTGGCTACTTGCTCCTTTATCACAATTACCTACAATAGTTAGTTGATGTTTGCGATGTTGCTGCTGATGTTGCTGCAGTTGTTGGCTGTTTATTGGTGTTGGCATTTGGCTACAGTTGCAGGCAATAGACGTTGTTGCTGCTGCTACTCTTCTGCTTACTTAGTGGTGATGATAGAGAAACTTGAGATTTTTATCTGCAAAATTGTAGCTCCGTGTGTATCTTATGAATGTGTTTATGTCTGTTGGCGTGGCATGTTGCTTATATCCTAAATATCGTCGTCCTCGTTCACGCTCTGTTTTTTCACTGTTTTCTGGGGTGAGAAGTAAGATCATCAATGTTGCCACAATGTTGTTGTTGTTGTTGGTGGGTTTTTGTAGTTGCTTCTGTGGCTGAAGCTTTGGCTGTTGGTTTGCATACTAAATGGAATTTATTTGATAATTAGAATTTGTCCGATTCGATAATAAGTATAGAACACAGCGTTAAGCATCGAGTGCAATAAAGGTGATGTAAAAACATGATTTGAAATTTGGATATAACGAAATGTTTTGACAGTGGGTCAGATTGTAAAAAAAATTGATACAAATACTAAAATTATCCAATCAGAGAAGATTCCTTTGTGATAATAGGATATCAACATAGCTAAAAATTTAAGTCTAACACATAACAGATGGATACAAAGGAACAAAGGCCATAGCGCAATTCAAACCAACCTGTATAGAAACCACATTTCGTCGCCATTCACATCATGCAATTTTGGAATAACAAAACTAGACTATAATGTTGCGACAGAGCTCCAGTTACTGTTAATTCGCAAGCATTCGCAATTTCAAAGCAGAGTAGTACGACCATGGCCCCCAGTTCAAAATCTACACCAAACAGTCACACGTTGTAGATGTATTTGTCCCTCAACAATAACTCGCCTATTTTCTGAACCCTAAATAGGACAATTTTAACAAATAACGAAGCCATCAGGATGAAAATTAACCTTATCACTGAAGATGATTTTGTTCGAAAACTCTCTGTTATTTTTAGAATATTCCTCGACGTTCTTTAATAACCCAGTGCAACACGAAAAACTATAACCATATACGGATAACACGCGATAAAAGATAAAAAAAAGACCCGTGTCTCCCAGTTTTGCTCAAAGTCATGCACTTTTTTATGGACCTCCAAAGATTTGGGGCCTCGGTGTAATTTTTGCAAAAAAGTGATCATTTTATCAGGCTTATATCTTTCAAACCGTTCGGAATTTTGATTTACTCTCTGAGGGAAAGTTGTAGCTCTTGTCATAAAGAACAGAAATCAAAAAAACTTCATCTTCAAGGCCAAAATTATCTTTTTGTTCAGGTACCTAATGTACCTGAGATCTCAATAAAAAACTTTCTAGAACATACGAACTTCCTTGAATTGTTTCTAGAACGGTTTGCTACCTACATATGTACCTGAACAGGATAAAAAAGGTAAACAAATCGAATTTTATAAAGTTTTTTTCGATTTTGACCTGGAAGATGAAGATTTTATATGTTCACAATTTTTGTTCTTTATGGCAAGATTTATAACTTTCCCTCTGAGAGTAAATCAAAATTCCGAACGGTTTCCAAGATATGAGCCTGACAAAATGATCACTGTTTTGCAAAAATGACACGGCGGACCAAATCTTTGGAGGCCCATAAAAAAAAGTGCATGACTTTTGGCAATACTGGGAGACACGGGTCTTTTTTTTTTGGTCTTTTATAAAGTAGTCGTGTCCGTATATGGTTATATTCCCATGACTTAAAAAATTGCACACAGTGTAATTGTTCGGTTCAAGATCAATAACTATTAGAAAGTACTTTTTCTATGGAAAAGTAAATTTTAATAGAAAATATTAAAAAAATTACAGCAGCAGACAGTTGTCCCTGTCCCTGCAGGCTGTGTCAGAGACACGGCCATTAAGTTTAACGTAGAATACGCCATCCGATAAGACAGAAAACATATATAACAATAAATTCATTTGCTTATATTATTTATTATTTATTGTTATATATGTTTTCTGTCTTATTGGATGGCGTATTCTACGTTAAACTTAATGCCCGTGTCTCTGACACAGCCTGCAGGGACAGTCCGTGGCCGAAGGCCTCGGACAACTGTCTGCTGTAATTTTTATATTTACCAACGGCATTTGATTCAAGTCCGTTTAAAAAAAAAATATTATGTTCAATTTTTTTAAACTTAATTTAATTTATGTATTTTAATTAATATTTTTATTGAAATAAGTTCTGCAAATGTTGAGAGGGCCGCCCTAATATTAAAAAAGGTTTACCTTATCGAGTCTTCGCATTAGCATTCGAGCGTTGTGTGAAAGCTTTACGCTTTACAATTCAAAATTAATGTTACAACAGCTTTATTGAAGCTTTCGCAAAAAAGCTTTATTACGTTAGCTTACTGTTTGTTTCACTTTTTACTAGATACATGTTGCCAAGCAACATTAGCTTGCTGTTCGTTTCACTTTTTATTAGATACATGTTCCTAAGCAATGTTGAGCAACCAAAAACACTCAACCAAACACCACACATATGTTTGAGTGTATGTGTTTAAACAATTTTCATTTGAGAAATTAAAATACTAGAAATATATCAACCAATATGAAATGTATATCAAACGAAAGATAACATCTTCATTTACCTTCCTCAAATTCAATGAAATAAAGATTACAACAATAAAAACCTGACATGACTCCTCATACCGTAAGGTAAGACGTATTCTACGTCAAAAAGAAACATGTGAAATTGATTATTATGGTGGATGGTTGGAAATATAGATATTTCAATGCCCACTAAGGCATATCCTCAGTACGCTTCTCTATTAGTATTTGGGTATATTTAACACACATTATAGAGAAAAACAAATCTCATCTTAGCGAGAATTGTCTGAACACTACTACTAGTGCGAAAACATCAACAACAAATACTTTGACATTTTGCCACAATGAAAACACTTTCTGCCTTATTCATAAAAAGTTCTGAGAGGTTTGATAGGCGATTTTTGTATGATAAATCATCTCTCAAACCTCTCATAACTTTTTATGAATAAGGCCGTTCGTTTTTTACCGACGGCCACTCATCTTAAAGGTCGAAATAAACGTTTTAAAATTTTTTTGAAATTATGTTGCTTTATTTTAAAGTTATAGCCACATCGGTTGAGAGTTTGTGGGCCACTCTGTATAATACCTCTTTATGTCTCGAGTACGGTCCGAGTGCTTCTCTCGTGGTGCTCGTTTTAATTATTTGAGAGGAACATTTGCATGCGAAAATGCATATAAACAGACGTACGCAACTCGTTTGCGTACTCGTGGGTTTTTGTCTTATTTCCCACTAGTACTCTCGAGTCGTGTATTTTGGTTTTGCATTTGCATCTCACGTCCTACGAGTAGATTGTTTTTTTCTACCCTTCGTCTTACGGCTCCTGTCAAATGAGTGAACTGTGAGCGTTCATTTATGATGACTGTCATATTCTTCTCTTTTTATAGTTTTTTATGCATTATTGGGACCCACTGTTTGCTGACATTTTTCATACCAAATCTTTCATACGTCTCACACATCCTAATATACAACTCTCCAGCAATTCGCCACAACTACACACAGGCAGAAAAAAGAAAATTGTACCCATAACAAGATTGTAAAACATTGATGATGGGGTGCCTCCATAACAACCACTTTAAATGGTGGTAAAGGGTTTTTCAACAGAGACGCTACAAAAGTAAATCGATAGGGACAGCAAACGACGCCATATTTTTTCCCGCTCTTTTGACAGTTCTCTTCAGTAAGTTTTGCCATTTCATCATGGAAAGATATACGAGCCAACAACTAGTCAAAATTATTAAAATTTACTACCGAAATTTGAAGTCAGTGGCCTCAATTTTAAGAGCGCTACGATTCGGATTTTCATACGAAACTCATCTTCAGCGATGAGGCTCATTTCTGGCTGAATGGCTTCGTCAATACGCAAAATATGCATTAATGGTCAGACAGCAATCCACACGTAATCCATGAGTCATCATTGCATCCTGAAAAAATTACGGTTTGGTGCGGTTTATGGGCCGGCGGCGTAATTGGGCCGTACTTCTTCCGTGATGATCAAGACCGGCACATTACTGTGAATGCGAATCGCTACCGTTCAATGATAACCGAATATTTTTGCCCCCAATTGGATAATAGGGACTTGGAGGACATGTCATTTTGGTGAACGTGTTATCTCACGAAATGGCCCAGTCGATTGGTCGCCTCGGTCGTGCGATTTGACGCCGTTAGATTATTTCCTGTGGGGCTACGTCAAGTCTATGGTCTATCCAACAAGCCAGCGACGATTGATGAACTTCGTACGAATATCGAACGTGAAATTGCAGCAGTATCGGCCGATTTATGCTTGAAAACCGTCGAAAATTGGGTTCAGCGTCTGGACTTCTGCAAGCGTGCCCGTGGTGGCCATGCAAAAGAAATCGAGTTCCATACATAATGGCATCGAAAGTACTTTCACAGGAATAAAGAATTTCATTGGTATCTAAAACCGGTTTTGTTTTATTTAAAAAACTTTTGTAGCGCTCTTATTGAAAAACCCATTATTTGTGTTGACTCCCGAAAAAAATGGAAATAAAAGGCTCCACTGCTAAAAACACCAGCAACATCGAAAACCACAAGAAAAAATTTAACTTTTTGCTGTTAAAAATAACAAACATATTGTTAAATTAAATGCGTAAAAAATGCTGAGACTTCGAGCTGCAGCTTCTCAGTTTTTTGTTGTTTTTTTTTTGTTTGAGGGGAAACATTTGGGAAAAGAGGCAACAGTAGCTACCTGGTGCCACCAAAAAAAAAACAACTACAATAACAACAAACGGAAAATACACCATAAACTACAAACAAAAGTGTTGAACTGAAATTAACAACCTTGTAATTGCAACTACTAGTGAGAGAGCAAGAGTCTTGCTGGAATTGGTAACAATAACAGCAACAACTGCAACAACATTACAACAATTAAGCTGCAGAACAAACAGAATGAAATGTATTCCAAGTATGTCTGTCAGCTGAGCAGAAGTCCCCTGAATAACTATAGAGACATTAAATTTGGATCAGGTTACATTGTTGAAATTACTCTTTTATTTCTTGTCTAACTTTATAGTAGCGACCGAATCAGTTATGATTATTATGACGGAACACCTAAAAGGAGGAGTTCTTAACATCTTTCCGTGAGAAATTTTCTCTTTAAATTAATTGTGTAGTTAATGAACGATATAGATTATTGCATGTTATAGTAAACAAATACAAATTATTCTGAACGGCCAGTTCAAATCTCGTAAACGGGGGATCACTTGGCCCAGAAATTCCGAAATTTGTCACTTTAACAACAGTGAGTTTCAAAATAGAAAATTGTAATTGTAAGATGCTCGCTCTTTCGATCAGGAAATTGAAATTTATGTTAAATTTGTTCAGATAACAGTATTCCTCACCTTCAGTTTGGTTTTTACAAAAATAAAAAAATAACAATTGCGCGCCAATATCACGATGGTGATCCTGACATTCTTCTGCCCTAATCCACCAAAACCTCTACATTTCTATTCACCTTACGCTGATCTCTCAATTGGAAATTTTTTTTGCCTTCACTTTAATATACCATGTTTATTGATTTTGTTCAGTCAGTTCTATCGGATTGAAGATGCAAAGTCAAAATCTTAAATTGTTTGTAATCATGCATGACACATGATCATGAATCGCACATATCCACCGGAGTACAAATGAGAACGAGCATCATCCCTACATCCATGAGAGTCACAAAGTCAAATCTACATGAACTGATGGCCAACATTAGAGCAAACAAATTGACCACAACCTGTTGAACAGATCATTGGTGATGGAACTGATGCACAGCACAGATCATGTATCTGCTCACATGCTGGAACATGGTGAAACTGCAATAACAATAACAACAACAACAACAACAAAGACAATAGCACAGCAACAAGTCAATAGTTTAAGGTGAGATGTCTTGTCTTTATTTCATGGTTTCATTCTTTAAATGGATTCACATGACCATCTAGGAATACTAGAGATTTCGTGTATTCTCACATGGCGTTGATGGGAAGAGAGATGAAAAGCAATCACACCATGATCACTGGGCTGGGTGTTGTTGCTGTTGCTCTGTTGCTGTTGTAGGGCTCAAACCCAAATGTGACCTATGAAACTTAACCTGAAATCAAATTTGCTGCACTGACCCTTTTTTTCGGCATAACGTATCAACAATACAGGCAGCAGTAATAACAAGATAATTTTCCATAACTGGTCACATAGAAATATGAAGCGACCTCAGGAACGGCAACCAATATACAAGTAAAATTAAAATCATCTACATGTACTCTACAGCTGGTCAAATGGATCTGTTAAATAAAAATGCTTCTGAAGAAATGTTCTAATTTCGGTACTATAGATTAATATTTCATGATATCTACTTTATTTGCCATTGAAGATATTTCATCACAAATATTTTCACAATTCGTTAGTTCATGCGACCACGGCCTAAATCAAACAAAATGACACCTAAAAATGATGTCGAAATTACCCTTGCAATATGCGTTTTGTAATATAATAAGAAGCTGCTGCTGGTTCCCTAAAATTCCTTCCATAACTCCGATTAATTGTCAAATTTTCCCAATAATGCCACGACCCTATGTCTATCATCAGGTTGAGGCACTTATCACAATGTAACAGGATAAGAGGCAACCATGGAACAGTATCGGAAGATGTTCCGAACATTTCTGAATATGTCGGTCATGAAATAGTTACGGAAGGTAGTCCGAACATTCCTGAATATATCGGTTATTGGACAGTGTTGGAAGGTGTTACCGAACTCTCATGAATATGTCGGTCACGGAACAATGTTGGAAGGTGTTCCGAACATTCCCGAATACGTCGGTTATTGGACAGTTTTGGTAGGTGTTCCGAACATTCTTCAAAATATCGATTAATCGAAATATCGCTACCAATCGGCAATATCCCACACCCAATCTGGAAAGTAATTCCAGGAACAAAGGGTTTCCTGGTGCGGAATATATTCTAGAGAACAAGGATTGTCGGCTTAAAGTTAATAGTTGTGGCAATTATTATATGGAAGTGTTGGGTGTTGTGGAAGTGTCTTTATGACTGACGGATAATAGTACAGGCATGTTTAGGGTCATTGTATGTCTGACCATCAGCCGGCAATCAAAAACCTGGAATTGGTATTCCTGGACTCAGAATCTGCTTAGACAGATTGCTTAGCGAGATGGGACTGCAGCACGGTATTCACAACATTCACACAGACAATCCGGGGAACTGTCGTGTGAATGCGCTGGACCCTGGAAGTTGTTGCCAAGCTTTTAACTACTAGTAGGTGGTAAAACAGATCCATTGTTCGAGAGGCATAGACAATGCAACCAAAAGACAAATCTGACCAACAGTAGATAGGAGAAGATATGTATCTCTATCTAAACCTAAAGGTCACAATGCTTGCGTCAGTCTTGGCGCGACACTGTCTGCTTGAGGTTTTGTAGAATCTGATACGATGAAGAAAACTCTACTGCATGTGTCTACTAGCCAGTAGGCAGATGTCAGTTGTGGGATCCTTCTGATTTAGGGGCATATGCAAATTAGGTCGATAGGTTTTTGAGCTTCTTGAAGCAAAGTAAATGGTTTTCCGTCGAAGCCAGCGATAAGTCTCGCTCGTCAGTGACATCACAAAGAACTTCAAGATGAAAGTGAGACGTTTTATCGAACACCACCAACAACGAACCCAATCTATCCTAGCCTAAACAAAAGGTTTCCCGTTGCATCCCATGAAGGGATTGGGGAGAGCTTGTCACAAAATTATATTATCACGTATTATCCTCGCTCAGTATGCCATCAAGAATGATGTAACCATCGGCAGAAGATAGACACGCTGAAAAAAGGTCCCAGCAACATTTTCTAGGAACCATGTGTATGTTTGCAAGCATTGTCTTCACGAATTGAATACCTGCTCATTTCTATTCCTTTGTTGTTTGTCACGTTTTTGTTTTCAGAAGTTTTCTACAAACAAAGCCATAATATATATAATACATATGTCACAAGAACATATATTATATCATATTAATCGTTGTATCTCCAACATGTCATATGGAATAGCAAACACAATGTGGTTGGACACAAGTATACTATATTTGCGACAAGCTACAAATACGTTATATTGCAAACATACAGCTTTTTCAGCATGTAGTTACAATTGTATCTTTTATAACTTTAATCTACGTAAAATCTTTATACGGAAACCGCAAGGGATAATATTGAGGCAGACCCTAGGGCAAGAAACATTTCGAAGGCAAATCACTATTTCCACAAGACTATTTCTTTAGACGCTTTTGATATTCCTAGTCTGTAAGGATTGTTGACTGAATAAAATAAATAAATGAATATCTATTGATTCATATTATAGGGTTACCCCTAAGTCTTCAATATATTCTCCTGGCCCATTGTGGATAATCACTAAACAACAGTCAACCCCATTATTAGCCCCCCCTCATCCACTGAATCCACTGAATATTAAAAATTTTGTAAAACCATTAAACTCGAAAATGATCAAAATTGGCAACAGGTTGTTGCTGTCTGAGTGGATAATGTATCCATTCACCCAACCATCCATCCATGTACCAGACTGTGACTCTGCTGCATGATCACCATCATCTTTAACATGGTGATGATCTGTTACTTATTGATTTTGAGTTGTCTGCCTTTGACTCGGTATTACCACTGGTGAGCTGTGACCAGGTCTTGTTTGTGGCGGTCTAACTGCCTGTATGCTTCTCTCTCTCTCTGTCTCTCTGATTTGGAAACAAGTAAAGTTCATGCAAAGAAAATTGTTACTGTTGTTTAGTGGGTGATCTTTTATTAACGATATGAGAAGATGAGGAGGGAAAACAACTGTATGAAACCAATGGGGAAAAATCTATACTGTCGCAAAGTATCACATAAATAATTTATTAACGAGACGTAAGAAAAAGAGACCCTGTAAGAAATTTTACTTGGCAAAATTTCAAATGAAAACTTGATATCATGGTCATGACCAAAATAATAGTTTAAAAAGGTGGAGAATTATTTTTTCATGAAAAATTTTTGTAAAATCTAAACTAAACTTCCTTCTGGGCCTCTCAAGCCCCAATGTAAATAATGTGTCTTACATAGAAAACGATAAAGCCTTTGCGCTAATTTTAAACGAAAGGAAATGGGAAAACTCCCGGAGTCGGTTTCGTTTCAATGTAATCAAAGTAAAAAGTTACAAGAGCTAAGCCCCATTACAAACCACTTCTTTATCAACCTCTATAGATTGATTCACTACTTGGTACTTCCCTTTTATAATTGGAGAGGTATTTAATTTTTGTTCCTAGAGTTTTTTTCTGAGCTGTTTCATTTTACATTACAACTTTTACCCCACTGGGTCGCAAACGTCGTTTTTATTAGGTTTCGTTTTTTTTGTCTACGATTTTTACCAAACAAGTGCAAAATTATTACAAAGTTCGCTGCTTATCATCATTAACCATAGAAAATTTCCTTGTTAATACCATATAATGATTGATCTGATCTGATCTGATCTGCAATGGTATTGTTGCTCTTTCGCTCTCCCACCATAATGCGAGTACTTGCAACAATATAAAGTTATTGAACAGCAACGCCACCAACAGCATCAGCATCATTTGTGGACCATGGCGAAGATACCAGAACGATAATGAAGATGGTGCTGGCTCAGTCTATAGAGTGATGATGACGTTGTCTTCGAAGGCGATGAGTTTTTCACACAAAACCAAATGTTGTTCGCAAAAATGTAACGCGATTGCGGCACAGTGGTTTGGGTAAGGCAATTTGAATAGAAATATTAAATGTCTTAGATTTCCATAAGCTCTCTGGGTCGAGTTTTGGCTTTAAAATCACCGATCACAAAGAATAAATAGCTGAGCCAATAGCTTGGATATATTTGCAACTAGATAAGTGACCATGAACATTTATGAATCAGACTATGATTTAATCGTTCAAATTACTTTATTAGCATAACATAATGAGATTTGAGATAGCTCTGATTGTCTCTCTTCACTGCAAACTGTCAAATCCTTGAATGGAATTTGCACCCATTTCAGTTCTTGCGTTTCTTCCATCACTAGAATTATCACAACAACGATTTAGGACGAAGCAGTGCAAATGTAACATATACACCAATGAGTTTTCTATAGTGTTGTCATGGAATAGAAGTGTTTCAACTTCAACCGCTTTTCAGTTCAATTCAAACTGATAACTGCACAGTGATAACGTGTTTAACTAGAAAACGGGAACGACTGTGGTTCCTGTAATCGAATGCAAATTACCAAATCCTAAATTATATTTTCAATATACTAAACCTTTCCAAACCACTGTCCATCGATATTCGTTCGATTCTGTGTGTAAAACTTTTTCAGTAAATGATGATCACGTTTTGTACTGTCTTTATGATTAGGTTTAGGTCAATTTAATAAGGTTAAAATCGATGTTTCCTATAGCTATTCCCTCTTCTTTCTACATACAACCTGTGCTTCGGCCATAATTGTTGCCGGTTGAAACCTCTGGTGTAAGAGTGTGATTTTGGAATTTTTTCTTTAACTTGATTTCTATTTTGTTTTTAATGATTTTATGGTTTGAAGATGTTTTATCGCATGCAAATTTTAATATTGCATGCACGAACATGTTCAAGCTTTTAGCCGAATCAAACCCCAAACGATGGATGAAATAGCAAGAGATTTGAGTTTGCGTTTTCGTTTGATGATAATAATTAGATGGAATTTGAAATTTAATTATGATTAGATTTCTATGATGTGATCATAGCGATTCGAAAACACACGTTATACTTAGTGAGAAACGAGTTACGATTTAAAAAATGTTCTAAGTTCGATTCGAGAAGGTAATGAAGCGTCATGGGAACAGTTTTCACGAATCAGATATATTAAGTGCAAGTGGAGTCAGATGTCTGAAGTGCAAGAGGAGTAACGGAAAAGCTGAAAAACTGTATCAAATTTGAAAATGAATTGTAGATTGAATTGATTTTAATCCAGCAATTATTGTCAAATATAATACGTATGTGGATGTGTCATCTGTAAGCTGGTCAGAGGAGGGATCGAACCCACGTTCTCATGTACAAAAGCCGGACACTCTAATATTGTACCACAGACGGCGATGGGCTCGCATAGCTTTCCATAATACCGGATGAAGAGATTGGGGTAATCAGTGAGTTACTGCCTGGGACTTATTACGCGGTACTGTCATTGTCAGAGAGTGAGAATTCGTCGTCGATGGAAGTAAAGATGATTGTAACGACTCGGGTTCTTATATCCAAGAGCAATGCTCGATAATAATTGCTCCACCGTCAAGACCTTTGACCATTTCTGTAGCTAAGATTGCATTTTTATATTTATGATACATAGGAGGTATGCGCTTCCTTGTAGCCAATATAATTTCTCCCTCTACTTTGGTATCTAGAGTATATGGAAGTCTGAATGACTCTTCTGGATAGTGGATTGCAACTCTCTGAACTAGGAGATCAGTGTAAGTGAACGTACTCCTCACAGATGAGAAGTTGCCATATAAATTGTTATAAAATCCAGATTTAAATGGGCTGCTTCAAACCCTTTAAGTATCCCGGACCAAACTTGGTATCAGCAGCAGAACTTCAGGGTGTGGCAGATCTATTGATCCTCCGGCTGGTAAAGTTATCGCGAGTATAAACTAGAGCTACATACCTAGAGGGTGTTGGAGTTCAAGCTTTGTGTTCATACTCGAAGTGGCAAAGGTCTCTCACATAGTTCCTAAAATCTCTAGGTCTATAAATCTCTCATCGCTCGCACTGAAGACTTTGGAACGGCTGATAGATGGAGATTTGTGGGTGAAAATTGACGTATGATTGTATCAAAATTCCTGAATTAAATAGAGAAATCGGTGACTGCTAAGGAGTGCGAGTATATATAATTGGCTTTCCTGACGTTGAGAGTGCGTCCGCCAAATGCGATAGAATAGGAGCTATCCACGCTTAAGGTAGCCGTGAATATTACGAGGCTTGTTTGCAAAATACTGACCAGGGAACATATCACAGACGAATTGGACAACTCGATCTCTACCAGGTCCGTTAATTGTCTCCACTTCTATGGAACCTTGTGTTGAATTGAAAATGCAGGGTACAAATACTATTGAAAGATGTGTCAATAGCATTTAGGGACAAGTATCACACAACTCTAGGGTACATTCTCCAGGGTACCTTACGGGCTTTAGGCAGAGTGCTTGAGAAGCCCACTAATTGGACGTTACTGCCTAGGGTTAAGACATTGGCGTCCATGAGCATCATAGGTTCACAATCGATCTCCATCTGCCAAAATTCTTTATATTGTGATCTAGTAAATATTTTTAAGTTTTGTAAAAATTTGATTGTAGGCGAGGAGTCAAGGATTATTGCGCCATACCAACAGTAAAAATCGCAAAGTGGGGTATATTTCAGAAAAATTTCCAAACTTGACTATATACAATAACAGCAGTGGGCCAATTTTATGGTCACTGAGGTGAATTTTATTGGTATTCAGGTACAAAAACATTATACTAATGTCAATGTTTACTGCTTGATGAATTTCGGTACCATCCTTTTACAAATAAACGGCAGTAATTCGATTTATATGTTAAGTTTTGTGTTATAAGGGATGTTTAGGAAATAACTCCGAGCCAACACGCTTAGTGCCGGCTACACTATTGATTATTTTGCTATGAGAAAGAGAAAGCTCCTCAAATACCCTTCGGAACCGGTGTAAAACTGTAGGTCCCAATCAGAGAGCATAAAACTAGGAAGCGTACAGCTTACTGGTTGTGAGAAGCTGTCCTCAATCCCTTCATGGGATGTAAGGGGAAACTAAATGGTTTATCGAGGCTCACTGGGTTTATTTAGCACCTTCCATATCAATAAATATCCTAGTGTTTAAAAAGCTTTTTTCCATAGGTCATCTACAAATAAGACATATAATTAGAATTTCATTTTCTTCTCCATTCTTCTTACTACGTAAATTCCTAATCAAGATTTTAATATCTCAGCAGTTTCATGATTTTGTATTGGCCAAATATGCATGGCATCATTACAATAACACACACCTCTATGGATGAATTATCATCCATAAATCTAACGCATCCAGGCGAGAAAGCAAACTAATTTTCCCATTTTCCCAAAAAAGAAAATGCAACAACTAACTTTAGACAACCTCATATTAACCTACGACCAATATGAAAATAAACAAAAGAAATCATCTTCAAATTCCCAATACTCTGTGGCGGAACACTTGTCCAAACTGCTGCCATAGACAGTGAACGAATCACCTTCATTCCATGTCTATGGCTTAGACTATGGCGGCATGAAACAAGTTGTTGTTGTTGGTCCTGGCGTTGAACTCTTTTATAAGATCACATTCTCACGCACTTCAAATTTCAATTGGTAATAAATGTAATGCAAAGCAACACATTAAATCAAATCTGAGATTCACACAAAAGAAACGAAAGATTTCCATGTGTTGTTGATGATTTTTTTGTTTTTGCCACAAAAACAAAATCCATTCCATAGAAGTTCTAGCGGCCACCACTCCAATATCATCCACTCGTCGCCACTGCACTCAGTGCCAAGGATTGGCACAACCAAATCTGAATGCCAGAAACATAACAAAACCCAAGAAAAAATTGCTAATAAAATAGATAAAATATCTAAAAGAAACTTACAAGTTGTTGATGGTATCTCAACAACAAAGTAGAAACCAATCTGCGTTTGAACATTTGTAATGGTTGTCTCGAACGACTCCAAGTATCATCTCAGAGAGGAGTTCCAAAATGTAAAAACCAGATGGACATTTAACAAGTTTAGTGGATAGCAAAAGCACCGGGGACAAGAGTACAAGAAAGAATCACTAGAGGATTAATATAGGCAATAAAGAACGATCATGTGGCAGTTTACTATCAGCTGAACATGATTATTAATCTATATTTCAAGGGTGATAATGATGAGAATCATTTTCTTAATCATCATGATCTTTGACTGTTCTATGGAATATCTGCCATAAAAAATATTAAAACCATTTTCTAGAAGAAAATTAGAATTGGAATAATTAGCTTAAGTCACTGAATGTCAATTACACTAGACATTAGAATGTCACAATCACATTAGAGATATTTCACAACTGCAATAGAGATTGTCACAACCACATTAGAAGTTGTCACGACCTATTAGAGGTTGCTTCAAACAATTTCTGTTATGGTGACGAAATTAAGTCGTGTCAACCTCAATGTTCAACCGAAAATCCGGTGGCAAAATGCAATTTTATGGATGCTGCAACCAATTTTCAAATAATTAGTTATATTAGTCCTTGCGTTAAGTTCAGTCTAGATACGAAATACACGATTAAAAATCTGTCTTTTTTGTTGTTTGTATTCAAATATAACGTGTTTGTCGCTTGTGGCAAATGTAGTATACTTGTATGCAAACACATTGTGTTTGCTTTTCATTATTACATGTCGAAGACACAATAGTTAATAGGTTATAATATGTGACCCAACTGATGCTTTATTTGTTGCAAACTTTGTTTGTTGACAAAAAAAACTGAGATAAAAACGAGACAGATAGAAAAGAGGCAAAGATTCAACGGATGAAAACAACGCTTGCAAACACATACATGGATCCTGCAATATGTTGCTGGAGCAGTTTCGCTTTTCAGTGATACGTTTACAATCTCGGGAAGTGGATGATTGTTTTTAGGCAACTAGGAATTATTTGCAAACGTTTCAGCAAATAGGTTGGCTTTCTCAACCATTTCAGTGGATATCAGGTTGTGCTTAATAAGGTTTTGATAGAAGAGTAATTTATATTTTACTCTCTTAACAAATGGCCAAATTATTTGGTTGTATCCAAAGTTGATAGTTGCAAACGAATTGAAGCAAAATTCGGTTTGTTATACCCTGAATATTCTGAATACATATTCTGAATACATACAACATTCGGTTGTTGTAAACGGAGTAAAAACTCGGTGTTGCATCCGGAATTTAGTTTATACAATGAAAATAATTGGAAATGCTGTTGACACAACCGAATCAAATGGAAACCCTGGTTTTTTCAACTAAACTTCATTTGAAGGGTCAAACTTCAGTCGTGATAAAATCTATTCATTTGTGCCAGACGCAATTCGATGGCAACAACCGAATTTACGGTTGCTACAATCTCTTTGCGAACAATTAGTTATTTAAGTGTTTAAAGTTCGCAGGGTGTTTAACGTATTAATATTAGAATTGAGTTTCAAGTTTTCAAACAGCTTCAAAAGGATATTTTAAAGACATAATTCCAAACTTCATTTTCACCAGGACCAAGTAAATAAATTTACATATTTTCATAACACATTAATTTATTATTTATAAATTTTCTAATTAATTCAGTTAAACCCCCTACGCACCCCGCCCTCATATAAGTACTAGATTGTATAGATTACAAACTCAAGACAAAATCTAATTTTTATCTTGCCCGTTTAAATCATTTTAGTATCATATGATTTGAAATTCAGAGAAAACGTAATAAAAAACTAATTATAAACGCCCTCAAAAACGTAAATCAACTTGAGTAAATCCCATTTGATTTCGATTAAACTTCATATCACAGTAGAAAAACTTTAGTTTAAAGTGGAAAAATGACAAACGTGTTCACATCACCACAAAGCGGGGTGGACGTCGTTGTGGTGCAGCAAAAGCTAAAGCGTTACCATATGGAATCCAAGAGAAAAACGATTAAGGGCGTTACTAAAGTAACTGGATTTTTTTTGAGTAACCAAAATCAAAAACACATGATTTTTTGATTTTATTTGAGTTTTTTTTTTGTTTTTTATTTCATTAACAAAAGTGTTACAAATTTCATCACAATTAAAATGTTTTCTTTTATTCACTTTAGGAACCTGTTAATATTTCCCCCGCGAATGCTGTAGGGTGGGGGGAAATCATAATGTTCACACTTTACTAAATCGATTTGTCATGGCCGAATTCGGTGTCGGCTGGGTGTTGTGATCAGAAAATTATGATTTCATTTGCATAAGTTTCTCCTAAAAGTCTTTTAAATTTAAATCATATTTTTCTAAATATGAGTTTGTTGTTTTTCCTTTCGTTTGCCATAAGACATCAAGTTAATCTAAATTTAATTATGTTTTTAAACTAAAAAAAGAACCCAAAGCAACAATGTAATTATCAGATGTTTCACGTCTCACAATCTATCCAAGTGTTAAGAAATATTTAAAATATTTATATTTATCTAAAGTTTTAGTAAAATAAAAATATTGCAAATTAAGGATACCAGAGTTTCGTATCGGAAGAGATACCTCAACTCCGTATTCCAAGCTTCCATATAATTGGAAACAAGAGCACTGCTTGAGTTGATCCAAGACAAGACTCCTGCTCAGCATTTCGGACACAGGTCCCATAAAATCTAAATTCAGATTAAAGGTCAACAGCGTCAATTCTAACTCACCCTCATTATCAAAAAGACGTCCAACAATATCTCTATTCATCCTACTATTTCAGGCAGGGATGTTCCTGAAGATCTGTCATTTCAGTTCGAATGCAGTGCACCAGATATAAAATCGTACATCACTACTCGTCCGCAGGTGTTCATCTATCATCCGTTCTAAACTCTACAGTATGAGGAAAAGACTTGAGACTGAGATTTCGTAGCCATAACGGGTGTAATGGTTAGTGTGCGCGATTCTTGTACATGAGAACTTGAGGTCTATTCCAGCTCTAATCCTCACATTTCTTTCAACGATTATCAACATTATTATCTTCGATATTATCGAGTAATAAGCCATGAAAATTCTTCTCACAAAAGTATTCGGGGTCGGTGTAAAATTGTAGTACCAATCAGTGAGTATAAATCTAGAAATCGCACACCTCACTGATTGTTAGTAGCTCTCCCCGTGCAATGGGAAAGTATGCAGTTTTCATCTGAGCGCATTCTAATACTGCCTTGCCCAACTTTGTAGCTTTTACGGTCCTCCTTGTCTTTCAAATACTTGCATTTATTAAATAGCCGTTGACATAACTTCGTATGTCCGCAAGTTCTCAATTCCATCAGGAAGGCTTCTCCTCGCCCTTGGCTTCGTTCTTGGACATGGAGATTTATAGCAACAGTTGAGAGCACAATGTGACACTATTTCCACTATGTGATGGATCTACGTGGCTTATCTCCACAGATGGTTCTTATCCCAAATATCAATTGTAAGTCTTTTCAAAACACGGACCAGTCAGTCCTCCCCACATTATGACGAACTACTTCAGGCTTGTTGGGTCATGTTTCAATCCAACTGAAATCCTTCTGATCTTCCGATCTATGACGCGAATGTTCACTTACAGCGATGCGCTTACCTCGCCAGAGAAATGGCTGTTCATAAGGAGACTAAGTAAATCTCCATTGCCCACAAGAGCCCGTCAAGCACCAAATCGTAATGAAGGTAGATGCTAGTATTTGCCTTCGCCTCGACGCTTGAGTTGAATCTCTATTGATTTACTGAATAACATCTACGAGTTTCTCTCAGCCCGTCTGAACACATTCGTTTGCAGCTTTAGCTCAACTTTGGAATTATTCCAGTCATCCCTGTCTCTCGAAGACTTTGCTTTATTAAATGTTCAGCCCCACAACTTCCTTATTTCTGCAAGTTCTTAATCCAACTTCCTCCCGTCCTTCCCTCTTTCTTATTCTCCCTGGATTTTATTTCAAGGCAAGAGATTTATAGTGATGCGTTGGGAGCAATCGTGACCTTTTGCGCTACATTCTCAATGCCATCTTCGCATCTTATCCCCACAGAGGTCTTTGATCCGAAGCAACTCTGGCAAATCTTTTCATACACGCTGAAAAAAACGGTCCAGTAGTACATTGCAGGAACCTTGTACATGTTTTCAAGCATAGTTTTCACAAACTGAAGATCTGCTGCTCAAGCTACAAATACGTTATATTTGCTTCCAAAAGTAAAGATTTTTCAGCGTGTAGAGGGACCTCATACTCCTCCTCATACTACGGAAAATACTTCAGACTGGATCGTGTTACAATTCAACTGGATTTGATGTATTTATGATCGGAGAATGGATCATTATCAAGGACATTCCATTCACTGATAATCCCATACATGTCCTCCGTTATAAAAGTGAAGTCTAGTACCCCTTGCCTGGAACTGGTGAAGAAACTCAACTCATAGCCTCTATTACATGTAGCAACGATAGTACCTAGTAGGTACTCAATAAATGTTCCACCCCTCTCATTGATGTCAGTGCTACTCCGTAATGAATGGTGTGCGATTACTTCCGCGACCCTACCATTTTTTCAGCTCTATGAATCTATGTACTGATGGCAGCTGGGGCCTTTCGTAAGTTCGTAATACCTTTTTTCGTGTAAAATGTACGATACGGCTAACCAACTATTGGGTTCCTGCAATACAGCTACAATACGTCTGATCACTTCTGGCCACAATACAACCTCTATTGTACTTCTTCTTCCTCAACTCACAAACCCTGATATTAACAGCCAAGGGATCTTGACTTAAGACCAAATCCACTTTGACTGTTTGCTAGACGACGGCTGAAAGTGGCATTTAATATAATTGGTTATTTCAATGATGGGAACATTACCCAACGTTCCGTGGTATCACAATAGTTCTCAATGAACTAAGTGTGTTAATCATACCAGCAACTTATACCTAACCTCACCTATAGCATGCATCACATATAGGGGATATTTCAAGGTTTCATATCACAATGCAGGATCGGTCGAAGTCTTTTCCCTTGTCTAACGGATTTATAGTATAAAATATTTTTCAAGACGGGACAGTTACATTGGATTTCCAAGGTTTCATCTATATCTGACAGTCACGGTCGCAATAATTCTCCTTGTCCATCGGATATAACATTTGCCAACGTTTTTTACGACTGAAAAGTTGCATGCATTCTCAGTGGCTGACTTCACCAGAGAAATCGACAGAAATAAAAATTAGCAGGTGTAACTCTCCCATATAAAATAAATAAATAAATCGTTTCCCTTTACATCCCATGAAGGGATTAGGGAGAGATTCTCACAACCATTGAGCTGTGCGTGTTCTAGTGTTACACTCACTGATGGGATCTACAGTTTTATATCGGTTCCGAATGGTATTTTGAGACGATTTTTCATGCCTAAATACTCGATAGTGTCGCCGCCACTAAGCCGCCCTCACCGCCGTCGAAAGAAATTTAAGGTGGTCAGAGCAGGGATCGAACCCACGTGCTCATGCACACTATGCACACATATATTAAGGAAAAATCTATGTCACTTTCAAACAAAACAAATTGCATTCCAATTTTTTTTCAACTAATCTACATTTTAAAATATTATTCAAACTTCAAGAGTCCAGAAGCAATCACTTGCTACCTTGCTGTTTCCAATGAAACACTGGCATCAGATTTCGAGAATCCTATGCCAATATTTTATTTGCTTCAATGATAAGCGACATAATTTAAACATTTATTATTTTAATTTTTGAAATTTGCAATTCAAAACTACATAAAACAACGCAAAATGGAATCAAGCTCGTGTCTTAAGTCTTTTGTTTTGTATATATGACATTTTTATACCCCTGGTTGCTGTGTTTATATATAATCGATTTATCTCTAAAATAACCTTTAAGTATATTCACAACAAAATTATCTAAATGAATGAACAAATTGAATACACTGTTAAACAAAATTAGAGACATTGTTGAAACAGAGAGAAATAATCATGTGCATTTTTTTTAAAAAGTTTGGAATTTTGGTCTTGTATATGAGTACGTGAGTTCTTTACAGTTCTTTCACTTAGTGACGGCGACACTATCGAGTATTTAGCCATGAAGAAGCTGCCCAAAAATACCGTTCTACACCAACTACACCATTTCCAACTGAAATTTTAAAAATTCCGACAGACTCATCATGACGGTAAAATATTTAAATTTTATTTTATCGAAAGCAAGAAACAACCTTCTTTTGAAACATAGAAGTCTTATGGTAAAATTGGAAATATATTTAAAAAGGAACACTAAAAGTGTTTAACACTGGGAAAACTCAAATTCATTTGCTGAGAAAGATTTGCACGTCATGCTGATGAAAATTTTTAAAAATTGTATTTCTGGAAATATTGAAGAAACGAATATCAGTTGCTATAAGTTTAATCCCGTAATTTATCACTTTTCTAAATATCAATCCTGTTATGTTATAGGATTGGTAGTGTATTAGTATTGTTAATATTTGTTAATAATGTTAATATTTTGTTTTATAAACATAACAATATGAACACAGTGATAGTAAAAAACCCGGTCAACAAATCCTGCTAAAAAAAATGTTATAGTAATAACGATATCGTATTTACATTATGGCCATCGTGGGATTCAAACAAATTTTATATCGAGCCCATGGCAGACAATAAACGTTAGGAATTCTTACCTAAAGCAGGCAGGTTTTATCCAATACTGCATAAAAACTTAAACGACAAATCACAAAAACAATTTTAAAAAATAATGTTTGTTTAAATATTTAAATTTAAAAAAAACCTGAACTTGTAGTCGGGGTTGTCCAAATGTTTACGATTCCGACTCCAGGCAACTACTCCAGACTCCAACTACAGGCAAACATCCCAGACTCTGAATCCATGCTGATATCGCAGTCTCTGACTTCAAGACTCCAAATCCAAGACTTCGACTCCAAGACTCTGACTCCAAGACCGCGACACCCAGACTCCGACTCCAACTCCGACTCTACAGCACGGGAATTGAGTTTGTTGAAAATACTAAAGTAATATCTGTAATTAATATAACTAAAGTAAAATTTAATTTCTGCTTTTTCCCAGAATTAATCGTAAAATTAAATTATATTACCCAAACGTCAACTGTCGCACGCACTCTGTGTGCAATTGCTTCATCCTGTTGGAACCACATGTCCTCTAGTTCCAATTTATCAATTTCGTCAAAAGAAACTAGTTGATGATTGTTCTGTATTGCTCACCACTCTCAGTAGCCCTGTCACCCATGGCGTTCGCGAAGAAATAAAGCCCGATTCGACTCCGGTGGAAATGGCTCGCCATGCAGTGGCTTTAGGAGCATATAGCGGGTCTACGTGAATGATACGTGGTTTCTCACTGACCCAGAAGGGAATTGCACAGTCCATTCCGATGATGGTTTTACTCATGATAAATTTAGACTTAAACCCGTCCACTACGTCCTTGAGGTTGACGAGAACAAGAGCCTAGTTTAGACGCAATTGACGTTCTGCAGGTAGTAGCTCATGAACTGCGTGCACTTTCTAAGGGACCACCTTCAAGACTTTCACCAAAATCCGCTGCAGAGTCAAACGCTTAATGGTTAATTGCGTGGAATATTGACGGGTCGTCGACGACATCTTCCACAGCCACGGTGGCGATATTTTCGTGGGAACGAACACCACGAGGACTTCCTTCGCCTCTTCTGTCACGTGTTGCTACATTTTTATGGCCAACTGCTAAACGCCTTAGAATTTCATCATTTGGCGTCGGATGTCCGGGAAATGTGCGCCAAAATTTACGTTACGCCAAAGTCACTAACGAATTATTCCGTCAAAAGATACTCACGAGTATTCATCGTTCATGTGGACTACAAGATTTGTAACGTGACGAAAACTTTTCAGTCTATATGACACCCGCGGGGGGTACATCCATACGACATTTGTCATCTTAATTAAACGATAGACGATGTCAAACCTGGTTGCTGCAGCGTACGAGTTCCGAAACGGGTCACTTTTTATGCCACCTTTAAAATTCTCGTTGAGGTTATAGTAGTCATTGTATAAATATTCGACTCTGGTTTGAAGTGATGGTCGGCTATCATTCCAAGACGAAGTTCATAGCCAATTTGAGGACAACATATCTGATCCAAATAGTTATTTTCAGAACTTTGCTCCTCGTGCGCACTGCATCCTTATTATTATGATGGCGTGGGCACTGCATCTATGTTATTACGAACACTTTACTCTTCCTGAGTACTGCACCTTTGTTATTGCGAAGACTTTATCCCTCGTGAGCACTGCACCTTTGTTATTACGAAGACGTTGCTCCTTGTGGGCACTGCATCTTTGATATTACGGAAGCTTTACTCTTCGTGAGTACTGCATCTTTATTATTACGGGTATGTTGCTTTACTCTTCGTGAGTACTGCACCTTCGATATTACGAAGTCTTAATCCCTTTGTTATTACGAAGACGTTGCTCTTCATTGGTACTGCAGCTTTCATATTAGGCTGCATCTTGATTAAATGAAGGCTTTAATGTTCATGAGTACTGCACCTTTGTTTTTACGAAGGCTTTCCCCATCGTGGGTACTGTACTTTTGTTCCCTTAACTTACTCTACCAACCGCGCTTCATTACCTCTGCTAATATAATCTATTACAGCTGAACCAGCTAAATACCGATAACGAAGAGGGAACATACTATTTAGTACGTTTATCTGGAATCACCGAACCAGTAACTCCAACCCACTAATTGTCGCTCATCTCCATACCTGTAATCACTGACTCAGTAACTACGAACGCTGTTCCCGTATCCGATCCTGATCAGCGATGACCCTCACCGAATAACCGAATGCCATTCACATTTAGGCTATCCAAATCCCGACGTTCTTTCAGACGTCGAGAATACAGACTAATTAGCCATTAACAACTATCACCGAACCTATAAGGCGAATCTATCAAATCGCTATGGTATAACTCCCGTCCGGCCTAGGCCGTACCGACATTCGAGAATACACCGATACTGATTATCTACGCATTGAAAGATCTTGAATGGTTTTTGTCATATTTCGATATATGAACTTTGTGAATTAAACTAAATAAAACTAAATAAAACGGAGACCTTATTATTGCCCTAGTCAGGGAAATTTTACCTGTTTCATTTTGTGGGTCCTTACGACGACCCGGATACGACTAATACCAAAACCACATTACACATTCCATGGCTTATCGACATGTATTCTGTATCGGTTTATTTCACAAATTTCAAGTCTAGAGTGGCAGTGGCACATAGGGTGATACATTTTGGCTCACCCTGTAGATGACACCAACGTTTATGTGTATTAGTGTTATGATCAAATCAGGAAACCTTTTTTAATCATTTCAAAGTTATTATATCATAATTAATCACTAATGATGTTTCAACCCCCGACAGACCTATGGAAAAGAAAAAGAAGAAAAAATTCAAACCAAATTTTTAAAACTATTTTTTTCCGTTTTTTTTTTATTTGTTTCACCATTGCTGCTGATTTTATGTGGTTGTTGTTGTTGTCGAAATAGTATTTTATGAGTGAAACGAATACCAAATTAGAGGCGTTAAATTTTCGAAGTTAATAAACTGAAATCAAAGATTTTATGGTTTTGAAAATAAAGCACAAACAATAACAAAAGGAAAGAGAGATAAAGTGAAATAAAAAACAAATTTGTTAACATTTCAAACAATGGCCGAAACACCAGTAGAGCACTAGGAATAAAGGAAATAATAGACGAACAGACAGGCAGACAGATAGACGGTCAGTGGTGGTCGGAAGAAACTCTTCAGAAAAGTTAAGACCACAACAATTTTTAGTAGCAGGTGATTTGTTTTCTTCTGATCTTAGGCTAAGCAGAGATGGTGGTGGCATATGATGATCAGGTTGCAGACGCAATATCTTATTAATACAAAAAAGGGTGTTGATTGAGGAGTGCCATTATTTTGGAATTGTGTTGAAGCAACAAAAATAATAAATAGAATAAAAAGAAATTTAAGGGTTTTTAAAATAAAATATAATTAGAATAAGTTTATGAATTTTGACCATTTTCTGTAACTTCATGGAATTAGGGCAATCTTAAGCTGTCACCCACCGTGCGAACTCCTTGCAAATCGCACGTGTACGTGTGAGTATTTCCACCACACTTGTAACTATGTAAGCGTATTGGCAAATTTGTGCTAATTGCAGCCACATTGCAGAGTCATAAAATATGATGAAAAGCCACATACAACAACCAAACGCAGCAAAGCAGAGAGACTTTAATGAAAATTATGATTTGTATTGTGTTATGCACTAATATTGAATTTCACACTAATCTGCTAATGGTCGAACCCTCTTTGAATATGCCAAGCACTGGCAAATCAACACAGCAGATCTCTCTGCACTCTGTGGCATCTAGATAGGTGTAGCCGTTGTGATCGCAGGAATGGACAGACATTTGTTTGAATGGTTCACATAGTATGTGAATTATGTGTGGTATGGCTTTTTATGAGGTTTGCAATTTTTTTTTGTCTTCCACTCGTTTGTTTCGTTTTCGTTGCAAATCAATTTTTTCCCATTTTGCTTCATCTTCACCATAATGATGGCAGTTTTTTTTAGACGCAGTTGTTGGTGCTGCTGTTGTTTCTTAATTTATGAAAATACAAAATGAGCAACAGCAAAATGCGACAACCTCAACAGAAATCAACCACAACCAACAGCAGCAGCAATACATCTAATGTTGTTGCTTCAAACTGCTGCTGATTGGTTAGAAATCTGGTTTTGTGCAAAATCATAAAATATGTAAAATTAAAACCATTGCCATATTATTAAAAGGCGTTGTATAGCTATAAATTAGAGAGAAAAAACTAAAGTCTGTCTGACTGCCAGTCAAACAGCCAACCAACCAGCCTGCCAACATGCCTGACTGTCTCAATAGGTATCTATGCGCATGCGCTTGCAATCTGATAGAAATACTGGGCAGACGTGAGTTTCACTTGTTATGGCATCAAGTTACAATTAAATCGCTAACAAATCAAATCAAACAAAAAACTAATAATAATAATGAAATATGAGAAATAGTTAGTTAGTTGTTTTATGAAAATTAGGTTGAGGTATTACCGACGCATTTCTTAAATTTCTCCAAAATAATATAAACAACTGCGTGCATATACAATAAGGAAAGTGGAAAGCTGTGGACGAACATATTCAGTGAGAAAAGATTCTAAAATATTTTCTAAACACAATTTTCTTTAAGATGCTAGGACAAAATACCTGATGTTCTTCGTAATAATTTGCTAGCAAAAATCCTAACTACCCATTGGAGCCAAAAATGGAACACATGGGTTTTTTTTAAATCGCATTGGATTTTAATTTGCATTACTGAATCCAATGCAAATGCAAACGAATTACCATTGTTCGCAATGGCAATTACAAAATTTTGAAAATATTTTGTACACATGGAATTATAAATGAATTTGGTTGCACCAACAGAATATATGAGGAATACGTTTGCGGCGACCTAATTTTTCATAGCTACGATTGTTGCAACGAACATAAAGGCAGCAATTTTTTGCTGCAACCGAATTGAAACCAAATCTGATGTTGGTAACCGAATTGATGCCATATTGAAAGATGCCGTATTTAAATTGAAATTTAATTGGTAGCAAATTGCGGTAGCCACAACCGAATTGAGATTGTCATGACTGCATATAGTCCTAGCAACTGAAATTTGATAGAAACAACCTTGTTTCGTAATTGCTTCGGTTGTGACAACTATATGTCAAATTTCTAAAAATTTTATACAAATTCGGTTGCAGTGTACCATTATCTTCCCATAGAACAGGGAACAGACAACATAGAACAGAGAACATTAATATAAATTAAATTATCAATTAAGCATTCAAAGATCTCCGTAAATGCGGTTTTCAATTACATTAAATAATTGTGAGCAGGTTTTGTTAACCTCGAAAATAGGTTGTGTTACCCTATAAATTCAGATGTGGTTACCTCTGATTCGGTTAGTAGGACTTACAACTTGGTTGGTACCACCTCCAATTCGGTTGTGACAATCTCTAATTCGGTTGTGACAACCTCCAATTCGGTTGTGACAACCTCCAATTCGGTTGCGACAACCTCTAATTCGGTTGTGACAGGCTCTAATTCGGCGGAACCAACCCCTCTAATGCCTCTAAAAACGTTGGGAAAAATTAAATTAAAAGTAATTTTTATTTTACAAAATTTAGGTTCAATTAGCTCGAGGAAGAGAATTGTACTTGCAAACAGGTGTTATTTCGGCCTAAGCAAGCATTTCAGAGATAAGACCCTCTATCGAAAAACAAAGATTCAACTATATCAGACTCTCATAAAACATGTATTGCTTTAGGACGCAGAATCCTGGTTCATATCACATGCTGATGAAACATCACTGGGAGCCTTCGAGAAAAATTCTCGTGACTATGTATGGTCCTATAATAGAGAACGGCGGGTATCGATGGCTAATGAACCACGAGCTTTATAATCTGTATCCCGACATCGACGTAGTTATGCGTATCAAAATAGCGCGTTTATGGTGGCTACGTCATGCCAGTAGAATGGATCAGAATGAACCAGTGCGAAAGGTATTCGAAGACACCCTCGAAGACATCGAAAATAGAACTGCCAAGACTTCGCTGTGAAAACCTGGTAGCATATTGCCGGCGAGAGCTTGGTGTTACCAACTGGAGGAGAAACGCTGAAGCTCGAGCCGGTTGGAGACACATGTTATCGTCATATTGTACAGTCGTTGACACTTCTGGGTTATTTGAGGCTACCTACGTAAATAAGTAAATTTATATTTGATTACACTGTCCCGTGTAAATTTGGCAGAAGCTTAAAGGAATAGTCCCAGTTAGTACTAACTGAGACGAAAATAACGTATCACTTTGCCTAGAGAAATGAGCCCAAGTGTTAAACTAAGAGAACATGTAAATCTTAAGGCAACTGACAATTATAATAAGAAATAATACTGTGGCTGCCGGTGGTGCAAAGGTTAGTGTGCGTGATTCTTTGGATCCCTACTCTGACCACCTTACACATCTTTCGACGGCGGTCACCTCGCTTAGTGACAACGGTACTATTGAGTAATTAGCCATGACGAAGGTTATCAAAAACTGTTTGGATTCGGTGTAAAACTGTAGATCCCACTCAATGATTGTGGGATGTTTTCTGCTGTCTCTTCATGGGATATTATTGGGAAATATACATATGTATTAATTTTTTATTTTTTCCCTCTTTCGTCCTACACCTATACCTTTTTATCCCTTTTTCTTAAGTCCAAGATCTCCGCATTTACAGTGGCCAGCTTGCGAGTTTTGACCACTACTAAAACTCAGGGTAATGAGAAAATTTTGTTAATAATTTAGAACCACCCTCGTATGGTTTTCTCTCTACTAATTCAACCGTTGTCGGTTGGTGATATTTATGGCGATTTATTTTGTTGTTGTTGAATTTTTTGTGTTCCTCATTTTGTTATTTCTTTGCCATTTTAACGCTCATTTTTCACTACAAGTGTAAATTTGACACTATTTTCTGTGCAGTTTTCGTTTAAGTTCGATGTGAGAAAAATGTGACTGTGACTGTATCGGTATCGGTAGTGTCAGCGGCAGCGGTACCGGTATCGGTATCGGTATCACTATCAGTATCGTTGACTATATTTGTTTTTTTTTTATTTTTTGACCAAACCCGTCTGTCTGTCTCTATGTTTCAAATGGCCGTTCAATAGCCTATGATGGAGAGGCGCATTGGTTGGTTTGCTGGCTGGCTTGGTGCTTGGCTTGCTGCCTGGCCGTTTGACTTTAACTGGTGATGAGATGATTTCTGGTTTTTGCGAGCGTTTCATGTTCGTATTCATTCATTTCCAAAGCTTTAATAATCTACACTTTAGTTTTATTTCATTTTAGTTCAGTTGTTGTTGGTGTCGCTTACTATTGCTGTTAGCCATGTTATATGTGTGTTTAGCGTTATTATATTTTGATTGACCAATAAACATTTAGCTTCATTTCTCACAACAAAAATCGTTTTCTTAGATTTCGTTTTAGTATTAGACTAAAATCGAACAACTAGTGACAAAGCCACCAACATAAGCACCAATACCGACAACATCGCCAGCAACTGCTAATACAACTACTACATTGACAATAACTGCTTAAGCTTTTTTAATATGGCCAATAGTTCATTTACTCACATAGTAAGCGCAGGGATTTAGTTGTTGGCCGACGTTAACTTGGCGATGCAATATGTTGTTTGTCTTGTCACTCGAAATTTTCGCATCGAATGCCCACAATTTTGTTTTTTTTTTGTTATTCGTTGCTGCTGTTCATCTCCAAACTGTGGCCGTTGGTTTCTAACTAATCGAGCTAAATCAAGGTGGTGGAGATATTGGTGGTTGTGATGGTGGTGGAGCAGGTCTTATGGTCTAGTGTTAGTTAACTGTTTTTAGTTTCAATTTTTGTTGCTGCTATTTTTTTCTATTAGATATAGGGGCGTTGATTTTTGCTTTAGTGCAGTTGTTGCTGCCTGGATATTATAGAGTTGACTTGTAGTAGACATCTTGAGTTGCTGACCATAAGTTTGCATTCGGAGATGTTAATATCTTCTGGAGTTTTCCTCTGCTGATGCGTTAGGAGTGTAAATTGTTCATTTACGCTTGATTTTTTGTGATTTTTTTGCATCTTACTTTGTGGTTGCTGTCATCATTAACTGGACATTGCCGAGGATGCTCTTTGCTGATGTTGCTACCTTGTGTAGCTGTGTTTGTTGCTGGTACTCTGATGAGCCTGTTATTGTTGCACGATGTAAAACGTTATAAATTTTATGAAATATTGTTTGTTTCTGCCATAGGAATCAATGTAATTAGTAAAACTTCATTTATGCTGATAATGATCATCATTATTTTGCCATAATGAGTGAGCTTTTTGCCTAATTGTAAAAACAATTAAAAATACGTTTGTTAACTTTACTACTAGATGTTCGAATCAAAGGTGGTCCTTTTATAAATTGTAGATACAACAAACTAATATTTATGCCTTTTTCAATTCGGAGTTGTTGTCACAATCAGTCACCTTGTAGATACATCTCAGGTTTCTTAACTCGATGAAATCTAATAGATTCATTGCAATGTCGATCAGATTGAGCTTGTCAAGGCTTAGGCCAAATATTCCTATCCTGCTTTCTCTCACAGGACACATTGTTTGAAAACAGCTTACAGCACTCGAAAATTTGGCTGTTGACACCGACTTGCGGTTGCCACAGCTGAGATGAGATTATCACGAGTGAATTTAGTGCACCCATCTAAAATTCGGTTGAAACAAACTGGTTTCACAATTAATTCCGTTGTGACAACAGGATTTCTCATGATATTCTTTCTATCAACAAAATGTTGTTGTTGCAACCATAAATTTGCTAGTTGCGACCGAATTTCGATCGCCACAACCGAATTGAGGTTGACCTGACTTAGCTTAGTTCCAACGACTGAAATTTTGTTGAAACAATTACGTTTCATAAATGACTCAGTTGTGGCGACGAAATTTCTAATTATTTTCGTTCTATCAACGAAATTTTTTTATGTTTTGTCATCCCCCAGCATCATATTGGAGGAACCACGTATATGCTTGCATGCATTGTTTTCATGAATTGAGGATCTGTTACTTTTTTCTGTCTTTGTTATACGTTTTGGTTTTCAACAATTTTCAACAAACACATTTGGATAACAAAAACATAAATTATAATCTATTAATCACTGTGTTTCCAACATGTAATATATACTAGTAAACACCATGTGTTTGGCTACAAGTATGCTATATTTGTGTACTGTTTGTACTATTTTGGTACACACCCACAACAATAATCTAATAATTATATTGTACTAATTGTAACATTACCACTTCCTGGTACAATTTGTGATACGATAGTATTTTACCATCCCTGATAAAAAGCGCTCAGAAACATAAGTAGGCAACTGTATGCAAAACACAAAAACAACATAAACAGAAAATGTACCACTTCTTGGTACTATTTGTGATACGATAGAATTTTACCATCTCTGATAAAAAGTGCTCAGAAACATAAGTAGGCAACTGTATGCAAAACATAATGAATCACAAAAACAACATAAACAGAAAATGTACAAGCATAATGCAACAACAAGATACACAAACAATGTAAACATAATTAGAGCAAAGGAGATGGGAATAAATGTAATATTGCAATAAGTAATTCTAAGTAGGATAACAATAGATTTAAGATAGATTTAAGAAGTACCGTTAAGTAGGTATTTAAGGAACAAAATTTGAAAATAAATTATCATTTAACAGATCAAACTCAGTTGAGTCTTTTGGCTTCTTCTTAAATAAAAAAAAGGCTACCTGGCGCTCTTGAAGCTGCCGGTACATAAAAAATACATTTCAGCCAGTGGCTTTCTTAAAAGCCGGCTACTCTTTAGGCAGGTCCTAAATAATACATACTTCGGCGAACAGATCATCACATTTGCGACAAGCTACACACACGTTTTATTTACACCCAAAGAATAAAAATTAACAGATTTTGTAGCGCGTACCTTACAGCATCCACAGGAAGTGTAACGTGTTGGCATCTCCCAGCAACTTGTAAAAATATCCTGCAAGAAAGCTCCTCTGTGTTGAATCAGGATAGGTGGACGAACAGCACAGATAAGTATTGACAACATACACGCAACTACCATTGCAGTACTCATGCTGCGCACCAGTAGTCAATCTTACATCTATACTCGCCCGCAAGTGTTCTTCAATCAGCCATTCCAAGGTCTTGTTGTGGGCTGTGACAGGCTTATAGGCCTTTGGAAACTATATAAGGTGACTTTACTGCTTTGGGAATAAATACCACGTTTGTATCCCTTCACCCTCTAGTGTGGAACTGGAGATTATGCACTACATATACAACTTAGTCTGTCAGAGTCCCAATGGATCGGTCACAGTCAGACCATTCGCTGCATGCTGAAAAAATCGGCCCCATCAACATATTGCAGGAACCATGTATATGTTTGTAAGCATTGTTTTCGTGAATTGAAGATCTGTTACCTTTTGGTTCTCTGTTGTCTATGAGATTTCTATTTTCAGCAGTTTTTAACAAACAAATCGACATTTGGATCACAAAAACATATATATGGTAACCTATTAATGTTTGTGTCCCAAACATATAATATTGAAATGCAAACACAAGTATACTGTATTTGCAATAAGCTACAAACATGCTATATTTTCATCCAAATAACAAAAAAAAACAGATTTTAAGCGTTTGGTGATACCCTGTCCGGCCCGATAGGCATAACGGTTTTGAAGCTGCCAGTAGACTATTAATTCCTGGTTTTGGTAACAATGTCAATGGAATCCTCTGATTTGTAAGGGTTTTTCTCACTGAAAGCGGCATTCTTGTTAAGCGAGTTGTCAGTGAAATGAGTTTACAAAGGGATATTGAGTGTATCTCCATTGAAGTTATCCACCGACCAGAAATTTTCTTTAGGTAGCACATTGTCGTATTGGCTGGCGCTAGTATTTTAATTAAACCTCAACGACTCAGATATATTTTCCATTGATTTATGGAAGAGCATCCACGAGTTTCTCTTGGCCCGTCCGAGCACATTCCTATACAGCCTTAGGTTAACTTTTGTAGGTATGACAATGCTCCTTGCTTCTCAAAGAGTTGGGTTTTGCTAAATAGTCGTCGGCATGACTTCCTTTTATTCGCAATTTCTCAATTTCACCAAGAAAATTTCTTGTTCGCCCTTGGCTTCTTTCTTGGACACGGAATTTTGTTGCGAATATTTGAGGGCACTTTGCGATAAATTCCGATTTCCTAATTTCTCCGGATTTCATAAAATTTTTTTTTCAACTATTTACAGGACGTCGACTAATACGAGGTCCACACTTTTAATTAATGTTCGTTCCTTAAGTCAATTGTATTATTGACTTTGCTCTATATATACCTAATCGCGATGCAAGCATAAATTCCAGAACATTTTAACAGCTCTTTAAGTATGAATTGCTACGCTCTTCCAACAAATAACCCCACTCACTTCGAGATTAATTTCATATCCATAGCTTTCATCCCATTTCATTAGATTTCATTCCATTGACTTTAGGATGTTTCTTAACAATTGTATACTTTGATTTAACGTTCGTGTCTTAACTCTTTTGTTTAACACAACATTTTCCCGATATCGTTTGTCCTTCGTTATTGCGTTTTTTGTCTCTTGCAAATATTTACATTTTCCTTAAAAATTTGTTAACACCACCTGCACTTGGGAGACATTTGTCAAAATGTCTGCCATTTGTTGCTCTATACAAATACCATAGTTAGTTGCTGTCAATAGCCCGAGATGAGGCAAATCTATTTTCCACTCAAGACACAACATCTTTTCAATTTGGAGGCATGCCACACACACGTTCGCATGGGCAGTTAATGCTATATGGCTGTTGCAAATTTCAATCAAGTCTTGGCATTTTGGTAGGATTTTGTATTTTTTTTTTTTTTTGTTTTTGTTTTGTGTTTGGACAACTCCTCCAACTGTTTTACGATATGTTTGTCATTAATGATTGGAAATTATTTGTCGCCGAACATTGACAGTAAGAACGAAATGAATGAGTTGAACCACAGGTGGTATGATATTTTGTTTGGCTATGAGTACTGCAACAATTGAGGGATGGTAGATCAATATGAAATGTCCTCGTTTTGGAATGCGACCGGAATCATTAAAATAAAAGTCATGGGGGTTATCGATTTATGAGGAGTTTAAGTACCCAGAAAGGTATTATTTTGAGAAGTATCTTTTAGGAAATTAGTTTGTGATATTTAATGACGGTTGAAGATACACATTTTAGTAACGTATTTAGAAATGTTATCTTAATTTTACGAGATTAGTAATGAAGATCATAATTGTAACGCAAGTAATCACATTTCATGAATGCATCTACAAAACGTTTCAACTTCATTGCACTTATACCGAAATAATCAAAAGCAGTTGTTTGCAATTAGGTTTTCTGGAAAAATTACGAGGAGAAAACAGTAACCCAACAAGCCGCCCAAAATATTATGTGGTTGCCCTTTAATTAGTCTTGAGACGCAGAACGAATCCTTCAGCTCCTGCTCTCAATCTAGCCCGACCTATTCTGGGATCTAATTGTAACACATATTATTATATCACGATACATTTAGATTTACTGAGGATGTAAAAGTGCATATCACTCCTACATTGCATGCTGTTTGAAAATACGTTCGCTTCTTAACTCTTTTGTTTTTAAAAGATCATAAAAATGTACTAGCACATAACAAAATTACATTGACTTTTTAAGTTCCCGCGTTTAAACTCCATTTATCAAGAGATTGCGATCAAATTTTGAGCAATCTAGGTAATTTTTTTTGATATTTTGTCAGCCATAGAATTAAGACAACCTCTTGAATCAAGGGTAAAATTAGAAAAATTAGACTCGTATGCTCATTAAGAATTATATTTTGAATTAAAAAGTCATCATCCCAACTAAGAAATGTTTGACAAATTTGATGGTCGGTACTGGCCAGAGAATTGGAATGGTGCATATCACGGGTGCCCTTCGCACAACCCCAGGTAAGGGTTTGGGGCCATTCTACACATAAAACCTGTAAATTTTCCTGAAAGAAAAATGGTTATAGCGTCGCGAAACCGCCTTAGGTATCCTTCACAATGGATCACCAGTCCATAGGGGTATAGAACGATTCTAATGAATCTATGATACTCTCTTCTGCCTTTGAGGTTCTAAAAACTGTTTCTACACTGATGCCTGCAAACTATATGGCTAACGAGCTGACCTTGCACAACGGCAGCGAGACCATTGTAATGTATTTCAGCCGGACTTCAAAGCAATCATTGAAAGTGCCCATTGGCTGGGAGGAATCGTCTTCACCACGTGGGGTTTCTACATCTACTCTGACAATCTGTATTCCTAACCACAAGAATTTCCGCACACCTCTCCATTTGATGACCAGGCAGTTCCACATTTATGTTATATGGTTTCCGGGGCATAGAAACATTCCAGGGAAACATAAGGCGGCTGCGTTGATGAAATTAGGCGATACCTGACTTGTTCCATTGGATTTGGAGCATGTGGGTATGCTCCTTTCTGCATACAAGATCAAACTTAAAATCGACGCTCTCAGACATGCGAAAGATAGATGGTTTTGTTGCACGAAATGCAGGATCACCAGGCAGGTATGTCTACGCCATGACCTGAATTGTACACTAAACTTTATATCTATTTATAGAGTTGGAATCTTAGCACATTGTTAGTACAGAAGTTGTGGGGTTAAAGAAGACATATGCTAATGCCAGGCCTATTTCATGAGTCGGAGACAATATCTGCAACCATACTTCACGTTGGATGGAAGAGTCATTCTGGGAGATCAGCTGAATTATCTTAGCAACTTTGTGCAGGTTTTAACTTGGTTCGCCAAGGACTTATGTATGTCACTTCTTCAACCACATCCTGGCACTTCGGGATGAGGCTTCATATGGCTTAAACACCCCCTAACTACACAAAGTTAAGTTACAGGTTCTACGATGGGGACGGAACACGACGCCCTGTGTTATCACAACGGTTCTGATTGAACTAAGTGTGTCAATATCCATTTATATCTGACCTAATAAAATGGGTTGAATAAACTATATAATATCATCTATGCAACTACCCCTACTATTTTAAATTTAGCAAACATTATTTGCTGTTAATAGTAAAATTTATTTTCCGAGTGGCCCACCAACAATTTCCTGTTTCCAAACCTAAATGAAATGCTAGCCGAAAAGAGAAGCTTTCAAAGAAGCCTTCGCTAAAACTATCCCAGAAGGAAAAGGGAATGAATAGGAAGTAAGAAGGTAATGTATAGAGTGTATTAAACGTTGATTCCAGAATGCATTATTCTTAACACAGGGATGTCCTAGGAAAGGAATGAATTATTTTAATGTGTCCAGAGAATGCATTATATAATTCGTTCTATTTAATGCATTATTTAACATGTTATCAGAAATGAATTCAATAATGCCTTATTTCATTCTATTGTTAATGAATTAAAAATTTGGAAATCGCATCTTCGCACTGGAGAATCAATCTGCAATTTTGTCAAATGACATTACTCTCTCGATTCTTTGGAATGTCTTATATAATTCACTCTTAATGTAATGCGTTCTTCACTTTCCTGCTGGGATCACCCATATTGAAAGGAAGTTACGTTAAATTATAACATCTTTTGTTCAATTATTATTCACTATTTTTATTTCGCGAAGTCATTGCCTTTTTGATTCGGTCTCGCATAACGTCTAAGTCTCCGCGACTGTATTTCAACAATATTTATATTGTCACTTAAACGAAAAATTATCACGAATCTTAAAGCTCTATAAAAACCACCAACCAGCCATAAATTATATTCAAAAGTAAACAATAAAACGCGGAAAAACTAAAAAGAAACTCCCAATCATCTTGTGTTATACGCAACTTCTAGAAAAACTAAAATTAATTTTATTACAACCATATATCGTAATCTCGTTAAAACGAAATATTTGTACGCGCCTTCTTATTTTTATTTTAAATTAAATTAAATATAAATTTAAAAACAAACCATTCGAATGAAATGAGGAAAAATCCAAAGGAGTTGGTTATTTTTTAGTGACAGTCACTGGTAACCGAACCAAGCAACCAAGCCAACCAAATAAACAGTCTAAACCGTTTAGCCAAAACGCTTATCGACCGCTATATGATTTTATGACTGACTTTTTTTTTGTTTTTAGTGTCGAGAGAAAATGTGGTGCTCAGGTGGGGGGTTCTTAAGAGATACAACGACTTTGAAGAAGACAACGATGATAATACAAAAGGGGACTAATAAACACCAAAATAAAAGCGCCGATAAAATAAATGCATTAGAATTAATTTTATGAGTTTAAACAAATAAATACGGCCGCCAAGAATAACCATGAAATAATGCCACACAAAATGACGACACTACCAGAAATTAATGACTTCCAAATTGGCCAAAGAGAATGTTGAGTTTTACAGTGGTTCCGAATGACAATTATCAGATATAGGTTTAGCCAAAAAGTAACCAGAAGTAACTGGTCGACGTCAAACTCTCAATATATAAATGGTTTCCCTTACATCCCACGAGGGGATTAGGGAGAGCTTCTCACAACCAGTGAGGTGTGCGCGTTCTAGTAGTTTTACACTCACTGATTGGGACCAACAATTTTACACTGGTTCTGAACGGTATGTTGAGAAGCTTTTTCATGGCTAAATACTCGATAGTGGCGCCGTCACTAAGCGAGGTGACCGCCGTCGAAAGAAATTTAAGGTGGTCAGAGTAGGGATCGAACCCACGTCCTCATGCACAAGAGCCGCGCAAACTACCATTGCACCACCGACGGCTTATTGATACTTATAATTATATGTGTGTTTGAGATACGCAACATCCTGCATGAACAAATAATTTCAATTCTACACAATTTATCTGTATAATCAATAAATCAATTTCATATGTCCACCCTGTGAGAATCTCTGCCCAATCACTTCATGGAATGTAATGGAAAACCATTTCATTATGTCCGCCGTAAATCTTTGACGCATTCGTTTTATATGATACTGTATAGTCTGGCAATATACATATAAGCATGAATATAATCTACGATTTAATGAATTGTATATGTATTTAAACAACGTGCCATTGCAAACTAAATATATTCGAGTTATTCTGATCGAGTTTTTATTATTTGTAATAAATATCGTACTCGTATACTTGATATTAATTCACAAACAGGGAGCGTATAAGTGTTAAGTATTTGAAGTGCATGATGCGTTTTTGTAATATTTTTTAAACGTACCTACCTATTCAATGTTAATGTCAAAAACTAAATTTAAATGCTTCACAATTAAAAAGCCTTCAATATACTTAGTCAATCAATCAATATGTCCGCTTGAAATTACTACAGTGGTATGTAAGTCCTTTATAACACGATCTATGTTCTAACTGGTCAGTGGATCTGATAATGAATTTAAACCAGGGCTGGGGAGACTGGCCAAAATGTAAAAACGTCAATTCATAATGTAATGCCATCAATTGTTTGCCAGCAGTGTTCCGAGAAATTAGAGAAACCAATCGCAAAAGATGGATAATTCTCTACCACTACAATACGAGCTCTCTCTCATCGGTTTAAACAAGTTACTTTTTGAGCATTCAAAATATAGAAATAATGGGTTATCCAACGTACAGTACATGCAGTTCTGACCAATGACTTCGTTTTATTCCCACACATCAAAGATAAACTGCGTGAACAACGATTTACGTACGCAGAAGAAGCTGTTAATGCATTTAAAATCAAGGATTTAAGGTGCCTTAAACGAGGGGAAAGAATTCTGTGACAAAAGCTTCGAACGTCTGCAAAACGAGAAAATACTGTTATCGAGAATATTTTGTATATTTTTAATCACAAATTAAAATTTTTTTGACTTATCACTATTTAATTAATTGACCTCGTAGAACGAATTTTAGCTACGCTTTAATAAGTATTAAGTATTTCAAGTGCATGATGCGTATTATTAATTTTTATTCAAAGTACCTACTTATTGAACATTAGTATCAACCACGCATTCCGTTTACCAGTGTAAATTTTTACAGAATATATAGCGAAACAATAAACAAATTCCAATAGCATATATCAAGTCAAATCTGTCAAACTGTCAAAGACACAATCCTAACATATAGCGAATTGCTTGAAAAGGACCGGCTTGTTGGTATTATATGAGTATTGCTTATTTCATCACAGTAATAATCTTTCTACTATAGACTTTATGCCTGGCTCACAAAGTTTCTTTAGGAATACAAGAAGAACTGACTGGGGTATAAGGCTTGAGGACCAATCTAAAATCAGTAACCTAATGAAAACTCGCTGTATAGGCTATCAATCTGGGCTACAGGCATTGGATTGGTCGATAATTCTTTTTAAGGCGACACTAAAATACTTCAGCAAAGACTGCACAAAATCAGACACAAATTTACCACTACTCACCACTGTGCACTCACAAGAATCTTGGATTACAATCCATATTCGCCTAACACACTGTTAGAGTGTAAAAACTTGGCGCCTTCTTAAGCCACAAAAGCTGGCCAACAACTCGTAAAATTTTTTCATATGTTATTCATTTAAGATTAAAAATTTTTCAACATCATAACATAAATTCTCTTCCTTTTTTTGGAACAGAGAAAAACTTCTTAAATCCAAATGTTTTATGAGAAAAACTGGGTGGAAGGCGCCATGCATTTTCATAGGTTTCTTGGAAAGAAATGTCAATAATCCGCGAGAATAGTTATAGATATTAATAATTCTATAAATTAGGAAAACAAATACGATAAGAAAGAAATGAAATGGTTAATATGTTGTAAATGTCAATTGATTTTTATGACTATATATTTCATAAGATATTCATTAAATTATGAAATATTAGAAGGTTAAAAATTTATAGATATACTGGCGCCACAATTGTAATTAACAGAAACGTTTGTCACGGTAGTCTCAGAATTGGCTTTTAACATTGGTCAATAGGAAGTTTTAAGCCCTACAAATCACACAGCACCGGTGGAGTTAAAAAGTTTAATGGACATTTTAGCTCCGTGGCATCTGAACTCTATATGAGCTGCATCAAGCTGTCTTATATTCTTGTTAGCTGAAAAGATCCCAAAGTGGTATTCATTCCAAAAGCGAGGAAATTATTACATATTAGTCCAAAAGTCTCATTTGTTTTTTTGAAGGAATTAGAGAGGACGATTGGCTCATACCTGCGCAGGACTATAGGTCCACATGCCTACGCAGTTATAACAAAACCATCATAGATAAATCTATGTATCTAAAGAAATATATTCATTCCGCATTTTTCGATATAAAAAGTGCCTTTATCAGCATCTTACCGGGATCAATAAAATTGGCTCTATTGGCAGTTTGTGTTGACAAGGGAATCATTAATTTGATCTATGGATTACTTACACGAAGAGTTACATGACTTTAAAAGGTGCGTGACTCACAAGACTTTAACTCGAAATGTGAATAGAGGAACACCCCAAGGGAAAGTCTTACACGCTTTTCTGGAATTTATCAGCAAACAGTGTTCTGCTATATCTGGAGGGATCAGCTTGCACAGTCGTAGCATATGCTGACGCCCCGGCAAATGCAGTCCAGAGAAAATACTGTACAGAGAAAAAACATTCAAGCACATTAGCTCAGCTCGGACTGTATTAAAACTTGAAGCCTCTGACCGGCAAAACTTGTAAAAGTCAATAAAAACGGTCCTAACGAGCATGATAAGTAGCTCGGAATACAACCCTTTCAGTAGAATTTTAAAACTGATCCATTGAGTATACGGCTGTTGTTTATTTCAGTTAGTACTACTTCTAATTTACGTTTTTACATTTCGAAGAAATGCCATCAATAAAACCTAAATTTTGTCATGTTCCTTCTGTATTCAGTAACTTCCAAACGACTGTAGACACTATTTCCATTATAATATTTACAATTTCTTACTACAGCATGTACTTATTTCTGTAATATCTATGAAAACCTCCCAAAATTAGCGTATCTTTTCAATCCAGAACCCCAGAAGACATAATGGCAACCTTAAAAACTCATTCCACGTTTACACCAAAACACTTAAACACATTAACAATATTTATACAGATGGTCATGACTTCGGCGGAAAGAACAAGTGTTGCTTTGGTTACTCATTACTAGACCTTTAGAATTCCTCTTCGGCCAGAACCGACAACCATATAGCTTGACATGTTTTAAATGCCGAGAAAACAGAACCACCTAGAAAACCAAAACCATCAAGGGAAATACTTAGTTTTCATTGCATTTGTTTTTCTTATTTTTCTCTTTTTTTTGCCGTTTGAGAACTATAGCAAACGTTTTGTTTGGAGGTGCTACTTCAGTAGCTGGCACTATATGGCCACAGGCAAATGATGCCACCACCAGCAACCAACTATCATCAAGGGAAACACCATACAACCTGGTCTTACAAAAAAACCATCAACCTAAGTAAACTTATTTCCAACTTGATGGCCACAACAAAATCTCTTACCTAAATAATGTTTAGAAAACAAATGTTAAAAAAAATCGCACAAAAAACGCTCTCATGAAGGTGATGAAGAAAAATGTGAGGAAATAAATTCAGTTCTGCACATCTCGTAGGCAATCGGAGGGTGCAGAGGATCTGTGAGCAACAACCTTAAGTTTTGCATGCTTAAAATAAGCGTTAAATAATGCCAAAATCTAAGGCCGTGTAAAGGACAAAACAACCATACCAAAAGTGAAGTTGCAACGTTAGGTGGCTGGCATCTTCTACTGTTGGACTTGCCACTGACTGGAGCAGGCAGGCAGTGGCTGAAGGCTGTGTTGGTACTACGTACGACATTGTGATCATAAAAATCACGAATTGATGGAGTGTCTAAAACGATCAGCAAATCATTTACATCTTCACAACGAAAACGGATTTTTCAGGTTTGTTTTTTTTTTTTGTTGTTGTTTAAAGAAAAAGATTCAAAGAGAGCAAATACAGCTTCAAGCATATTAGACGTAGATGGAAATTTTAAGCTAAAGTTTTGAATTCATTTCGACTGCTATATATTCCAAAAATAGTAGTATGACAAGGAAGGGAAGTAATAGAACAACTGGCAAGTTATAATAATTATAAAGTTATAAACATAAAGAAAAAATATTGTCAAGTGGTAGCTGGAAATATTGTTCTGAATTTCTCATGATGTTCACATTTTCTAATACTACTTTAGGGAATAGATATAGAATTCATAATTAATAACCTTTACCATATTATATATAACAATTATTGTTACGTCGTATACGTAATTTTAATAATGCCTGCCTGGAGCGTATACGTGTTGTTACGTTTAGGTATACAGGACGTATAATAGTTAATAATACAGTGTGAAATATTTGCATCCATATTATTAAATAATGAGAAACAGTAACACCTACTTCTTAAAGAGAACATTTTTGTTCGAATATTGTATTCCACAATTATTAGCGCTAAGTGGCAAGATAAGGCTGTGGCTACTTAGTGGCAATAATCATCTAAGACTCCTTTATATCTCGCTCTAGCTCGTCAATAAAATTACATTTTTTTCCTTAAAACTTGCCCTAAAAGGCCTAAGCTTCTCCACTTCGGCTACGGTCATTCCTCATGATCTCCGCATTTATAAGAGATTCACCAATTGAAACAATTTGTATCACATGGATCTTATTAGTGATATTATTATTTCGAAAGGGTGTCCCGCTAAAAAATCACGATTTAATTTTAAAATAAACCCCAAATTTTGTGAACCGAATGGGGATATTTTTAGTAAACTTCAAAGTTGGCATGTTCCAGTTACTAATAGAAAAACATCGGCAAATGGAGCCCGTGGCTCTGATAACAGACCCTTTCGCATTTTCGATAATATTTTAACAAAGATCTTACTCTATCTCACCGATTACCCATTCGGTGTCTGGCTTGAGCTCAGGCATTGTTTGTAGTCTATTTGCAGAGACCAGAGGTTTCACAAAATTCAAAAAAAATCGATTGGCGTTAAATTTTGGTAGTCGCCAGTGGAGTAGCAAATTGTTCCTAAGGAACAACCGGATTTCAGGCCTGGTCGTTCTCGTGCCGACCAGCATTGACCAACCGCATGAACTATACTCCCATCAGTACTTACTGCTCGTATAAGTAGTACCTTCGAAAGTTACACCGAGAGCTACTGTAGAGACTAGTATACATAATATGGTAGATCTACAGGAATTTAATAATTTACAATGAATAATAAAATTTACAATGAAGAACTAGCAAACAACAAGTTACAAACCTCTTCAATTGAATATACGTAGAAGAAAATGAACTAGAGTTGGACATACCCTTAGGCGACTTACATCAAATACTGCTAGAGGAACACATTACCCTTAAGAGTCACGCAACCAAGCACGACCACCAAATATATAAAAACGATGTCTAGAAAACGAGTACAAACAAACTCTACTATCAAGGAATCAAATTAAATCATTTGCCGAGTAAAGAAAATGATGGAGAGAATTCGTTGACGAGCCATGATCTTCATGAGTCTCTTATTAAATAAATAAAATATATAATGTATACAATGTGTCCCAAAATTCACCCCAGATTGAATTTATTTGACTGGCTTCTTGGGATGTTTGACATGACAGTCTTGATGAAACCACATGCTGTCTATATGCATATCATTCAATTTCGGAACAACAAAATTAGATTACCATTTCCATTAATGTTAATTACGCGACAGGCTGCATTTTCAAAGAAAAATGGTTCGATAAAGGGCCCAGTGACACGTTGATCACTGGTACATTTACTTAGCCATCCGGATGAAAATTAGTCTCATTGCTGAAAATGACGTTGTTCGAAACCCCTTCATTAAAATAAATCCCTTTTTCAAATATTTCTCAACGACGGCAGGAAGTTGTTCTTTGGTTTAGAATTACATTTGTAATAATCCTGAACTGTCAGCTGACACGCTCTCTTTTATCTGTAACAAGAATTTTCGGACAAACTTTATATATTACGGTAAAATATATGCGACCCATATGGATTTTGTTTAAATTCGAATATCTTAAATTAGACGTCGATCATATATTGTTTAATCCATTGTATGCCTATCGTATACTTAATATGGAAAAACATTACAGTTTTAAATAAAAAAGTATTAGAATATTCCTAATCAATATTTAATAAAGAAATTAAAACGTTTAGTTCGGCAGTTGTATGAAATTAGGACAACTATAACACAACTTAATTAATATCTTGAAGTTGAAAGCTGCAGTCGAAGATATTCAGATGTTACATGTGTCAGAACTATTCAGAATATAAATGCGGGAACTTGAAAATATTTAAGAGTTAAAATCTCTAAAATATATAAGAGTTAAAATCTCTCTCCACAGTTTCATTAAATCAAATATTTACGTATATTGAATTGAATAATCCGAAGATAAAACATCCAGTCAAGTTGACCATATACTTATCAGTAAGATGTATGGTACGGATAGTGTTATCGGGCACTAAGTCCTAGTGGGCAACTTCCGAATCAATAACATTTCAACCCCCTCGTAATCTCACTTCTTATACACGCCTCGTTAAAATCCATAAGAGCTACGTTTTCTTTAATTTTTCTTTCCAAAGACAAAACGGCATATAAGATGAGACTACTTTTTTTTGTTTTCGGTGTGTCCCAAACAAAATAGACGACTGACATCCACAAAACACAAAAATCAATTCACACTCGTTTATGCAAAGCGAGTCATAGTCATCATTTTCTGCAACTTAACCGTGGCATTGGAATTCCACTTGACTGTTCAAACAGCAGCACCAACCAGGAGCAGCAGCAGAAGTCGTTCCAGCTCTGGCTTCTTTCTTTACGGACTGTAGTGATGTTGCCTCGTGTTCCCTCTTTTCATGTGACTTTGGAAAACAATTTATGTTAGGTTAGAGGGCGCATTTCAGTATATGCCTACAATGCATCCTTCTGCGGATGAGGTTTGTATGTTCCATGGGGCATAGCGAAATGATTTACATTTCTTAAACATTCAACACTTTCCTCTAGATATTTCCAATACTAAAATTTTGATTCTCGTTTGCCAAATCACTTTGGAAACTGTAAAGCTCTTAACAGCTGTGTGTTGTGGCGTGGTGGTCTAAAAGTAATTAAATTTAATGTGCTTCCAATTCTATGCAACTTTTACACAGATTAATTGTTTCTTTAACACAATGGTTTTAATAAAAGAAAATATGTATAGTATTTTTAATGTGTAGTAAAACAACAGACTTAGACCACAAACTTTATTTTCAAAGTCATGAACTTAAGTAAGAAATATCCCTAGATGTTTCAATTCCATTACCGCTAATTTAATACAGTTAATTAAACCTAAAAAATTTTTAACACCAAACTCATCTATTGATGATACACATGATAGATCAAAAGCTGAATGATAAGTCATTATACTTAACGATATGGTAACTATGATTTACATGAGTTTGAGGTCATTTCTCTGGGTGATTGAAAAATGTCTATATATTTCTGGGTCATTATAATGATTTCCTTCTTAGGAGCAAATTTACATATTAAACAATCATATCAAAATTATCTTCTATTCCATGGCAAGTGAATTATACATAAGCAATCGTATTAAATATATTCAAAACTTGTTTAATTTGTCGACATATTTTAGATACTACAGTATTGAAGATAATTTCCAAACCAAAAACAGCATCACATCACATCGAATCGCATCGCATCGCATGATTTCATATGGTTTAATAAACCATTTTTAATATAGAAATCTTTTAATACCTTTTGGCCATAACGTAATTAACCAAGCGTCATTATTAGGCAATACCCCTCTTCCACCCTCACTCTCTCTCACTCTGATAGATTTTTAAAACTCTGAGCGAGTACGTTTCATAGTTTGATGGCAGACACACAGCGATATATCAATAGATTGCCATAAAAAAACAAATTAATCAGTCAATAAAATCAGCATGATGACTAGATAAAATGTCAATTTTTTTTTATTTTAATCGCTTAAAAGTCCCAGCGTTAGCTAGAAATTCGTTCGTTTTCTGTTTGAAATTTATGAAAACTTTAAAAGAAAAGAAATCGTGTCAGCAGCTACTGTTTCAAAGATATCAGTCAAATCAAAGAAAAAAAAGTAAATATATATAATGAGGAAATGTTTCGTTGCTAAAATTAACCAGAAAAAAATAAATTTAAAATAAATGATAGAGATCTTTAAGCGAAAAATCTGTTTGTTAGACACTGAACTGACTTGACTGTAGAAAATTGACAGGTTTTTAAATGGATTTAAGTATCAGCATAAAAAAAAACTTTAAAGCTCAGTGCTTCTTTGATGGGTAATTAAGGTTTCTGATAGGATTTTATTGAACCCCTGTTAGCAAAATAACTTTTTAGGGGGAGTTTGTTCTCCAAGATAACGTTTGTGTCTTAAGTCTTTTGTTATTACACAAAAAGTTTATTATCGTTAATAGTGGTTTGATTAATCAGCAGCACACTTTTGCTTGATGGATGCAACCACAATGAAACATCTGGAAGTAAATAAATACTTAGTTACTTAATTGTAGGGGGCTAGGGGCATTATAAATCAGAGACAAAATATTTCTTCACATGTGTCGATATTCTGCCTTTTTCTCCAGTTGGTACCATCATATTTCGCGGACAATCGTCCACTTGATCCTTCTACTGCAGTCTAGATCATCGTCTATGTCTTCTTGCGTAGAATACGTCTTCGAAGCTTTCTCCTCTGGTTCCTCTTTATCCATTCTACCTGCGCTAGCCAGCATTGTCACGATATTTTCATGCGTTGATCTCGAGATACTATTCATACAGCTCGTGGTTCTTACGACGTCGACTCTCGCTGTTGTCTATTAGAGGTTCATATATTCTGCGAAAAATATTTCTTTCGAAGGATATGACCCAGGATACGTTAGTCGAAGTGTTTGCGTCAGTCGATGATTGACTTACTTGGCGTTATACTTATGATGCTACGAGCCAACGGTATTAAGCGCTAGACCCACCGGAGAACTACTTAGTTTCCTCCAAGAATCCCCAAATCATGTCAATGGATATATAAGATAATTCTCCCAGGTCCCTAAATATGGGCTACCTCGAATTTGGCCTTCCAGTACCGGCTTATAACGCGCAGGTGAAGATAAGATGTTCAGTGGATCCATTCTTATCGTTACAGCTTCTACAGATGACATTTTCCATGACCTTTAATCGTCTGGTCGCAGATCTACCTATCAGACAGTGTCCCATAAAAACTGAAACCAGCGTTAATACTTTGGGCCTGGGCTAGAGACAGAAGGTTTATGGACCTCCACCTACTCTAAATCGGCAAGATTTGTCTTGCAAGTGGACAATCTTTGGCCCATATCCACCACTCCTGCATCATTACATTATGACGATTCTTGCCGGATATGCTTACAAATCGCTAGGGCCCAGACAACTCGTTCCAATTCATGCGAAATATGTTAGATAGTCCCTAGTCTTGCCTGCTCAATTGCTCTGCAGTTTCTTGGAATGCCACTCTTCACTGAGGAACATATGAGGTGAATATCTTACTGCTGGATCATATCATTCAGATATATGTGGCAGTCCTGAGAAGATGTTGAGGTCAGGAATACTGACTGAAAGGGTTTTATTACGAAGAGCCATTGCATCCACACAAGGTCACGGCATGGTGCGCCATTTACGGCGGAGGTGTCATCAAGCCCTAGTTTTGCAAAGACGCCGTTGAAAACACGGATACTCTGACTGGTTAGCACTACAGAACCATGATCAACAAGGCGTTATTACGGCACAATGGGACTGGGGGACATATGGCTATACTAGGACCGACCAACTCTACACACAGCTCTTGCGACTTTACACATTTTGAGGAATGTTTTTAGTGCCGCCCGATTGCTTTGTTGTACCACTATAGGCTTCTTTCAAACCACAGATTCTGGAAGCGCTCAACAAGAAAATCCGACAAGAACGAACGTTTGAAAATGCGATAAAAAGACATCAGAAGGCCATCACTAATGGCGGTGGCTAACCAATTTTTCGGCTGCAGTTTTGGACACACCACATCCTTGGAAGGCTCATTTTAGACTTAAGAAATTAAGGGTTGAATTCCATACACGCTGAAAAATCTGTCTTTTGTTGTTGTTTGGATGCATATATAACGTTTTTGTAGCTTGTCACAAATATAGTATACTTGAGTCCAAACACATTGTGTTTGCTACTCTATATTTCATGTTGTTATAATATATATTTTGTGACTTAACTGTGGTTTTGTTTGTTTAAAGCTGCTGAAAACAAAAACGTGATGGACAACAAAGAAACAAAAAAGCAGCATATCTTCAATTCTTGAAAACAATGCTTGCACGTGATGGATGCTCCAAACAGATGCATGTTCCCTGTATAATGTTATAGAAACCTTTTTTCAGCGTGTATGACACTTAGAAATCAACCTTAGTCCTGTGGCTGTAAACGGAACTCAAACTAGTTTATGGCATACACTTTGTTAACCGCAAATGAAATGCACTAATATTCTTTTCAATATTAGTATAATAACCATTTTGTTAACTATAATACATCAACTGAGTTGTAAACTTAAACTATTTTTTAGCATCTCGAAAGACCTTTAGTCACAGCTACCAAGCAATCATCACCACAACCTCCAAAAAACCCTCAGCAGTTTGTCAGCAGTTTTTCGAATAACAAATAGTATTTTCTATTTCATTATTTGCTAAATGGCTATTAAATTACTCACCTTATTAACCTCTTCTTTATAGATTGTTAAATTAAAAAACAAATGCTATGGTAGAATCCTACTTGCCTGAGGTGAAAAGTAGAAGATGTAGTTAGTTTGACTTACTGGCTGGTTGGATGGCAAGCAAATGAGGCAACTTTAACACATTTAATTACATTTTAATATACATATGGCCTGAATACTTAGTCCCAGTGACGATATTATTCACCACATAATGTTAATTTCTATGCGACTATAAAGTGTTTGGGTATTGGTAGTTTTATGTGTCTGTGTGACATCTGACACGCAATACATTTGCTTGGCCGACTAATGATTACGAAAATACCAGTAGCCAATATTTGTATAGAGCGTGCATGCAACATTACACACTTATGTAACAAAGCCAGAAGCTACATAGAATATTACAGCAACGTCTTGCTGGCAACTGCCAACGACGAACAGCTAATGAAACCAAAGATGCGTGAAATATATTTAAGAATAACCTAAATAAACCAAAGCCTCTGAAAAATAAGATCTTTGCAACTTCGTCAGCCTCTAAAGGCAATAAGGCCACAATAGCATCCAAAGAGTGTAATGGCATCTATGGAACAGCAAACATTAAACATTTAAGTAGTTGTGACCCTTTTTGACCATAAGCACCACTGACAATGATAAACTATTACCTGTAATTTACACGGTTGGCAAAACTATCACATAACCATTACGGCTCTCACAGCTAAAAGGCACAAAAAAGTTGCCTTCCAATCGATCCTCTTACACCTATTTCTGCTCCTCCACCTAGGCCTTTTGCCTCATAATGTATAAATTGTAGAAGGAGGGGGGGATGGAAACTTTTGTATCTAAAGAAATATTACTAAGTCCTCTCGCATCAACTTTGTTACACGGTGGTGGACAATGCTCCTCTTGGAAAGGAACAACCACCACCCATTAACAAAGTTGGTTGTGACCATAACAATAACAACAAAGTTTAAAAGTTGCTACTCCTCGCAAAAGATAGAAGATTGGCAACAAAAAAAGGTACAGCAAATGATCATCATCGTATACATTACGTTCTGGTGGTCCAGCGATTATCATGAATTGATCTGTAAAATGTCAAAGCGAAAACTTAGAAGTACATAGAGCAAAAACACCGTAAAGAAGATGCCGTGAGCACACATCAGGCACAGTGGAGTGGAGTCTAGGTAAAGCTAACAAACAGTTATAAGTTTTAAATTCCACACAAACTGACGACTAAAATTAGTAGTTAAATTTAACTGTATGATAACCGGAGATGGTGATAATTAGACTTATTAGTCTATTGTTCGTGGAAGAACAAAGGGATTAAGCGTTAGCCCCACCCGAGAACCAGTTAGTTTGCATGAAGCAACTCAAGATCTTGTCTACGCTTATCTCCTTATCCTTAAATAAGTTGGATCCCACAGTAAGCCTCCGCCTGCTGTTACAGCTTCTATAGAAGTCATTCTCGTTACAGCTTCTATAGAAGTCATTTATCCTGACCGCGTGTATACCAGTTAAACAGTCTCTCATCGCAGCTGAAATAAGAATTGATACGTTAGGCCTGAATATACACTAGGGTGGACCTTGTGTCGATATTTTGGTAGATGAGGGCTCTATTCCGTGCCTTTTTGAAAAAAAATGACAATGCCGAAAACAAAAATTAAAAAAAAAAAACATTAGGGGTTGCGCACGAGCCGAGAAAAAGGTCCACTTTGCCAAAATTAGGGGGGAAATTGCCATAGGTCATCAGGGGTCACCCGTAGGGGGGAAGAATGTATGGCCGACCCCCATTAACTTTTTACCGCCAACATTTTCCCCCAAGACACCCACCCCCTATCTCCTCCCCTTAGGGGGGTCACCATACAAAAATGGAGGTTGCTCAGTATTTTCGAAAAACACCATAGGTCATCAGGGGTCACCCCTAGGGGGGCAAAATATATGACCGACCCCCATTAACTTTTCATCCGCAACATCTTTTCCGAACAAACTTACCCTCTATCTCCACTCCTTGAGGGACTCCCCATACAAAAATAAAAGAAGCTGTAATTGAGTAGTACTACTAAGCACTCTTAATATAATATAGTCAAATTAACATATTTTTGTTCGCTGATGGGTATTTCTTGCGGTAAGAATCGATAACATGTAGTAAATACTCTTTCTCTTCTTCGCCTTGACACAGTATTCTATTATAATCTTGTATCATTTTTACTCCTCTTTCGGCAGTGTCGTTCACAACGCGCAAGTTATTTACAATTCTACGACCTTCTTGATAGTCTGCGCGAGATTTCCAGGTTGCTGGATTTGCAAGAATGAAATCTTGCGATATTCCAAATCGTACAAATAAATTTTTGGTATTATGAGAGACGAAGTTGCTCAAGTCATTAGCCAAGAATTCCTCATTCACATCTTTGAATTTCACCTCGATTTTTTTTAACGCTGGTGCTTTTGATTACGACGCGAGGAGCTGGGGGAACCGGGTCGTCTTCTTCATCTTCTTCACCTTCTTCGTCTTCTTCATCTTCTTCACCTTCTTCGTCTTCTTCATCTTCTTCACCTTCGTCATTCTCATTTTCTAGCAATGCTTGGGCCATTTTGGCCTTCAACTCATTTGAAACCTTGTCATCGAAAAAGGCAAGGGCTATGTGCTCATGGGCGAGATACCATAGGTGACCGATAAATTTCTTTATCATTACCCGAGATAAATCCTGGTCAACGGACTTGTACTCGACGATGTCCTTCAAAAACTTCCAATCTTGATTCGGCGCCTCAGCTGCTCGAGAAGAACCAAACCATGCCTTGACGTAAAGTCGCACCACAAAAATACAAACGTGTCGAATACCATTCAATTCACATACAGATAAGTGAAAAGTTCTCCGAAACAAAAACATCTTGAGGCTGTAAATGGCTTTTGCCATCCATCGAGCATGGGAAACGGGTCCTGGAGGTCGGAAATGGTAATTCTCAAGTTTTTCACCCAGAAACAAAAGAATTAATTGTAGCATTTCTTTGTAGTCATCGCGAGGGTGTTTCTCCTTCAATTGATCTAAGCAAAACTTCTTTATGCCGACTTGCATTGCCACAGGAATTTTTCTGACGACTTGATCGTCTATCAAGCCAGAATGGAATGGTTTAACCTTTACAGCGTCCCATTCCTGTTTGAAACGGTCAAAGCAAGGAACGCCTGGTGCACTGGTCTTTCCCATTTTTGTCTCAAAAACTTCCCTTAGCACCAGTTCGTATACGTGGTGTCTGCAAGGTAAATATAAGATTTCTCTCTCCAACAGCCGCTCAAGAGCAACTGCGGCTCCGGAGAATGGGCCACTGTTCGTTGATGTCGTGTCGAAAGAAAGTCCTTGTATTCGATGTGTCATATGCCAAGATGCCAACAGTTGATAAACGGCATGTGCTATTCTCCGGCCTTTTCCTTTCCCATCTTCTACTTTGGGAACTCCAAGAAGTTGTTCTTTTTCTCCGTACGAGACAATTACCGGTAGACGGTCCACCTTCTTTGTACCCACAAAATCCAAAAGCATTTTGCCATCCCAATGGACTACGAAGGATTTAGCTGCGACAAGCTGGAGATGAATGAAACGCGTTGAAGAATAAGAATTCTGAATGAGAGCAAATAAATCTATGCGATCTTACTTCTGGATTGTCTTTCACATAACTCAGCATGTTCTCTCGATTTGAACGCCGACATCTCCGAAGCGACGTACGGTTTATTGTGTATTGTTGAGGATCGCGTCCAAATGCTTCTGCCGCCGCTATCATAATGCCGACCGCGTCTCGGTCAGTCTCTTTGCAGTTGTCCAAAGCTGATAGGACTCGTTCAGCAAAACATTGTTTGTAACCTCTTCTGTCACCAACATTTGACGGGCCAGCTTCTGCCGGGAAGTTTTCGTCCTGTCTCCCATTATCATCGCTTGAATCACTGCTTGAAAATTTAACCACTGCAATTGAACGAATTTCATTTGAATATAAACATTGGACGAACACACAAAGCGCGAAATAGCTTACCGCCTTTAGCGAACCGATCTCTACTAGATTCCGTTGCACGTTTGCGTCGCAACTCTTCTTGTTCTTCTCGCTCAGCTTTTCTTTTCCTCGTTCGAGTATCAGTAGCGTCCACACCTCCCATAGTTCCTGGCCGGCCATCTTCTCTTTGCTTTAGCAGAAACTCAATGTCTTCGGTATTTTTCATTTTCTCAAGGGCGTTGACGTGTGCGATGTCGAAAAGATTATCCAAGCTATCAGAAAACGTATTCTCTTTTTCTCTAGTGGACTCAGTCTTTCTGTGAGATGACTTTCTTAAAGCATCCCACTCATCGTGCAGCGCAGCTATTTTTCTTGTAACATCTCCTCTGGCTTTCGTCGGAATAGCTGCTTGGCGCCAAAAAATCATCACTGCGTCCGCGACTATAACCGCACTATTTTTCTTCGACATGTTTCGTTTGCGAATGTTGAAGAAATGCATTCTTAGCACTTGCTTCTTCGACGGTAATTTGTTCCCCGTAATATTCATGCTTGGATAACCAATCAAAAAAATATCGTCGCGCGATCTAAGTCGTGTTGTCATCTAACTTTTAAAAAACGGGAGAAAAATCAATTTACTTTTCGCGGTCGTCGGCACTTGTTGAATGACAACAATCGATGAATGAACTGCTATTTATAACTACTACGTATTTTGCAATATTTTACTGCCAGGTACTGATGAATGGGGGCATCTGCTAAGGGTGCCTATGTACCTGATTCAGCACGTGTGCGTTTCAAATTTTTCAAGACTTTCCCAACAATGACCACTCTTGAATATTGGTGGAATTTCTGTAAAAAAATCAAAAAAAATCAAAAAAATCTCGATATTGTGCAACTGTAAATACATAGATTTTCAGTATTTTTGTATGGGGAGTCCCTCAAGGAGTGGAGATAGAGGGTAAGTTTGTCCGGAAAAGATGTTGGGGATGAAAAGTTAATGGGGGTCGGTCATATATTTTGCCCCCCTAGGGGTGACCCCTGATGACCTATGGTGTTTTTCGAAAATACTGAGCAACCTCCATTTTTGTATGGTGACCCCCCTAAGGGGAGGAGATAGGGGGTGGGTGTCTTGGGGGAAAATGTTGGCGGTAAAAAGTTAATGGGGGTCGGCCATACATTCTTCCCCCGTACGGGTGACCCCTGATGACCTATGGCAATTTCCCCCCTAATTTTGGCAAAGTGGACCTTTTTCTCGGCTCGTGCGCAACCCCTAATGTTTTTTTTTTTTAATTTTTTTTTTCGGCATTGTCATTTTTTTTCAAAAAGGCACGGAATAGAGCCCTCATCTACCAAAATATCGCAAAAATGTCATTTCAAGGTCCACCTTAATATACACAGACGATTCATTGATCTACTCCTATCCTCTAAATTTGTCTTGCGCATACGCAATATGTTCCCCTCATCGACGTCTCGTCCATCATCACAGCGTTCTTGCAAAATATACTTACAAGTCGCTAGGAACATGTCACACGTTTCAATTCCTGGTGAACCTACAACCATTGAGCCAGGAGCCGTGACCGAATTTAGAGGTTGTCACAACCATATTAGATGTCACCACAACTGACTAGAGGTTGTGACAATGGTATCAAAGGTTGCCACAACCTATTAGAGTTTGTTTCAACTGAATTCCAGTTGTGGAAACTAAATTCAGGCTTGACAATCTCAATTCGGTTCTGACAACTGCAATTCGGTGGCAACAACCGAATTTTCGGTTGCTACAACTTAATTTCAAACAATTAGTTCTGTGAGCATGTAAAATGGTCGCTAGTTCCGCCAGCTCATATACTCGAGAGTTTTCCGGAATGTCCCTAAGCCCTAGCATCCATTTGAGGTGAATATTGTCCTGCTGTGTCATCTTATTAAGAGATCTCCGGCAGTCCTGAGCAGATAATGATAACTGATTCCAGGTACTTGATGACTGCCTGACTGTCAGAGAAGACATTGAACCCAATGACAGCAGGATTATTATCCTTCAGCAAGCCAGTTACTTCCCTACACACTGCAAAAAACCGCTTCAGCAATATATTGCGGGAACCATGTGCATGATTGTCAGCACTGTTTCCATGAATTGAAGATCTGCTGCTTTTTTGTTTCTTTTTGTCTGTCACGTTTTTGTTTTCAGCAGTTTTCAACAAACAAAGACATATTTGGGTCACATATAACATTTATTATATCATATTAATCATTGTGTGTCAAACATGTAATATTTAATAGCAAACTGAATGTGTTTGGTCACAAGTATACTATATTTGCGACAAGCTACAAACACGTTACATTTGCATCCAAACAACAAAAAACGAGAGATTTTTCCACGTGTATGCTAGAAGCGCCTCTCACTTATATTCTGCTGGCTAAGATTATACAGGAGTGTACTTCCTCCGACAACTACCTATAATATTTAAAAATGAATGTTCGTCTGTATGTCCTTTATAGAATCGTAAACTATGCATTTGATCATGTGATGATATTTAGTAAATTTGTTGTACATGAGCCCACGAAGTTTTCGGAGTTGGTACGACCAATTTTCGACAGATGGCTCCACTGTCATTCCAATGAATTTCATATATTGCCGTGACAGTTCATGCTGATTTGAATTGAAACGAAAATCATATGGAACCAGACTTTTATTGAACATATAATTTGATGGCAAAACAAGGTTTGCCGGGTCAGCTAGTACTATATATTTATTTATGAAGCTCATACTGGCGTATAGTGCTGTTTCCATAAATTAGCTAATATTGTATGCGGTCTGGCACAGATATGAGTCAATCATTCTTTCGAGTGTTTTCAGACGGAAATTGAGAGGCTGATTGATCGAAAGTCCTTTGGACTAATATGTGATGGTTTTCTAGCCTTGGAAATAAATACCACCTTGGATTCGCTCTGTCTAATAGGAATATAAGACAGCTTAACGTAGCTTGTTTAACGGTTTAGAAGCTAAGGGATTCAAAATGTGTAATCCATTTTGAAACTTCACTGGCACTAGTTATACCATCAGGAATTGGTGACTTGTTAAAACTTCATATAGCTCAGTGCAGTATTTCATTAGTAAAGATGTTTCCCGCAGCTTTTGGGATCTGCACACTGAAAATCCAGTCTGTTCGTAGGTTGTCACAATTATAGTATAATTGTGTCCAAACAAATTGTGTTTGCTATTCAATAGTACATGACGGAGTCAGAATAATTAATAGGTTATAATACATGTTTTTGTGAACCAAATGTGGCTTTGTTTGTTGAAAACTGCTGAAAACAAAAACTTGGCACAACAACGAAACAAAAAACCAATAGATCTTCAATTCATGAAAACAATGCATTAAAACACATACATGGTTCCTGTAATATGTTGCTGGGACCATAATTTTAACGTGTAAATTATAATTTTAACCCACTGTGTGTTTAAAAGCCGCCACAACTTACAACTATACATATGAGCTGGCTATTATACAAAGTCAATGCGTTTTCTTTTCCGATTCTTTTCGTTAAACATTCTGGCCACAATTGAATTGCAAAGCGTACAAGCTCATACAAATATATGTATGTGTATACACAGGTCGGTCGGTGATCGGTCGGTTGCTCCACTCATCTATAGGTATGCATCTCTAACTGTCTTTACATCTTATGTTTAACTAACCCAAAAGTGTGTGTGGCAATTGTTTACCCAAAACCGTCATCATCATCAGCAACAGCAGCACCAATAACATCAACAACAGCATCAGCAGCCACATGCAACAAAATATTAGTCGCAAACAACATCATATGGGCTCAGCGTCATTTTTTATTGCTGCTGGCTATTTGGGTTTGCACTCCAGCAATTTTCTTGGTGGCTTTTTTCCCATGTCCTACACTTGGGTTATATACTCATTCACTCACTCACTTACTCACTCATTCGCCCAGTCGCCCAAATGTCCCCTCCACACCAAAATAAAACGTTTGTCAACCTCATGCTATAGAAAAAGCAGCAACTGTTTTTTGTTTCTATTTTCCGCTTCATGTGGCGATAACAAAAATGTTGGCAGCAATATTGACATTATGAGTGACAGTCGATTATTTATTATGTTGGTCAGAAGAAGCATCTTTAGGTTGACAATGTTGGCAGTATTTTTCTTTGTTTTGTTTTCGGTGAAAATGGATTTCCAGTAGTGGCACGAAAAAAAAACTGTTAACAAAATTCTTACAAATTAAGAAAATTCTTAAAAAAACTAAAAATAAAAACAATTACAACTTACATGATGAGGCGAATGTGTTGGGAAGTCTTAAGAGGAGAATGATCTACGCACATGAAGGCATCTGGAAATTATCGAAGAATCTCAATTGGTTTAGCTTAAAAAGATGTGTTTATTTATAAAAAAGTTGTATTGAACACGTAAAAAAATCTGATGTTGTTTGGAGGCAAATATATAGCGTATATATCTTGTCACAAATATGGGATACTTGTATCCAAACATATTGTGTTTGCTATTCAATATTACATGTTGGAGACACAATGATTAATGTGTTATACTGTATGTTTTTGTGGTCCAAATACAGCATTGTTTGCGATACAAATATAGCTGTGTTTGGTGCAGTCTTCACTTCAGAGAGACATTGTTCTCAGCCTAAGCTACTGTTAGTGCAAGTGTATAACTGTATTCATGCATTATTCTTTCAGTCAGTGTTTTATAAATATTCCTGAATGTGTGTGTAAATAAATTGAGTGTTTTTATGTTGATTTATCAGTTGCGATTTTGTTGCATGCAGTCAGTCGTCAATCGATCGTTTGGGAAGAAACATACGATTGCTTCGACATAAGTATTTGAATGTTTGGGACGGAACAGGTATATAGCACCACGTTAACCTTTACTCCAGGAGTTGACTTTACTGCACCATTACTAGAAAGTTGTGACATTTAAATATAGATATAAACAATTTTGACGTTTATGTTTATTGTATGTGAGTCGTGTTCATGATAATGTGGCACCGACCATCTTACATATCATTCGACGACGGTCACCTCTCTTAGTGCAATCAATCCCATTACATCCCATGAAGGGATTAAAAAAACCGATTCCCATTACATCCCATGAAGGGATTGGGGAGAGCCTGAGAGCTGTGAACTGTTCACTTTCTAATTTTTTACTCACTGATTAGGACCTACAGTTTTACACCGGTTCCGAATGGTATTTTGAGAATCTTTTTTATGGCTAAGTTCTCAATAGTGTCGCCATCACTAAGCGAGGTGGTCGTCAGGAAATGTTAAGCACAAGAGTCGCGCACACTAGCCATTGGACCACCGACGGCCACCCATGAAGCGATTGGGGAGAGCTTTTCACAACAAGTGATTTGTGCCCTTTCTATTTGTACACTCAGCTTTTTCATGGTGAAGCACTCGTCGAAAGAAATTTAAGGTGGTTAGAACTGGGATCAACCCCACAATTATTGCACCACCGACAGCCACGAAGGTTCTAATTATGAAAAGCTCTCCCATATCCCTTCAGAGAATATAAGGGGAATATATAAATATATACAAGGGATTTAACAAAAGGTATTGTCTTAATTGTACTAGACGATAAGTTACGCCTTTACCCTCTTATACTCAAACAGCCCATTCGTCCAAAATTTTCCAATTTGGAAATGTTGCACTTTCACTCCATTGATTTCAGTCAGACTACTTATATAGATGTGTAAGACAATTTAGTCTCCCTAATGTGCTTTTTGACCAAAAATTATGGCTAAGTATTTCATAGAGTTTGATATATTTAAAAACTTCCTTGACTACAAAGTAAGGCCATTCAAAAGCGGATATCTTCGCCTTTCTAGTGAATATGATTCTTTCGGATGTACTCGACTTTACGCTCTGTGCTCTTGAATGGGCCGAGGGAATCTATGGTTGCCTCATTATTACGACAACTATAGTAAATTTTCGGCAATAATTAATGTTCATCACAAACATTATATGTTAAGTGTAACTACCTAAATCCACCAAAATAATAGTTGTGTAATCATATTATGGTCAAAATAGTATTATTTGCAATCAAGAAACATCATAAGTCAGAATGTAACTAAACAACAAAACAAAAAATCGTTGCTACAATCATATTGTGGTTGACATATTGCATATATCTACTATATACTGATAAAACTTAAATAAATAGTTTCCCATTATATTCCATGAAGGAATCGGGGAGAGCTTCTCAGAACCAGTAAGCGGTGCGCTTTCTAGATTTATAGTCACTGATTGATTGGGACCTACAGTTTTACACCGGTTCCGAACGGTATTTTGAGAAGCCTTTTCATGGTTAAATACTCGATAGTGTCGCCGTCACTATGCGAGGTGACCGCCGTCGAAAGAAATTTAAGGTGGTCAGACCAGGGATCGAACCCAGGATCTCAAGTACAAGAGGCGCGCACACTAACCATTGCACCACCGACGGCCACTGATATACTGATTGTGACTTCAAAAACTACGTTTGCTTGGAATTATTTATGAGATAGTTCAAATGTCTTTCGAGACACCTTACGGTGATAATATGTTAAAGTTAATTTAAGATTTTTTCTAATCGTTTTTTTTATTTATTTCAAAATCAGTCTTAATATATTTATTATCACTTAAAACAACTTGAAATTCCAATTGCTACTACTTCATTGAACCCAACAGCTTTGCCACATAAATTCGCTGTCTTGCCATCTTCCGCTCTTCTTCTTCACAAGATATTTTTAAGTTCACCCTAACAAAAATATCTTAATATTCAAATTTATAACATTATATATAAACAAATTGAGGTTACATATGTTTAAACAATTTACGATATTAACAATAAATATTTGTTACAGTCGCACTTCCAGTCACAAATGCAGTGCTCGCTCTCCCATCTATATGGACTAACAGCAACTCCTCCAGCTGAATCTTAACTTAAAACTTATGATTTAAATGAGGTGAGTGCAATTTTTGCTCCAAAGATTCTCAGGCATATTTGGGAACAGTCAATAAATGGGGGTATCGAAGGGGGAAGCGGTGCACCACAAGTATTATCATTCAAAATAATTTTTATTTTATACAAGATTTTATTGGTTCTTTTATTTGTTAATACATGTCTTATAAATTTTCGTGCTGTTGCTGTTGTTATTGTTGTTGTTGTTTGGATTGTTGTGTCCTCCTCTGTATTAGTCGAGTAGTAGAGCCTCGTTTGGTGGTGGTTCCAAGCTGATTTGTATGGTGCGATTCATAATGGAGGCATAAAATAAACAAAATGACAAAATGGAATAATAAAATTTTATGATAATTGTTTTTTTCTGCTGCTTCTTCTTCCTATTCCTTCGAGTTTGCATTTGCGGGATGCAATAAATGAACCGATTTCAGGTGGTTGTTATAATAAATTTCAGGATAAACTAAATGGGATTTTCTTTTGTGGTTCGGGGATAATTTAAAGTAATTGTTCTGAAGATGGAGAGCAAAAAAAAGTGCCGGAGCACAAGGTGGCTGGCTTGAAACCCTATGGACTATAAATAATAAAAATTAATGAAAAATTGCAGAAAGTTTGATAATGATACGAATTTTTGCAAGTTATTTGAAATTATTTACCTGTTTTACATTAATATAATATAAATTAACTACAAGTTGCAGCAAAGGTAACCATATGATGTCAACAATCTCAAACAACTTTTGGGAGATATAATTGCGAGAACAACTAATATCGTTTCACAATTATTTGAAAATAATTCCTCAATAATGAGCACTTAATGTGCATGTAGAATATTGTTTGGATCCAACGAGTCCAATCATTTCTTCTTTGGTGTATAATTATGCTAAATTTTGAACTGTTGGAGTTTCAAGACAGAACAGACTTCGATCTGGCAGATTGGTCGAAAATAATGAAGCTATTACACTGAGCCTCCTACAAAATACCTAAACATCAACGTAAAGACAATCTACCCAGTATCAGTATTTTTAACACGCCCTTCGACGTATTTGGAAAGAGGATTTCCACCTTTTCCCCTTTCAATATCCAGCTAGTCCAAAAACTAAACCCTTGGGATCCCGCATTGTGCTTAGAAGCAAATATGGTTACTTTTGCCGCATATTGTATAAGTCTTCTGTATGGTTCGATTTTCTATGCTAATGCTTACTTACTTAATTGGCCACGGTCAATCTCTTCGAATCAGGAGCCTAACACAACGATGGTAGCATAATTTTTTCAAAATTTTATCTATTATATTATTATGTAGTTATTGATGACAGTATATTTCTGTTAGATTCAGAGTACGTTGGTTGGAGTTATTAATCCGAATCACTAAAATTTTATTGAATCGTGCATCGCCCTTAGACACATAACTGGAGATGAGTGCGATATGAAATACTTATTAAAACTAAAACTTATTTTAATTAAATAGTTGGGAAAAGTTTAATGAATTTTAAAATAAATGTATTTAGTTATATAAAAACCGTATCTTAGTTACAATCTGAAACACATAAAGTGAAATTATAATACCATTTATTAAATTTCCTAAATTTCTCTACCTTACTGAAGGTTTAATAATTAGGTTGGGTTTAAGGTTTTACAAAGTTCGTTGCTTAAGTCTTTCGTTTGAAACACCACAAACCGTTGGGATGGTGAAATAACAAAATACAAGCAAACCCAGAAGATGAACGACAACACTAAACGGAAGTAAATCAATGTCATGATCTTCCAAGCAACCCAGAAAAAGGCATTTAAAGATATTTAGGTGGTTTCCTTTAGATTTGCTGTGTTGTTTTTTTGGCAACCCAAAAATTATGTTAACCATTAACAATTAATGCGTAACAATAAATAATCGCACACAGTTAAAAAGTTTAAAAACAAGCATTTAGCAAAATTAAAACACAAACACAAGAATTTATACTAAAATAACACAAAAAGAGGTTAAATTAAGAATCTGATGTTTATCAGAATACCAAAAATCACCCTGCCACAAAATAAGAGGAAACTATTACAACATTTATTAGACAGAGGTCAAGAAATAAATTTGCCACCAAACTAATGTTAAAGAGTTTTGGGAAAATGAGAGCAAAGAAACCCGGAAAGAAAATTCGTAGAATTTCTCATGAAGAAAATTTGTCCAAATTGTTGAAATTATTTAAAGACGCGACAAAAAACACGTTAATGATTTGTTAAATATACTTAATATTCTGTTGTGTCTTGGTTGGTTGTTGCTTGTTGGGATGACATCTTAATTAAATACTTCTCTCCTTAAGAATTGATATCAACATTCAACGACAACATCTCCTCCTCACACCACACATTTAAACTTTATACATATTTGTCGTTATACCTAAGTATATGTATAATACACACATCGTATTTTAACTTTAACAAATTACTTAACATTAATTTAAATTTAAAACACTCGCAAGCTGAGTGTCTTACCCTACCACTGCCAACGTGTGACTACCGCCGCCGCCGCCACCAGCGCCGCCGTTGTCTCTAGATGAGCGCCTGTATGCCTGCCTGCTGCCTCGTGTGTTCCTCATATGTTACGTTTGTTATCTTTATGCCTTAATTTCCATTTGAATTTATATTTGTCGCCTAAATTGGAACTGTTGCACATGGCATTGTATGACTGAACAGAATCGGTTCCAAAACGCGTCTTCTGTCTGCATCATTATGGGGCGAGAGAGTGTCTAAATGTCTTAATATCATGTGTGTTTGTTTTCTGGTTTTCTATAATGAAGTCATCTGTTTTTTTTTTCTTCTGGATTGGCTCGTTTAGACAATATGTAGGTCCAAGTATTGATACTATATAGAGGGTGACGATGTTGGTTCACTTCAGTTCGATTCGAATCGCTTTTTGTTGTTGTTGAAATGCAAAATTAATAACATTTGATTAATAATGTCAATTTAAGGAAATATTCAAATGAGTATTAACATTTTAAAACAAAAGACTTAACACACAAACCTGAATGAATGTCATACACAAAATGTAAACGGGTTTAGTACAACATTTTATTATTATAATAAACATAAAAGGAAATAAAAATAACTTATTAACGTTTTATAATTGTAGTCCATTCTGTGAAAAAAAACTAATTTGTTAGGAATTAACATATTTTGTTAAATTTGTCAGATCTTTGAGATTAAATTTAGGAGAGGCATCAGGCGTTAAAAAGACAATATAAAAGGAATTAAAAGCCTAGACGAATGGATGGAAGTTAGTAAAGAAAGTACTAAATGACAATAATTATGAAACTGAAACTGCTGCCAAGATTTCTTTAATAGATTTACTTGGACAGTGTACTAAAGATAAAATAATATGGCTGCTCCCAGCCCATATCGGGCTAGAAGGCAGCCTTATAATCTACAAGTCGTCTATTTTTTTCGTGGGTTTTCCCCCGGATTTGTTGTAATACAAATATCTGGTCGATAATTCGTTTTCCAGGCGGCGTTAGGTCCGATCAGGTCTGCAACAAACAGCTTTGTACATTTACTCGGGTCTCCTTTTCTGAAATCAGGACACAGTATGCTAAGACTCCAAACGTCGGGCATGCATTCGTCTAGGCAGATTTTACATAAGAGCTAATGCATACACCTTTCCAATGCATAGCCGCCAGCCTTAAACAGCCTGTAGTCCATCAGCACTAGCGGCTTTGTTGTTCTTAAGTCGGGGACAGTCGGCGCCATCGTTCTGTATTTGCTTAACTCCCACATCGATATTGAAGTTTCCTGGAATAAGTAAAGCAGAGAAGTGATTTCTCCATATTCCCAACATATTTTGCACATCTCTCCTCCTTATCTCTACAAAAAGAGGGTTCAGATTCTTAGCCGTTGGTTTGGCCTTGCAGTTTTCGGTAGAATTTACGGACCTTAAACTTCCTTCTGTAAGCTCAAATTTGGTCACTCTCGCTTCTTAAATAAACGGGTTTCCTGTCCCTTCTTCTCCTTACACCGCTCCGTCGCGGCTCGCGTTTCATCTGACCGAAGCATTGCCATACGTACAGCGTTCTTTTCATCACCTGTCATGCGACACACTTCATCGTACCATGGTTTGTCTTTAAATGTACTTCTCCTCTACATAAGTCGTGGCTATCTTTGGTAATTGCAGCATTCCGATGTCCGGCTTTCTATATGTCTGTATGTCTGGTTTGCGCGAACCTTTGCTGCAACCAGGAAGTGATCCATATCGATATTAACTGCTCGAGTTACACGTACATCCTTTACACTACTAGAGTGCCTTCTATCAGTTACCAGGTTATCAATCTGGTTTTTCGTCTATTGATCAGAGTATATCCAAGTAACCTTGTGGATGTCTATATTACTACTCATACTACTGACAACCATGATTTTCGCAGCCACAAAATCTAATAGTATCATTCCGTTGATGGTGTGTAGAATAAATTTAAGACATTTTCCCTGCCGACTTTAGCATTAAGGTCATCTAGAATACTTGATGTTATGACCAGGGCAGCGATCGTATGTTTCCTCTAGCCGCTCACAGAACATATCCTTGATGTTATCGTCTTTCTCTTCTATCAGGGCATGTAGACAATTTAGAGCTATACTGTACTGAGAAATTACTTTTGCAGGAGCTATGGTGACGAGGAGGAGGTGAAGTTGAAAGAACACCTTATGTGTCCGTGCACCGCTCTTTCCAGAAAGCGGCGGGCGTCATTTGGCTCACACTTCCTTGGAGAGTTAGCAAATCTTATGCATCCAAACTGGTTCAACGGGACGGACAGGGAAAATACCATATTTTCGTTTTGTCCCTGTGGTATCACAGTGGACTGACATGCACTCTAACCTAACCTAACCTATGCAATTCACCAACAACATATAAATCCATATATGTATTTAAATAAAACGAAAATATATTCTACTAAGTTGCAATGCTGAGATGGCCACTCAATTTATTAAAAACAAAAGTTTGAAAACCCTCAAACGTCAGACCAGATTATCTCGCCACAGTCATCAATGTCCCCGGCTCATATGGACACTGGTCAAATCCTCGCATGTGCATAGGAATAACTATATGAAAATGATCAATAATCAGCTATGCAGGAAAGAACACTAACAGCAACAAAAACAACAACAACTACAAACAATAATAATCACAACAATAATGGACAATAACAAAATTCTAAATAACTTTACACAATCATCTACAAAACGATCGATCTTCTTGGAACCCACCAAGGCGACGATGACGATGAGGACGAAACGGATGACGATGACTCGCCTGGTGCATGGGAGGTGTTCAGGAGTATATAAAATGCGTTAGAGAAGCGTTAGCAAAACAACCGCAATACAGAAATTCTTATGGAACGTCCAAACAGCCAAACAACGATGCAATTCACCTGTCGCTTAAGATTGCAACGAATGTTTTGTCTGGCCATAAATATCTTGAAGTTCCAAACGTCACAACCCAACATACATACATATGGACATATGTGAGCATGCGCAGCTAGCACACTTGACTTGTGGCTTACAAAATGTTTGCTGAATTTCTGAAATATTGAAGGCAATAGTCAGGCAGTGTGGCCGGCAGCCTGGCATGTACGAGGAGTACAAACAGAGTGTACGAGAATTGTGAACTAATGCAAAATATGGTCATGGAGGTCACCACACCACACGTGACCTCCACACGACGTTTGCAATGGAATTGAGCTTGCAACTATGTACTAGTACGAGTGTATATAAATCTAGTGAATGTCTTGGGAACCATGACTGGCACGGACACCATACCATCTTCTTCGATCTTTTGTATTTCCTAAGCTTCTTCAGTATTGTGTCTTTTGTATTTGGCTAGAGGTTCTTAACATATTTGTTTCATTGTGCTGTTATGCCGATATGTTCCATGTGAGATGTGATCGATCGATTGATCATATTTTTGAATTTTTTGTTGCCTTTCCTTTGGGTTTCTATTGGTTGGGTTCCTTTTTGGGGTTGGTCAGTTTTGTGAGTAAATTCTGTAGACAAAATTGGAAATTAAATAACATTTGCAGTTTAAGAATTTATAGAGTAGTAATTTTTTTTTTTTTTTTGAAAACAATCTAGGCACAACAGGATGCATGCTAAATTAGATTTCCCTCTATGACAACTTCTAGAGTAGTTTTTCTGGGAACGTAACTAAGTGTAGGCATCTGTCATAATGTCTTAGATTTATATCTTAGGAAATTAATCAATGTCTTATGAAATACAAGAAATACAATACAAGAAAGGTAAACGGTCAGTGGGGAATCCAGGCACTACATAAACCACTCGCAGATAGACTAGTGACTGCATCAAAAGTTGACAACTAATAAACCTGTAGATTCAAGAGATTTGGTAGACCTGTAGGCTTTTGGTTTCCGACTCACATTATAAAAAAATTTTCCCATTACATCCCATGAAGGGATTGATGAGAGCTTCTCACAACCACTGAGCTGTGAGCGTTCTAGTTTTTACTCTTACTGATTGGGACCTACAGTTTTACACCGGTTCCGAACGGTATTTTGAGACCTACCTAAAGTTATACACCAGTTCAAGAAGCAATGATTTTTAAAACTTTAATTGATAGAGCCTCTGATACTAGTTAAATTGGCCGAGCCAAGGAGGACTGAGATAGATACAAATTGGAGTCAAGGAGGAATACGTATACGCTCAGGCGGGCCAAGATAAATGTCAAGTTGAGTCTCTGTGACCCAAGAGTAGGTGCATCTGAGGATCTATGTGGGCACTGAACTACCTCCCATTTCCCTGCCAATTAGAGTAATAGCGAGACCAATGTAATAAACTATATTTAACATATTTTTGAAGCTGCACAGAGTTTGACTCAATCACGGATTAAATAAGCTATCACTATGTTAAGTTTGGTTAGAAAGAGTGGATGTTACTACTGACACACTTAGTCCAATTAGATCCGTTGTGATACCACCGGACGTCATGTTCGGTTCCTAACGTTGGACCTGTAAATTAACCTAGTAAATTAACGAAACATATTTTAGTCCCTAGCGAACCAGATGGTACTCTAGAAAATGAAGGAGTATTCATAAATGTTTGTTAGATCCAACATGAAGTACGATTCTAGATATTGTTTTTAAAATAAATGAAAAAATTGGGGAGCGTCTTACAACCATTGAGATGTGCACTTTAAAATTTGTATACTCACTGATTGGTACCTACAGTTTTACATCGGTTCCAACCGGTATTTTGAAAAGTACTCGATATTGTCGCGGTCAGTATGTGAGGTGACTGTCGTCGAAAGAAATAAAAGGTGATCAGAGCGGGGGACGAACCCACGGTTTAATGTACAAGGGATCCGCACACACTAACCATTACACCACCGATGGCTTTGAGAAGCTTTGTGATGGCTAATTACACGATAGTGTCGCCATCCCTACGCAAATGTTTCGGTGGCATTAAGAATTCAAAGGTGATGTGTATGAAACTTGAACTTTTATTTTGATGAAATAGGAAGTGGCTTGTTGATTGCAGAATACTATTCCTGCAGCGATGAAAGCCAATATATTTTTTCACAAGCCAGGCGTATTTCAAATCAGTCTTTCACAGCTCGACATCAGCCCAGGTATCCAGCATAAATCTTAACGAGATAACAGTTTTATATTCCTTTCATATGGGTGCCATTACACAGGGACTTTGTGGGTGGCTGGATAAAGAAAACGCTGACAAATACTAGGGGCCGCCTTATATGGGAATTGAAGCATGTGGAAATGCCCCAGCGATTTGCTAGCATTTTCTTCGTGAAAGCTTCTTATATGAAGATTTATGAAGTTATAGCGAGTTGGAATACTGCTACCGACTTGTAACCATTTGCTGTGTAAAAGCTCTTATATGATGTTTCAGGAAAGGAGACTTGAGGAATGCATAGTAAACGATCAACAAAGATCTGGTCGTTATTGGATAGGAGGAGATTTAAGTATACTATTTCTCTCAGGATCTTAAGCTAGCATTAGTATTGATAATGCACTGTCTGATGGCAGGACATAGAGCTAGGCTAAACCATGAGGAAGAGGAAATATCAAGTTAAAATTCTCTCTGCAAAGGATGGTCTACTATGAAATTCACTTGCTTAGACACCACTAAAATTCAGGTTTTCTAGGCATTTCTTCTAGGCATTGACCTCGAAGCGAACTAAGTTATCCTACGGAAGTGCTTGAGTCCAATCTCACTAGGGTGATCTATCACTAGCACCTACCGTAAATTAGGGCCCTTCTAATTACTATTTCCGCCTGCTGCTACACCTCTGTTACCTTCCCCACCCATGGCAAAAACACTAATTAACACTTACAGCCGTTCCAGTGTATGGCTCAATTCATACTCGCGCGTGTACAGCTCGCATTCTGTTGCACTTATGTTGCTGCAACAACCTGTGACTGACTAAGCCTTCAATAATAGTAATATGGTCTTCCAGGCCACTCCATAAATGGCACCACTTCATGTTGCACACACACACGTACAACAACATCAACACATTTTATTTTTCATTTGTGGTTCGTTGTCCTTTTTTGGTAGTCCTAATAAAATGCGTTAACTTTGTTGTATTATTTTTGTTGTTGTTGGTGGTGGTGGCGTTGTTGCAGATTGCTTTCATCTTTTCCTGAAGCTTTCCTCCGCGTTACTTCATATGCTTTAATTTTGCCGCCTTGTGCGTGTGGCAAATAGAGAAGTTTTTCTAGTTTCCATCGATAGGATTTTCCAAAATTTTCTACGATTGGTTTTCGTAGTCTTTTAAAGTTTTAGCCTTCGATGCGGTTTATTGCAAGTTATAACAAAGTAATCTCACAGGAATGTGTATCTTGTAGTTTTGGACGGCACCTGACTGACCGACCGACCGATCATTCACTGCGTAAATCGATAACAAAGCGGCCGACAGAAGGTTAAGATGTTCAAGAGCGGTACTAGGTGTAGTACATAGTTTTGCCATAGATGGGAGAGGGAATGAAGGAAATCAGTGGTAAGAAAGAATTATCTTAAAAAGAAAAGAGTGCGAAATAGAATAATGAGTATTTAAAAATTTAGGTTTGCATGCAAATCTTTGAAACTTTAGGTCTCATGCAACAAAGAACCAGATACACTGTACAATAGGTGTTAGTTAAGGTAAGGTAATCTTACCTTAAATTAAGTTAAGAAGCGAGAATACTTATATATCGATGCTTCGTGTAAGTATCTATTTCTGCGCATACACTTCAGCCAGTGTACCGGCCTGTTTCTTACACCCGATTTTTTTTCAAATGAAGTTATTACTCAGTGTTCTCTCCCACTCCTTCCCTTGATATAATCCAAACCAGGTATTATAACCACGGATAGATTTCATAATCTTACAAGCTGAAAATCGGTATTTTTTGTTGGTTGGATACAAATATAACGTATTTGTAGCAATTATAGTATAATTGTGTCCACACAAATTGTGTTTGCTATTCAATATTACATGACGAAGTCAGAAAATTAATGGGTTATAATATATGTTTTTGTAGCCCAAATGTGGCTTTGTTTATTGGAAACTGTCGAAAACAAATAAGTGACAGACTACAAAGGAACAAAAAGCAGCAGATCTTCAATACATGAAAACAGTGTTTGCGAATATATACATGGGTCCTGCCATATGTTGCTGGGGTAAGGCAGTTGGAGCAGGGATCGGCTACACGTTCTCATATACAACAGTCGTGCACACTAACTATTGCACCACCGAAGTTCAAACCTATTAGTAATGGGGATGACTCAAAGGATTCCAGTTGTAACCTTCTCGATGAGATATTTTACAGGATATTTTAAATCTGTAACTGATTTTGAACTACCAGCTTTGGTCTCCATTCCATGCAAGACAGAAATTGGCTTAGTGGTGGCAAATGAAAACATAGCAATTGTCAAAAATGGCCAGCACAAAAATAAATCTACCAATTGGGCAAGCTATAATACGACGTTCCAGTTACTAAGCTCACCTCCAAACTTTTGTGAACCACCATAAATCTAACTGTGCAACCAAAACGTAATATATTGATATCTCATTTAACAAAATCAGTCTTTGCGCAAAATTTCGGCATTTCGTTCTGAGGCCTTTTTATCATAAAACACGTTCCAATCCGCCCCTGTTACCGCTAACCCAACATCCTCGCTAAGTTACAGTTATAATCATACACGCGTTTCTGGCCCAAGAAACGCCAGAAAAACATCTGTGTTTGGACAGTAATGGCTTTTTGTTTTTGAAACACACGCTCGCAAGTTTTATGCAATTTTATGTGTGCGAGCTGCGTTCCAAAACGAAAGACTAAAGCAACAAACTTGATGGCTGCTTGTGTAGAGCTTTACGTTTCGTGCCTCGCTGCGGTTGCGTTGATGTTTTAAAATGCAAAAGTTCAAAGTTGATTTGTACTGTTTGCCTGAGTGTTAATGAATTTGTTTAGTTTAAAGTGTATTGTTTGCTGAATATAGATGGACGAATGAACAGACAGACGTTGATTGTCCGTCCGTCCACTTGTCCATCTGCTTGACCGGGCCGGGTACTGTTGCTGAGTGGATGACTGAGTTCTTTTTTTTTTTGTTTTATTACTTCTTTTAGCTGGTTGTTATTTGTGTGGTGAATTTCATAAATCAACACAATGCATCATAAAATAATAATCAATCATTATCGTTACTGTTGTTTTTTTTAATTTTTTTGCTCAATAGTGTTAACATTTTTTAGCAGCAAAATAAAAAAAAATAAACTTTTTTGATTAGCTTTGAATTGTTTGAATTGCTGTCAAAACATACAATCACCCTCAATAGAGCAATGACGATTGTGCACGAAAAAAATCAACTACAACACAATTTTATTTAAATTTTTTTATTATATTTTGTATAAAAGCACGAAACATTGGTCATATCATTATTGATTGGCCTGAAAATAAAGCGTGGGAATATTTGGTGTAACAAAAGTAACAGTTAAATATTTTTAAACCATTTAAAATTACTCGTCTACTGAACAATGTTCTGTTTAAACTGAACCACAATTTACCATTCCTGGCTGCCTCTCTATTTCTTTCACACATTTGAGGGGCCATCATAATTCACAACTTTTAATAGCCATCTTTAAAGAAAATTCCCCTTTGTTGTTTGGTATTTTGTCGTAAACTATTAAAAGACATTTTGTCTGATTTATGGAAAATTAAACTCTTTTGCGGTTTATCCTTCCAAACAGCCGCCTATTCTGCCTCGTTGTTGTTAAGGGGGAAGGGGTGGTTACAAAACTTAATTATTTTTCTTTTTCCATTAGTACGACTCTATTGGCTTTAAACCATTCCAACTACATCAGGTTGCCATTAACGGGAAGAGGAGTAAGTTAATTAGAGGAACAATTAACAGGAAAGTTTTAGGAAGTGTTGTACGGCTGATAGTTTTATGGTTTATTGATAAGACTTTAACCTCAAAAATCAATAAAATTTAATACAAATTTAAACAATTCAAATAACCTGAGCTTTACCCAATTTTGTGAGTTTGAGTTGCGTTCCAAAACGAAAGACTTAAGCAACAAACTTTGATTGCAAAAATATTAGATTCATATAAATACCATTAGTAACTTTAGGACAGTACAATAAATAGTCTAATAAGAGTTTTGACCAAAGAGAGTTTCAAGATCGTCTATTTCGCAGTCGATGTAGTGATATTTCTCAGTAGGAAACATCCACATAATATTTTATTGAAGGGCCACAGAAGTACCCGTTGGATTCGGCACAGCCACGAGAACTGAATGTACTCGAAGGCTTGGATAAAATATGAATGCAAAAGAAACCCGAATACAACCGAAGACTATAAAGATGTTGAAATAATTTGAATTTATCCTGAGTAAAAATATAGAAGAAGACTACATAAAGAGCACGTTGGAAAATACCCAGAGATATTGGTTTCCCTGTAAAAGACCTTTAGGATTGTAATAAGACTCTAACTAGCTTTATGTCTTCGATTCTGACTTAACACAATCACACAACAATTTGTTGTAAACAATTTAAATTTAGCTGTTGCCATCAAATTGCTGTTGCCACTACCAAATTGATGTTGTCTCATCTGAATTCAGTTGCTACAATAATTCGTCTCACAACTAATATTCGGTTGTGAAAACTTCTTAATTCGAGTGTCACAACCTGCAAATTCAATAGTAACATTCTCTAACTGCTGTTATGGTAATTCTAAATTCAGTTGTGACAATCTCTAAATTCATTTGTAGCAACCTCTAAAGTCATGTGTGATAAACTCCAAATTTCGGTATGACAATCTCTCGATTCAGTTGCAGCTAATTGAGTCATTGAAACTTGTGTGTGAATGCATGTGTAGTATTGGCGTTTTCACCAGGAATTCAAACTTCAACGGCCGGTAGGGGACAATACGTACCCTGGTATAAAAAAGTTTGACATTCCTGTAATCAACTCTTCAATAGACACCTTTTTAAACCCCGCTCAAATAAAATTTGTCAGTTCACCGTATTATGTAGTACACATTGGCGGCGGCACAACTACAGGCAAATAGAGAGTTGATTCGAGAGGATCACAAATATTTTCAGCAATACGTAATGGAAAGCTGACGGAGTCTGCATCATCCTAATTGAGTTCTGCATAGACTGTGCCGAAATGTTTATGACAAACTGCTACACAATTATCATACAGAGAAGATCGTAAATAGACAGTTCCCAGAAGAACAATGGTTGTTACTCCCTTGAATTTAGGCCGGCTAGGAGAAGAGGAATTTGGATTTGACCAAAATATTTAGCAGCACTTTTGGCATTCTGACCACAAAACGGTTTTCAAGCAGAGGTTAAGGCTATCAGGGAATATGTGATATGGTTTTGCAATGACACAATAGGCCTTTGCTGACGGCAAATCCTGATCAAGACGACATCAAAGGGTAAAAAGGTAATACAAGTTCTTTACCATTGTCTATTTAGGTATAATATGAACCTCTTGGTCACTCCATCATATTGGGATCAAAAGGGTCTACGGGCTAGCTAGGATGAACTGGGGACCCGCAGCCGATAAATTTTTGATTTGACCAATGGACAAGAAGGAAGGGTAATTTAGGAATAATATGGACTCCGCCACTGCTTTACCTTGGGAGCAAAAGAACAAATGAGTTGGTTAGAATAAAGTCCAAACCTCAGGCGGTAAGTCTGGGCAAGACAAAATCTTTAGAGATTAACATTGATTGCTGGATACTGTGTCATATTGGGAAAGAAGGGCAAATGAGTTGGCTACTATAAATTTTAGCCGGCGGGCGATAAGTCTGGACTAGGAAAAGACTCCCCAAGCATTATGAGATAATCTTGAATAATGAGCCAAAAGGAATAGAGGAAACATACAACTTATCCACTGTTGGCAGCTTAGGAATAGTATGGATTCCTCGGTAATGAGTTATCTTGGAAACGTAAGTGCAGACGAAATGGCTAAGATGAGCTCCAACACGCAGGCGATAAGATTGAATAAAGTAAAGCCTTTAGAGACACTGTGTCATCTTGGGAACGAAAGAGCAGAAGAGGTTTTAGTATGAACTGCACCCCACATGTGATCAACCTGGACAAGGCAAAACCTTTGCCTATTGGGCAAGAAGGAACGGAGGAAATGTACAAGTTGATCACCGTTAGCAGTTTAGGGATAGTATGGGCTGTCTGCATAATCACAGGCCTTTTGGGGATATTATAGACTCCTGGGTACTGTGTCATATCCACCCACCAATAAATTCGGTTGAGAGTCGTAACCTAATTTAGAAGATGGCACAACCGAATTTAGAGGTTGTCAAAACCTATTGGTCAACACGACCGAATTAAAAGTTGTCACAACTGAGTTATAGGTTGTCACAACTAAATAAGAGGTTATCGCATTAGAGGTTGTCACAACCGAATGTAGAGGGAGTGACAATATAGTTTAGAGGTTATCGCAGCCTAATCATATTTTTTTCTATTAATAAAACACGTATTTAGTGAGAACGTTCGGATATTTTACTGTTAATTTAATTTCCTATATTGTATTTTCATAAATAATTAAGAAGCGAGGACTTAATGCACTTTATATGGGGTAATCTTTAGGAAAACAAACGAATTTTACGAATTCTGCCGACTGTTTTTGAAGTCGCAGCGTTTATGGGTCACAACGCCTATTATATTCATTATGAATTCGGTTGCAGCAACTTCAATTTCATAAATTCGGTTGTTACAACCGTCATAACCCCAAATTCGGTTGTTGCAACTGAATTAATATTAATTTCGGTTGTTACAATTGAATTGATGTCTGATTACGTTGTTGCAACCGAATTGATTCCAAATTACAACTGAAGTGAATTCCAAATTACAACTGAATTGAAAATTTAGTAGATAGATCGAACATAATTGACAACCCAGTTGTCACAACCGATTCAACTTTAAAACGAGATTGTTTCAACCGAATTTCAATTGTGTAGACTAAATTCAATACAGGCAACCCCAATTCGGTTCCCACCAATGAATTCATAGTTGCTACAAACTATTATTAAGGAATTGGTTCTTTGAGTGTGGTAAACGAAATGCAATACGGAAGCGAAAAATCTGGGCAAAGCAAGGTCTTTCAACAATAATGGGTAGACTTCAACAATGAGCAAGAATAAAACACAATAGATGATAAAACACATCAGAGGAGGTAGAATAGTAAAGATATTCTCAGTCGCCGAGATGGGAACAAGACCAGAGTTTTTATGAATCTGGACAAACTCGACCTTAGTCGATGCATGGGCGTTCTAAGTATGCACTCGTCTTTGATGATACATCTACACCGAAATAAAGAAAACAATACAAGCGAATCCTGTGTGTGAGGAGGGCACTGAAACGATAAAACACTTTATCTGTCATTGTTCCACTATCGCGAGGTAGTAATTTTTGACGATACTAATACTAACCCAGTAAAAAAAAAATCTCAGATAGAAGGCCATTGAGAAATTAGGTATTTCCGGGACCTCCAAATGCACAAAGCATGTCAGGACATGGAGGAAACCACCATTACTTCGACTCCTTTATATAAACCTAGCCTAACCTACAATTATTAAAACCGTTAACCAATAATTCTCACTACATAATCATTTCTTGTATATTATTCAAAGTTTCAGCAATATAGTATTACAATTGCGTTCGTTTCTTCAGTCTTTTGTTTTCGCCAATTATCCCCCCAGATTTTGTCTCAATTATGTTAAACAACATCTTCAAATTCTTGATTATACCATAAACTCGAACAAATTGTTATATTATTCGCAATTCAACTTATGTGTAAAACTCCTGCTGGGATTTGGGGGAAAAGTTATATGCATCTCGAAACAAACAACAAAAAGAACCTGAAACAAATAGAAAACCCAAGTAAGCAAATTAATGGTCTAATAAAAACTCAACATGTGTACTTTTTTTCGAGTACGCCTGGAAACAATTACGATATGTTGAACATTCAGATAATAATTGTAAGTATTTTGTACGTATTAAAATCTATATGGCTATATGGCAGACACTACCACAAGATAGGGAGTGAGTTGAAGTGGTTTGAAACCACTTAAACTCCTGGAGTTTTTAAACATAAAATGAATTATGATACAATTATAACAAACTAACCAAACAACTGATCTCTTTAGCCATGGACAACAGACAAGAAGTGTGAAATAATTGTGTACAAATTATATGAAATAATTTCGGGGGGAAAAAACTTTAAATGATAAGGAAAAGAGAAAACCAAATCTCATTTACATATGACTAATTGCCCGAGATATGTTATCACATCGGTGGTTGGCAAAGATATTTCTTGCTTTACAATATAAATGATATAACTTTGTAGGTCTTTAATGTTAATCCCTATTAAAGTATCACTTTATCCGTTCACCGGTGTCGCTGTATTATTTCCCACTTCTCTGTGTGGCTGTGTGTCACAAGAGAACCCATTTTCTTTTGTAATATCTTTATCATATCGTAAAATGCCTCTCCCTCATTTAACACTTTTGGATTTATAAAAATCATCCATAACAAAATACACAACAATACACTTTTCATGCCTTTGATTGCACACACTGTTTGCGCTGCCTTGCCCCACCGTTCCGGGATCCCAGTGAGGCCGAGATTGGCTTATGTGTATAACCCTGGATCGATGGTATTCATAGCCGACACTAACGACACTAAAGCCCGCACGATAATTTTCCAATTAATCATTTCTGGTTGGAGTTATTTTTGTTGTTGTTTGATTTCCTTTCTATCTATGTGGCACTTATTGTGTGGTGTTATTGTTTACAACCGATATTTCGCTGTTATGTCTGTGAAAAACTAGAACGTAGAGGATGGTATGATAAATAAGGAAACTACTCAGAGATATTGGTTTGCTTGCAAAAAGGCTTTAGGCTCTTACTGAAGCTTCACCCCTAGGATAACGTATTGACTGTGTACAAACGTAATTGCTGAAAAAGAGCTTATAGCAAACGTAAATTCGACTGTTGCCACCCAATTGTGGTTGCCATATCTAAATTGAGGTTGTCTCAACTGAATTAAGTCGCTACAACTGAAAATTGTTTGCAGCAACCTAGTCTCATACTTGCTTCTGTTGTGGCAACTAAATTTCCAATTATTTCTTTGCATCAAAAAACCCAGAATTCATAAGAAATCGAAATCCAATTTCAGTAGTTGCACCCATTAAATGACAATTGTGGTTGCTGCGCCGGAAGTCGTTTATTGTAACAGTGTAAACTTATGTAAAATTCGTATATTGCAACCGTATTAATGGAGTATTCGTTTGCTGCAACCGAATTAATATTAAATTCGGTTGGTGCAACCGAGTTAAAGTAATTTTCAGTTGTTGCAGCCGAAATAATAAACCAATCGGTTCCAACAAGTAAGTTTTTCATTTATTCTATTGCATTTACCGAATTTGACATTAACTGAAATTTTTTTTAATTCGGATGCAATTACCGAATTTGGGATTCCAATTCTTTATAAATACTGTCAACGTAACCAACATTGTAACTAATTCGTTTGCCACAACCGACATAATTTTCAATTCGGTTGACACAAATAAATTATGTCATTATTATACAATGGACCTAGAGCAGAGGGAAGATCAGACATCTTACTTTAACGTAAAACAGCACATTTGGCTTCCTGATCACAACACTGCGACCAGGGAGTATGTGAGACGGTTGTCCAGTGAAAGTGGGCACAATAGTATAATATAATTTTTTGAAAGCCAAACTCACATCAAGGCGACAAACAGTGAAATCGCTAACAGTGCCAGAATAGAAGGGGAAAATACTTACATGTGGTATTTTGTAGCTGCCATCTTTGGCAGCTTACGGATAATGTGGACTCCATGCACTATATTACCTTGGGAACAAAAGAGTATACGACCTGGCCACTTTAAGGATAATAATGCACTCCCGGGCACTGTGCCAGATTTGGAACGAACAGCAGAAGAGCTGGCTAGAATAAACTTTAACCCGCGGGAAATAAGTCTGGTCAAGGAAAATACATTCGAAGCATTATGATCTAGACTTGAACAAAATGAACAAGGCTTGGCAAGATGGAAACGAGACAATACACAATATTCACAAGTTGTAAGCTTAGGAATAATATCGATTCTTGTGACCTGTGCCGCCATGGTAACGAAAGAGCTGAAATGTTGTACATGATGAACTCTAGCCCCTTTATTGATAATATGGACTCCTGGACACTACATTGTACTGAGAACGAAAGGTCAGATGATCTGGTTATGAGGATGAAACTCCCGGTCTATCTGTCTGAAAAAGGCACAGCCTTTCGAAGCATTATAGTCTAGACTTGAATACTGACAAGAAGAAAATATAAAAGTTATCCTCCTGTTGGCCGTTTAGGGATAATATGGGCATCAGGTCAATGTTTCATTGTGGGAACGAAAAGTCTGATTTGCTGACAAGAGAAAGCTTTTAGTCATAATATGGACTCGCGAACACTGCGTTCGCATTGGAAATGAGGAGCAGACGAACTGGCTACAATGAAAAAAAAAACATAAGTTGAAGTTCTCACATACATATTTCCCCATTACAACTCTTTCCGAGAAAGGGAAAAGCTTCTCCTAATCAGTGGCAATGTCCAACTTATTGTGTAATTGTTATCGTCTTTCGCCAATGGAATCCGCATGAAAATTCTTAGCTTCAACCAAATCGGCACCTTGTCCACAAATTAAAGCGCAATGATCTTATGAGCACCAAAATCCGTGTGCTCGAGCTTCCTCAAAAGGCCCTGCTGTGTAGCCATAAATTCCCTACAGTCATCAACACACCCAATTATGGTTTATCGGTTATATAAGCTAGTTCCTCCTGGACTTGACCAATAACTATTGATACGCCAAGGATTCATCAAATTTCTGACCACGAGTATCTGTCATATACTTTAACTCAGTCCATGCCTGGTGAAAACCTAAGACCCCGTAGCCGCTTTTCGTTAGTTTCTTAAACACCCTGTATACCTGGTTCGAGGGAAGACTACGCGGCATCACGACGTTTGTGCTTCTTCTTCAAGTTTTGGACAACCGTCAAGTCTTGACCGTAGATTAGGGCAGCTGAGATGTTGGTGGCAGCCGACGAACGGCTCACTTAGAATTACCGCGGGTAACGAGATTAAGCAGAGCCGTTTAGTTTGCTCCAAAAAACTCAAGATCTCATCTACGCCTAACTGAGATAATTCATCCAGGTTCCTAAATAGGTAGGATCCCATAATAGATATCCTCCTGCCGGTTAGAATCAGAGACGTGCAGAGAACATGTTCAGTGGCTTCTTCCCATTCCTCATCATTACAACTTCTGTAGACGTCATTTGCCCTAAGTTTTAGTACCACCGCATGTCTACCAATTAAACAGTGCCCCGTTAAAAACTGAAACAAGCATTGATATCTTAGTTCTGGCTAGAAAAAGAAGATTTGAATTGCATATACGCAATATGTGCCTCTAATCCACCTCGCCTGCATCATCATACGGAAACGCTCTTGCCGGATATGCTTACACGTTACTAGGGGCATGTCAACACTTTCCAATTTCTGTTCAACGTGTAAAGGTATACCCTAGTCTGACAAGCCCTTGCGCTCTGTTGTTCCTCGGAATGCCGCTGTGACCGGTCACCCACATGAGGTGCACATCATATTGCTGGACCATCTCGTTAAGAGATTTGCGGCAATTACGGCAGATGTTGAATTCCTGGAACATGATGACCATCTGACTGTCAGAAAAAGCATTGATCCCAATGAATGAACGAGGATGTTATTCTTCTTTGGTGTTTTATCCGCCATTGGCCACTAATATTTGGTTCATCCGCCATCACACCATAAAATAAATAACCCAATAGTTCAATCAGCTTCAATTGATAACCTGAGAGGCAGCGGTATTAGCATGGCTTTCAAATTGCTCATACAGACGCTGCTATAGCATACATATATATTGGTTCACCCGCACATTTTACAAAATCTGTAGCGCTACTCTACAAATCTGTAGCGCGTTTCCCCATTCGCCAACCGTGATGATGTGCCCAGTAGGCGAAATTACAAAACTCCCTTAATATTTCCCAAATTTCACATACCGCATCCATTTCGATATGGTTTCCAGTAAATGTAGTACCCACTGGTGTGTAAGTATGTAAATGTCGTCGTCACCCAAAAAGACATACAATAGGTGCTGATTGCTTACCTACAACACCACTACCCCCACCACGATCATCAACACCATCAGAACCACCAGCGTCTTACCGGCAGCCTCATCCTCATTCACACCCGTACCACTGTCAGCAGCCACACATTCAGCCACCAAATTCAACCAACCAAAAGAGTTCATGTGGAAAATGCCAATGCAACAAACTGTTGTATGGGGGGACTTGGGTTTTCATAGAGCGTTTTAATAAATGTGTGAGACATATTGCAGCTTTAAATAAAGCATTATGCATTACTCAATATCGGATGGAATAAAAACTGAATACCAAAAGGAATTCAATGATACAGTGGAGATGAGACAATGATGAAGGTGACGCAAAGGTGGAGGCAACAAAGAGGACGAAGTTTCCAAGAGAGGTATGCGATACCTGGTGTATTGTACAGACCTAGTATATATATGTGCCATCAACACCGCCACCATCGAGTTGATAAATGATTTCGATTAGTTGGTGCTTGTAATACGACGCCTATAAATGGACTTTGATTGAACGCGCTTGGCTTATAAGACGTTAGACTACCACCACCAACAACAATAGCCATACAACAATTGTCTATAAAGGGGGGAAAACGCGTCATCAACGAGGTTTTTCTATTTTGTTTTTATGAGCGTTGCAGGCCTCTTTCAATATAAAGCAAGTGCGTTCGTTATTTCCACATTGGCTCTGAAGCTGCACCCCTTTATTCTAGACCACGGTAATGAAAGAAAAGCTCCAAAGATGAGAAAGAAGTCTAGTGTGTTGTCTGTTTAGAAATGCTGTAAGCGATTTGACAAATTGTCTCTAATTGAAAGATTAGCTCTTGTTGACTGTCTAGCATATCTAGCTACATGTCCGTCCATCCATCTGTGTGGCAGTTTGTCCGTCCATTCATTCCTTTTTTTTTTTTGTTGCCCGTCTGTCTTTACTTTAGTTTCCTGTATTTGTAGGATTGTTCTGTTATTGTTGTTATAAGTATTTTTCTTTTGGTCTTATCATAGTTTCATAATCTGCACCTCTTACTATGACTGACTGTCCCTCGTTGTTATCTCTTCCTCTGTCTCTCTCTCTCTCTCTCTTTCTCTTCCCTGGCATGATTTCTGTGGTCGTGTGAGGTTTTATTAATCAATGTTTAAATTGTTTCCATAATTTAATTTTCGTACGGTTTTTCCCCCTACTTGTGGTCAAAGAGGTGGACTTGGAGGTGTTGTTTTGTTTACATTACCTCCTTTATAGATAGGCAAGCAAAGAGGAGAGAAGATTCGCCTGAGGAAATATGAGTTTCCACGAAAAAATTGTGTGAAATTTAAGAAGCCTAAAAGCATACAATTCTTTTTTAGAGTGTGAAAGAGACATACAAACGTATTCAAAACGAAAAGTTAATCACTGGATGTATGCTCCGTACAACGAGTGTCTATCTCGAATATTTTTTCGAGCGTTGATTCGTAACAGTTTGTCATCTACTGTCTAAGTCTGATTTGAACATGTCTGTTTTAACCAAATGCAGTCTTGGTGGTATGTTTGTAGTAAAATGGCAGTAATTCGTGAAAAGTCGGCATGTACTCGTTTGCTTCGAAGCCACTCGGCTGACGCATTTTAGTTGAAGTGTTATGTATTAAAAATCGTTAGTCAGATAATAGCAGGCAGCTAACTTCTCGTTATGAATACCCTGGTTAGTAAAAGGTGGGTCATGTAAACTTTGGAATTTCAACACCTGTTATTTCGAAGCAGATGACCAATTTGACATTTATGAAGTGACAGATTTGAACCCGTTAGACTTTTATCTTTGGCTACCGTGAAGAATAGGTGTTACGCAAACAATTCCGGGTCCAAACATGAATTCGACGCTGTCGTTCACGAGATAGAGGCCCTAATAATCGCAAATGTATTGGACAATTGGGTAGATCGATTGGGATACTGTAAAACAAGTCATGGGAACTAATTGATCAATATTGTGTTGGAATAAATTTTAAAAAATGTCTATTAGTATTTTTTAAAGCGAAATTAAATTGCAAAATTTACATGTCCTACCCTTTATTTCCTTTAAAAATAAGTTGATAGATCTATTTTATTAGAGAAAATATTACTCTTCTTTTGCATTAGCAAATTTCGCCACATCTTTACAAGGTTTGCGGTTTATATTTCTGGCCTAGGACATTTTTAGTGTTGCCAGGTACAATCTGGCAACAACATTGGAAGTGTTACTGTTTCTACCCTAAAGGTACTCAGAACATGTTGAAGTTCGAGTATTTAAAAAAATGGTGTCCCATAACATCCCATGAGGGATGTCTCACGATCAGTGAGATGTGGGCTTTCTAGTGTTACACTCACTGATTGGGACCTACTGTTCTATACCGGTTCCGAACGGTTTTTGAGAAGCTTTTCCAAGAAATGTAAGGAATCTAACCCACGTTCTCATGTACACACTAAATTTTAAGAATTAAATTAATTAAAAGAATTAAACTAAATTAAGAAAATTGAAGAATTGAAAAATGGGCGCCACTAAATTTTCTACAGAAAAATTTTTTTATAAACAAATGAAGGCCAACAAAATTTCTACACAAAACCCAAATTCTATGCAGAAACTGAGGTCGCCAAGTTGTTTATAGCAAAACGGAGGTAAAAAGTTTGTATACAGAAAATTAAGTTCATTAAATTTTCTACACAGGAGAAATTTTGTACAGAAAAGTGAAGAGTAACAAATTTTCTATTGTAAACTGGAGACTACCAAATTTTGGTCTTCATATTTCCTAATGAAAATATAGACTCTAACATTTTCAATGGAAAATTTTTCTTTTGAAAATTTGATTATATGCATTTAAAAAAAATTTTGTTGGCATTCATTTTTTATAGTCACCAACTTTTCTGCAAATCATCAAATTGAAAATTTTCAACCGATAATTTTGAGGCTGTGTTTTCCTTAGAAAATATGAATGCCAAAATTTGGTACTGTAGATTTTTCCGGAGACAATTTGGTAGCCCCCCTGTTTCTATACAAAAATTTCTCATTTTTCTATAGAACTTTTAATGGCTTTAATTTTTCTATAGAAAATTTTGTATCTTCATTTTTCTATAGTAAATCTTGGTGGCCTCAGTTTCTCCATAGAAAATTTGGTTATTCTGTAGAAAATTTGTTTAGCTTTATTTTTTATAAAAAAAAATTAGCGCTAATTTTTCAATAGAAAATTGGGTGGCCGCCATTTTTCTGTACAAATTTTTGGTGCTTCAATTTTTAGGCGGGAAAACTGAAGAAATTTTATGGCTTAATCGTGTTTACACATAATTTGGTAGCCTCAACTTTTCTGAAGAAAATGTTATGTTTCTCTGGAAATGCTTTTGCGTATAGGAAATTTAAATTGAGTTCAACTTTCCTATTGGAAAAATAATATGGCTTATCTTTCGTATAGAAAAGTCAAGTTGGGGTCATATTATCTACTTAAAACGTTTTCTATAGAAATGTTAGACTCAACTTATTAAGACTTAATATATAGAAAGGCAGAATTTCATCCGATCTTATAAATTTTCTTGTCTCAACATTAGTGTATAGAAGACTCTGACACAAATGTTTTCTTACATCAAGTAATAAAAAATAAAATATTAACTGAATTTATATAAATATTGATAATTTACAAATTTTAAACAAATCTATTTTAATTTATTGTATAATTCTAATAAATTCATGTTAAATAGCATATCCTCATATTGAATGGGTGCAGTTAAGTCTAACCGCCATGAACATCTAGCAATGCATAGCAAAACAAAAGACTTAAGCAACATACCTTATTTAAATTTCGGAATTTCATGTATAAGTAAAACCAACTTTAGCGTATTTAAATAGATATCTTTTTTGTGATTTTTTCTAAATCGTTTTCAATTGTACTTAAGAAATATTCCCCCTTGACCTGTTGCAATGCTAACGATGAGATGCATTTTGCATCGAAATCATCGAACATAATGTTCGTTTTTTTTTTTTGTTGTTTTGGATTTATGATTGCAAGTGTGGTCTGGTCTGGCCTGGCCTGGTCTGGGCTGGGGTTGGTTGGTGGAGTTGGCTGCCAGGTGATATTGAAGATTGACAGTTGTATTAGAGTTTTTTGAACAAATTCAAACACGTGTTTTGTGACCATTTTGGGAATTTAATTGAATTTATTGTTTTGTTTTGTGTTTTTGTTTCGTCTTCAATCTACTATCGAACATCAATCGATTGGTGGTGTTCGTTAATAATAAAATAAGATTTATTGCATAATTGTTGGTTATGAAAAAAATACACAATGCAAGTAGACTGAGAATAGATCGACAATATACAGTCAGCAATTTAGACAACCAATTGTAAAAGCAAAAACAACAAACCAAATAGCTTCAAATGTAATTAGCGATTAAATGACCGAGATAACAATTGAGAAGAGACACCTGAATGTAATAAAAAATCTAACAAATCAGGGAAGAAGTCTAATCAATTGAAGGTTATAAAAAGTCAAAGCAGTCAGACGAATATAGTGTCACAGACGACCTTGTACTATGTGTAGAGGAGGAGGAGTGTTAATAAAAGATCTTCGAGATAGAAAACGACTATAGCAATCCTGCTGGTTAATTATTTACAAGTTGAAGGCCCGTTTTTTAAACAATTCAAAAGAGAAGTTTATTTGTTTTAAATAAACTTTTAAAAATTTCCAAAATCCCTTAAATTTTTTCAAACTGATTTATTTAATGGGAATTTTCATTTGATTTCTTCAACCAGAATCATAATTGTGCCTTAATTGATGCCCTCTTGGTTAAAGTACTAAAATAATCTATGCTCTTGATTAAAATTTGTAATCCCAAAAACAAAATCAAAAATTCCCAAGATCAAAAAAACAATTAAATATTATTTTTTCATCCAGAATCAATTTCTAACTATATTTAAAATTACCAGTACCCAAAACAAATATTTCCAAATCCCACAAACAAATGCTTAAAGTTAATTTCTAATATCCCAAACATTTTTCCATAAAGCTGTTTACTGGAAAAGTCAATATTTTCAACTAAGAGGCTTCAAATGACCATCCTTTTCATTATTTTCGTTTAAGCTTTTATTTTCCCTTCAAAACATCCAGAATTCCCAAAATACCATAAATTTTTATTAGTTTTTAATACAATTTTTGATAACGTTTTTTTAATGCTAAAACTTGAAATATCCCAAAAATAATTTTAAAAAAATTTTCAAATTTTCGAATAGACTTCAATATAAATTTTCTAATAAATAAATAAGTTGATATATTTATTAAGGAACACATTATTCTTGAACTAAATGACTAATCTTTATGAGAATCTTATGTATGAGAATCTCCAAATTACTAATCTCAAAAAAAAAACTAAAAATCCCAAAATCCCACAATTTTTTTTAGTTTATATTCGATGGTGCAAAGATTTATTTTTATTTATGAACTCAGCTTATCTTGTCTATACATCTACACTATATACCCAGATATTCCTATGTTTATCATTGTATTAATATTTTATCCTCCATAGGTCTGGCCTTCGTTTGTCCCAACCACTTGTTATCTTGATTTTAAAATGTTATTGTGCATTTGTCATCCCAAGAATTTGCACCATTTTTAACCATGATATGATATAAACCCATAAAAACCCACTATCCGGTTTGAAAGCACAGCGGGGTGCACTCCAACCAAATCAACGTCACCATCATCATCCGCACCGAGTTAAATAAGATCTCCACTAAAATGGAGATCACAGGTTTAGATATGAAATTAAATCAGTGCATATTTATTTAAGTATTCAGCTTAGTTAATGATTTGTTTTGGCTGTTTCTTAATAAAAAAAACCAAAAATTCCAGAAAATATTAAAACATAAACTGGACACGCAATCTTGAAACATTCCCCCACAAAAAGAAACACAGACATTTCAGACGACTGGTCGTCAATCAGTCGCAGTGAATATTGTTGTTTCATTTTGCTTTTTTTGTTTTTTTTTTTGGATTCTCCTACTTTGTCTCTGCATAATTAGTGTTAAATTTAATAGTATTATAAAGTTTGTCTTCGTGTTAATTAAAGTTTATTTTAATTTCAGATTCATATTTGGTTTCAATTCCTATTAAGTCCACACTAAAAGTGATCAAAATCAGCATCTGTAGACGCAGCAGCGGCACCAGCCCCAGCACCCAACATCTGGTTTCTGTTTGTTTTTTTTTTTTTTTTTTTTTTGGAACTCTTATGAATATAAATATTTCACTCAAGATTGAAATAAATTGTGTTGGTGTTGTCGGCGATAGCGGTTTGTTCGGATTTTGGATTATTCTGTTTTTGATCTCATAAATCTTTTCGATAATAATAAGCTTTTAACAAGTTCAAGCTTTTTGCTATTTGGCGCCTTAATTATGGTATTATTTGTTTCTATTTTAATATTTGATCTTAGATACCTTCATCGCCATTCCTTAGCGACCGAGGGGCCATTTAAAATGTCATTCCATACCGGCGCACACCTCCGCCGATTCCGTTCGCATCAGCATTTCCATTACTACCGTAGATCAAGTCCGTTGATCAAGATTGTTGTGGTGCTGTGGTGTTGATTTCAGTTCATTTGAAATATATTTTTTCAAAGCCAAAAATTGACAACCAAATTAGAGTAGTTTTTTTTTGTCGTCGTCGATGTCGTTTTCAACTCAACATATTCATAATTCCAAGTGATTAACGTATTGAATTAATTAAAGATGTTAATTTCATGTGTATTATCACATTATATGGATTTTTTATTAGAAAATTAAGCGGCATAGATTTTCTGGTTGGTGATTCCTTATATTACGCATCACGATTAAACGAGGTGAGCAAGGAAAGGTAATATATACAGAAGTGCCCCTCAAAGATTCTCTAAGAAATTAGTATACTATTTAACTTTTCAGCGGTTCAACTTTACAACCTATCGACTTTTAAACTCTTCAGCTTATCAAAATTTGAACTTTTAAATATTTCAACGATTTAACTTTTGGAAGCCGTCAGTGTCATTTTGGGAGAAGTACCAGCTTAGCAGTGATACCAATTTACTCTTTACGGGTGGTCTTCAGGATTTGACATAATATTGTGAAATTTCCAGGTCTAGATCAACACCTATGAATAATTAACAATTAACAATTAACTTTAGTCTTTCGGTATATTCAGTCTTCACCCCATCATCACTTCCTACAACTGAAGCACATTTCCACTCAGTTGCAACGTAAGCCGCGACAAAGCAGTATAAGGAGAAAATGAGAAAAGGAGAGAGGAACCCCGTTTGTTTACGATGAAAAAACGGCTGTGAAGAAGCGCGAGAGTGAGCAAATTGAATCTTACAGAAGGAAGAATAAGGCCAGTAAATTCTACCGAAAAGTACAAAGCCAAACCAACTAAACTGGATCAGCTCCCCCCATTTGTAGAGATAAAGTTAATCCTGAAATCACTTCTCTGCTTTACTTGTTCCAGGAATTTTCAATATAGGTGAGGATGTTGAGCACATACAGGATGATGGCGCCGACTGTCCCCCTTCTAGCCAAAGCGAAGTTAGAACTGCAATTTCCCTGCGCAAGAACAACAAAGCCGCTGGTGCTAATTATGGAAGAGCTGAGCTGTTTAAGGCTGGCGGCTTTGAGTTGAAAAGGTGCATGTATCAGGTCATATGCAAAATATGACAAGACGAATGCATGCCCGACGTTTGGAGTCTAGCATAATGTGTTCCGTTTTCTAAAAAAGCCAACCCGAGTATATGTGTAAACTATCGTGGAATAAGCCTTTTACCCATTGCATACAAAGTCCCCTGGAGCGTAATGTGCGAAAAACTAAAGCCGTTTGTTGCAGACCTCATCGGACCGTATCAGTGTGGCTTTAGGCCTGGGAGTTAACTATTGGCCAGATATTCACATTACTTTACGTCCTGGAGAAAATCCACGAAAAACAAATCGACAACTACCACCTGTTTGTAGATTATAAGGCTGCCTTCGATAGAAACTGTACCAAGCTATGTTGGAGCTTATGCTGATGATTTAGACAGCATTGTTCGAAATTTACGAGAAGTTACTGCAGTATTTTCGAGAATTTAGAATGAATAGACATAAGTGGGGTTGGCAGTAAACGAGGACAAATCAAAATTAATGGTTTCGATGGGTGAACGTTGATGACTGCTATAATTTAGAGGTATTGGACGAATTCATTTACCTCGGATCTGCCGTAAACAGAAACAGTAACATAATCCTTGAAATCAAACGGTATAAAAGAAAATCTGTGGTCTTATTGAATCACTATATAGGTTAAATGAGCTATTTTTGAGGATATTCGTTTTTCACACGTTCCTTTAATATACTTCTAAAAGACCTACCTCATTTGACCCATGAGCTCCTATTCATTTATGCTTTAGTTTTGGTCGATTCATTTGTCCGTTCAAATTCTTTGAAATCCTTAAGCTATTTTTCGGTAAAAGATGTATTGACTTCAAATATATAGAACCTAAAATTTTTTATATTACAACAATCCAGGTAATAATCCGAATCGATATTAGCTTCTCGAATCACACACGTATTTGTTGTACTAATGACAACCGTGTTTTTTGCCGCGGCTAAATCTATCAGCGTTATTATTGGCGGAAGTGCTGACATGTAGACTGAAGTTGCCGAAGTTGAATCGCACTTTCCCTGCCAACTTTGGCAGTAAAATCACTTAGATATATCTTAGTAGAATAACCCACGAAACATCTTCTCCGCTCATGTCGGGGACTGGGCACAACATTGTGTGTACTATGGAATTCTATCTATTTATGGACCTGGGATAATTATGTGATATAGGCGTAGACAGGATCTTGAGCTTCTTGGAGGAAAGTAAATGGTTCTCCGGTTCGGCTAGTGCTTAATTTTTGGTAACCCGTGATATCACAATGAGCTAAGAAGTCCCAGCGACTTGTTCGTATACTAACTTAACCTAACCTAACATCTGCTAACGGGGCATAGTACACAAATTAACCAAATGTTTAAGTACTTCGTTTTTTCGAAGATCGTCGGGTTGAATCTAGATACTAACGGCCGCATTCATAACAAAAATTTAGCCACCGACTATCATCTGACTAACGATTTTTAATTCATAACAACTCAACTAAACTGTGTCCAAAGAGTGTCGATGAAGCGAACGAATACTTGATAACTTTTGACGAACAGCTGTCGTTTTACTTACAAAAATCATAAAAATCAAAAATTATAAATAAAAATTGGGATTGCCTTTGACTAAAACAGACATGTTCATATTAGAGTTAGACAGTAGATAGGAAATTGTTATGTTGGCTAACGAGTGGCTAAGAATAAATATTACTCGAGTTCAGTAACTAACTGTTTGGTATGAACACGGGGGTAGATGTTGTAACTTTTGTCTATTACAACTCCGCAATCAACTTTGTTCATGGCATCTGTAATAGAAATAGCTCCGCGGTAATAGACTTAGGTCGAATGAAGAACTTGAGGACCCTGAGGAACCCTATTATTTCGAAGACATACAAAAATTGGAGAAACGATGGACTAAATGTATTGAGCCAAAAGGAGACTATATTGGGGTAATGTCAGCCTTATAATTCTCAAGGACATCCACCAGTTAGATAATGGCAATGGGTCTGTATAGGGTTCTTACATGAGAGGTGCATATCCGTAAATAGTTATCCTTGTGACGTTTGCGGGGGTCTTGAAGATATAGGGCGTTCAGTGTCTTATTTTCGTTTTCGTATTCATATTTTCATTAATAATATTGACATTGGCGCGTGGAAAATCCAGCGAGTAATTAGCCGGGAAAAACTTCTCAAAACCATCCGGAATTGGTGTGAAAGTGTAGGTCCCAAGCAGTAAGTCTAAAACCACACAGCTCTCTGACTGTGAGAAGCTCTCTCCTACTATCGCGTCATGGAATGTAATGGGAATTTATGGAATCTTCTCACCTTATAAACACCGCCCTCGTTCAATCCTATTACCCAATTTATATATTTTTTAGTGTTATGAACTCATAATTTAACATCTTTAGCACTTTTTTTATTAAGATCCACAAACGACCAAAATAATTTTGTTCCAATTTCGCATAGAAGTTGAACCAAATGTCGACTGTCGTCCATCCAGTCGTTAGATTCACTGAATATTCATGTTCCTTGGCTTATGTTCGATTGCTCTATACTTTCGTTGTCGTTCTTTATTTCTAGACGATTTTCAAATATTTATGTTAATTTCGTTTTGCTTCTAGTTATCTTAGTTTATTGTCCACCTGTTTTTGGGTTGTTTGTTCGGTCGGATGTCGCTTACTTTATCTTCTTCTCATGTGGTGGTTTATGTTGAAATTTTAATAACACCTGATTTGTATGTCATCATTCTTCATTGGTCTCCTCCACACGTTTATTGTATAAATTGGAAACATGGTACAAATTTCAAAATGTTGCATGCAACATGTTCATTTCACTGTGTGTCTGTCGGCTGGATGATTGTCCGCTTGGGGTTTGCTACTAGTTTATGTAAAGCAGAGAGTGTTGCATGTCGGTTTGTTATAATTTAGAAGACAAAATGTTATGTTTCTCTAGTGGCTGGAGATGTGGAGATTTGTTGCTCGTATATGTTTTGGGTTGTAAAGTGTTTCAGGCAAAATGTAACATGTTGCAATTGTATACATACACACGTACGTATTATATACTATGTATGTGGGTACAACCCATGAGTGGAAGGACTAAATGTGGTCATGCAAACATATGGTATTTTAATATAACGTGGAGTAGAAAAATCTGCTCCTGAATTTTTAGAATCTCTATCAACCTTCAAGGTAAACCAGTATACAGACGTCTTTTTCGATTGGGCCGAGCACTCACTAGCTGCTGAATTTGTTTACTTACTTAAATGGTTATTTACAAGTCTTGTCGGTCATTTTTCTTATGACCGTTTGTGGTGCAATGAACTCAATTCACACTCTAGCCAATTTTTCACATCGATTTTCATCAGTCAAAAGTATATAACTTTACGGTCGATTTCAACATGTTCAGTTACCTTTCAGTTAGAGCTAACGAACAGTTTTAGCTGTCAGTTTGAATGGAATTTATAATTTTAAACTGTCAGTTAGCTTTAACTTTGTTTGGTGAAATTGGGCGTTAATCTAGTAAACATTTTTCAGTTCTGTAACAAACGGATTATAGGTAAAGAGTCAAAGATTATTGTGATACATCAATATTGCAAATCGCACAGTGGGAAATGTTTTAGAAAATTTTCCAAAGTTGACTACTTTTTTTCGATTTCCAAGGAAACAAATATTTTTTAAATTTTTTGTTTTTATGTTTGTTGACTTGTTTTGATGCAATTGTTAATAATTCTCACAAAAAAAAATGTATTTCTTAATTTTACATACATATGTATATAAGCATTGGTGAGACCATGGTTCAGAATCGATTTTCATCGGCCAAAAGACTATAACTTTTGATCTAATAAATATTTTTGAGTTTTGCCAAAAACCGATTGTATGTAAATATTTTTTTCGTTTTAAAAATATTTGCTTTTTCAAATTTTCAAAATTGAAAAAGTATGATTTAAATTGGTCAATTTCTTGAACTATATCGTAAACAGTTGGAGAAATATGTAAGCCTTTTGTTAGGTATGTACCTAACCTCTCTGTGTTGTTTGAGACCCCCTGTGTAGGTAAGTACTTCTTTATCGCTTCATGGGATGCAATGGAATAGTAAGTTAAAAACCTTAAGATTCCAAGAATTAGAAGCGACAGGATCTTCTGTGATACTCAGTGACACATTTTCTATAACAAAAGTGTCTCAGCGATATATTTTCTATGCGACAAGTGCCTCTGCGACATATTCGCTGTATAATCGTAAAAAACGACTTTAAAGTATAAAATCTGGTAACCATCGGGCTTCTATTGCAAAAGCGTGCAGTAAAATTTGAATGTTTCCAGTTCCAAATCCGTTTCTAACTCAAAAACGCCAAAATGGCGTTTACGGCAAATCAAGATTCAGGCGACGATATGTTACCAGCGAAAAGTATACCAACGAAACATTTTCTATACGAGGAGTAGCTCAGTGATGCAGTTTCAATACGAAAAGTATCTCAGTGACAATTTTTTTTATACAAAGTGTCTCAGCGACACATCTTCGATGCGAGAAGTGTATCAGTGAAATATTTTTTATACGAAAAGTGTCTCAGCGACAAATTTTCTATACCAAACGTACCTCAGCGCCACATTTTCTATACGAAATCGTCTGAGCGACACATTTTTCATAAGGAAGTGTGAGCGATATATTTTCTACACGAAAAGCTTCTCAGTGACACATTTACTATCCCACAGTGTCTCTGTGACACATTTTACATACGAACAGTGTCACTGCGATTCATATTCTATAAGAAAAAAGATACTGCGACACATTTCCTATACAAAAAGCGTATCAGCGATAAATTTTCTATACGAAAACTGTTTCATCGGCAAGTTTCTAAACATTGAATCTCAAAAGTGTCTGAGTGTAATTCAGTTTTCGCCGCGTATCTCTAAATGTTTAACGTTTTTCTTTAATTTTTAAGCTGTATCTTTAAGAACGTCTATATTTTATTCGTCTCACTTTTCATTTTATTACAAACATATTTATTTCATTTCAATATCTTTCATATTTTGCCTTGGCTAAGCCAACATTTGTATTTCCCACTGAATTTTGAGACAGCATTGAATTCCCCGAATTCATGACACCACCACCCCCGCCACCAACCATTGATGAACCATTTGAATTATTAATAATATTTGAAGTATTCGCTGCTGATCTTTCCGTATGGGCATGCAGAGAACTTGAATTCAAATGACCTGAAGAGGATGGAGTATAAACCTCATAGTCGGTGATGGAAAAAGTATAATCACCAAACAAAGTTTCGTAGGAACCATTGGGGCCATCATAGGAATGTGGTAAATTCGAATACGAATCCTTATTGATGTTACAATTGTTGGATATCAATAGATCAGCACCAGCACCAAAAATAGGACCGCAGCTAGTAGAAAGGGGGGAAAATATATATGAGTGTAATTTTTTTTACAAATATTCCTTAACTTACTCGGGATGATAACATATGGCATAGGGTTTCTTGACAATATCAAACTTTAAAGATTGTTCTGAACCGCCTGGATTTAAGGCAAACAGAAAAGCTCTTTCCGAGTGTATATAAACACCTTTACGCGAAGTCTTAGACCAGGCTACATCTGTAAATCCGCCGCTAATTTCGCCGTGGGTTCCCTAAGAGGACATATTGGAATATAAACTAATACAAGCGGTTATAACAAGTAATTTTACATACCAAACATATGACCAAACATGGTGCCACACCATCGCAATAACGATGAAAGGCATTGGAGCTAAAGCCATGAGTGGAGGCTCGATATAGCAAACGCCAAGATTGTTTAGGAGCTCCATACCTTTAAAAGAAAGAGAAAACTATTTCAGCTAAACATTTTCGTAAAACTCTGATGTCTCCCACCAATTATTCAAAACACTTTGCAAATGTAGTTTCTCATTCCTCAATATCAGTGAGCCCGGAAACATGTTCACAGTGAGGCGTGGCTGTAACCGTTTGTCTGTCTCGGTTTTATTGGATGACCCTGAAGAAAATCCACCGCCTCCACTTCCTCCCATACCACCGCTGCCACCACCACCATGAACTCCCGTTTTATTGGAATTAAGTAATGCTGCATATCTATATCTCTCCAACGATAGTTCCATAGGTACTGCCCCCGTAGGTTCCACTTCCTCGGCGAAAACCTGACTATCGATTAGCAGTAGACGGACATGGCACATAACACCTTGCAAGTGCTGACAGACACGGGCTCGCTCCTCTTCGGTCCAATGGGCCGTCGGCTGGGTGACACCGGCATGATTTTTCGCCCAAGCCAAGACACAACGCCAAACATCTTCTTCCTCGAGGCAAAACTGGAAAGAAAGTGGTGAAAGTTAGAAATTAAATGTATCTTGTGATTGATTTTGGAAACTTTACTTACATAGTCCGATGATATCAATTTGATGAGCGCTTCCTTTTTCAAGTTTAAAAATGCGTTAGTCTTGCAACATTCACGGGCATTTTCGCCGATGTAAACGATGCAACGTTCCATAAAAGAAGCAGCACATTTGGCACCTAAGAGAGTAATACAGAGATGTAAATTTAATAAAGCTAAGAAACGTCTGAGACACTAAAGAAATTGGAAATAATAACATCTGGAATGAACCCACATGCTCATGTATGCTAACCATTGCACTAGCGTTGTTCATTTGAGGACATGTGTACACTGAGCCCGACCTACTGGCTTAGGTATACTTTACACACAGTATATTTTACTTGGCGTATGAGGCGAACCTCCGATGCTTCAACTTTTCTTTTTCAATTTAACCTAACCTACTTGCCCTTGCACACTCACAGAACAAATTGTTTGAAAAAAAAAGGTTGTAGCAAATGTACACTCGGCTGTTGCCACCGAATTGCAGCTGTCACAAGCGAATTGAGGTTAACACGATTGAATTTAGTGCAATGGAAACATTCCATACTCATAGTTATGCTAAAGACTTGGAATCATCCATATTTTTGGTCTTTCTGTGTCTTTTGACAAATGGCAAATTTCGAAGTTGACGAGGTATTTGCAATTTCATGTAAGACTTTGCCATCAATCATTGTAAGAAACAATTCACAATTAATAAGAACAGTTTCTCCATTCTTGATTTCAAGAACATCAGGATTCGATTGATCAATTTGAGTTTTTATCGTGTATTTATGGGTTACTGTAGCTTTGATAATTTCTGAAGACTTCTTTGCATATTCAAACAATATCGGATGGCAATAATGGACTGATGATGGCTGAGGATTTTTCCAATGTTCAGATAATTCACTACTCATCCATAAGGAAACTACAGAAGCCAAAAACGTATTAGGATCTGTAATAGTTGTGTCATTTGTAGCAAATGTGTGTTTGTTAGCACTTTGACCGGATGATCCATAACATCCCCTCTTATTGATCAATGCGAGTGCTTCTGGAAGTAATTCAGCCTCCTCTTTCGACAATCTCTGAGCCATCTGGCAATATTACCCATTCAGCCTCCTCTTTCGACAATCTCTGAGCCATCTGGCAATATTACCCATCCAGTCCCCTTTTACCCCAAGTTTTATCCCTACCAAAACCTTGCCTTTTCTTGTTCTTTCACGTGTTTGATAATTGATGTTTCCGACAGATATTCCGTAGATATCGCTTCTGTAATATCCCGAAGCTTCCGTTATCTTATGTCCAATATTTAGCTCACTGAAATAATTGTTTTTGTTTTGTCATAAACAGAGCGACGACAAAAAGTATTGAATTATATAGAGAACTTATTGCACTCTTTGTCCGCTCTCATGTAGAGAGACTCAGTAAAAGAGCATAAACGAGTCCTATTCTCTTTATAGAATATTTCAATATAAATGCACCATTTCGATAATGTTATTACATAAAACAATACAAAAAAATATAAATGTTTCAAAAGGCATCAATGTTTCATATCCAAATTATGAATGGACCATGTTATGACAAAAGGGAGTAATACGTTTTGAATCATTCACCAAATGTCGCCAGTGCTTTTGGGTCATACAATTCGTTCCATGAGTTCTCTATACTATTCAATACTCTTTGACGACAACGACCTGCTTGTTTGTTCGCTGCCGCTACATGAATACTATCATACTTATTTTCAGGCATAGACTATTGTTGTACAACAACCACGTATGTGATGCTAACGATGTGTGTTGTGTGCAAGTGTTCACTTTGATAGATTGCCCTACCCATGCCTATATGTAGATGTTAACACATCAGAATAAGTAAAACAAAATACCTGTTGTCCGCTCTTCTCCTTGCACCGCTTGCAGGGTTGTGTTGCCAGGTTGCTGCAGTTGTATTGTTTTAGCACGCAAATGGGCAAGATCGGGCAGACAATTTTATTTCAATTAGTTAGAATATTCAATAATAAACCGTCTGAAAGTCATATATCATCTAACAAACCGTCACGTCTGCAGTTCTAATCTACCAAAGCTGATAAGAATACCCAACATACTTTTCAGTAGACATCAAACAATTAATAATTCGAAAAAGGTTATTTTTTTTTATATAGAAAGAAAAACTGCGATATTTACTACAGCTGCCATGAGCGAAAGCGAATTCGCGTGCGGATTTATAGTTAGCAAGAGACTGCGACATCTAAAGTAGTTTCAGGGTTCAACCCAGTGAGTGAACGCATATCCACAATTCGCATCATCAAAGCGAAATACTTCAACATCTCGTTAATTTGTGTGCACGCACCGACAGAGGATAACGACGATGAGGTCACAGAATAATTTTATGAGCGTCTGGAGGAAGTATACGAACGATGCCCTAACCACGACATTAATATTATTGTAGTAGGCGATTTTAATACGAAATTGGGAAAGGAAAGTGTCTTTCGACCAAACATCAGTAATCAGAGTCTACATGATACCACCTCTGATAATGGAATAAGACTGCTAGACTTTGCCGCTGCAAAGAACATGGTAGTTAGTAGCTCATGATTTCAGCATAAGGACATACAGAAGGCGACCTGGTTATCTCCTGATCAGAGAACGAAGAACCAGATTGAGCACTTGGTAATAGATGGCAGGCACTCTTCTAGTGTAATAGATAGATGTACGTGTAATTCGAGGTGTGCGAAAGTTCAAAGCCGAACATGGGAAAAGCTAGATATTGAAAAGCTGCAAATACCGGAGATATCAAAGTCCTATCAACAAAAGCTCATTCTCCTGCTAGGGCAGACTAATCCACCCTGAGGACCCCGAAGCGCAGTGGAGGCACCTCTCCCATTCTTTGCAAACCGCTGCAAGGACTGAACTTGGCTATCAAATACCGCAGAAGGACAAGCCATGGTACGACGAAGAATGTCGCATTGCAACTGATGAAAAAGACGCTGTACGTATGGAAACGACACAGTGAGTTACAACGCGTGCTGCAAATGAGCGGTACAAGAGGCTGAAAAGGGACGAAAACCAACTATTTAGGAGGAAAAAATAGCAGTGGGAGCGACGTAAGAATAATAAAGCCGCTCGTGTGGCGCTGAACTTTTTAAGGCAGGTGGCGAAGGACTGCTAGCCCACATGCATCAACTTATATGCGGTATATGGTAGGAGGAATCTATGCCTGGCGATTGGAGACTCAGTGCATTATGTCATGTATTCCAAAAGAGTGATCCGTGTGTCTGTTCCAACTATCGCGGTATCAGTCTTTAATCCATCGCTTATAAGCTCTTGTCGGGCGTATTATATGAAAGACTAAAGTCAATTGTTGAAAACCTGATTGGGCCTTATCAGTGTGGTTTTAGACCAGGGAAGTCCACGAACCATTCTGTACCAAGCGAGGACTGAGACAAGGCGGCACACTTTCGTGCAATCTCTTCAACATCTTAATAGAGATAATAATGAGAAAAACTGCAGTTAAATATGAACAAAACCGTCAATACGAAAAGTCATATGTTGCTGGTGTATGCTGACGACATAGACATCTTTGGGCGAAATTTGCGAGAGGTTACTGCAGTATTTTCTAGAATCGAAAAAGAATCAACGAAGGTGGGTCTTGCTGTTAATGAGGGCATGACAAAATTGATGGTGTCAACGACTAGATAAACCTCTCGACTTTGTCCGCACTTGAACATCGACAACCGACTTAATGTTGAAGTGGTAGATAAATTTATCTACATTGGATCCGCCGTGAACAAGGACAACAACGTCAGCCTGGAGATAAATAGGAAAATTGTACTTGCAAATAGATGCTATTTTCGGCACAGCAAGCAATTTAAGAACAAAGCCCTCTCCCGACAAGTAGACAGCATATACCAGACTCTCATTTTACCTGTCCTGACATATGGCTCCGAAACTTGGGTCATATCGCAAGTGGATAAAAAACACCTGGGTGCAGTCGAGAGGAAAATTCTCGGTACAATATATGGTCCTGTTAAATAAAATGGCGAGTACCGACGTCGTTGGAAGCAGGAGCCATATAATTTATATTCCGACGAGGGCATATTCATAACGAGGGCGTTATGGATGAAGCGAGAAAAGTTTTCGATAATGTACCCGATGGAAACAGTAAAAGACGACGACCAAGACTCCGCTGGAAAGACCACGCCGAAGAATCACTCCGTATCCTTGCAGTTACCAACTTGCGAGAATAGGCGCAGGATAGAAATATGTTAAAATTTGTTTAATTTGTTTGTTTAATTAATATGTGTACGACATCTGACCTCATGAGGTTGTAAAATGGTCAATAAACGTAAAGTCAAGTAAAAATTAATCCTTTTGCTGTGATATTTCAATTTGATTACACCTCATGTATACATTTCTTCCTTTTCTCATCACAGCCTTGTTGGAAAACATATCTACATTAAAGGCAGTTTTGGTGCTGTCTTTTAGTATTCGTTGCTATGTAAAAACCCCCTGAAAAACTCCACAATGGAACATAATCCTTTGTGGTATCATAATATTGCCACTAAACTTGTTTGCACGTACTAGTACTACTACTACCACTACAGTATATATTGGCATTTACAAGTTGTTTAAGGCTTAAACGGTTGCTTTCGAAACTTCATAATTTTTTTTCCTCTCTGATTCTTCCATTCTGCTTGGATTGAACCACTTTCTAATCGACTGTGATACATTAAAAGTAATTTGTTGTTCATGTTGTTGCTGGTGATGTTGATGTCAATAAAATTGTTGTATCCAATCCAGTCTAAAGGTTCAGTTATTTCAAAAATATCTCAAATTTGTACAAAACTGGCGATACCAATAGCCACCAACTTAATTTTTCTGTTATGCCGCCGATTTCGACAATTTTGTTTCGGCGCGGAGTTTGTCTATGCACGGAGTTGTCAATTTAATCTCAAATTGGGTGGTGTAAACGGCAAAGATTAGAGAACAAGGTTATTGCTAACCTGGCCGCGATAAACGACGGTGTAAATGCGTTATAAGACTAACTAAAAGTTGTAGATGCCAGATTGTATGGAATTTAAAAATTATAACTATCTATTAGTTACCTCTAAGCAGATATTGAGCCTGTTTTTTTATTCCCTGCTAAACTAATTTTTCGACCACTTTGTATGGGGAGCTAACGGTGCGTTTACACGAGACAGTTAAAGACCGGACAGTTGAGAATATGTATTAGTTGTCAAAAAGAGAAAAATTTGTTGTGTGACGTATGTGTCCAGCCAGTTATGAAGACAGAACAGTTTTAAGCAACCGTCGATAGTGTCGTTTCATTTAAATTTCGTGCTTTGATTTTGATTTATTTGCTTTTGTTCACATTTGGTTGAAATCTTAATTTACTAAAAGAAGATTGCTACATATATTATTTATGCATGTTTATATGTAGTATTTGTTGCCAAATAATATTTCAATAAAACTCCAAATTACCAAATTAAAATAAATTTTGCAATTTCTACGAACGTTTGCTATTGTGTTTTGTCCTATTTCTCCAGATTACAATGAAGCTGATGTACTCGATGTACTCTGCAAATTTCAAATGTATATATGTTTATATGTATGTATGCGATGTTTTGCTTTGTTTTTCACAAATTACCACGAAATGTCACCGATCTGGCCAACTACGTCAAATCGCTTGCCGAAGTTACTGTCGTCGAAAAATCAGAGACAGTGGCGAGGCAAGTTACAGAAGTGTAAGTGTGGTAGTAAAATAGTGTGAATGTATTGCTACTGTCGGAGCAAAACTGTCCCGTGTAAACGCCAGGTAAGCAATATTAAGCGATTTTAAGCGGTACCCCATACAAAGTCGTCGAAAAATTAGTTAAGCTGGAACTAAAAAAACAAGCTTATTGTTATAATGGCCCATATATAGAAAATTAAAATAAGAAAAATTTCACAGATAAGTCTGTTTGATTCAGAAACACTTGTTAAATTTAAAAAACTAAATGTAAAAAAATAGAAAAAAATTCAATCAAGTTAAATTTGAAATGCGAAAGCCCCAACTTGTCAATAACATTCTCGTAAATTTTCAGTTCAGAAAGAAATTAATTAAATTATAACGTAAAAAAACCCCGATCGTATTTTATTCTTTGTGACTTTAGAAATATGGATAAAAAACATGTTGTAGCTGGAATACACTGTGGCCCAAGGGCGACAAATCCAAATCGAGCCAATGGAAATCGAGCCAATGGTAGTCAGAAAACAAGTGTGGCTCGTTGCCTAAGACCTGGACCGATTGGTCGTAATCCTTACCTAAATTTCCTACGAGATTACCGCAAAAACAATTGTGGTTTCAGTGTAGTTGAAACAGTGAGGCGTGGAGCTGCGGCTTGGAACAGTCTATCAGAGGAGAAAAGAGCGCAATACATTGTAGAGGTAAGAGTTGCATTATGTTCCCGTGTCAACAATTATTTTGCTATAACTTTATATATTTCTAGGCTTTCTATGCACCGCGACTTAGAAGACGCCGCTTGTCTACTGGTGGGACTACGAAACTGCGAGGAGCTAGGCGGGGACGTGTAGGAAAATCTAGAAGCAGAAGAATTTCCAGAGGTGCAAAAAGTCCCGTTAAAAGCTCAAGAAGAAGCAATTTGGGCACGTCCAGAACACAAAGGCGCGTTTTGATGAGAAACAAATCGTGCAATTAAAATTAAATTTTCGTCAAAATGTATACATAAATTTGTTGTGAAAATTTTATTTGTAGTGACGGAATTTTGTATATGTTAGAAATATTGAAAATATAATCAATTGTTTTGTTATAAATGTTTGCATCAGCTTTCAAATAAGTATAATCGAAAGTAAAACAATAGCCCTCGTATTCATAATCAAAAGATAGCCACCGGATTTCGTTTGGCTTACTGATTTTTTTCATAACACTTCAACTAAACTACGGCCTACGAGTGGCTATCAATCAAACGAATGTATACTATTGACGAGCAACTACCATTTTACTAACAGCAATCATGAACATCAGTGTTGCATTTGCCTGAAACATTACAAGTTCATTTTAGAGTTAGGATGTAGAACGGAAACTTATGAATCCACTCTTGACTAAGCTTTAAAATAATCGATACCTTAATATAAAAAAGACAACTCATGAAAAGACAATTATAGAGGAGGAGGAAAAAACGTATTAAAACTGGGCATAATATAAAAATACAATTATAACTTATAACTTCCTAAGTTTTCATTTAACCTGCAGGAGATGTCGGTGGTGCAGGGGGTAGTGTGCGCGCCTCTAGTACTTGAGATCCGGGGTTCGATCCCTGCTCAGACCACCTTAAAATTTCTTTCGACGGCGGTCACCTCGCATAGTGACGGCGACACTATCGAGTATTTAGCCATGAAAATGCTTCTCAAAAATACCGTTCGGAACCGGTGTAAAACTGTAGGTCCCAATCAGTGAGTATAAAACTAGAAAGCGCACAGCTCACTGATTGTGAGAAGCTCTCCCCGATTCCTCCATGGGATGTAATGGGAAACCATTTATTTTTTTAAAGAAATATTCTAATTAGACACTCTTTGTGCAGATCGTACATACAGTAACTAACATCGTAATGTATAAGGGGACATGTTTTTACATAATCGTCACCCCAGTATTGGAGTGATTTCAAAGCATATGATTTTAATTTTGATCCCGGGGCTTTACGTATCATGGCGGTAACCTCAAATGGATCCTTAAATCTGAACAATTAAATCTAAAAAATTAACTCAAAACTATACAATTTAAATAAATATTTCATAAAGCGAATCACAGACTTGTCATTCATGAGCAGGAGCTTGTTTGATAAATTTTTACCTGACTGATGAACTGGAAAAAGTATTAGCAAAAAATGTTGTGAACATGCTAGTGTTGTGAACAACTCATCATTTTGTGCAAAATGTTGCAAAATGTTGTCTGCGTACTCCAAATCTCTTGCAGCGAGAGAGCCAAAAAGAGAATTTTTGACAGTTGGAAGTTAGAGAACTTGCAAAATGTTGCTGGAGAAATGTCTACCTGCAAGATTTTGCAACTAGTTTGAACAGCTGTTTTTATTTACTGTTTGAATGAAATAATTTATGTGAAATGAAAATGAAAATTGAAATTTAACAATGGCAGAGGTAAATAGTTAGAATTGTGTCGATTTTTAACGTTTATAATAAATTATAATAAACAAAACATTTTACTTCATGCTAGAAACGTGCAAATATACAGTGCGACCGTGCGACACATATGCTAAAATTCGTTTGCTTTGTTATTTCAATTGTTTACACACCGATCAGCTGTTTTCTTGCAAGATTTCACTGGATGCTGTCTGCGTACTTTTGAGATATTTTCAACCGAGAGAGTAAAATTGTTCTTACTCTCCCAAAAAAAGTTACTGAGTATTTGCTACTGGAAAAGTACGCAGACAGACCTATTGTCGAGAAACCAATGCATTCACTGTTAGTGACAGTTTGATGTGGATTTTGGAGTGCTAGCATCATTGACCCATTGTTTGTGAAAATGCTGCTGGAAACGCCATTTCAGCCAACGGCGAACGCTACGCTACAGAGATTACGGGCTTTGTACGGGCTGAAATTATAGATATGAACTTGAATATAACGGGTGATTTTTTAAGAGCTTGATAACTTTTTTTTTAAAAAAAACGCATAAAATTTGCAAAATCTCATCGGTTCTTTATTTGAAACGTTAGATTGGTCCATGACATTTACTTTTTGAAGATAATTTCATTTAAATGTTGACCGCGGCTGCGTCTTAGGTGGTCCATTCGGAAAGTCCAATTTTGGGCAACTTTTTCGAGCATTTCGGCCGGAATAGCCCGAATTTCTTCGGAAATGTTGTCTTCCAAAGCTGGAATAGTTGCTGGCTTATTTCTGTAGACTTTAGACTTGACGTAGCCCCACAAAAAATAGTCTAAAGGCGTCAAATCGCATGATCTTGGTGGCCAACTTACCGGTCCATTTCTTGAGATGAATTGTTCTCCGAAGTTTTCCCTCAAAATGGCCATAGAATCGCGAGCTGTGTGGCATGTAGCGCCATCTTGTTGAAACCACATGTCAACCAAGTTCAGTTCTTCCATTTTTGGCAACAAAAAGTTTGTTAGCATCGAACGATAGCGATCGCCATTCACCGTAACGTTGCGTCCAACAGCATCTTTGAAAAAATACGGTCCAATGATTCCACCAGCGTACAAACCACACCAAACAGTGCATTTTTCGGGATGCATGGGCAGTTCTTGAACGGCTTCTGGTTGCTCTTCACTCCAAATGCGGCAATTTTGCTTATTTACGTAGCCATTCAACCAGAAATGAGCCTCATCGCTGAACAAAATTTGTCGATAAAAAAGCGGATTTTCTGCCAACTGATTTTGGTAATAAAATTCAATGATTTGCAAGCGTTGCTCGTTAGTAAGTCTATTCATGATGAAATGTCAAAGCATACTGAGCATCTTTCTCTTTGACACCATGTCTGAAATCCCACGTGATCTGTCAAATACTAATGCATGAAAATCCTAACCTCAAAAAAATCACCCGTTACTTTGGTTTCAACAGGACGACGCACCGTGTAACTCAGCACGTCAAACAATCGATAATTTGCGCACCAGGTTCGATAATCATGTTATCAGCCATCTTGGCGATATCAATTGGACGACTCGGAGCTGAGTTTTGACCCCTTTAGACTTTTTCTTGTGGGTTGCCGCTAAAGACCGATGCTACGCACATAATCCAGAAACGATCCACAGCCTTAGGCTAATATCTTCCGAGCCATTGGAGAGATAGAACCATAGAATAATACATACCATAGAAGCTTTTATTCGCTCAATAAATTAAACGTCATAGGTTCGATGGAAAGTAAACATTGGATGGTGGAAAATATGGGTTCAATAATACCAGACTAGTTGTGTTAAATACAATACAAATGTATACCAACGATAAATGTCAACAAAAAAGTAAAAAATATACTTAAATTTTGCAGTTCTACACCAAAACGACATGAAAAAGTTAAGTGAAACCTACGATGAAGAGTGTGAAATCAAACGTCAGATGAGAGAATAAGTTTATCTATGTATTACTTCGTTTACACGACACTTTAACACGAGTGAACTCGACTCGTGTGAGTACGATACGCAAAAAACCCGCCAGTTTATACAACTCAAGAAAACAGTGTTGAGTAGACATATGGTATGTCACTTTGAATACGTACAGAAAACAGCTGATAACAGAATGTTGCCTACATTCCATTTGTATCAGTTGGTATTCACCTAAACAGAATGTCGGCGTTAAAAATGTGCTTAGCGTCGTAGTCAAACGTTGTCAAAAAGTGGAAAAATAAACATTTTGACTCAGCTCAGATACTTTTGGCGATGGTAAAAGTTTAGTGTAAACCAGAGATTTGTAGCTAATCCACATTTATCCCGAAATTGTAATAAAATAGAAAAATTTCCAATTTCATGTTTCGTAAACTGAAACAGGAGCGCTTAAAAGTTTTTTATAGTGGGTACCCTGGTTAAGAAGGCATAAACAAAAAGCATCTGTTAGAATGCGTATTGGCAAAGGATGCGTTTATTTGGACACTGAACACGAGTTGACATTCGTTAACACGAATGTAAAAGTTGATTCTTGTCGACACGCTCAATTTTTTAGATACGGTTATGGCATGTGTTTATGTCTGCGTATCGAACTCACACGAGTCGAGTTCACTCGTGTTAAAGTGTCGTGTAAACGAGGTATATGTATTATTCTATGAGTTTAGTTCATTTTATTTAATTTTTAAAAAGATATGTATGTACTTGTATTTGGACCACCCCACAGAGGTATTTTGCAATCTGGGCGGCTAAAATTCGATTTTTCAAAAGTCAATAATTTTAATAATTTCCGATTGTAGGGTAAAGAGAATATAATGCTTATCTAGGATTCCGTTATTTTTTCATTCGTTTTTGCTTACATTCGATTTCTACACGCTGTCAAAGTTTCTTGTTGCTAATTGTGTATTTACTATTTTGTTGCGTTCAAGTAAAGTAACAGTTTTAGCAGGCTGTGCGAAGGCGTGTGTTCAGTTTAAACATTTTAGTAAAATGGAAAATTGTAAAGCAGGTAAATATAATTTAATCCACTTAGCTAAATAAAATTATAATTCAAATTTCTACTAATAAAGCAGCATTAAAAAATATGGTAAGTTATGCAACACCACTCATCACCACTTCCATAATTTGCGGGTATTTTTTGTGTGGTTATAGCCGTTTTGTGTTTTATAGCCGTTTACCTACTGCACGCGGGTGTTAGAGGGTATACAGACGAATAAAAAGTTATTGGGAGGTAGGGCTCTAAAATGCAACCCTGTGGTGATAAATGGGAAATACTTAAAATCATGGTACAATAATAGGTTTGTTCGAGAACGTGATAATTAGCACTAATTATCACTATTTTTTGCTGGAAAGTGTTCGATAACTCCCAGCAGCCAGCAACGAGAGAGCAAGAGAGTGAATATTTTGACAGTTCAATGATGGAGAGTTGATGGTTTGTGCTGGGAAAATTTTTACCAGCACGAATTAGCAAGCCAAACATAACAGCTGTTTTAAGTAAACAAACAAAATTATCAAAAGAAAGAACAAATTTAACAATGGCAGAGGTAAGTAAGAAAATATGTTTATTTAATCATTTTAATGGAATTTGTTAATTTGTTGTTAAATAATTTTTTTTTTTGCACACAATTTATGAACTTGCTGCACTTGAGGTAGAAAAAACAATAAAATTAAACCCAAAGACGAAAACACGAATCAGCTGTTTACTAACAGACATTGATTTCTTGCTAGTTTTTGCTGGATGTCGTTCGCGTTCTTTTCTTATTGAGAGAGTAAAATCATTCTTACTCTCCAGATAGTTTTTGCTTGCTATTTTTTGCTGGAAAAGTTCTCGAACAAACCTAATATCTTCATGGTAATAGCAGCGCGTGTTGTTGTTGTAGGCAGCAACAACAGGCATTTTGTTTTTGTTCTATTCGCTTCAGCTGTCAAACTCTACACAAATCCATACCAACAACACAAGAATGCAAAAGAGTACAAAAACAAAATACATGTGAGTGTGACAGCCGAAGCGAAGAACCTCATGAAAAAAATTAAAACAGCTGTTCTTACGACTTTACCATGAACATATTAGCTTTGTCTGTTTACTTTTCCAGCAAGATTTATCCAGTAACTTTTTGCAAAGAGTAAAAAAAATTTTACGCTCTTTTTTTCTGTATTCCAAAAAGTAAACAGACAACATTTTGTGAAATATTGCAAGAAATAGGAAATAGGAATTTACGTCTGCCAGTGAATTTGCGCGAAATATTGTTGAGCATAAAAACAAATGTTTTTATATTCTAATTTACAATAGACGTTAAAAATCAATACAATTTTAAACACTTACCTCTGCCATTGTTAAATTTCAACTTTATTCTTCTTTTTCACACAAAAATATTGCAATCACAATGTAAATAAAAAACAGCTGATCGAACTTGTAAAATCTTGATAGAAGAAATTCCTCCAGTAACATTTTGCAAGTTCTCTATCATCCAACTGTCAAAAAATTCTCTCTTTGGCTCTCTCGTTGCAAAAGTTTTGCAGTAAACAGACAACATTTTGTAACAAATACTCAGTAGCAAATACTCAGTAACTTTTTTTGGGAGAGTAAAAACAATTTTACTCTCTCGGTTGAAAATATCTCTAAAAGTACGCAGACAGAATCCCGTGAAATCTTGCAAGAAAACAGCTGATCGGTGTGTAAATAACTGAAATAACAAAGCAAAAGAATTTTAGCATATGTGTCGCACGGTCGCACTCTATATTTGCATGTTTCTAGCATGAAGTAAAATGTTTTGTTTATTATAATTTATTATAAACGTTAAAAATCAACACAATTCTAACTATTTACCTCTGCCATTGTTAAATTTCAATTTTTATTTTTATTGCACAAAAATTTCATTCGAACAGTAAATAAAACAGCTGTTCAAACTAGTTGCAAAATCTTGCAAGCAGTAATTTCTCCAGCAACATTTTGCAAGTTCTCTAACTTCCAACTGTCAAAAAATTCTCTTTTTGGCTCTCTCGCTGCAAGAGATTTGGAGTACGCAGACAACATTTTGCAACATTTTGCACAAAATGATGCAAAATATATGTACGCAGACAGAGCTATTGTACAATTACTTCGTTTACACGACACTTTAACACGAGTGAACTCGACTCGTGTGAGTACGATACGCAAAAAACCCGCCAGTTTATACAACTCAAGAAAACAGTGTTGAGTAGACATATGGTATGTCACTTTGAGTACGTACAGAAAACAGCTGTACGTTGGTACATTTTTGTATCAGTTGGTATTCACCTAAACAGAATGTCGGCGTTAAAAATGTGCTTAGCGTCGTAGTCAAACGTTGTCAAAAAGTGGAAAAATAAACATTTTGACTCAGCTCAGAAACTTTTGGCGATGGTAAAAGTTTAGTGTAAACCAGAGATTTGTAGCTAATCCACATTTATCCCGAAATTGTAATAAAATAGAAAAATTTCCAATTTCATGTTTCGTAAACTGAAACAGGAGCGCTTAAAAGTTTTTTTATAGTGGGTACCCTGGTTAAGAAGGCATAAACAAAAAGCATCTGTTAGAATGCGTATTGGCAAAGGATGCGTTTATTTGGACACTGAACACGAGTTGACATTCGTTAACACGAATGTAAAAGTTGATTCTTGTCGACACGCTCAATTTTTTAGATACGGTTATGGCATGTGTTTATGGCTGCGTATCGAACTCACACGAGTCGAGTTCACTCGTGTTAAAGTGTCGTGTAAACGAGGTAAATATTGCAGTAACCAGACAGACCTATTATTGTACCATGCTTGCAATCTTATCTTTTTTATACAAACCCTTTTTTGTATAAAAATGGCCGTCATTTGTTTGAAAACCGCCAACATTCGATTTTGTATATTGAAAAAAACATTTATTCCAAATTTGGGTCCTTCGAAAACCAAGACACGTTTTGTAAGTTACCGATAAAAGCAATTTTTCTCTTGGTTAAGTTTTCTAAAGAAAATCGAGCTTTAGTATACAAACCGTAGTTTTGGGAAATTAAAAAGCGAATTTAAAGCAAAATGGCTTAAAGTCCAAAGAAAGATGTTATCAAAAATAATCATTCATGGATCGCTGGATGATTTTCGATACCGAGTGCTGTTAGTTGTGCGTTTCGAAGAGTCCAGCGAAAGAATCCAAAGGCGCAAAACGGAGGATTTACGCAAATCCAGGTCAGCTGTCCGGAGAAGCCGCTGAGGCCAGAAATAAACACTTTCGCCAATATAGTCAAAACTATGCGCGAAAGTTTTCAAGAGAGGCCTGCAATAGGGATGTTATAAATAGATTGCTGTTAACTTCCGATCCTTTGCTAATGGGCATTAGGTCGAAGCCAAAAAAATTACCAACACCTTTCTCAAAGGAATGTTTAGAAATGCTTGTTTCGACAGATCACAGCGACAGCCACGAAAATACATATGTCGAACACAAGGATCGAAAATACTTCATGCTCAAGCGATGACCATATGTCCGAATAATTAGGTTACCTCTGAATAATTTTTAAAATATGCCAAACACTTCTTTAAAGTACACATGAATTTTGAATTTTTTTAAATCTTTCTATTAAACATTACTTCAAATCTTCTTAAATTTCTGATATAAGCAGTTTTCTTTGACAACTTAACACCTTTTTTCCTAAATCTGTAACTCAGTTACTATAAATGAATTTTTTAACCAACAATAACAATTGTTGTTGTTGAACAAAAACAGGATTTGTTTGTTTTAATTCATATTAAAAATTTGTGGTATTTTCTTCCAAATGCTGTAAAAGATCCCCTCTACCCGCCAAATGTTAACAAATTATTATTTTTACGCCTCACTGAGTAATTTTTTAACAATCTGCTTCATAAATTTACTTCAAAAAGTTTTGACCGCCCAGATCGTTAAAATACCCCTCTGTGCACCCGTTAGAAACTTACCTGAATAACGTTTCGAGAAAGATTCAAAATTGTCCCCAATACAATATCTTAAAATTGATCTCAATTCTCTCACAACGATTGGAGAAACGTTAAACCAAATCGGGAACCCATATGATATAATCGGTCGAATGCTAGTTTTAGTAAGGGTGTGGCAAAATGCACGCAAACTTGAATGGTGATTGCATTGTTTCTCGGGTTGTATGATCTGGTGGTACAGTCATCTTTAAACCACATATCGTCCACATCCATACCAAGCAATTTAGGCGCAAAATTATCATCAGCAAAATTATATCAGCACCATTATTTGTTATTGCCCGACCAGCCGCATTTGTGAAGACTAATGTTTCGATGATGGGCCCAACCCTGATTCTACGCCAATCAGTGACACGTAGTTAATTCATATGTTGCTCAAAAATCACTCGTGTATTTTCTTAACCTAAATGCGACAATTTTAACGCCCACCGAAGCCATCTACGTGAAAATTAGCCTCATCACTAACCTGACCCACCGTCCCGCTTTTGAGGGGAATGTAACGCTTTTTTGCGTGATTGTCACGCGTTTTGGTGTCTCATCGCGACTTGAATCTGAAATATCCAGGTGATTATATTCGAAATAAAACGTTTTATTTTATCTATTTAATCTTATTTTAGCTAAATACATGTATTTTTATTGAAATTTCTATTTAAAACCAAAAAAATCCGATTGTTACCCATTGTGCCCCAGTTTTTGGCCACAATCAGTACGTCAGGTTACTCATCACAGAAGATGATTTTGCTCGAAACCCCTTCAATATTTTTAAAACATTTCTCAGCAATGAAAATGTATTGTACCTTCATTTAGAGACCATTTTTAATAACTCTGTACTGTAACAGTTTGTTTTCCTTCAACAACAACACTACATCGCACACGTCACGAAATTAAAATCTTCCATGAATTTTTGCATTTCTATCCTCAACGCAGACTAGTGGACCTCTACTTGTTAGAAATATATCGATAAATTTGCAATAAATTCTAGCCTATCCAAGCAATTTATAGACCAAATGTATGCATAATCCACGCGGTCAAATATTTACTTCAATTCTAGTGAGACCAAGGCACACAAGCCATTCGAAGTCTCAGACGTACCATGTAAAAAGAAAGTAATGATTCTACTGCACCTAACGCCACACTGACAATCGTGTAGTTATGAATTTGGTCCCAAATAATTGGCAATTGTCCCTTTGCAACATGGTCAAAAATCTTCGATAAACAATTACCATAGTTTCTTTGAGTAACGTAATGATTGAGTAACGGAGTATTCGGGTTCTTCTACATTCCCGTCATGTCTGTCTGCATTATTTCCCTTTTCGTCTTCGGGTAATGACCAGTTTTTGTTTTCCATTAACTTTTTGCATAATAGCACAGAAATTAGTTTGATTCGAATTCAGTTTTATTTCTCATTAAGTTGTTTATGGTTAACTTATAGTAAAGCCTTTCCTGGGTCATTTGGGTATATGTAACTACAAAATCAGCTTTGTATAAGGACGAGATTTACAGAAATGTTTAATAAATCCTCGTTTAGGAATTTGTGAAATTTAAATGAACAGACAGTTTTTGTATAATTTATATAACTTATGACTACAACGAGCATCCACAGAGCTCTTCCGACAGTTTGTGGTTTTTTCATTCCCGGAACTGTCCAGCTTGATTGGTTTACACCAGCGCAACATAACCTCAATCTTTGGAGGGGCTTACATTTTGTATCAATGTAATATTGTCACCTTTCAGCATAATACGTCCCAAATTCTTGCGCGCCCGTGTCTTGGTCCACACTTCCTCAGCATCGTCCAGCACTAGATTCATGTATTCATCAAAACCCACAATATGTCCCTCTATGCGAAGGTTGACGTTTTCATACAACCACACTTGAACGCGGGAACGATTTTGTAAATAACGAAAGATCAAGTTGATGGGTTGTACCATCACCTTTTGGACTTTGGTGTTGCCTTTGAAGGACATATTGGCGGCAGTTTGAAGAGGATTTTATGAACTTTAAAATAGGTTTTACAAGGATTTTTCCAAAATTTTTGCTGGAAACGTTTTCAAGCCGGCGTCTGTTTTGAGGGAGAAACAATGAGTTTTTTTTGCTGTTGTATGCTAGTGTCAAAATGTGACGTTTCGCAACAAATAGGGTGTGTTCAGTGAGCTATGGGATAGAGTTGTATTTTGTTGTACCCACATTAGTTGCAAGAGTGCAACTCGGTGGAATAAAAGTGCTGCCAAGTTAGGAAATCTTCAAAGAGTAATGCGGTGTTTACACACACGGGGATTAGGGTATTAGGAGGATTACAAACAGGAAAAAAATCATTGATAATATTGTCCCGTTTGAGTTTGCGGTTTAGTTTGTTTGAAGACAAACAAAATAAATTATTACATACATTAAAAGTGCAAAACACACTGACAAAAGAATTATCGGCTTATACCTATTTTAGCTCCCATTTGCCCAGCAGAAATATATGAAATACAAATCTTGGTGCCGATCCCTAATTTCGGAGTTATAACTCTACAAAATTCGGATATGCGGATGTTATTATAGCAGATTTACATGCAGTCTTTTATCATGATAATGTCGTGATTATCATTCCACTGCAATTACTCAATTAGGGTGGTATTCTATAAGTCATGAATCAGTCACTTCGCGTTACTTTTGTCGTTTTGGTAATTTATAAAACGTTACAGCTGTTCGGTGACTACCTGCGTTGAGTTACGTTATTTAATGGGTAGTTAATAAAACGCAGCGTAACTTTTTTGATCAATTCAGCTGTCAAATTGAACACGCCACAGTTTTTCGCGTTAGTTGAAAAAATTACAAATTTAAAGAAAAATGTCTATCGAGCAAAGGCACATGGAAGTATTTTGCACTTCATTGCTTATAAGTAGTTGCAAATTTTGGCAGAAATCCATTCGACGGATAGAGCTCAAACTTTTTTTTTTTTAAATTATTCAAAATTATATTGTTTACGCACTGAAATTCTTATTTACAATAATAAAATTATAAATGGAACGTTCAAATAAATAATGCATTGCAAAACTATTATAATTATATTTATAAAAATTATAGACATCAGTTGATGTTGACAATAATAAACAACGGAATCAATACATTACAATCTATACATACCGCCAAATGTCACTTGTTTTTGAAAAGACAACTAATTTAATATAGATAGGGAAATTTATTAGATATTGAACCCCAAAATAGCATAGGTTTTTACACATTTTTTGTGAATATTGTTTGCTTTTGCAGTATTATAAATAATAGCAATCTAGAGCTACATTTTTATCTTTTTCATACTGACCATTTCACTCAAGATAACTTTTTCTAATCTATAACTGTTTATTTTAGTTGGGCAACTCTATAAACCGGATATATCAGTGACAGCTATCGTAAACAAACGCAAGCGCGAAGTGATATATAAACTACCATTTTTTGACTTTGGTGTTCGCGTTGACTTTTGCGTTTACGTTCACTTTCGGCACTTTTAGAATACTAGCCTTACTTTTGAAATTTGTTGTGTTTCATGATGGCATTATGAAATTATACCAGATGATAATTCATAATGACAGTGAAAATACAAAAACGAAACAGAAAACATAAACAACCCCTATTTGTTGACGACCCCCGCAAACGTCATAAGGACCACGATTTACGGATATGCACCTGGAATGTGAGAACTCTATATAGATCCGGTGCAAGTATCTGACATTACCGCAATCCAGGAAATGCGATGGACAGAACATGGCTGCACACGAAAAAAATCTGCGACATATACTACAGTTGACTTTCATTTCATTTCATTGCCTACAAGTAGTTGTCAATTTTTGCTGAAATGCAATCGAGCTCAAACTATTTTTAAAATAATTCAAACTTATATTGTTTACTCACTGAAATTCTCATTTACAATTATAAAATTAGCAATTTAAAGTTCAAATAAATAATGCGTTGCAAAACTATTATAATTATATTTAAAAAATTATAGACATCAGATGATGACAACAATAATAAACAAAAGAACCAATACATACCGCCAAATGGCACGTGTTTTTGAAAAGACAACTAATTTAATATAGCTATGAAAATTTATTCGGCATTGCAACCCAAAATAACATAGGTTTTTTTACACATTTTATGTGAATATTGTTGGTTTTTGAAGTATTATAAATAATACCAATCTTAAAATCTGTTGATCTATTGAAATAGTGCTACATTTTTTAATCATTTTCATTCTTCACATTTCACTCAAGATAACTGTTTCTAATCTATAATTGTTTATTTTAGTTGGCCAACTCTATAAACCACAAATGTCAGTGACAGTTTTCGTAAGCGAACGTAAGAGCGAAGTTATGTATAAACTAAAATTTTTTGACTTTGGCGTTCGCGTTGGCTTATACGTTTACGTTGACTTTGGGGGCTTTTAGAATACTACCCTTAATTAAAGTAATTTTTATGTGACGTTAAATAAATATTTAGATTTTCTCGAGATTTTGTAAGTATTTAGAAAATAAATGAAGAAAGGAAAATCAGATGATCCTATAACACTATGTGCCTCGCATAGCAAACATGTTGTATGTGTTGTCATTATGGTACATGTTCAGTGAAGTACGTTCCCTTTACAGTCCCATTTCCGGTTGAATTATTTGCGACATGATAATAACATTATCGAGGTAAATGTACTCGATCTTGGGTACAAAAAATGTATGAGAAATCATATGATAATAGTGTGATTTGTCGATTATCGAGTCGATTGCATGTAAACGCCCTATTACGTTTAAGGAACCGAATTAAGCGACTGATTTTTCTGCCAACATGTAGTAGCTGTAAAATAAGTCAAAATGAATGAAAAATAATTAAATAATTAAACACACTTAGTTGAACTTTTGGAAAATTATCGAATATTTTTTAGAAAAAAAATTAATTTGTTTTTGATAGAAAGTATTTCAAAAAAGCGCTCGATTTTGAAATGAATTAACAAATTTTAGAAACATTCAAAAGTTTTTCTAAATTTCAACATACGATATTTCAATAACAACACCCATTTTGACCGGTTATTTAAATTTGTAATCCGTCTATTTTAATTTATAGGATGTTTACATGCACTTGGTCTTTCAAATACACCCCATTAACCGACAAATCACACTACTTTATTGTGATTTCTTATACATTTTGTGTACCCAAGATCGAGTAAATATACCTCGATAATGTTAATATTTACCGCATAGATGTATACATACTTTCAGTATGATACTATGCATAGATAAAGGAAATATTAGATATAGTGCCCCCATTGTCAACTTTGTTCACTATGTGTTGTCCTGTACTACTGTCACTTTCACTTGCCTTTTATTAAAAATGTTGGACATTTTTGTGAAAATAATTTAAACAAGGGAGAATGTGACAAAATTTAAAAGATTTTATATAATAGCATTTGTTTCATATATAAAAAGCTATATCAAAGCCATGAGGGCGGTGTTTTAGTACCAGGCTAAAACGAAATGAAAACGTTAAAGACACCGTTTCTTGTATCTTCACCTCGTATATGTAAGTCAACTTGCACGGCACGTGTGGACTTTGCACCCAGCCCATGACGAATAGTGTGAAATGACAGGTCAGATGAGCGAAAAAGTTTATCTTTAAAGTATATAAATTTTTCTAGGACTTAGAATATGCATAACACTCAGCAAAAATTTAAATAACCCAAAAATGTACATAATACTTCCAGTCACCCGTCGCTTTTTCTCTTACCAATATTTCTCTCTTTCTTCTTCATCAAAATTCCAACTACACAGTTAATCAGTTATGGCATTGAGATCCCCCGACTCAAACTACCAAGTCTAACAGTAGTGACATTGAGACTATCATGACTAAAAAGCGGGATTGCTCTGGACAAATAAGAATATCATATTACGAGTATTTGGGGTTTGCCGTTTTCATTTATAAACAAATTGCGGATTAAACAACCTTGGATAAAAAACATGATGGCAATAATAAATTGTGTTTCATCGAGTCAAATTAGTTGGGTGTACTAAAACTTTAAATCAAAGGGTTCCTTACTTTCAGTATACTATTTTCTTTAGCTGAAATTAATTCCAACAATGTTTCGAGATTAATCTTCTAGAGTATAACAATGGGATCTGCTAGGTTGTGGTAACCAATACTGAATTCGTCTACAATAAATCGGAGAATTGTGCTTGTTTTTCCCGGCCAAGCAAGCACTTCAGGGATAAGACCCTCTCCCGAGAAACGAAGATCCAACTATATCGCACTCTCGTACAACCTGTCAGAATATCGTACGCTGATGAAACATCACTGGTAGTCTTCGAGAGAACAATGTTCCGAAAAATATATAGTCTTATAATAGATACCGGCAAGAATCGACGACGGATGAACCACGACCAGTATAATCTGTATCCCGACATCAACGTAGTTATGCGTATCACATTAACGCGTTTACGCTGGCTAGGCCATGTCAGTAGAATGGATCAGAATGAACCAGGGCGAAAGGTATTTGAAGATGTAATCGAAGGACATCGAAAAATGGGACGACCAAGACTTCGCTGGAAAGACCAGCTGGAATATTGCATGTGAAAGCTTGGTGTTAACAACTGGAGAAGAAACCCTGAAGATCGAGCCAGTTGGAGGAATATGTTATCCTCATTTTGTAATGGTCTTGACCTCTCTGTGTTGTTTGAGGCCACCTAAGTAAGTAAGTATAATAAATCTGTTCGATAATTTTGATTAATGTACCTGATTCAAGACGGTATCATCACGTTTTAGACAAGTTCGCTAACCTTGTGATACTAAACCTGTTTGTTTATTTCCCGCTAAACCAATTTTTCGACGGTTTTGTATGGGGAGCCTCTTAAAAACGCTTAGCTCCCCATACACAATGGACGAAAAATTAGGTTAGCAGGAAAAAAAAGCAGACCTACTTTTCCAATACGATGTCGCTGGGCTATTATCCCTACAAAGTTAGAGAATCACCTATTAGAATAATATGATATTCATCTTTTTTGGTTTTACTGATCTGTCATTCCTTTATTTCCTTTTATTTATTAATTTAAGAGTAAATTAAAGAAGTCGGAGTTTTTTCCTAAAAAACTTTAAACTGGGTACTCTAGAAAATAGCGAAAACTAGGAAAATCAAGACCGATCCAGGAGATATGGCAACCCTAATAGCAGACTTTTTGTTAACGGTTGTAAAATCGACTACACTATTGTGATTGGATAGCAGGTTTATACTAGGTTTGCGTCTCTGCTAGTGCGAGGTATTGCAAAAGAATTGTATAGATGGCGGTTACAATTACAAAGTCTAGTAATACAAACTACACCAATTGTAATTATTTAAAACTTTCATATGAAATCTTAATTATTATTCCAAACAACTGCTGATGAAGAACTGTGGCTAAATCTGAAATATCTATCGATTTGACTGGAATCATGAGCATGCATTTTGCAAAACGTCTTCTAAAACCTATATCTCTATTAATAGAGATGTGGTCTTGAGTTTGAATAACAAATTATCCATAAAGTGGCTCTATGTAGTTCAATTACTTTATAACACAATTGTTTTTTATGTGTTAAACTTAAAGATATGCCATACTCACCTGCTTTCTCGTGTATTTCCATAACAGCTGTTAGAAATGTACATGCATTATCCACCGACAATGTGGCTATGACATGATCTTCACAGGCTGCCCGTAACTCACAGCACCCCATGTCCTGAGCCAAAGTCATCATCTCGAAAACGCGAGAATCCTGTAATAAAATCTAAACAAAACAGTTATTGATAGTCTCATATTTAAGTAGTACAATGGAATTGATTGATCATCCCACCTTAGCTGTGTAAACATATAGAATAAATTGGCGAAAGACTTCCGGATGGACATGTGGCAATCGTACCGGAGTTGGTGAGCCTGGTGCAGCTGGTGATACCGTGCAACCGGGTATACGGCAGAGTTCTCCGCGTTTGTTGGTCTTAAAACTTTTGCAGCTAGAGAAAAGAGGAAATCAAGAAAAATTATTGGTTTTTGAGTAGAGAAAAGAGAAAACGCATAGGCATTATTACAGAAAAAACTATTCGGAGGCAGGTGTTGGACACACCCCAGTGGTGGAAATCCTTGGCACAGAGTTATGTATATGATGTCATGTCGGGAGTACCCCAGAAGCCAGTCCTAGGCCCTTTTCTTTAGAACGTTATGTATGATGGAGTACTAAGGCTAGAAATACCAAGGAGTTGTAAAATAATTGGATTTACCGGCGACATTGCTATTGTCACGGTGGCAAAGCACATCGTCCAGATGAAGTAAACACATGGTAGCCACAGTGGCGTAGATAAAAACGTAGCTAGATGTAGCGGGTATGGAACTGGCTAGGAATAAGTTGGAGGTCGTCTTGATAAGCAGCCACAAGAAGGAAGAGCACATGAGTGTAAAAGTCGGGGACTATATCCTGCAATCTTTGCAATCTTCACAAGCACTAAAGTATTTGGGACAATAGGACAAAGATGATAGAAAACCCTAGGTAGTGAAGTATCAGTAGTGGGTTTGAAAGTCAAGGGGAATTTGTAGATGGCGCCGGAATGTTGGAAAAAATAACAAAAGCAGTATTCCTTTCTTTAAAAATTAATTTTGAATGCCATTTTGCCGTATCCGAGTGAAAAATGGTCGTACGGAAACAGTCTTTACCATCTGGTGAAAGTGGTGAATAATCGAATACACCATCTGGGGTATTTCTTTCATAGTGGCGTAGGATAAATTTTAAGCAACATTTGCCTTATATTTAAGGGGAAGCTGCCGGAATTGAAGAAACGCTAGAGAGAATGCAACGAGGAATAGCCTGTTGTCTGTCCCGAGCGTCCCGAGATTGATTAGCGGTTTTGAACGATATCGGAAGATGCTGTATTTTTATTGCCGGTATAATAGCAATTGATATCCTGGCAGTTGAGATGAGGCAGATGTATAATAAGCATTGGGTGGTTATATAAGTACAACCCAACAATATTATCAAAAGGGAAGAACGGTTGACTTCTTTGGAGATAGGACACACACGATGGCAACACTCGGTGAGAGGAAGGTGGACTTTTCACCTCATTCCAGATACACGCTGAAAAATTTGTCTTTTTTTTTTTTTGGAAGCAAATATAACGTGTTTGTAGATTGTCGCAAATATTGTTTACTTGTGTCCAAACACATTGGAAATATCTGCACATATTTAGACATGATACCTATGTGGAGGAGGAGGGAGACGTGAAGCATGTAATGCTTAACTGTCCCAGATTCGTACCAAACGGGGAATGGGGGAACATGGGCCCCGGCAACTTATTGGGCACATGATGGAGGCCAGCAATGGATGGCATAAGGTGAATTCCTTTGTAACGAGGGTTCTAACAGAACTGCGACGTATTGAACGTATTGCGAGCGGTTAGTGTAGTCCCGGATCAGGGATCTACAGTTTTACACCAGTTCCGAACGGTATTCTGAGAAGATTTTTCATGTCTTAGTAGTCGATTGTATCGCCATCAATTAGCGAGGTGATCATCGTTGAAAGAAGTGTAAGGTTGTTAGTGTAGGGATCGAACCCACGTTTTCATGTACAAGAGCCACGCACACTACCTATTGCACGACCGACGGCCACAAGCACGTAGGTACCACCCGGTAAATCGTGCATGCTGTTTTCCAAGGCTGTCAGTATCTATGAAGATTCCACACCACCGGTTCGTATTAAACCAAAAAAAACTCACTGTACAAGGCGAACAGAAGCGATTTCATTACAATATCAAAAAGAAAATGAGAGTTGAACGCAACCAGAAACAATAAACCCTCATCTCGAAGTCATAAAAGCGAACGTCCACCCATTTACACATTTCAACATACATTCATCTATACACATCTATACATTCCAACAATTTTTTGTGTACAAGTTTTTCCGAATTCGGTTAGAAATCTGATTGCCGATTTTGGTTGCAAATCTTACCGAAAGTTGTATGAGTGGTTGACACATCACCGGATCGTATTAAACAAAAAAAACTGACTGTACAAGACGAACATCAACGATTTAATTACAATATCAATGAAGAAAATGAGAGTCGAAAGCAACAAGAAACAATAAACCCCCATCTAGAAATTATAAAAGCGAACGTCCAAGCATTCACACATTTACAAAGCTTGGTGTCCATCCGTACATTCTAACGAATCTTATCAGACTTTTCTGACAATTATCTGGATATTTTAACACCGGTTTTTAACACTGGGTCGTCTTTAGTTGACTTTATATCGCTATAGTAATCAATACTTGATTATTACTTACATTTTTCTTTTAGCACAGAAATAACACTGTATTTTTTTTGTGGGGAAAAATTCTTCTTAACACTGTCGGACAAAGAACACTTATGATCTTCAAGAAGAAAACATCCGTCTCTATTGTATGATCAAGCAAAAAGGAAGACAAAATTCCCTTCAGAGCTTGTGCAGACTATGCCTCATAATTATCGGGTAAAATTTAAGAGATTGTGCAGAATTCGGCTGAAGAAAAATCAGATAATGTGCAGAAATAATCGGTTAAATAAAAACAAAATGGTTTCCCATTACATCCCATGAAGGAATTGGGCAGAGCTTCTCATTCGGTTACATTTCGGAAGGCATTTATTATCTGATAAAATGTCAGAGATCTTACAGACGACCGAAGCGTCGGAAAGAATTGTTCACTGGGTATCTTCACGGTCATCGGACAAAAACGAGAAAAGCAAAAATTATATCACCTACATATATGAGGGATACTTCACTTCTGCCGCATATCTTCATGATACACTGACACTGATGCCTAAAACTTTCTCTTCGAAATCCTAATACTAAAGGACTTATAAATTCAATTCCCCCAAAAAGAGGTACCCTATCCTAACGCTGTCATGTAAAATTATCTACAATTGTCACTGTACTTACGAATTATAATGGTTATAATGACGTAAAATATGTAAACATCTGAGTGGCATTTAACATTCAAAATTATCTGATCATTCTCAGGTTGTAATTACTTTAGTACACAAACGCATGCAAACAACTTTCATTTGTAGTAGTTACTTAATTTATACACATACATATTCAGCAATAACAAAACAGAAACTATATACAAACATATGCAACATCATGAAAGCGTAGACATGCAACAAACACATAACTGGTGGCAACAATGAATTAAACGAAGAAATGCAAAAGGAAAAACACTAATGATTACTGATTTTTTCCTTGTGTTTTTTTGCTTTCTCATTAGCTCATGCCACATTTACAGCCAAACAGAACAACTACAAAAATAAAAACATACTGCATGCCTCTAAAAATATGTGCAACAAAATATACACTAAATTGTTGCGACGACATCAACATCCACACCACCAGCATCATTTCCAACTACATATAAGAGAAATTAAATCATCAGTCTGTTTCCGATTGTGACGCTGCTGTTGCAACAACACTCGCAGTACTCACTCACAAATTGCCTCCATAACTTTACAGGAGGATTGTGTGCCATAACAACCTCGGCAGCGGTGCTCTGAATTGCTGCTGTATGATATGATACTGCCGTGAATGTGCAACATAACAATTGCCACAATTAAAATGGTTTCACTAACAACATCAGAATGCCCTGAACCCCGGCGATTAAGTTATACGCGAGGGAAGAAGATACCATGTAATAAACACTTCACATACTCAAAAATAAAAAAAAGACGAAATATAAATAACTAAATGGGAACAACAAACATATTTGCCACAAATGAAAATCCCCCTGTTTATGATTGTGGCACAAACAATCGCACGGCAAAAAAAAAACTTTAAACGAAAAGCAGCGTTAAACGACTGTGTTGCAACATGTAAAGTGGTGAGTTGTAAAATTAGCAAGTAACAAGTTAATCATTTTTAATTTATCACAAATTTCAGTTGGGATGCATTTTCATCCAGAAAAGGAAAAAATTAAAATCGAAACACACTTGACGGAAGGCGAATTCTTGTTTTCAGAATATAATTCCGTCATAATATTGTTACGAATTTGATAATAGTCCTTTTTGGTGTTGTTTTATATTTATAATAATAACTGTTTAAATTTCGGCAAGTACTACAGCTCTTTTTATTTACACTTTCTTAACATTCGCAATTAGTATGTGTCTTTTCTCAATAACATTATAAACCGACAACGTATACTTTTATGCATTTGAAATCAAATTGACTTAAGATTCGCTTCAATCAGTTATTTTTAACTATTATAACTTATCGTCTGCCGTTTCCGGAACCATCTCGTAGTAGCGCCATCTGTTATTGATTGTCTCCAAAGATATTGGGTTGGGAAGAAAGTAACTTCGAGTTTCTCATATAGATGGTGCTTTTGTCATTTTTGAAACGATTTTGATCAGATGACTAAATTCTTTGTTACACAGTTACACAGCTGACATTTCAAGCATAAATTTCGAATATGTCACATTATTTTCAGTGGTAAGTTTTCATATAAATCGAGTTGTGAATATGGATTGTTATTTTATTTCCGAAAAGACAAAAAAGCCCAGGAAGCACACCGGTATAATGGTGACGTATATGGTTTGGATGGTTTAACATAATGCACATGCTAAAGCTGGTTCAGAAAATTTCATTCTGGAAATTTCACGATCAAAAATGGCCACAGGAGCGGTAGGCCAAATGGTGTTGAGGACGTAACCAAAGCCGTTATCGAATTTAACCGATACGTTTCTGTTTGGGAAGTTGCAGACGTGTTAAAGGTGCCGCACACGACCATTGAAAACCATTTGAAACGCTTTGGACTTCCCAAAAACACTGATATTTTGGTTCCGCACGAGCTTAAGGAAATCCAGTTAATAGAGCGAATAGGCACGAAACAAAAATGATCCATTTTTGAAACGCATTGTCACTGGAGATGAACAATTTATTCTTTACAACAATGCCAATCGAAAGAGTTCCAAGCACATTGAACGCTTAAACTTCATCAATGGCTGAACTGCACCAAAAAGGGTTATCCAACGGAATGTCCATTTGGTGTGATTCAAGAGAGTAATTTATTTGAAACTGCTTCCTAAAAACCAAAGCAAAAATACGGACGTCTATTGTCGGCAATTGATGAACCTTGATGGGGCACTGAAAGAAACACTACCTTAATTTGTAAATCGCAAATCCGTGGTTTTCCATCTCGACAACGCTAGGAAATATTGATATTTTTCAGAGGCAAATGATTGATATTTTTCAGAGGGAAAAGATTAATATTTTTCCTTGGAAAAGATTAATCTTTTCATAGGGAAAAGATTGATATTTTTCATAGGGAAAATATTTATTTATTTATTTATTTATTTATTTATTTATTTGGTTTCACATACAACAAGATACAAAGATCTTATAATTACAGTATATGATTTACAGAGGTTATATACAATTAATTTCAGTTACATTTTACATTTTATGTGATTAAGATTAAAATGTAAGTTTTAAGTTTTAGATTTCAGATTTTAGACTTAGACTTTATGGGATTAAGATTAAGATTAAAATGTAAGTTTTAAGTTTTTGATTTTCGTATATATTCGTATTTTTATTCGAAAAAGGTGATTGCAAAGAAAAGATGAGAGATGAAAAGACGAATATATGGGAAAGGTTGATATTTTGAATAGAAAAATATTGATATTTTTCATAGGGAAACATTGGTAATGATTATAGGGAAATATAAGTATTTGTTATAGGAAAAAGTTTGAAGTTTCCAGGAATAAAGATGAAGATTTTCACCGGAAAGACAATATTTGTATTTTTTTATAAGAAAGCTAGTTTTATGCAGGGAATAAAATGATATTTTTCATAGGAAAAAGATTGATCGCTTTTAAGAAAAGAATTGATATTGTTGATAGGGAAAATATTCATATTTTTCATAAGAAAAAGGTTGATAATTTTTATAGGAAAAAATATTCTTTATATGGAAATGATTCGTCTGCTTCATAGGAAATAGGTTGAGCTTTTCATAGGAAAAATTTGAGATTTTCCATAGGGAAAAATGTTTTCAAAGGGAAAAGATTGATAATTTTCATAGCAAAAAAGGGATGGAATTAATCTTTTTTGTGGGATAGGCAACATTTATCTTTCCGTAGGAAACAGATTGATTATACTGTAGGAAATATATGTATATTTTTCATAGGAGTGTGATTGATCTTTTCCATACGAAAAATGTGATTATTCTCTTGTGATAAAGATTGAATTTTGATTGAACACATTGATCGCTTTCATGGGAATCTTTTCCATAGGAAAACGATTAATCTTTTACATAAGAATTGATACGAAATATATTCATCGTTTTCATAAGAAAAGGATTTATAATTTTTGTACGACAATATATTCCTTATTGAGAAAAAATGGATCTTTTTCATTGTAGAAATATTGAGCTGTTTCACAAGAAAACGAGTAATTGTTTCATAGGGGAAATTTATCTTTTTCACAGATTGATCATTGTCATGGGGAAAAATAATCTTTTATGCACAGAAAGATTGGAAATATAGTACAAATGTTGGTCTTATTCATAGGGAAACGATTGATATTTCTCAACGAAACTTTTTTTATAGCAAAAAGATTGATTTTGTAATAGGAAATGGTTAATATCTTTAATAGGAAAAACATTTATTCATAGGGAGTAAATATGGTTCTTGTTTGTAGGGCCGTCGGTGGTGCAATGGGTAGTGTGCGCGCCACTTGTATATGATATCCTGGGTTCGATCCCTGCTCTGACCACCTTAGAAAAACAAAATTTTCTTTCGGCGGCGGTCACCTCGCATCGTGACGGCGACACTATCGAGTATTTAGCCATGAAAAAGCTTCTCAAAATACCGTTCGGAATCGGTGTGAAAACTGTAGGTCCCAATCAATGAGTGAAAAATTAGAAAGCGCACAGCTCAGTGGTTGTGAGAAGCTCTCCCCATTCCCTTCATGGGATGTAATGGGAAACGGTTTTTTTTTTTTTTTGTAGGGAAAGATTGACCTATTTGATAAAAAAAACAAATACTAATCTTTTCCATACGAAAAATAATGATATTTTTATAGGGAAAAGATATTTTTATAAGAAACAAATTGAGCTTTTCAAGGAAAGGAATAGATTGGAAATTTTCAGCGAGAAACGATTGATATTTTTTGTAGAGAAGGATTCATATATTTTGTATGGAGAATATTGTAATTTTTCTTAAGGTAAATATTAATATAGTTTATCAAAATATATCTTAAATGATTGATATTTTTGATAGGGAAAAGACTGGTATTTTTATAGGGAAAGCCTGGTATTTTTATAGGAAACATATGGACTTTTGCCGGGAAAATAAGGGTCCTTTTGTAAGGAACTATGCATCTTTTTGTTTGAAAAGTGTGAAAGACGGATCATTTACGTAGGACAAAGATGAACCAGAGGAACATGCTGATAGTCTCGTGGGATATAGATTGATTTTTCGTAGGGAAAAGAGTGATATTTTTGATCAGAAAAAGATTGATGTTATTAAGGAAAGAAGTTAATATTTTTCGGGCAAAAAAGATTGATTCTTTTCATGGAAAAATATTGATATTTTTTATGGTAGAAGATAGATAGGTAGCTTGATTGTTCAAAACAAAAAAATAAAAATTAAATAAATAAAATAAAATATAACATTTTTAATTAAAATAAAATATACAAATTTTTCATAGCGCCATTTCATAGTAAAAAATACTGATCTTTTCATAGGAAAGATAGATCTTTTTTATAGGCAAAAGTTGATTTTTCCATAGGAAAAATATTGATATTTTTCATAGAGGAAACAACTGAGCTCTTCATAAGGAATGATTGGTATTTTAAGTAGGGAAAATATTAGTGATTTTTATAGGCAAAAGTTTGATTTTTTATAGGAAATAGATCGATAGTTTTCATATGAAAAATACGGATGATTTCATAGAATGAATATTAATCGGTTTTATAGAAAAAACACTGTTATTTTCTATAGGACAATTATTGAAATTTTTTAGCAAAAATATTGATTGAATTCATGACGAAGGTGGTATTTTTAGTGTGAAATTTTAAAGATCATAAAGTCAATACCACAGAAATCAAGACAGATTTCATGTCAAAGCTAGCATTTTTCTTTCTAAAGCAAAGTGTGATATTTTTCTCACGTATTTCTCTATACAATAATTCAGCATTTCCTTTCTTCCGCATTTTCCTGCTTCTTTTCAAATTCTTTTGTACATATTCAGCTCCCACTTACCGTGTCATCATTATAATGCGATGAGCATAGATGCGCTCCTCCTCACGTCCGCACATAAACACCACATCGGCACTGTCCTGATCTTCAGAAAGCCGTTGCAAATCATCAATGAGCTGAGGCAATCCGGCCACTGACTGGCCGTCACATATCAAAGGGGTGGGACAGGGCGGCGGCACACGTGTACCCATTGTTTGTTGTGGTTGCGGTTGGAGCTGGTGATAATGTTGGCCAGGGCAAACTCTAATCAACAATCGACTGACGTCACACACACTCAACGACGATGCGTTCGCGCTCACTGAGTAATCAACAATTTCCTGACAGCAGTAGAATTGTGTCTTAAGTTTTTTGTTTTCACTGACTCCACTTTTGGAGTTAAATGGTGATCAAGTTTGTTGCTTAAGTCTTTTGTTTTCCATTAATTTACACGTGCTGGCTTGACTGACTTTAATGAAGTTGAATAAGAAGATGTTAAATTTTAACACATTTGTTTATATTTTTGTTATATTCCGCTATTTGTTCATATTCTCCACAAACACATGTTTCAAGTAATTCTCTCTTTCTCCTCCTTCAGGGGGCCTCTCTTTCCTATATATATTTTTTTTGTTATGGAATTCCACTCTCTCAAACACTTGAAATATTTTCGGCAAACAAAACCACTTCACCACATCCACTTGGAACGGAGCTACAAGAAAACACAACAACAGCACGCGCTTTTTCACAAACTGGTTTCTCTAATTGAATAGAAACTAAATGCCCCAACAAATTGATGTAAGTGCACCTTTTTCTTCGTTTTCTCGTTTGGTAAAATCTTCACAACTGAAGTAACTTGGTGTTGTTTTTAGGAACTATCCCTAATATCTTGTAATTTGTTAGGAAGCTTTTAATATTTAGCGTGTAAATTCCTTTAGTTATTCTTTAACTTTTCCTAAGATTCCTTTTATCCGAAATTTACGTTGTTTCTTTCCTCTTACTTTTGTGTCCATTCACTCTCACGTTTTCTATCCAACTGTTCGCAGCTGTGGCACTTCAGCTTCGCGATGCTTAAGTGTTTGGCTCTGACTGGGTCTGTCTTCTCCAGGTAGAAATTGGAGTCTTTTTGGATGTTTTTGTGGGACAACTAAAGTCACATATTAAAATTTTTGTTATACTTGTAAGACATAGAAAATTAAAGCATACTTTAAGGATGCACGAGAAGATACGCGATACAGTTGCGACTAAAAGGGAGACGAAAATGAATAACTTGATGACTATGGATGAATCTGAATTACGTAGTTTATTAATTAATCTGAAATATTAGTGTACAAATTCCTCATTCATTAATTCGTTCCATACGTTGTTGATTTATGCGGCTCCTATTGAAACAATAGTAAGGCACATTTCCCATAAAAGCCTATTTGAAATAGAAAACGTGTCATATTCGGATATTAAATAATAAATGTTGAATTGAAAACCATTTTTCATTGGAGAGATAAATATTACTTTGGTATATTTTAGAGAAAATATACAAAACGTAGGACCATTTTCAATCGAAGACTGTATATATGCCATTGAAAACGAAAACTAAATCATGAATAATAAAAAATAACTGTTGGACACCGCATAGAAACATCAGTAAGATTTAAAATTCTTTAAGAAAAATTAATCTTTCGCATACAAAATGGTTAATTTTTCTATTGAAAAGTATTGATTGAACTTTCCATAGAAAAAAAGGGGAAATATGATATTACCCTTAGTAAAATATCGATCTTCCCAAAAGAGAGGAGTGATCTTTTCGATAGGAGAAGATTGATATTTCCGATAGAAAAGATTGATCTCTTCAATTGAACTTTTATATAGAAAAAGATTGTAGTTTTCCATACGAATGATTAATCTTTACAAGGAAAGATTGATCTTTCTATAGGAAAATATTGATCTTTCCCATATGAAAAAAGTGTTCTTTCCCAAGGGAAAAATTGTTTTCCCATAGCAAAATATTGATCATTCACCTAATTCTCTTAATTAATTTATAAGATGGAGTGGAAACCTTTTATTTAAAAGAGTATCATTTCCAACGGTCAAATATTGTCCCTTCCCATAGAAATGATAGATTTTTCCCTACGGAAACGTTTTATTTTTTCCGATACGAAGAGATTTATCTATTCGATATGAAATGTTTAAATCTCCGATAGGAAAATATTAATGGGAAAAGATACATTGTTTCCCAATGCTGAAGGTTGATCTTTCTAAAGGATAATCAAAAATTTTTCCATGGAAATATACTTGTTTTAATAGGAAAATATTTCCCCATAGGGAAATATCGCCGTGGGTAATGGGTAAAGGTCGCTTACTCATTCTCCATCTGTAATGGGTAATCGTGATGGGTAATCCTCCATTATCATGGGTAGCTGCCCATTATTTTCCCCATACCCTGAGGTAATGGGTAAACGTTCATTACCCATTCCCCACCGCGATGTGTATGGGTTACACATGGAGGTAAATATGATCTCTGTCAAAAATAACAACATTTTAGTCTAGAATATATCGAAATTTGTGTTTAAAAAAATTGAAATTTTCTTACAGAACGGCAGACAGTTTACGGTTAAAAAATATTAGAATTTTTCTATGGAAATATCAAAAATACTATATTTCCGACTGGAAATATGGTTATTATTCTTTAGAAAGGTCAACCTTGTGCTGTGGAAAAAATTTATATTTCCAATTGGGAATATCAATGTTTACTATGGGAAAATTCAAACTTTTTCTATGGCAAAGGAACATTTTTTCCAAGGCGAAAAACTAATCCTTTTCTATGTGAAAATTCAATCTTTTCCCACCGGAAATATCAATAATTCCCATGACAGTTACATATTTTCTAACAGGAGAACAACATTTTCCCAGGAAAAAAATCAGTACTCATATCCTATGAAAATATCAATATTTTCCAACTTTTTGTATGGGAAGACCTATCTTTTCCTATATGAAAGATCCTGCTCTTCCTATGGGAAAGATCGAGTTTTCCCCATGGGAAAGATACAAATTTTGTTATGGGGGGATCAATCTCATTTTATAGGTAAGATAAATCTTTTCGTATGAGAACTATCAATCTTTTCCTATGGCAAAAGTTCGTTCTTTACTTATGGGAATTATAAGTCTATCCTATAGGAAATTTCAATAATTTTTTTGCCGAAAATATCAATCTTTTCTATGGGAAGATCCTTCTTTCCCTATGCGAAATATCAAATTTTTTTTTATGGGAGGGATCAATCTCATCTTATAGGTAGGATCAGTCTTCATCTATTGGAAGGACCAATCTTTTCCTACGGGTAAAATCAATCTTTTACTAAGGGAAAGATCAGTCTTTTCCCATTGGAAAGTTCAATCTTTTCATGTGAGAAATAGCAATCATTTCCTATGGGAAATATCAATCTCTTAATAAAACTGTTAATTTGTTATGTATACTCAACGTTGACCACAACAGTTGAAATGCTTTTTACAAATATCCTACCGCCGAAACACGTTTTTTGTTTCTCATAAACATAAATGCTATTTTGTCGCAAATGAATTTCTCAAACAAAGTTTGATATAATTATATTTTTCCATTACGTCTCACAGTCATTCAGCTGTTCCCTTTCTAGCTTTTCCACTAACAATTTGGTAGCCACAGTTTTACACCGGGTCAGAACGGTTGTTTGAGATAAAGATAAAGTTTTAATCAATTTTTTAGTTGACTCAAATTTCGGTTGTGGGGAACGAAATTTTTCTTTGCGTGAAACTCTAAAGGAAAAACCTGATGTTAGCTAAAGGATTTTATTCCTTTTAGAGAAAATATTGATTTTTTTTCGCGAGACTACATGCATTTCAATAGGCGTCAGTAGTTCAAGTAGTTGTTTTAGGGATTAAAGAACATTATATCCATTTTGTTTTCATTTGAATTGAATTCAAATTGGGTTTATATGATATGTCGAATAAAAAATTAAACCAATTGTCAATTGTTAACAATACAATTTTATTCACAATGCGCCAAATTTTATCTGTCATTGCACTCCATGCCATGATGTGCGCCACATGTGGCAGTTAGTGTAGTGTCTGTGTGTATTTTCCACCAATTGGAACAGTGTTTTTCCATCGGCGTTGAAACGCAACAAAGTTTTGTGTGAGTAAACTTTTGTAAAATTTTTGGGAGGCAGTGGCAATAACGATAAAATTTAATTACTTTTTCATTGCTGAGCCTGCTGTATGAAGAGCGGGCGGGTGCGGGAGAGGGACAAATGTTCGAAACTTGCCACATGTGATTGTATGACAATTTGTGATTGTGATTTTTATGAATATGAAACTCAATATACGCAACGAGCCCAACACAAATAAATAGCGTCTCTGAAAGAAAACAATCCGAAATGTTGTTAATTTTATTTTAAAAGGATTTTTTTGTACTTGTCGTGTGAGTCCTGTGCACATAAGTTTCAGCAACAGAAGTTGTAAACATTTGCCTTGTACCCGAGTATTATCTCACATTCGTTGGTTCGTCATATGCATTCATACAAACAATCCCTGAAAGTGTTGACGTTGCTGAGGATTCTGGGGCTGATGATGATTGTATGATTGAAATTCGTTTAAATTTGCATTTTGTGGATTTCACAGATACACACCCTCATCGTATTGTGACGAATCTGGCAATGAGGATGATGCATACGATGACTCTAAGAGATATTCAACACTTCTTTTGTTGTTGATGCGAAATGATACCTTCCCGTATTTACACACACACGCACATAGAGAAAGAGACAGTCAGTCGCTCCAACGGACAGACATAAATCCATAATGGAAATGTAATGATACTTGTAGGAACACAACAAAAACAAAAACACAAAAAGGATTGGCAAAAAGTGGATTCTCAGTTTGATTTTACCGCACGGCACATGTGTGACATTGTGATAGGCTCCGAGTTGTGATGATGATGAATTCATAACAATGATGATGTTGATTTCCAGGATAATGATGATCCGATTTTATTTAATTTTTTTTACTACAGTCGTTGATGACAACACCAAAAGTTTAACGCGTATGTTTGTGTAAGTATGTGCTATTGTTGATTTGTGTTGGGCTTTTGTTGTCTGGAAACATTCAAAAGTTACAGACATATTCAAACGTATACAAACACACATACTCTAATACTTGTACCTACATACACTGAGAATCCTTCAACAACAATTACAAGACAAACTTGACAATTTTATTGTCATGTGTTACAATAAGATTTAAATATTTTATCAATTAACATATCAAATGGAAAAACAACTGTAGGCTGCCAGCAAAATAGGAGAAGTTTCAGGACTTTATTTCAATATTTGTAGCCGCAAGGACTAGGGTTTCAAATATGCATATGTACTCGTGTACAAAAATCACTGAATACTGTGAATTTTAAAAGTTTGTAGGATCGAAATAAAATTTACAAGACTTTTTGTGTTTCATTGGAAATCTGTTGTTGTTTTGTAATATGGAACATATATTTATTTTTGTAGAAAGAAACTAGTCCTCGTTATAGTACAGGAAAATGTATTTAGTTTTGTAGAAAAAACTCTTCTTTGTTTATTAAGAAACTCTTCTCCTTTATAGTACAGCATTTGCAAATTAGGGATCATTAGATTTCATACAAAAAGCCTCGAGCTTGTTCTCCAGTTTGACAATTTAAGATTTCAAAGTTTTCATATTCCAATCCTTTTAAATTGAGTCGTAGTCACCGTTAGAGTTCGGCGTCGAATATCCTTCGAGCTTATTATTCAATTCGACACTTCAATCTATTGAAATTTTACATTTTTGCACAGAAATTCAATAAAAATATCATCCAAATCCGTTGTTTGTTTTGCGATCTCTTTAACATCTTCATAGAAATTGTCAAAGGAAAAGCTACAGTGCAGTGAAAACTGACAAGGACCTCAATCAACCATTTGATACCAAAGGAGATGTTGTACGAGTCAATAGCCAATTGTGTGATCTCTTTAAGATCATCTTAAATATATTCATTACAATTGCAGCGGTACTGCGGGAACTTCACCAAACATCTGATATCAAAGGAGATGTTATGAAGTATTACCTTGCCTGTTTTACTGAATATGGAGCTCATGCTTACAACCGAAGCACTCAGAAGTGTTACTGTTAGATGGTCCCAAGGCAATATATCCCAACGCTACGGGTGATCTTCCTCTCGGAAGAGTGGAGCTAATCATTGATTATGCATTTTGGCTTAGGTAGAAACTCTCTCGTTGTATAGCGAGCTTTCTCACAGATCGTTTTACACGTGTTGTCATAGATGTCACCTCATCGGATGAGTTTAAAATTAATGTTGGGGTACCACAGCTTCTGTCCTCTCTCCTTCTCTTTTTTTGATCTTCATAAACGACCTACTTGGCCGGACTACCAACACTATGTACTCCTTTGAAGAGGATCTTTCTATTCTTTCTGAAGTGCAAGACCTAAGACAAATTAAATCATGATGTGAATTTGGTTACTGAATGCGTCTGGTCGAATAGAGTCTAGTTTAATGTACCTAAGGCTCAGTGTTGCGTAGTTTCACACAAGCGGAGCGCACAATTGACTAGGCTCCTGGCTCAGTTTGTATGGTTGGAGGAGTTACTGAAGAATCAGATGCTCTTGATTTGTCGAAAGAAGTTTTTAAGTGTGTGGGCTTTATAAAGCGGCGTTCTTCAACCCATCTGATCTCTCAATATCTACATCAAAAGAGGAATATAACTCTCATGTTTAGTCTGGTGCCCCTAAATCCACCTTGGAGCTTCTGGACCGAGTTCTAAGGAGGGAATGGACTTTGATAAGTGATAAATATGTTATCCAGCTCTGGTATCCCCTTAGCCCTTCATCGGACTGTGGTGATCTGCGTAACTTTGTTCTGAAGATATTTCCAAGGAAGTGTTCCACTAAGATACGTGACTTTATACCAAAGGTTAGGGTATTCAACCGTACTGCCCGGTTGTCCGAAGATTTCCATCCGTTCGTTGTCATTTGGCCCGTGGATAGGGCAATAAATTACAGGGACAAAATTTGTTAATCAATCAATTAGATTTGAACTTGGACCACTCGGTAGCTAACATTTTCTAGTCGGAAATTTCAATTTCATAGAACATTCGAATCTTCTACTTCAAATTTTAAAGAAGCTCTTTCTCTTAACAGACAAAGATTCTAAAAAATATAATGTGTTTCATTTCCAAAAGAAAAAATATGCAAATATACATACATCAAATTGATGAAACACCACAGGACACAAAGATTCACCACTATCCGCAACAGCTGCTTCCATGCAAATGTGATAATAATGACAGTGGCAAATATTTTCTCTGGGTTTTTCCTTTTACAGTTTTTTCTTTTTTTTTGGAAATGGCCAACCGAAGAAATGTGAAAATGATAACATTCATTAACTGAGCTGAAGCAGAAGAGAACAGGGAACTGGCAACAAATGAATTCGTTACCCAACTTGCAGTCAAAAAGAGGTAAAATGCAACCATTGTGTGTGAGTACTTCTGCCGACCAACCAAACAATTCAAGGATCATTAAGGATATCAGACAGTAAGGCGTCTGTTTGATAATTTGCATACAGTTCGCAGCATTACATTGATAAATTACATTGGCAAAAAAGGTGAAAAAGACTTTAATGATTTATTTGATATTAACCACATCGGCATATATGCTGATACAAACAAGTACAACAAGTATTTGCAGTGGAACTGACTGGCTGTCTGTCACTTCAGCTACAGAACAAGTATTCAATCGCTTTTTAATAAATTTCATATTTTAATTAACCAGTTTTTGCTGCCGTTTTATATTGTTTGATAACTGACAGATGACGATGATGATGCTGTTGAAGATAATGAGGATGAGGATGAGCTTGTAATCATTGAACTCCGGCAAACCTATGATATCAGCCAACAAAAAGCAAACCAGCCACCGGATGCAAAAATCTGAAACAATAAACAAGAAAAATCGGCATTGGGATAAATCATATGGATTCTCATTCAATATTGATGTGTTAAATATTGCACTTAATGTGGGATAATTTACATTCACATTCACGTTTGTTAGTTTATACGCATGTATGGACGTGTGAGTTCGATAGTTCAGTTGCATGTGTGTGCAAAGGACATTGCACGCCGTTGTGAGTGTTTTGTGTATGTGTGCATTTTAAACACAAAATAATGACACTTATGACAAGTCAGTGCGAAGTGAAAGGAAATGATTTATTTAATGACATTTTCATAACCATATTTTACACATCATTTGCCATGTGTTACAACCAACGTTTTAATTAGAAATAAATTAAAACACATGATAAGGGAATATCAACATTTCAAGAAACACAATATATCATTCGATATTTTGATGTGGACACAGGGAAAAAAGGTTGTGCAATATTTAAAAGAAGAAGGGTAGACGTCCACGACAACAACAAAAACATATTTTACAACGAAATTTGATTCATATGAGAATTAACATCTATTTGGCAGGGAAATCAGCATAATTTCCTATTGATAACCAAAAATTTTAAATCAATTTATGTTATCCAACCGAAGAGAACAAAAATTTCCATTTTTACCCATCATTTGCAAAGGCTATCAAATTTGGAAAAATGCAAGTAAACCAACATACAAACACTGTCACCCGATTTAGTTGAATAAGGGAACAATCGTTCTTTCCATAATTCGTATTATATTATCCAAAATTATAAATTATAGAATCCGAATAAGAAATCGAATATTATTGGAATAAGAATATAAAGAAACTGAAGCCTACATGCTGAAAAACCCGGTCCCAGGAACATATTACAGGAACCATTTATGTGTTTGCAAGCACTGTTTTCATGAATTGAAGATCGGGTGCTTTTTGTTTCTTTGTTGTCTGTCACGTTGTTGTTTTCAGCAAACAAAGACACATTTAGGTCACACAACCATATATTATAGCCTCTTAATTATTGTGCCTCCAACATACGAGTATAATAATGAATAGCAAACACAATGTGTTTGGACACAAGTATAATATATTTTCGACAAGCTACAAACGCGTTATATTTGCATCCAAATAACAAAAAACTGATATTTCATTGTGTTGATACTTTTATAGGTCCTGTCAGTGATGTATGACAAGTGTGGCGTAAGCAGTCTCTAAATTTCCTAAATTTACAAAAACTTAACAAAGCTTCTTACAAAATATGTACAATGACGAGCAAAATTGTAACAGGGTTGACACAGTTTGAAAAAAAAATTTGTATATTTTAAATATTTGAGTGAAAACAAACACAAATTTATTAACTAAATCAAATTATTGTTCTCTCGCGAATAAAAATAAAAACAATTTTAATTCTATGTTAATATATACAAAGTGAACATTAAATATTGTGAAGTTATACAAATGTTACAATTTTGCACTTTGGCTTTATGTTAATTTATTTGTTTTCTGATTCAATAGTCTTTGACATTTTTAAGAGCTTGTATACGACGAAGCAATCTGTTGTCATTTGCCGTTATTTCCGCTAGAGTAGCGGGTTTTTTAAATCAAAATTTGTTTTTTTAATCAAAATTTTTTTTTATTCGAATGACCAATACATGTCATTAACACTTAAAAATGATTTCGGGCATATGGCCACCGCGGCTGTTCATGACGAAGCACATCCTAGACGCCCCTAATCACTTTTTCGAGCATGGCTGGCCATATGTCACGAATAACACGAACTATTGTGGACTCCAAGGCGTCAATTCTTGCTGGTTTAATTATAAACCAGTGACATCACATAGCCCCACAGGAATTAATTTCTGTGCTGTGACACATTCGATTTTTAACTTGATGAGGGGAATTATCATAAGTAGCATAGGAATAATTCTCATGTCTCCTAAACGGCGCGTCTAAACGCAAAAAAGTCTAAATTCCGTGCTCACCACTAATAAATATAAAAATGGTCATATCTCCTAAACATTGCGTCGAATCGCAAAATGGATGTAATTCCATGATCACCATTTACAAATACAAAAATTGTCATATCTCATAAATGGTGCGTTTAATTGCAAAAAGGGACGAAACTTCATGATCACCAATTACTCTGCTCGACTCTTTTACTAGAGAACGTGGATTCGATGCCTGCTCTGACCACTTTTAATTTATATTGACGGCGACACTTCGAGTAATTAGCCATGAAAAATCTTCTGCAAAAACCTTTCGGAACCGATGCAAAACTGTAGGTCCCCCAATCAATGAGTGTAAAACTAGAAAAGCGCACAGCTCAATGATTGTGAGAAGTGCTCGTCTGTCCGTACATGGGATATATTAAGAAACTATTTATTATCACTCGAGACCGGAGATACAACCCGACTCATCACTAGCCGACTCATCTCAGTCGATAGCCGCCGACGATGTCATCGGCTTATATCGACTTGAAAAACGAGCCGACCAAACCACCAAGCCGCCGATAATCTGTGTTACGTAGGAATACAATTTGTTACTATTTCACCCAACCATGTGGAAAGAAACAAATGATTATGTTTTCGGGAGCTTCCGGGAAAAAAGACCACGATTATTTGGAAAGAAATTTGGAAATGGGGCGTTGTTTGGAATGAATGACAATTTGGAAATTCGGAAATTGTTACGTTCGATTCAGATTCAAATATCAAAGCTGATGAAGGGAAAATAAAAAAATGGTGTCCCATAAGAGCTTCTCACAATGTGCGCTTTCTAGTTTTTACACACACTGATTGGGAACTACAGTTTTTACACCGGTTCCGAGCGGTATTTTTGAAGAGGAAATTCACATGCATTATTATCAACATCTATTGACGAAAAAGTATACAACGGGGGAATACAAAACTATTGTAACCGCCAGTGGAGCAGACGCAGAATATTGAAAATATTTCGGACCGCTGTACATCACAAACAAAGCAATGTTCAACAACTACATATAAGTTTTGGAATTCTGCTTGAAAGAGAAGAGACCAAAAACATTCTTAGAAGCTAAAAAAGTTGTACATAGTTGATGTTGACAGTCAAATTCGTCAGTTTGTTAGGAAGTTACAAATCTTTAGTTGCACAGAGGCAAGTATATAGGTTAGGGTAGTAATAAGATAGATCGGTTCACGGACTATATTATCAGTGTTGTTTGTTAAAGTGTTCTAATTGTTACCAAAATTTTCGTATACAAATCTTTGTTGTAATGGTTGTCTTATAGAAATCCTTGAAATGCATTTTGAAAAGATAACATTGCTTTGACTACAAAAATCAGAAAAAAACGTTACTAACAAGGATTTCTAACCTTAACAAAAAAGAATTGTATACGAAATCTTTGTTAACAAATATTTTTTTAAGAAAACTTTGATAACAATGGCTCTCTAACAAACTTTTGGCAATAGAGTTTTGTAAAAGACACCTTTGACAACCAAGTGTTTTTTAAAAGAAATCTTTGACAACGAAGTTTTTTAAACGAAGACTTCAGCAACAATGTTTCCTAAAGGTACCACAGCTTCTTCCAAACTCGCACGAACACTGATACATTGCGCAACAAATTAGATGAATGACTATGAGATATTGCCAAACCAAGTTTCACATCTGATCAAGATGAAGAAAGCGAATGATGATAAAAGTGAACAAGAAATACCTGCAGTTACGTACCCCAGTCAAATCATCAATAAATGAATTATGTATACCGGGAAATTAAGAGACCCAGTATGAAATTTATGCAAAAAAAATTATATTTTTTACACGAACTTCTTATATGTCAAATATCCGTATTAAAATATCCTTTACAAATATTACAATTATGGTGATTATCCTTTTCAAAATTCATTAAAATTTCAAACTACCCTTGTGGAAGTCTGAATCACTTAAATACGATGACAGACGAGAAATATAGCAAGAAGTCCTCCCCCTCGTACGAAAGAGCGTAAGAAATTTGATACCTAATGCCATTTGGCCTGAAGGTATATTTTTCACACTTCTTCCTTTCTGTTGGATGTCGCCGTTTGAGTGACTGTGACTAAATATTTTGGGGGGACCATAGTCCCCCCTTTGTTACAGCAAAAATATTAAAAGCATGAATATCACTTGAGTTCTGGCTTAAACAAAAATATTGTATATGCAACAAAAGGACACATAAGTCTATGTGTATATTTTGGCCTCATGTTGACCGAGTTAAGCGGAAATGTTAGGAAATTACCCACAGAATCTTAAAGACATTTGTCAGTTTGATTTTTTTTGTGTGGTGGGAGTGGGGTTAGTTTGATTGAGGTGCTGGGGGAACAATCTGTTGTTTGAGAGTGAAGCTGTGAAAATGGCAACAGGATGGTTAATGAAACGTTACTGATGAGCATGCAAAAACCATAGTCGTCAGCAGCCACATCATATCAACATCATCATCTGCAATACCATCCATCCTAGTTGTAGCAGTGCTAGTCCTCGCCCACTTTCTCGTCGTAGCCGTTGTCTCTGCTTGTCCGTACGTTACGTCATCGTAGATTGTTTTTGTGTGATATGTCAAAAAAGAATTTGACATGATGATGGATAGGGTGTGAAGCATAACAGGAAATACGGAAATAAGGACTAGACTTAGTTACACACACGCACACAGACACGTTATTGCTCTACAAAACAATGAACTTTACACTCATAAACACAAAGAGTAAAAGGACTTTAGCTATTAATGGTCAATGTCAGTGGTGGTGTTGGTAGAATTCTATGGTTTACTTTCTTTGAGTGTATTGTATGGACATAAATATAAGTGCGTATGTGTGCGGTTTAACCCTTGGTAATAAATCATCCCTTGTGGCTTAGAAACAAATTCGAGAAATTCAACTTCATGTTTGACATCTCACACAACATCGTCATACGTATTTACGCATAAATTTCCATTACCATATTTTCCTTACAGCAAAACTTTTCTGGCTGTTCCTACGGTTTTCTTGTTGTTGATACGATTATTGTAACAGCTACCGGATTTAACCCCAGCATCACGTGCAATGCTCACAAAAATACTTAACAGTTTACACTTCCCAACACCATTCGTCTAACCGTCCTTTCGCTCGTCCGCCTACCTTTATTCCCGCTGCTGCTTTGGCTGCATCAACATCAACCAATGTCAATTTCCGGCTGTCAGTTTGACAACTGTCGGCCGCAAAACTACCATCTGATGCAACACAAATACAAAAAAGGTCCTCAAAAAATGCCGCCCTTTCCCTCCCTTTTCACGCATAAATTCCAAAAATATAATGCAAAAATCGTTTAAATTAAAAACGTAACACGTTTCGTCTGTGTGTGTGCGACGTCTGATCGTTGTGATTTCTGGCAATGTTGGAAAGCCGACGTAAGAGATTATAATCATATCGAATGGTAATGATAACACCCTCTCAATATAAAAATATGTATGTATATCATTGGAATGAATTGCTGTCATTGTCGTCCTCATCCTTATCCACATCATTGTAAGGAGTTCGAGGAAGAAGGGGTCACAAGGGGCGCAGGGAGTTTAATGCACTGTACACACCATTCATTGGGCTGTTAAAGTGTTAAGTTTGTTCCAAGCAAACATTGAGCTCCTGCAAAATTACAATTGGTAAATTTATGTAAATAAAAAATAAATTGGAATTCGTACGGATAATTTCGTCTCGTATTGTATTTGCCGACGCTGACATTCGATCGGTGATGGGTGGGGTGAAAGGGTGATATACAAATCAATAGATAGATATCTGTGAATTCTTGTATGTTTTCATATGGGTGTGTGTGTGTGTTGATGTTTGATCCTTTGTATTAATGAACATGTGTTCAAACGGAAATTAATTATTTGCTATTTATCACACTAAAGGTCAAAGGTTATAAAAGTGGAGGAAAGGTTAGTAACATCTTGGATTGGCAAGGAATTCCCAAGACCTATAAAATATTTATAATCAACCATTTAGCTGTTTAATTTAGTTACTATTAACCTATTTAACATTTTTTCACTACTTATCAATTTATGTACATATTTATATATTTTACTATTTTAGTATTGGACTATTTTACTATTTTACTATCTGAATATTTTACTATTTTATTATTTTCTATTTTACTATTTTACTGTTTTACTATTTTACTATTCGACTGTTAATATTTTACTATGTTACCGGTTTTCTATTTTTCTTTTCACTATTTTACTATTTTTTAGTACCGGTTTACTATTTTAGTTTTTACTATTTTTACTATTTAACTCTCTTGCTATTTTACTATTTTACTATGTTACCGGTTTACGGCGTAGCGAAATAACTCCCATGAAATAACTCCCAACGAAATAATTCCCACAAAAAATGAAAAAACTCCCAATAGCAAAGTGAAATAAGTCCCAAGACTTCTCCTACAGCACTTGTTATATGGCCCTTGTACAAACGGTCATTTTTTTTGGGAGTTATTTCATTGTCATAACATTGGGAGTTATTTCATTATGAAATAACTCCCACCAGGAAAAATGAAATAACTCCCAAAAACGAAATAAGTCCTACTCATATGAGAAATAACTCCCACTTTTGTATGGAAATTTTTTGGGACTTATTTCATTTTTCTGGTGGGAGTTATTTCATGTGGGAGTTATTTCGCTACGCCCCGGTTTACTATTTTACTTTTCACTATTTGACTATTTTATAATTTTACTATTTTACAATTTTACTATTTTACTATTTTACTATTTTGGCATTTTACTATTTTACTATTTTACTATTTTACTATTTTACTATTTTACTATTTTACTATTTTACTATTTTACAATTTTACTATTTTACTATTTTAATATTTTACTATTTTATTATTTTACCTCTTTACTATTTTACTATTTTACCATTTTACTATTTTTCTGTTGTACTATTTTGCTATATTACTATTTTACTCTTCTTCTATGTTACTATTCTTATTTAAGAGCCTATTTAATAGTCCCCACACTACCAGGGAGTTGAAGGGGCCTTACAATACGATGATAACACATTTATTCAACCGCATGTTTCCTCCAGTTGGTAACACACAGTTTTCATTGTCCTATTTTTCGATTTACTCTGACTACGATTTCGAATACCTTCAACATCTCAGCCTTCTCCATTTACTTGACATGACCCAGCTAGCGTAAGCGCGATATTTTGATTCACTTAACTATGTTTATTTCGGGTTACAATTCATACGACTTCAATACTCGCCGTTGTCTATTATAGGTCTATATATTTATCGAAGAATTCGCTCCAAGAAGATCAAGATCTACTCCTATCTGAGATAAATCTCCCAGGTCTCTAAATAGGTAGGATCTCATAGTAGACATAATCATGCCGGATTGTTCTGGGCATGTGCAGGACAGATGTTCTATCGATTCATGCTCGTCCACATCGCTACAGCTTCCACAGAAGTCATTTGCTCTGACTGTCACGTCAAAACTGAAACAAGCATTGATACCATGTGCCTCGCATGAGAGAGAAAGATCATGGATCTCCTGTTATTCACTATCAGCCAGATTTGTCTTGCGCGTGCATAAATTGTACCCCTTGCCTAAATCTCCTGTATCATCGTTCGTGCAGGATATATTTACAAGTGGCTAGGGCCATGCCAAGATGTTCCAATTCATGTGTATCTTGTAAGGTAGTCCCTAGTCTGACCAAAATATCCGCTCTGTAGTAGTGTGCGCAGCTCTTGTGCTTGAGAACGTGGGTTCTGTCGACGGCGGTCACTTCGTTTACTGATGGCGAGACTATCGAGTATTTAGCCATGAAAAATCTTCTCAAAATACCGATCGGAACCGGTATGAAACTGTAGGTCACAATCAGTGAGAGTAAAACTAGAACGCGCACAGCTCACTGGTTTGTAAGAAGCTCTTCCTAATCCCTTCATGGGGTGGAACCGAAAAGAATTTTTTAGTTGCCCGGAATGACCCTTGACCCCGGTATATACGGTGAATGACTTACTGCTGGGCCACCTCGTTAAGGGATCTGCGGCAGTCCTGGGCAGATTTTGATCCAGGTATGCTGGGGATTATCCCTCAGCCAGTCGGTTACTTCCTTAATGTTCAACATATCTGCCTGATGCTCTTTACAATGAGCAGATAGTTTACGAAAGAGAGGCAACAGTAGTGCCATAGAATATATCTCGTACCGTATCAGATCATTATTTTCTACACATCCTTGTAGAAATTCACATATTGCTCTACACTAGGAACTTGGTTGTTCCAGGAATGGGTGGTATATCCGATCGAATAATGCTTCCGCTTTCGACACATGGAATGTTAAGCGACGGACAGGCATTCGCCTAACCAAATTTTGCATATGAGCTTGTGCACACACCATGCTGACTGATTGTCGCCTGTCGTGGAGAAAACATTATTTTTAAGCCGGGATCTGATTAGGAGATAGAGACCTCATTTGATTAGGAGATAGACAATGGACACCATCGTCTTCAATTTGCTCAACTCCCTCATCTTCATTGGGCAAGTAATGCAGAGAAATGGTCTATCCAAATCATCAACATATTCTGGACTAGACTCCAGTCCTTATCTTTACAGAAGGGAGCTATGGGTCATGGTTGTTAGTTCGGCTTTTGATCTTTTGGTAGCATGTTTGGAATTCATTCCTCCTTTCGTATGTTTAATTTTATTCACACGCGTGCTTTCTCCAGTGCTCTTTTTTTGCCTTAAATTTACAGTTTACCTCTTTTCATATTATAATGTTTTGTCGCAGGTCAATTTGCAACTGACTGAAGCGTTGCCATTGATGCATCGTTCTTTTCATGAGTTTATATGCGACACTTTTCATCGTACCGTGGTTGGCATTGAGGCGGTGTTTAATAACCAGGCTTCATGTTTGCACCGGGTTTTTATAGAGTCTGAAATATGTTTCCACTGCGCTAGGTCTGCGCTGGTAATTGTATTGGTCTTGTGGATCTAGTATTCTACTGTTTAACTATTTAAATCTTTAACTCTCAATTTTTGTAACTGTTTGTGTTAAATTTTTTTAACGAGTTTTATTGATGTCGGAATGAAATAAGAAGATGTAGTTCTTTCTAATATCCTTCTACATGCATTTCTTGGGTAATTTTGTTTTTAAATTATTACATTTGTAGTCATCCTTTACTTTCAATTGCAGTTGTACTTGTGATTACAATTGTACTTGTTGTTCAATATTTACAGACATTTTGCACTTTGAATCTGTATCTGGAGGCTTTACGCTGCCATGAATGGTAACCTAGTTTTTACTTTTTCTCAACCCCCCCACCTTGCAACCTTTCTATCAGTCCCCAACTCCTTAAAGCACTAGGCCCGGCTGCTCCTGCCTCGTCGTTAGCGGATCATCATAAACTATCGCCATATTTTCACTAATGGTAAATGCTGCCATTCATGTAATCAACAGCAATAGCAACAACAAACGATACAAAAGCAACAACATCAGCAACAACAACAACAAGAGAATCAACAACAACAACAAATGAAAGTTGTTTTAGTTGAAGTACAAATGTTGTCAACTTTCATTACATAGTGAAATGTTTGTAAAAGGACGAAAAGGATTCAGTTCAGTTGAGTTCTCGTTTTGGAGCTGTTGGTGTTTTCATGTTTAGATTTAACGATGAAAGGATTTCTTTATCAGCAGATGTAAGACTGTAATATTTATTTAAGCCCAAACGATTTATGATGAAGTTCTTCTCTAAGTTCATCTCCGACCCACCTGTTCCTTGTCGTTGTCCTTTATGTGCGACTGTGACTCGGGTGTTTATTTAAGGATTTCATATTTGCCTATGACTTTAGAAATGAATGGAAATGATGGCAAACGATGATGATTATAATGATGATGTAGCTGCTGATGCTGATGCCAGCAATGCTGTTGGTTATGTTGCTATTAATGTTGTTGCTTCTTGTTTCCCTGTAGTTTGTTAAGAAAATTCGAAACCAAATGACAATAATGGCAAAGGACATCAATACAAAGTGTGGCAAATAGACGACGGGGAGTTGGGGAGAGACAAAGTGTTATAGAGGGTCTATACGAATATTTTCTAAAGTGTTTAGCATTTGTTGTTTGCTTCATTCTAATGCAAGAGGTAAATTTGTGTCATTTGAAATTAATGTTAAACGGCAACATAATTTAAGTCTGTTTAATGTTTCAAAAGAAAACTTTAACATCTCAGAGGGAAAGCAAAAAGATAAGTTTTAAAATTACTTTATCAAAGAGGAATTGTAGACGTATGGATTATTTCCAATGCGAGTGGAGTGTCATCTGGTGGTAAACAGACGCATAAAACACTTTCACCTTAATCGCATTAGCAACAACCGAGCAGACACAATTATAAAAAAAAATATCATAATATTTACAAAACATCAACGACAATTTGTTTAACATTATTATGGTTCGAAGAAGAACATCAGACATTGGGGATGCCACAAAAAAAACCACCACTTCTTGTGCTCCTGCAGACATCCGTTGACAACATCTGCATCTGCAACAGAATCAGCATCAGCTTCACCAGCATTTCCCTGCTTGTTGGGAGAATGTCTGTTCAACCAACCTGACATATGAGAAAATCGAATTTTTGGCTAAAATTGAACTCAAATTCAATCATAACAATTTCATATCGTCAACACTTAAGTGTCTCAACAATGTTACAACACAGTAATACCAACACGCAGGGACATGCTATTCGAATGCACTTAAGACCCTCACACACTCATGCCCACATACACACACAAACAAAGGCACCAACCAGGACTTTCCTTTATTACTTATCTTTAATATTCCAGCGGAATAAGGGAGACATTTTCTAGGCCTTCTAGATGGGCTTCCTGGGGGAGCAGCAATATATGGTTAGTGTATGATATGCTTTGATACTATAATAATAGGCGTTTCGTTCTCACTTCCATTGGAAGGCCTTGTAGAAGGTCTACCAAAAATCGCTTCCCCAAGGCCTGCAAAAAGAGCCATCATACAAGGGATTCTTGGAACAATGGAGTTCCTGGTATAGAGGGGTTAGGCGGAAATCAATTCCCTGAAAAGATTGTTCTTGAACTCACTGCCGCCGGTTTCTTAAGGAGACGTTCCAGCAGTACCATATTCACTACATATAGGTGCCAGGGAACAGGGAGATTCTGGGGAGTGTAGGAACTACCTTACGGGTTCCATAGGAATTGGAACGTGTTGACATGCCACTAGTGACATGTAAGAATATGCCGCAAGACCGCTCGTATATAATGATGCAGGAAATGTGGACGAGAGGCACAGATTGTGTACGCCAAAGACAAATCTAGCTGATAGTGGATAGCAGGAGATCTATGAACCTTCTGTCTTTAGCCAGATACAAGGTTTCAGTTTTGACGCGGCATTGTGTGATTGGTAGACATGCGACGAGACTAAAGGTTAGAGCAAATTACTTCTATAGAAGCTGTAACGATGAAGAAGAGGTGGAATCTATCTGCACGTGTCCAACAGTATCCGGCAGGAGGATGTCTAGCTATTTGGGACCTGGGAGAATTATCTCAGATAAGCGTAGACAGGATTTTGAACTTTTCGAGCGAACTAAATGTCTCTCCGTTGGGGCCAGCGCATTACCGCGTTGGTCTCTGGTATTACAATAGACTAATAAGTACAAGCGTGTCTTGCTTTATGGCTCTGAATCCTAGGTCATATCGGCACTGTGAGTTGTCGGGAGAAAATGTTCTGGTATATATATGGAGCTGTAATATCCCGATGTCAATGTCAGTGGAATGGATGGGGATGAATCGGAACGAAAGGAGTTTGAAAATATAATCGAAGGAAGCCGAAAAATAGGACGACGAAGACTCCACTAGAAAGATCACGTGGATAAATCCCAGCGTAGAGAAACCAAACGATTGAGCCGGCTGGTGAAATACGTTGTATTTGTTTTGTAGGGGTCCTAATCTCCTAGGTTGTTTGAGTCCAATTAAAGTAAATAATATAATTGGAGTGGGGCAATGCTTAGTATGCACGACTCTTGTACTTGAGAACGAGTGTTCGATCCTTGCTGTGACCTCCTGTCATTTCGCTTTGTGACGGCGACGCCATGAAGAAACTGTTTAATAGCCTATTCGGAGCCGGTGTAAAACTCTAGATCCCATTTATTTGATGTAAAACTAAAAATCATACAGTTCACTGATTGTGAGAAGCTCCCCTGTGCCCCTCAATGCTATTTAATGGGCAAATATTATTTTGATGCCTAAATATTGATGAAGCTTCGGTGTAGTATTGAATCCTCAAGTTGTTATAAAACTGGGAATGTCTTCGAGAAGTCCTACTCCTTCAGAAGGTTTGCGGAGTGACGACCTTCTAGAAGGCCTGTAAAAGGTAATCTAGATTAATAAAGAAACTAAGAGTAGAGTTGACGAGAACTATTGTGAGTATTGCAAGGTGTCTTATACCCAAATAACTTACCTTAAAATATATTTTGTGTAGCTGCAGGTCAAATTTGAACCTATCATCTTGATCATCTTGGCACTATCAATCTCACATGCTAGCTCCTCGATTACAGAAGTTAGTTATTATATGTTAGACTACAGTAGTTAGTGAATACAGAAACACACATCCATCACTTGAAAATATTCCAAACTGCAAACCCGAGACATGCAATCATACCAACCAAAGGAAGGATTGACAAAAATAGTTATTGGATCTCTATAGTAGGTAATCAGTATAGAATTTGCCAAGGTTAAAAGTAAGGCCTTCTCGTATGCCTTTTTACCGAAGAGAGATTGTAATGTGTCCAGAAAATATGTTCATGTAAAAAAAGGTGGTGCAATGGTTAGTGTGCGCGGCTCTTGTACAGGAGATCCTGGATTCAAACCCGGCTCTGACCACCTTAAAATTTCTTTCGGCGGCGGTCACCTCGCATAGTGACGGCGACACTATCGAGTATATAGCCATGAAAAAGCTTCTCAAAATACCGTTCGGAATCGGTGTAAAACTGTAGGTCCCAATCAGTGAGTGCAAACTGGAAAGCGCACAGCTCAGTGATTATGAGAAGTTCTCCCCTGTCCCTTCATGGGATGTAATGCGAAACCATTTTTTTTTTTACAAAAAGGAATACAGCTTTTAGTGATGGTCTTCCAAAACACCTTCCATGCGAAGGTCTTCCAAAACACCTTCCGTGAGAAGGCCTTGCAGATTTTCCCGCCGTGCTACTACTTACGCATACTTACAGAGAATTTGCATTACTTGAGGCGTTTTTGGTTCCATAGCCAACGAATGTGAGTGTATGGGTGGGTGTGCAAAATTTATGGTTTCCAAACAATCAATAAAAATGTTATGACACTTAAGTCATAAATGCGATATAATAATATAAATTTACAACCAGGGAAGCAATAGAGCAACCATGTAATCATCATTGATGTAACGATGATAGTAGTTGGTTGGGTTCAAAAATATCATAACTTGATGATATCGAAATTGTTTTGCAATCCAATAAAAATTAATATTTGTGGTTGTAAACATCGAATGGAAAAATGTAAATAGTTAAGGAGGTAAATATTCTGATATAAAGTTTTAGAGTAAATTGCTCTATCTCAAACGAACGCTTTCGTTCGCATGCTAAGCGACAAACAGCTGGTTTGGTTTCCACTCACACTCATCCGAATGACATGGCGAACGATGATCAATTTGTATTGAACTGCCTACGATTTCGTCCACTTTGTCGTTCTGATGCGTGTTAGTGGAAACAAAATCAGCTTTTTGCCGCTTATCAAGAGAATGAAAGAGTTTGTTTGGGTTAGACGAATTGGCTGTTATAGTTTATTAGTTGAATTACTTACACCACCCATCATAACGAATTTCCCTCCAACAAATTAAACACTTTTCACGAACTTTTCTAGCACTTTTATATTTTATTTCATGAACTTTTCTCCACACCCATAAATATTCCCAATAATCCCCTGTCATTTCGTTCCTTCCTCTTCGTCATAATTAGCGTACGGCGATACCATTTCCTCATCGTAGTCCGGCAACATTTCACCCATCAATATGCCCCTTAGCCATTTATTGTAACTGCTGGTGGATTTCAGGCCACGGCCTTCAAAGACAGATGGCTTTTTAAAGCCCAGGGCGTCCAAAGGAATCAATGTGCCGTTGGGGCCCAATATGTAAATTTTCCCATTACGAGTGGGCGCCGGCGTCGAGGTTGTAGTTGTTGTGGTGGTGCTGGTTGTAGTTGGCGAAGGTGTTGTTGTTGTGGTACTGCCCGTGATTTTGGCGAAAAGGTCATAAATATGGGCATTATTAAAGGGCACCAAAACACCATTCGGTCCTAGCATATACAGGCCACTGGCGAATGTGTTTAAACGTTGAGATGCAGCAGCATTATCAGGTGGTGGTGGAGTAGTTGTTGTTTTCGTGGTGGTTGAAGTTGTGGTTTTGTGTTGCAGATGTTGTTCAGGATCTTGTTCGCCCATATGAATGAGATTGCCTTCCTCATCGGTGTAATAGTATTCACCGGTTTTAAAAGGTTTCATAGGATTAACTAGCTTTTGTTTATTGAAATTGCGGCATCTACATGTACCGGGTGGACCTGGTGGTCCCCGAGGTCCAATGTAGTAAAAACCTACAAATGGTGCTTCTGCTCCTCGAGGACCTTGATTGCCGATGTCTCCTTTTAGGCCTTGTGGGCCTGGTGGTCCCTGAGGTCCTTGTAAACCTGCATCACCAATATCACCTGTTTCACCCTTAATGCCGGTAAGACCCTGGGGTCCCATAGGTCCTTGCTGCCCAGGGGCACAACCACAATTGCTGGTAACCGAATTGCAAGAGCAAATAAATACCACTGAAATTGCAATAAAATCAAAGAGATTGTGAAGATTTTTTATTGAAACTTAAAAAAATCCTACCTAAAAGTGTTGTTGATATAAAGGCCGCCTTCATTTCTTCCACTCTTGAAATTTGTGGCAAGACTAAACATTGATAAGATGATTACCAACTATTTATGTGAAGTTTCCTACTAAGTTTAATATTTTTAAATTAGTTTGAATGCACACTCCCTCTCTCGCACTACGAATCGAATGGTGTTTTCTATGAAATCAAACAATTTTAGAGGAATTGAAACAATTGAAAACAAAGACTTAAGTTTAAACCCTATGCCTCCCAGAGTCCATTAGAAAAACTACAATATTTGTATTTAACTATGACTTTTATCTAAATTTACGACCGAACAACTCTTCCACCTAACAAACACTTTCCACTATGAAGTCACACAACCCATACACGAGCACTTCAACTCTTTTGTGAGAGACAGTGTGAGTTTCATACATTGTTGTGTTCTCTAAATTTCTACCCATACATAAGTATATTTCAAACACTATCTAAAACCTTTTCTTATTGTTAAAAGAATAAAACCAAATTAACATAATTTCCGTCTACAGTCGTAAAATCCTCTCACCCCACGAAATACGATTTTTCCGCATTTGAACTGAAACACTTAAGATTTCAGTGATGATTCTTATTAAGTCATAATTTGCTCCAGATGGGTTTCAACCTTAAATGAATTTTACTACTATTTGTTTGGGTCTCCTTAAATTTATAGTCTTAGTTTTATGATGACCTTGAACCTCGTCCATAAATAATTTTTATACATATATTTTTTATATTAAATAAATTTACACTTTCATACAGCTATTAAGCAATTTGATTATATATTAACACGTACGTGATGAATTTAAAATGTTTATTGTTGTCCTCAAATGACCATAAACCATAAAACAAGTGCAATTTGTCATACAATTTTATATTGGCCATCATATGAAATCTTAATTTAGGACAATTTTCTAATGACCCCAACAAAATATTGGTGATAAAAAGAGGACATATGAACATAAATTTCAGACAGTAGATAGATATCCAAGTATTTAGCCAAAAGTCGTAAAGCATATGAAAGGTCATATGAATAAATTAACCAAAAAACCATATAAAACTCCGTTTAATGTCTCTGAAAGGATCAAAGGGAACAAGGCACAATCAGTGAGATGTTCGATTGTATTTAGAATAATTACAATTTTCGTACTGAGACATAGAATGTGCTACGTAAAACTAACCCCCGTATTCATAACGAATAGTTAGGCACCGGCTATCATCTGACTAACGATGTTTAATTCTTAAGATTTCAACTAAATTGTATCCAACGAAACTAATCTATTCACCTAACCTGTGTCGAGCGAATACATGCTAACTTTTGACGCACAGTTGTCGCTTTACTAACAACAATGATGACTACCACTGTTGCATTTAGCTGAGACAGACATGTCTATAATTGAGTTGGACAGTATACAGGAAACTGTTGTGAATTAACTCTCGACCAACGAGTGACTTCACCGATAAATCTAGTTATCTGAAGGTATACAATCTTCCTGAAATACAAAGGATGCCTTTAACAACGTCCTACCGGGATCGATAAAATCGGCATTTCTTGTTGGCCAGGGGATCATTAATCACTAGCAGGGCGGGACTGCAGGGGCGCATACCAGGATATACAAGGTATTTAGGTGTCTACACTGACGGCTGCAAACTTGATGTCAAAATAGAGTTTGGTCTCTATTCTATAGAACAGGGTGTAGATCTTGCACAAAGGCTACCCGGCCATTGTATCGCCTTTCAGGCAGAAGTCATGACAGCTGGAAAAGTTGCCCTTTGGCTGCAACGAAACGCCATCGCCGCCTGAAGTATCAACATCTACTCTGAGAGACAAGCTGCTATAAAATCTCTGTAATCTATATTTCTGATTTCTAGAACTGCCCACAACTGCTACGCATCTATAACTGAGATGACCAAGCAGTTCGACATTCGCCTTTTAAAGGTGAACAGGAACATTCCAGGACATGGAGCACGTGGGTATGTCCCTTTCTGCATGCAAGGTATTGATTAAACCAAAAATTCTCAGACATGCGTATTACTAATGGTATGGAGGCAAAAAATGCAGGATCACCAGGCAAGGATGGCCAAGTTATGCGCTGAATTGTACGCTAAACTTAATATAAATTCCTAGATAAGATAACTCTTTACTAGTAGCTGCGATCACTGGTTATTGAGTAATAGGCATACACGGGTCTAGACTTGGAATCTATGCTCATGATTACTACAGAAACTGTGGGCATGACGAGAAGGACGAGAGCGTCGAACAGATCATATACTATTGCTCGGCCTTTTGTATGACTTTGAAACAATATCTCGGATCTTAATTCATGTTGGATTTGACAGTCATTCAGAGAGTTAGGATCTTAGGAATTTTTGGCGGAGTACTAATTAGTTCACCAGGGACTAATATATGTATCTCTTCAGGTACATCCTGGAATACCGAGATGAGTTATTATATGGCTTGAACGAGGCGTTAACTATACCAGGCCAATTTACAGGCACAACAATGGAGAAGGAATATGATATCCCGTGGAATCACAAAGGTTTTATAAGGATTAAGTGTGTCTATAGTGACAAACACTTCTACCTAATATAACCTTAGGCTACTTGCTAATTATTCCTCTCTAAACTATTAACACGCAAATCTAATATTATAAAGGAAGGATATAAATCCACACTAAATTTCGGGAAGGAAATGGAAAGAGATTCTCACAATCTCAGGGTCATTTAGTTTTGTTGCGGTTTGAAAAACTTGAAAATGTTTTGAAGACAAGTTTATTAACTATATCATCAAAGTGGTATTATGGTTCCTACAAGGAATGTTTAAAAAAAAAGCTACAAATAGTCAACAATGGTCGGACACACTGACAATTTCATAGTCAACGATCAAAATTTCGATTAATATTTAGTAAATTTACTAATTACTGTCAAGAATTCAAATTTATCTTCATCTCTTTATCATCCAGATAACTCGTTCTTCTTAGCTCCCATTTTCTCTGCAACTATAACAATAGTTAGACAACGATAACAATAGTTAGACGACAATAACAATAGTTGCAGCGGAAGTTTATTGAAAACCTTTTATCTTTTCCCAATAATTGTCTTTCAAATCTAGACTGGAACTATTTTGACTATAAACTTATTATGACTATTATTACAAAAAAATTAAAAGTATAACTCAGTCAATGATTTCGATATTCTTTTGCCTTTTAGAAGAGAATGAGAGAGTCAACCAATTAGGCTACATTGACAAAACAAAACATTAAAATGACTTAGGTTATTTTATTGTTTATAGTCATTCATGAATGCAGATCATTCTCCCAAACACCATAAACTAATTAACATATTATGGGAGGGAAGATGATTCTATTCAATAAAAGTCAAACAAATTTCCTTATAACATCAAATCGGATCGGGAATCGGATTATTTTTATTATCACCAATTGATACAAATTTCATCATTGATCTGTTGCAAGAAAATATGGAAGGTGCAGTATAAAATTGGATGCATTCTAGTTTTCCAATTTAGTTGTGTTTGAAAAACTGTTGAGCTAACTACGAAGGGAGAGAGTGAAACTAAATAAAGTTTCCCAGCTTGATTTCAATATGAAACGTTTTGGTTATGTGTTAATTATATTGGGTGAGTTTTGATATACAAATGTTGGAATGATCATGTCCAAACTAAATCTGATTTTCAATCTTACTTAGGTTTGAGCGCATATACTCACGCTGTTCTCAGGACGTGCGTTTGCGAATCAGGTCCCGAAGGACCCACTGGACCTCAGGGTTTGCAAGGACCTAAAGGTGATAAAGGCAGTCAGGGTTATCAGGGTGAGCCTGGATCCCAAGGACCCATAGGTGCTACTGGTATTAAAGGTGATACTGGCCCTGCCGGTATACCTGGATCAAATAGAGGCCCTTCTGGTCCCCCCGGACCACCCGGCCCACCTGGATTTTGTCCTGTATGTCCCGGGAATTTCTTTGGCCGTTCAACTGGTTTAAATATTCAAAGTGATTATGAACCGAGTACAATATATATGGTCAGCGAGGATGGAGAATTAATGCCAGTTAAAAAGTTGAAACCAACTCCGTTTTTGAGGGCCATGGTGGGGGACTTTAAAAGATCGGCAAGTCGAAATGATGAAGACGACTACAGGGAGATGGCAATAATGGGGTAGACTGCCGAACAATGGATTGATAAAATAAAGAACTTTAATCGAATAAAACAAACAACTTAATAAGATGGTATCTTACACATGGTATATTTTAGAGCATAATGGGCATAATTTGTATTTGGCGCAGTAGATCAATATTTAAAATAAGCTTAACTACTAGCTAACATTTATACAGCGTTTCTACTTTTTATTCATATACTCTTTATTATACCTGTCACAAAAGAATATACAAATAGAAGGCAACTGACCGTGCATCCGATTGTTGAAAATATTAACTTCTACAGTCGGTGGTGACAACCTCTAAAGTCGGTGGTAAGAACTTCAAAAGTCGTTTGTGAGAACCTCTAAATTCGGTAGTAACAACCTCTACAGTCGGTTGTGACAACTTCTAAAGTCGGGGGTGACAACCTCTAAACTAGGTTCTGAAAATCTCTATAATCGGTTGTGACAACTTCTACAGTCGGTGGTGACAACCTCTAAAGTCGGTTGTGACAACCTCTACAGTTGGTGGTAACAACCTCTAAACTCGTTTGTGACAACTTATAAAGACGGCGGTAACACCCTCTAAAGTTGGTGGTGACATCCTTTAAAATCGGGTGTGACAACCCCTGAATTCGGTTATGACAACCACTATACTCGACTGTGAGGACCTCTAAAGTTGGTTGTGGCAACCACTAAAATCGGTGGTGCCAACCTCTAAACTTTGTTGTGCCAACCTCTAAACTCAATTCTGGCAACCTCTCGGCTGTGACAACATCTAAACTCGGTTGTGACAAACTCTAAAGTCGGCTGTGACAACCTGATTGATTCCACGTTCTCATGTACCAAAGTCGCACTGATCTAACGTGGTAAATGTGTACAGAAAGAATTTAACCATAAATGATCTGAAAGTTAATTTCGGGAGATCGATGACTCAAGAACCACACTGAATTCTATGGTCTGTTTTCTAAAGTTTAATTATAGGCCAAAGGTGGCCGTCAGCGGTGCAATCGTTAGTGTGCGAAGCTCTTGTATATGATAACGTGGGTTCGATCGGTGCTCCGACCATGTTACAGTGCTTACGACGACGGTCACCTCGCTTGTTGATGGAGAGACTATCAAATATTTAGCCATGAAGAAGCTTCTCAAAACACCGTTCGGAACCGGTGGAAAACTGTAGGTCTCAATCACTGAGTGCAAAACTAAAAGGCACATGGTTCACTGATTATAAGAAGCTCTCCCCAATCACTCCATGGGTTGTAAACGAAACCAATTCTTTTATTTTTTTTGGCCCAAAGTTCATACTAACATCTATGATTCAGATATTTGGAAAAATTATACTAGAAACAATCATCTATAACGCAATTTACCACCTTATTCATCTTCCATTGCCAACAAAGAAGCCTTCAATGCTGATAAACTATAATACTCCTTTCTATAGATGTTACAATTTCTTTAAGTGTATTTCGATCCTAAACAAATAGAACCGTACGCTGGTGTATGTGTATCCTCCTTCTTTTCTGCGTTTGATCTAAATGTCTGTGTTAGGGTTTTGAATGAAACTCTTTCAAAGTTTGTTTGTCTTAGACTTGAAGGATGATTGTTACCTTTAGTTTCCTCTATAAACAACTTACACTTGAGGTTTTGTTCCTTTTCGAAGGATTGCTTAATGTTTGAAATGTCCTTAAGATGTAATGGAAAGTGTTGCTGAATGTTTATTTAAGGTTAGCCACGGTCACAAGTCACAATGGCGGTAGTCACAAGCAACGATAATAATAGGTTTGGCTTCAAATGGATTAAGGAAAAGGAAAGAAGTATGAAAGGATAAGGTTAAGTAGTACACACAGAGAAGAGATTCGTTGTCACAACTATATTTACAGCCAACTAAACTTTGGCGGTTCCTTGGACTATCACATTATTCAGCAGTGATTACCAATAATTGTGTTCCGTATCACCATATGTTGTGCATATTAATTCATTTGTAATTCAGTTTTGCTTGCAAGAATGAAATATTTATTTGAAGCCACAGGAACAAGAAATAAATATGATCTGTCAATCGAGTTTCAGTTGTAGCTATCAAATTCTCCTGTAGTGGTGAATATTCTATTTGTTGGATCAACGAAAATTTTGAAAACTAATTCGGTTGTACCAAATAATATATTGGTATGCTCAACTAATTACTTGAATTTAATGGCTGTCACAACCATTTCTTGATGTCATATCCCATTATGAATTTTATAGCAAAAAAAGTAAAAAAACATATTTTTTTTATTAAAATTGTGTATTTTATATTTCCATATAACAAAATTAGTATTATTTCTAACCAGGGTTCGTATTGCTTGGGTCATGGGTTACCCTGGATAACATTTTTTTGTCTGTCACGTTTTTGCTTTCAGCAGTTTTTAACAAACAAAACAATTTTTTGGCCATAAAAACATATATGCAATAATGCCTTTTAATCAATGTGTCTTCAACAGGTACTATTAAATTGCAAACGTAATGTCTTTGGTCACAAGTATACTATAATTGCGACAAGCTACAGACACGTTATATTTGCATCCAAACAACAAAAAATAGAGATTTTGCAGCAAGACATTTTCCACTAAATCTCATGAAAATTAGTTAATAGTGAAAACACTCGAATTTAGATTTTCAGATTTTTAATTATACCTAGATTTAGAGATTTTTTTAATTTTTTCAGTGTAATTTTGGACTAAATTTTTTTTGTTGTGTACACTTTTTAAATATTAGTAAACAAAACCAAAAAATTTTAGCAATCATAATAAAACATATCAAATACCATTTTGGGATTTTGAACGTTGAAAATTATTTTTGCGACCCTCCCTAATAGGTATAGGCCATATGGATGGTAGATACAATCAACAACACTAAAGTAAACACACTCACAATTGCCTAATCTTACCATACTTGACACTTACCATTCTGCTACTTAAAACTTTCATCACACTACATACATACATAATATGTATGTACATATATGGATATCTATAAACTTCTGAACTTTACCCCACTTCGGTAGAAAATATGCAGTATGTATCACAAGAAGAATAACACCTTCACCACATCAGTTTGCCACCTCTCTTTTAACCCTGATCGTGGTGAACAATCACTCAGTGCGTGGTTTTAATTGGTACGTTTAACAAGTGTCCGGGTACTTTTCATGTTTAACTCGCGAAAATTTCTGAAATTAATGGTCGAAATGATTTAAATGTGTTGCTAAAGTAAAGTTTAAAGTGTGATCTTTCAATTTATGCAATTATTGAAAAGAAAATCAATAAATTAATGCGTAGAAAATGCGTTTGTTTGTATAAATCCTAAGTTTGCATACGAAAAGAACTTTTTGTGCCTCTCTATCTCTCCCACATTCTCTTTATTCTAACGGTGCGCACAAGTGTTAGTGTAATGTAAAAAGAATATAAATAACAAAAAGTGAAAATAACAAAAAGTGAATAAACAGTGAATGCAAATCAAATAATTACGTGAAATAGAATGAGAAATGTGTTGAAGGATGAGAAGTTAAATGTAGGAAATGTGTAAAGGCCATTATTAATTGCGGGTGAAAGCCATTACGATGCTAATAAAATGAGAACTGTAGAGCAAAATTAAGGTACGTATTTCGCATGACATTGACTAATAATATATTGACTAATATCTAATATATCTACGAGTATCAACAAAAACTTAATGTTTTTGATTTTTGCAGACTTAGTGATTATTAACAATAAGCGTGTTTTGGTTACACCGCTTGGTTATTTATATATTCGCTTGTTTTGTATGAAGCACTTAGCGAAGACTTAGTGCGAACTTAGCGACGGAATTCATTTTCGATAAGTTTTTAAAAAAAATTTATTAACATTTTTTACCGTTTTTAACCATTCTTCATATTTTTGAATAAAATGACTTCTCGCTAAAAAGCCGTTTTCTTTGCAACTTAGCAAGCGATAATCGCTTGCTTGTAACCAAAACACAACTAATATGTGAGATAACGTTACAGGGTGTAGTTATGAAATTTACATACAAGTTTTACATCAACTACAATAGTCTTCTGGTGTTATTAACTCCATCAATAATTTCACTACCGATCATGTAAAATTATCAGCAAAAACTTAGCAAGCGATAATCGCTTGCTTGTAACCAAAACACAACTAATATGTGAGATAACGTTACAGGGTGTAGTTATGAAATTTACATTCAAGTTTTACATCAACTACAATAGTCTTCTGGTGTTATTAACTCCATCAATAATTTCACTACGGATCATGTAAAATTATCAGACACATTAATTTAACAACCTTCCAGTTGTGTAGTTTGTGTTTGGATTGACTTTCAAAAAAATTTCAAGTGATCTTATTGCTTTACTCAGCGTAAAAGTTAGAAACAGACTTCTTATACGACATCGCTTTTTGGTAAAATTTTGTTTTCTTTATTCTGTTACTCGTATAGTACATAATTTATTTTTATCAAAATCAAATATCTTTGCATTGGATATTGCGTTAAAGAATTCGTGTCACAATCGTAATGTACTGGTACTTACTTATATACATATGTGCATATGACAGGTGTACTTATATTTCATTTATGAATACGAACCTTATAGCATTTAGAAAGGGTAGCCAAAGGTGCCATATTAGGATCTACACACAGAGGAGAGATTAGTTGTCGCAAGTCTACTTAATATACAGCCAACAAAAATTTGGCGGTTCCTTGGACCATCTAATTATTGATTATAGATTGTAATCATAATTGTGTTCCATATCACCAAATGTTGTGCATATCAATTGATTTGTACTTCAGTTTTGGTTGAAAGAACTGAAACATTTAGTTGAAGCCACAGCAACAAGAAATAAATGTGATCTGTCAATCAAGTTTTAGTTTTAGCAATCAAATTATCCTGTAGTGGTGAATATTCTATTTGTTGGATCAACAAAAAACGTAAAACCTAATTCCGTTGTACCAAATAATATATTGGTATACTTGAATTTAATAGCTGGCACAACCATTTGTTGATGCCATATCCCATTGTGAATTTTATAGCAAAAAATATTTAAAAAATAGTTTATTTTTATTAAAATATTATTAAGTATTGTAACCAGGGTTCGTATTTCGTGAGTAATGTGTTACCCTGGGTAACCCATCAGCATTGTTGATCTAAAACATGAAAAAATTAGAAAAATGTCTATAACTCGGAAACGGAGTGTCGAATAGAAAAAAACATTTTTTGCGGGTTTCTAAGGGATTTTCATAAAGTGGTCCAATTCGTATTGAATTACCTATCACCGTGGGTAATGGGCAAAGACGGCTTACTCATTCCCCATGTGTAATGGATAATCGCACAGGGAAATTTCCCATCGTCATGGGTAGCAACCCATTATTTTCCCCATACCCTGTGGTATACGGTGTAAAATGTAGACTTGTATACTTACCATATTTAACGGTGGATGGTATTTATATACTTGTTTTTTTAAAAAATTTGATTCTCACTTTCTGTTGGAAATAATTGTTGTTATAAAAAAAGTTTGTTCAAATGTCTTTACGAAAATTTACGTTTCTTATTTCATTTCTTGAATTCCTTTGTGAGTTTCTTTCACTTTTTTGTTTGTGATTAATATGTTTCCTCCTGTAACTCACTGTGTATTTAGTTCAATTATGTTTTAAACACTTCAGAGATATCCTTATTGGTTGTCTAGCTGGGACTGTATTCTCTGAACCTATTTGCATGTATTACAAATCCCATGGAAAATTTAGGAGATACCAAAGGGACACCAAGGACATCGGTACCATCACTACCAACACCAACAGCCATTTAGTTTTATGTTTAATCTTACATTAAAATTTAGATTAACTACTTAGGCAATAACAACAGCAACTACAAGGATATTAATATCAACAGCAACTACAACAATTGGACAGGACCAGTACCAGTACCACTAAAGCTGATCCTTTTCCTAAGGATATGTTGGACACACTCACACTCACCAGTTAATGTTCTTTCCTGGTTAGTTGAGTGTAAAAATACCATTTCCTTCTCGTCCTTTCCCAATTGGAAGTTGCTTTAAGTGATTGGGATGAATGAGTGAATGGGCAAATGAATGTCTGAATGGGCGAATGAATCAAACCATTGATTGCCCATTTACCGAAAAGAGAATCAAACCACAAAATTTAATTTATCTTCCATCACAAACTGTTTACATGTATGCATGAGAGAATGAACCTATCGGGCACAGTGGGAAATATGTGAAATGTTTATAAAACAAGTCTTTATAAAACATGGAAAGAAAATAAACACAGATTTTGCATTTTCTTTAATATCGAAAAATGATAAAAGTCGTCAGCGTTGCAATATTTTCTAAAATACACTCAATTGTTCGATGTTTAGTGTTAGTTTCTGCAAGTAATCCCTGACTCCTTACCTCGGTTTTTTACAGATCTTCACACTGATTACTAGACCAAATATATGGAATTTTGACCGATGGAAATCGATTCAACAAACACATAGTGTTTGCTATTCAATATTACATGTTTGGGATACAATGAATTATAGGTTATAATGTATGTTTTTCTGGTCCAAATGTGGCTTTGTTTGGCTGCAAGGTTTCGGCAGCTTGTCGTTTATTAAAGCTTTCTGTGTGGACGAGCTAAACGATTTTCTATTTTGGGGTGGCTCTTATACCAGGTTCGGCATAGTTTTTCCGTTTCTTCAGATACTCAATATTATATAAACCTCGAATTTTTTAAATTTCAACCCCCGACATTTTGAGTTATCGTAGTATTTCTCATTCTTATTTTCGTGTCGGCTACCGAAAAACATTATCGGCTCGTGCGGCATCGAATCGACCTAACAAGTTCGAGCTGCAGCCGCGGATAAGGTCCGATCGGCTCCACTCTCTGATACAGTGGATGAAAATATTAGTTTAGCCAAAAATTTCAAGTATTTACAGTAACAGTTATTATTTTTTAATTAGCGAACGAAGTTGTAATATGTTTTATTAATGTCTTATCAGTTTATAACTTTTCTACCACTGTTTGAGTGCGTGGTATCTTTATGTGATGGTGTCTTTATAGCGTGCGGCTTGTTGTGAATGTTGCATGTTGCTGTTGAAACCGAAATGAAATAAAACCACGCCAACAAGGACATCAGTAGTAAAATAAATATATAGAAAATCGAAGCTACCCTTTTACCCATCAACCGAATATGAAAGAAGGAGTCGTCTGCAACAACAACTGTTAAAACACACAATTCATACTCACTCATTCATACAATCTCACTCATACAATCTCACACACGGAAACACACACTCTCATACTGAAACATAAAGATATCCTTGCCATACATTGGCCTTAACCGTACAAACTTTATTGTGATGTTTTACTTTTTTGGCAGAAACCCTTGTCAAAAATTTTTGCACGTTACAGTGATAAAAAGTAGTCATTCGTACTACAAGTGTGTATATGTATTTGAATGGGAATGTGAGTGTATTAGTTCTAGTGTAAAAGTATGTAAGGGTTTAACTGTGTATGTGCTGTGATATCATCTGCAAGTGACACTTATACTCTTTGTCACACCAATACAATGAGAGGACTTAAACCTTTATACATGTGTAGTTCCGTGAAAAACATTCCTCTGTATAGGAGAAATTCGTATAAGTAGTGTGTAACAGGCTTAAGGATGTATACGAGGAAGTAATGAACAATTCAGAACCATTCATCAAAATTTTTGTCGAAAGAGGTTTTCAAAAAATAAAAAACATAATTTTTAAAAAGAAATGAATCAGAACTGCATTTTACTTTTCGAGTTTTGTTGAATTGCAACTTCGTAATTGTGGGGATATTAAAAACTTTTAAAAAATCGCTGAAATACTTAAATACCGTTCGGAACCGGAGTATAACTGTAGGACCCAATCAGTGAGATTAAAACTAGAGAGTGCATAGCTCACTAGATAACAGATTCGTCAATAAGTGTCATCAAATATTCTTCATTAATTGAATGAGAAACAACTGTTTAAGGATCTTTTGTATTTCGGCGCCTGTATGCTTTTACGCGCAATTTTGTACTAAACAATTCGCATTGCATTTAGACATTTCGTCACATATAGCATGATTAATTTTCTATAAGCATCTTTCGGGACACTGACTCATGATGAGCGAAACGGCTTTACGATTTCCGAGAGATCGTAAATTTGAATTATAATTCATTGACAGGTTTCACAAAACCTATGAAAATTTTTCACAGATGTTAATATTTTCATGAATTTAATTTCATAGATCCTTGGGAAAAAATTTCATAGATATTTCGAACAAATTTCATAGGTTTTATTCAATAGAATCTATGGAAATGTTTCGTAGAATGTATGAAAATGTTTCTGTGAAGTGTTTCATTGGCTGTAGACTAATGAAGGATTTAATAGCATCTATGAAGGATTTTATAATATTTAGGAAGAATTTTTTTTAGTTCATGACCTAAGGTCTTTAGCACTATCGAGTCATAATCCATGAATAAACTTTCGAAAAATTATTGTTTGGATTCGGTGTTACTTCGATATTACAGTGTAAACAATTATTTGCAGCAATGAAGAGTTTCCTGCATTCGACAAATTAGTCATTAATGCAATGAATATAGACGTCGTGGCGACGAATATATATTATATATATTAAGCTCATATGTAATTAGCTAGTGAGCTTTTGCGGTGTAGTAATAGATAAATAGATATTTATTCCCCTTTTTCTCATACCTTCCTCTATGATTTAGCAACACTTTCTTCCCCAATGTTCATCCCACATGATCCTAGTAAAGGAATTCCACATTGTCACTTTGTTATAAGCCCTTCAAAAGGTATAAAGGTAAGAATATGTAAGCGATTATGCTTGAGGAGTGTGTGACTGTGTTTAAGGATGTGCCGGGATTCTACGTATCAGTCCTTTTGTTCCTTTGACTGTCTATCTGTCTGTCTGCATGTCGTCAGTGAGTGTGAATGTGAATCCCAAAACTAAATTGTCTCTCCATTTGTCTCATAATATTTACACTTTATACTATTTCAAAAATTCGTTTATTGTTTGTTTGGATTAACACCCCCGAAATAAACCGGTAACAAGAAGAAGCAAATGGCAACGTTAAATGCCGCAGTCATACACGAAGGACTCTTCTCATTCCCCTGCAATCAGTAGAAGCTGCTGTTTGTTGGCAGCGACCAGCTAGCTGGCATGACGGTTACCTTTTGACGGAACGACAGTGATAAGCATTATCAATGTTGGTTTCTACCGTGTGCTCGGTAGAATTGGTGAAATGGTCCTCTATTCATTTTCAAAAGGGTCGGTCGGTGTTTTTCTTCTGTTGTCTGTTTGTTGTCCATGTGGATTACACACACACACAAACACAAATGCACACCCGATCAATTCTGGGGTTATCTTTGTATATGTAGGTCCTTGTATCTCTGTATGTAGTATCGGGTGTTATAGTTCCAGAACAAATATAGTTTTCCAATTGTTTTGGTGGTTTTATAATCAACTTGGTGTGTCTGAGTGGTTTTTCTCTTTGCCTAAATCCCTTTGGTCGATGCTCTCACTCACACTGATACAAATCGTACAACAAATAACTTTTGACCATTTTCACTGATGAACAACTCGAGATATCCTGGCGTAATAGTAGTAGTTATACACAGGATGTGGCTACGGTAGTAATGACTGTGGCAGTAATACCTACAAGCAGGAGCAGCATCCGCATCACCATCAACAGTAGAAGTAACAGGAGTTGATATTAGTAATTCAATAGGAGCAATTGAAATTCAATTTGTTTTGGGTTGGAATTGTACTCAATAACGAAGGGCACAAAGAGAATAGCAAGGATGAAAGGGTATGAGTCTCTTAAGGCCCACAAAGACGTGGTAGATATGGCCTTGAAATTCCTTTTAAAAATTATTATGAGAGGAAACCCTGATTTCCCTTAATAGCCTATGATGGGAGTTAGAGGAATTTTTCAAATTAAGGTAACTAAGTATGGTCTATTGTAGGATTTAGCGATTGGGACATACCGATTTAAGGATCTTTTTGCAAGACTCGATACTGTCGCCGTCACTAAGTGAGGTAATCGCAGTGCACAATTTTGTCTACAAAGCTTGTATTTTTTAAAGCTTTTAAAAAAATAATTCTTTTAACTGTAAAAGTTCCATCAGAAAATTTTCACTACACTTTCACATCAATAATTGTTTCTTTAGAAAGATGAAATTGTGAACTTGTCTTTAACTATTTTACGTGCGTGAACTATTCTTTATAAAGATTACGAAAGTTTATTTATAAAGTTTGAGGTTTGAAAGCTTTTGTCATGATATTTATTTTCAGAAAGCTATTGAAAAGCTAAGCTTAATCAAAATATTAAACCTTTTAGCGCTAAGATTTCCATTATGAAGTTTTAACTGGGATACCTGTTTGCCCAGTAATGCTTGTTACCCATCATTACTTTCCGGTTTTCTTAGAGAGCTATCACTAGTGATAGTATGTATTTGTGAGAAAGCTTTCATCGGTGAACAGTTCTTTATGAAGGCTATATCCATGAAATCATATTTTTAAAGTTGACGACAGTTTCATTATAAAGCTGGCATTTTGAAAGCTTTTTTTAAATTTAATTAAATTTTTTTTTGGTAAGCTTCATCCAATGATTGATATTAATCAAAAACTTAATCTTAATAAGGTTAATCAGAAGTTTTATTTTATTATAAAGCTTGTATCTTAATTTTAATTTCCTAAATTTAATTTAAATTTTTTTATAGTAAGCTTAATTTGTGAAAGTTTTTTAATTGAACTTAAGTATAATTAAATTATTATTACAAGACTGTGCTTCATCGAAAAAGGAAATCCTTGTAACAGTAAACAGAACAGAAATTGTATACTTGTGTAAAGCTTTTATGGATAACAATTTCTTTACAAAGCCTTCCCTAGGATACCAGATTTGATCAGATATGTATATCACTGGGCTTGGTATATTAGTTTTGAGTTGTGGGAACGCTTTCATCGGTGAAAGTGTCTTCAGAAAGCTATTAGATTTGAAAGATTTTGTTTATAAAGTATTCGTAAGATTCTGTAGAAAGCTTAATTTCTTTGAAAATTTGTATTCTTTACATTATGTTCAGAAAACTTTCACCCGTGAAAGTATTTTTTTTAAATGCTACTGACTGAGCTTAATAAAAACGGTAAATGTTTTAAAGGATTAACCACTCAAACAGAAGTTCATTTTTTCGAAAGCTTTTATCGGTGAAAGTTGCTTTAGAATTCTGTCACTAGGATAACAACTTCGTTCAGTTGTGATTGTGACTCAGCATTATTTTGATGGTAATCTTGAGAAAACGTTGATACGTGGAACATTGACATTTTCTTAATTAAGTTGGTGAAAGTATCTTTAGAAATACAAAAAATTATTCTGAAAACTTCCATTTGTGATAAGCTTTCTTGGGATCAGTTTCATAGTTATCCATTCTCCATTTAAATGGAATTTAAATGCCCGATGTTTTTTATTTAAATATCCTTTAATATGAAAAATTTCTGTGGGCTTTTAAAAGACCTGTGTAAAACCCGACCTTAATTAAACTTAGTTACTTTAAAAGGACCGAGTTTAATCGACAAATTAAATCTGTTTAAGTATTATAAACTCAACGAAAAATGTTCCTTCTAGTCAATACAATAAAGTAAAATGAAGGTTCCACCTGTTGAAGATTCTTTCAAAAAGCTCTTATCCGTGAAATCTCCTTTAGAGAGCTTTTATGCGTGAGATTTTCTTTCAAAAAACAAATGTTTTTCAGAATTTACTCCCGAAAGCCTTTGGCCCATAAAAAGTTTTTGAAAGCTTCAAAAGTTTTCTGAAAGTTTCCGTTTTCCAGTTTCACAGTTAGCCACTCCCCATTTAAATGGAACGTCCATTTAAATTAAACGCCCGATGTTGGTCATTTAAATGCCATTTAATATTAAATTTTTCTGTGAGTTTTAAATTAAGATTTTAAATGACGAGTGTGAAACTCGCCCCTAGAAAGTTTTTTTCGTGAGAGTTTGTTTCAAAACGACTTTGAGCTTCTTCAAATAGCTTCCAATGTTAAAATGATTTCAGCAGGTGTTAGTAGCTACAATTTGTTTTAGGCAAAAAAGCTTTCAGTGGAGCGCACTCAGTTTTAACTTTTTAACTTTCATTCGTTTAACATTTTTTTCAGAAAGGATTCATCTCTGAAAGAACGATTTTACAGGGATTTGTTTTAAAATGTTATAGAAAAGTTTCGTCAAAAATCTATTCATCCCATTATATAATATTTGTTAAGGTTTTTCTTCTGAAGAATTTTTATTATTTAATTTCGTATAGGAAAATGTGTGCTGAATATTAGTTTTTAAGAGAAAAGTTTGAAGACATTTTTGCTAAACTTTTGCGAGGGCCCTTTCTTTCACGCTCTGGCTCAAATCCTTTCCTGTTTCCAGTTGCTTTATATCGTATTTACCTCTCACGTGTGAATATCTGCGGCTTGGTTTTGTCTGGCTATCAGATATTTCTACGAGTAATAGAGTGCTTATCTCTGGAGTGGGTCGGATTGGTTTGGTTATAGGGGTGGGGGTTATCAGAGGTAATCAATGAAATACAAATTTTTGTTGGTTTTGTGTTATTTAATGTTTGAGTATATCTGAAAATAGACTCCTGAAATGTGTAGTTTTTTGCGAAAGTTCATAGAAGATATGAAATTGAAAGTCATTCAAATTTATATCAGTGATGTTGAATGAATGTAGTATTCCCCACCGCCTTCACCATGGAAAATACAAATATGGTGTTGATGTTGTTCCCAGATTGATGTTGTTTAACTTTTTGATTGGCAAATATCAATCACAAAAAAAAAGAAAATAGTGAACACACCTAGCTATGTCGCAAATCAAAGGTAGCTGGATGAATTTCTAAGAGAATACGTCTATAGTGATTGCCGGAAATGAAGCAAATTGCGTGTATTTCGTGAAATATCTGAATATTTTTTCGAAGTCGAAAAATTATGGGGGTTGAAATAAAATGAAACTGTAGAATTATATTTCTATTGTTGCAGAAAATGTTTTTTATAACAAAGGTACTGAATTGACCCCTACTTTAGTCTCAATTACTAAATCACTGTTGTGGAGGAATGGTATGGCGTGCAAATACACCAGAATAATATTTGGTATAGATGAGAGATCTAGAACCTTACAAATTTATAAAGCTATTTGTAATATCCAAAATCTGTATTGATGCAAGGACATTCCAAATGTATGTGTGCAAATTTTAAACTGCCTGACATAATTAATATATTCATCGGCAGAGTTTAGGATTCTTATTATGACTAAGAAAACTTTCGGTCCGCACAAACGAAATTTGGGACCACTAATAAACATTGTTTGATGAAGCTTTTGCGGGAATCGAACATTTATGTTTAAGAGAAACGAAAACCTCGTAATGGTGGTAGGTGATCCGTTTAGAAAACGAAAGCACCCAAGAATTTTTGTTTTAATATTTTTCAAAATTTCTCTATTCCTGTTAATTTTTTAGTGCTTTAATCTTAATCCGGCTCAAGATCATAATTTGCTATTAAAAATAAATGGTATTACAAAATTGGCAAGGGTCCGAAGAAACATGCTAAGTTCACCTAGAGTTGCCATACTTTCTGTAGGGTTAATATTTATATCGGTTGACAGTCCTAAACTATGGATATTTTTTCCGATGTCAGTGAATGAAGTTTATCGCGTATATGCAGATTTGAATGAATATCCTGTCCTATATACAATTTTCCCCAATGGGTCCACATTAAAAAAATTCTTAGCCGTATTGTGCGCGCCATTTTGAGTTTTAGCATTGATTACAACAAAATGGTTTCAGCGACCTCTGCGTTCAAATATTTTGACGAATCGCATCATTTATAGAATTTTCGGCGCCATTTTGAGTTATAGATTAGAAAGCAACGAAATGGATTCAGTGAAATCAAAATAATCTACAGACAATTTTTTTTATGGATCCCATCACTTTTAGAATTTGTCCCCACCTTTAGAAATCTTCGCGAATTCAATATCAGCGGCCCAAGAAAATGTTTTAATACAACCAGGTTAGATTTTGTTTTGTGCGTGTGAAGTAGACATCTGCACAAGACATCTTGAACAGTCATTCAAGACCTTTGTGTTTTTCAAGACATGTACTGTAGTGAAGTAGCGGCAAGCAAATACTGTAATCACCGACCCAATAACTTCGAACGCTGTGCCCGCATGTAACCCAAATTCATTCACCACCGATTAAATGCACTAATTTTAAGGCTACCCGAATACCAACGTTCTATCACATACCGATTCATATTATCAACCAATTGAAAGGACCTTGAATGGACGAAAAGTTTTCGCCACTCTACAGTTGGCCAAACTCCGACAAATACTTTCAATGACATGTTCTATCAGCGCCTACAAGCAATATATGATCACTGCTCTGCTAAGATTGTTCGTGGTAATATTGAAGCCAAAATTGGCAGAGCAAAACATAAAGACATCCCCAAGGTTTCTTAAATATCTGCTGATCAGAAAACAAAGAACCACATTGATTACTAGGTAATTGGTGGAATTTACTCATCCAGTGTTAAGGAGGTACGTTCGATTCGGATCACGACGTAGCAAAGGTTCGCAAAATAATAGGCAGACCGAAAATCGTACGAAACCAGTCACAGAGGTCGCCTCAGCCTATACATTTCCGACTTGATAAAAACTGTAGCAAAAAAAATTACCTGGATTTGAGTATAGACCCCAACTATCGGGGAATAGGGGGTTTGTCCATTGCATATATGTAAGTTCCTCTCAAGAGTAGTGTGCGAAAGACTAAAGCGAATTGTAACAGACCTCATCGGAACTTAGCACACTGCGCCAAACCCTGGAGAAACCCCACGAAAATCATATCGACACCTACCACAAAAATTTCTGAATTTAAGGCGTATCAATCTTTCGATACGGAGAAACTTTACGAAGACATGGCTGAGTTTGGTGTTCTAAAACTGGGATGCCTCTGCAGAATGACAATAGCGAACACCAAATCATCAGTGAAGGTTGGTAAAGATCATACCGAGCCATTCGATACCAGGCAAGGCGACACCCTTTCGTGCGATCTCTTCAATATCTTAATGGAGATCATAATGAGAAAAGCTGCAGTTACCACGAACGGAACCATCAGAAGCAAAAAACGAAACTGTCCATGCCCGCAATGAAAATTGTTACTCCGTTCGACGAAGCTTTTTTCTTTCAGTGTGCTACTGGTTCCTCAAGAATCTTCCTGCAATCAGTTAATTCGAATTATTTAACATTTTCTGGCAAAAGACCTCTCTATGAATTTTTCTATAAAACATTTTATTATCCTCTAAAATTTGTTGTTGTTGTAAATATTTGTTGAAATACCATAATTTCTTTCTTCCACAAAGACATCCCTACCATATTTTTCCCAGCCTCTTAAACATATGTGGCGCCTAGATTAAAATGCGTGCATTTTCTTTTGATTGAAATATCAAAAAAGAAAGCCCTTGAGGCGGGACTTGAAATCAAACGCGATGCTGCAAAACATCAAAGAGCCGTGACTGCCGTAAAACACCAACAAACAACAACATTCTCAACACGAACAGGATCAGAAGCACGCAGAAAAGGACACTCAAAACGCATTTTTAAATGCAAATAGTACAACAACATCATATGGATAAAGTGAATGTTTTCTCAACATTTTCAAATCATTTGTGATATTTTGTTCTTGTCTAAAACCAATTTGTTGAAATTCGTTTTTTTTTTAACATTTGAATATTATACGGCGCCATATTTCACATGCATCATCACCCCTAACCAGAAAAAGGATTCACAGGATAAATACACCCATAACAAAACAATCGAGTGCTGCAGCAGCTGCTCTTAAGTGTTTATCTGGTGCATTATATGAAATTCTTTTACAGAGAAGAGTAAAACCCAGTGCCAGCTTCAGATTCAGCGTAGGTATCATCATCATCATCCGCATCATCCTCATTCATCATCATTCTCATCAAGTTAAGAAACAGTAACATCAAAAACAAAATAACAACAAAAAATACAAAAACACTTTTGAAACATCAAAGCTAAAATGCCGTTCGACGTCAGAATGTTGTCATCATTTTGTTTATAAACAAAAAGTAAATGTTTAATGAGTATTTTCAACTTGTCCTTACCACCACCCCCACAGTTACAAACAAAAATAGAGACATACTTACACATAACTGTGGAATCAGGACTCCATCGCACTCACTTATTTCTACATTGACAGAAAATATCCATACAGTTGTATGTGTGCGTGTGTGTCAATTTTCAAGTAAATGAATGACGTCCTGCTTATGCTAAAGAATGCCAACGAGGGTGGATCTAGAAGTTTGAAAATAAATCAGACATAGTATGAGTGGTGCAGCAATAAGGTCTAAACTTATAAAGGATGTTAAAACGTTGATTTGTAGTTTTTTCTCGACCAGACTGTTTTCCAAAGTCGGCTGTAACTTGATTGTTAAGGCAAGTTCTAAGTTACACTCATAACGTCCAATTGTGGTTTAATTAGCTTACGTGAAGGAACCTTTCCTCTAAAAACAACGTTCAGGGAAAACTTGGATTAATAGAATTGGTACGATATCGCATTCCCGTGCTCGAACAATCCACAGAAGCCGATTCTAAATTCGTCGCATAAAGGATGTGATATCACAGAGACCTGCAAGGATATATATGAGGAGAATATTCAATTTCAGCTATAGAATCAGGTATATGAATCAAGAAATCCCATTGTAAATCTTTTCAAGCAGTGACGTTTGCTGTTTTAATTTAAAATTTCACAAAATGTATTGCAACTGATAGGAGCGTCACCATGCCAGCAGCGTCTCTTCGTGATACCAGCGTTTAATTCGGTGAACAGTTGTCAAACGAAATATTGGTTTGGCTTGACTTTTGATCAATGCGCTAATGAAAAATCCAGAGGATTGGAATTCTAAAGTTCCAAAAAAATCTCTTCATGTACCCCGGCAGAAAACCCTAATTTCGATTTTTCTATTGAGGTTTTCTATTGTATTAGGACTTTTGAGCAAAAATACTACAAATTATCGTATTTTTATTTAAAGGACTTTCCGAAGAACTTCTGCTCTTTTCCAAATTTAAGTGCATTATCCTGGAACATATTGACAATATGACAAAACTAATAATTTTTGTAATATCTTATGCCAGAATTAATTAAAAACAACGAATCGTGACGACACTAGAGGCAACATGTAAAAACGGTTTCCAGTTTAAAGATCACCATTACTGTTTTAAAAATTCGAACTCATACCGGTGGCACAAAATATGTTTGTTTGTTCTGGCCGTTCCAAGCTAATTAGTGTCTATAACAGTGCTCTCAGAAATAAACTACATCTATTTTATAAGTCTTAAATTTCTGGTGTAGGTGTCGGTAGAATAAGTTAACTTAAATTTCTACTCCGACTCCGGCTGCCTGAACTCCGACTCCTCAACTCTAACCCCGACTCCACACTGCTGGCCAGTAGTGATAGTCTCAATAGTTTGCAGTACCATGTTTTACAAAAAGGATACCCTACTCATCCCATCAGTTTTGACTCTATTTTCTGAACTTTGTTAACTACCCTCGCTCTATTTTGGATCATGTGAAATTATTTAGCTACAGTTGCAAAGATACGAAGGGGTTAATTTTTCGTGTTTATGTGTGGGTATGTCTCTTTTATCTAAAAAGCCAATTAAAATAATAATAACAAAAAGGACCCGCTTTTTCACAAACAGAAAAACAACAAATGAGAGTGTAGATATCAAGAAACGCAACAAGAAAACTGGAAGATTCTCTGAAGAACAACAAAAAGTTCTAAGTCCTAGAACCCCAACACACGCGCGTAGAGTATCCTTAGCCATGCAACTCTTTGTGATAAGAGAGAGTGGGAGAGGGTAATGCATTTTTGTTGTTGCAGCTGTTGCTGTCGATATGGTGGCTGTTACTTGACGCAGTTACTTACAGCTGCATCTGTGGTGCTGCCAATGTGGTGGGACGCAGTAGAAGTAGAATATATCGTCCTGTTCCTTTCAGTGCGTTAGGGCAACAGTTTTGGCTATTTGCTGGGTGAATTTGAACAAGTTTTTATTTTTATTGTTGCCACAACGACGACAGCTTCATCAGTTAGAAACGTCGACAGCATTTGTGCCATCAACAACATGTTGTTTTGTTAGCCGTTTTCGTTGACTTTGAAGTAAGTCTATTTAGCTGCATTCAAGCGCTTTCAAGTACATACTTTCCTTTGTTTTATTTTTATTGTTGTAGTACCCGGTCCTTAGATTCTCTCTAGGATATTGTCGGAATGTGTGTGTGTGAATGGCTTTTGTTGTAACGTTTCGTTGCGATTCCAGAAAAATGGAGCTTTATGGAACGACAAAACAATTTTTTCCCCTAAGAGGCACGTAACGCACTCTTAGGCAGAAGTGGCTAGTTTTGTTTCCCCAAAAAGGATCCGTTTTGTTACTTATAAGCCTTAGAGAGTAAAAAGGACGTTCATGTATTAATCCACAATTACTTTTGTTAATAGTTATAAGCCAGTTAGGGAGCATCAATTTCTGTTTTTGCAAATGGGTGGTTTTGAAGTGGGTACATTCAGCAAACCCCTATACCACGTTAAGTTCGGGATATTAAAAGTGTAAAAGTGTATCATCTATTTGTCTTTGTCAACTTTACAGGAGATCAGATTGTTGCTTACTAAACCCTGCATCATCACCACTACTTGGAGTCGAGCATGATGGGAAAGTATCCGTTAGTCTTCGAATTATTATCTATAATTGTTTTCTGTGATGGAATGTTCTCGAAAAGAACAACCAACAGAAAATATTGATTAAAGTTAACAAGGCAATGGTCACGCCATTCCATAATATCATGACATTTTGGATATTTGGCTAAAAAAGTTTCCTAAATTTGAAATGCTGTACTACAAATCCTGTGGTTATCATCCTCGATTTCACCATTATTACATGCATATTTCGCTTGCTACTTAGTCTCATGGTTGACCTGAAAAGTTTATACTTTTGACGCAAACAAAAAACATTTATAGTGAAGCTGAAGTTGTAATCGAACTATCATTCACCCCAAAACGAATTCCTAATAGTCCGCAGCCCAACAAGTTGATCCACTTCTGGGTTCCTAATCCTATTGGAATTCTCGAAAACGAAACAACAGGCGCTGTTGTAAGAAGAGGCTTTGTTTTAAATTTTTTGAATTTTTAACCTCTGTGGGAACTTTCAATAACTTCAATATATTTTTTTGGTGTACAGAAAGATTCCCGTTAGGGATACTATGTCTGGTGACACGATTTCCAAGGCATTATAATCAAATTTAATATCTCTCCAGGTGTTTTTTTTTAAATACGATAGAAATTGAAATTGAAACCAATAACACAAAAAAATTAAATATTTATCAAAAATTTTTTTTTTATTCGAAAGGTCAATAATTCGACCTCAACATTTAAAAATGATTTTGGCCATATGACAGCCGCGGGTGGTCGTGACGAAGCGTATTGTGAACATCCAACACATTCAGTTGAGTTTATTATAGACATGAATGTTAGATCGTACTGAAAAGGGAATTTTATCCCACTTTTATTATTCCATTTGAACCACATGACTCCTTTGATTTGATCACAGAATAAAAGGTGTTGAGTGAGCATTCGTATTCCGACCGTTGTTACTCTAAGTTTTTACCATCGCGAACATGGTGAGTCTGTCGGTTCCAAGAAATGTTCCCGAAACAAACTGGACCAAGTATAAACAAAATTCGAATGCTATTTTAATACTTTAATACTCATTGTTTCAGATCTAAGAAACGGCCATTTCATATCATACCAAAATGTATCGCATGCTATAAATTTGTCCCATACTCCAGTCCTGAGTTAAGTACATACTGAATTGCTCCCCTCCTAAAAGTATGCAATGCTATATTTTCTCTCTATCTTCTACCCAATTCTAAACAAACTTACCACCATAAGGTTGAGTTCCTCCGCATACAACTCAACACTGTAGTAGGTCTCTTATCATTTGTCTTCAAACTTTTGATGTTGTTGTTGTATTTTGTATTGGTTGAATGAAGTTCCTTTGTTGTTGCTGCTGCTTGTGCTAATTGAAGCTAATTTCGTCCTTTGACAGAAACAATTGAACAACAGCAACAACCACACACAGCCTTGGTAGGTGGTGGAGAATGAGGTGGTGGAGGAAGAGGTGAAGGAGGAAGAGGTTGGATTGTAGGAAGGTAGGTGGTTGTATGGTAGCATCATCATCAACATCGTCATCAGAAGCCAAATAGCGTGTAACGAGTACAAATATAAACGGCGGTAGCATCAAAGGACATAAGAAAACAAATGAATGAATGATGGAAATAAAAAAGGAAAAAAATCAACACGAAGATAAATGTTAGGTGCTTCGTGTTTGAGCAAGGATTCTAAAAAATTGTATACATTGTGGGAATTTCGTAAGAGCTTTAAAGAAGCTAATCCAGTAATTTACATGTATTTTACAAGCTATAGAGAAGAAAATCTGCTATAGCACAAATTGCCTTAAGGCTGTTTTTTGTGTTTGAGAGAAAAATATATAACAGGGCTTGGTTTTACAGTCAGCGCCGAAAATGCAATAACTTTTTTCAAAGATCCTTAAAATTTGACTCATGTCACTGATTACATCCTGACACTTTCCAGTTGTGTTAAAAAAGAACATTATCCTTGCTTTCGTGGCGGAAAATTAAAAAAATATTTTCTTGAGTACACACAATTTTATCAAACTACTTTTCAGCAGTGTTGGCGTTATATAATTTGCATTACTTTATCTAATGTAAAACTGCGTGTCCCAATCAGTGAGTGTGCGACTACAAAGCGAACAGCTCACCCCAATCCCTTCCTGGAAAGTAATGGGAAACCATTTTGTTTTTTTGGTTTATCTAATGCAAATACAAAAAGAATTGCATTGTTCTTCATTACAAACAGAAACAATGTTCATTTTAATTTGTTCAGGCATTGCAAATGTGTGGTTGTGGGATCGGATGCCAATTGTAATGAAATATGTTTTGATATAATGAAATTGTTTGCCTACTATCAATTATGGTTTTAAAATATTTTATATTGTTACGAATTTCCTAGTTGTCCTTTTCAGCGCTGTTTTACTTTCTGTTAATAAAACAAAGTAATTTTTAAATTATGATAAGTACAATAGTTTTCTTTAATTTACGTGTACAGTGCAAACAGTCACAGTCAGCCCGTTCGAAATGAAACTCACCTCAGTTTCGGCTATTATACCACTTCATCTATTTCCAGAACCATTTCGTAGTAACGCTGTTCGCTCTCAACTGTTGGCGATGGTTCGATATCGACTTAATGATTAATGGTGATGTGACAACTGTTTTCAGTTGCATTAGACTGTTCTTGCAATATCATTCAACATTCAGTGGTGAGTTGGTGTGGTGGTGATGTAGCTTTTCAACTTGCAACGACGGCATACTTTTAGGCATAATTAACATTTGGCTATCAGGCTGCAATATCCACCACAAACTGTTTGTTGCAGTTCTACTGTTATTTTGTCATAAATGTTAGTTAAGTGAATTATGCCAAAGTAACAGTAGAATATCAAGAAATTTTTTGTTGTGGCTATTGCAGATTGATTGCCCAATGTTAAACTCACAGCGGAACTTCAGGCAATGGCCGATCTGTTGATCCACTACCTGATAGAGTTATACATCGCGTGTATAAACTTCAGAAACATACCTAGAGGGTGGAGGAATACAAGAGTGGTGTTTATTCCCAAAGCGGGTAAGACCTCTCACCCAGTTCTCAAAGGCTTTAGGCCCATGAGCCCGTTATTGTTCCTACGGAAGACTTTGGAACAGCTGATAGATATACACTTGCGGACGAGTATTGATGTAACATGGATATCTGGTTCGCAAAGGGCGTACTGCAGCGGCAGATCTACAGAGATAGTACCCCATAAACCCGTGGGATTAATACAGAAATCTTTGTCTGCTAAGGAGTATACGTTGGTAGCCATTTTTGATATTGAGGTTGTGTTTAATAATTTCACTCCTTATGCGATAGAATTTGCGCTATCGGTCCTTATGGTGAACATGGACCTATGGGGATTGTATACGAAATGCTCACCAGAAGACGTGTCGCGGAATTCGACCTCAACCGGGTATGTTAACAGAGGCACAAGTGAAGGAGTAACCTTGCGGGTGCGAACATTTTTCCTTATGCAGTCGACGTAGCAATAGCTGTAAGGCGCAAGTCTCCCAGTACCCTAAGGAACATTTTCCATGGTAGCTTACGGACTTTGGCCAGATCGAGGGATGAAAATGGACTAGGTGAAAACCCGGACAAGACGGAGTTTGCACTTTTTTACCCGAAAGTATCAAATACATATTAAGCTTGCAGAGTGTGCATAATAGCTGAGCGTAATTTTGGACATTAAGTTTGGTTTCAGACCCAACATAGTGGAAAAGGCAAAGAAGGCGCCGATAGCCCTATACACCTAGAAGAGGGGAAAAACTTGGGATTTTCTCCGAGGATTGTTCACTGGATCTATACAGCGTTGGTGAGACCGGTAATGCTTTATCGTGTGGTGGCAGGTGCTTGAGTAATCAAACTATTGTGCACTACTGATTAGAGAATGACGACGATGAGCATCACGGATCCTCTGTGCACCTCACTCACTAATGTACTGAATGTCTTGTTCTAATTGTATAAGAAGAATCTCACAATGGGGCATGGTGAGAGTTGGTCATGGAACAGTGGCTCCCAACATTCCAGCATTGGTCGGCTATACGAAAGTGGAACCTCTATTGCTTTGGAAATAGTTCCAGTGATTCCTGGAACAAAACAGTTATGTGGAGGGATATGTATGTGCCAGGGCTCAGGGGCATTCCGGGTAATAGCAGAGTGGCTGAGCTGGCCAGACTTCGGACTACCTTATGGGTTCAACAGGAATTGGAACGTGCTGGCATGTCCTAGCAATTTGTAAGGATATCCTGATGACCGTTACAATATGATGATGTATACTTGCATGACAAATCTGGCCGAAAGTGGATAGCAGGAGTTCCATGAAGCTTCTCTCTCTGGCCAGGCCAAAGGTATCAATGCTTTTTCCTCTTTTGACGAGACACTGTCTGATTTGAAGACATGCAGCGAGACCAAATTGAGAGCACATGCCTGCTGTAGACGCTGCAACTATGAGGAAGAGAAAGAGGAATCCCTTGAACATCTTCTCTACACGTGCCCGGCTCTACTCGGCTGGCGAATGTTTACTATGAGACCCTACCTATTTTGGGACCTGCTAGATTTATCTCAGATAAGCGTAGACAGGATCTTGCGCTTTTTCGAGCAAACTAAATGGTTATCCGGTGGGGCCAATGCTTAATCTCGTTAGCCCTTGGTATCACAATGGACTAATAAGTCTAAGTGAGTCGTTCATTGACTTCCACGTCCAAACATATTAAGCATTTATCGTAACAATATCTAAAGGTTGGTGGCTTCGATAGGTGTTGCCTTGTAGGTTTTTCAAATCCATAAACCTGTATATATAAAATACTTGGAAACCAAAGCTACCAGATTTCAAACATTTATTTAATAAAATAAATACAATTGGAAATGGAACTTTTATTTTTTTTCTGATCCTGCATTTGTTTAGGTAATTGAAATTAAATTACAGATTAATATAAAATAGTTAATTAGCCCCATGTATGATTTTTAATTGTTTTAAAGAAAGTAATCTTCCAAATTAATTGATATGAAAATATCTAAATAGATTTATAGAACAAATAAAGCTTCCATGGCAATTGTCAGGCTCCACGGGGTTTAACAAATGGGATATTTCTTTTGGTGAACAAATTGAAACAGAATTCTGTGTTTTCTTAGGTTGTTGACATCTGCTCTGATATCAAGCTGCTTCTGTTGTCTTATACTTCCTACAAAATGCAACTACTTAGCATCTGCTTTCTTTGGTTATGACGTGTGAACACGTTAATATCGACTAAAAAATGAAAAATGTATGTGATATTTTCCTCAAAACAAAATGGAAAACTTGCACGTTTACCTGAAGACCACTGACCGCGTTTTAATAGTGTTTACTTAGCCATACGAAATCATAAATTTTACTCGAATGGAAAACAGATCGAGAAGTGAACCACAGATCACCTGCAATTTTATGATGGGGAACTGTGGAAATTGGGGGAAAAAATATTGAAATGGCATAAAATGATTTTTGTTCGAAAACAAAAACCATAAATTCAACTGTAATTTGCTACAATTTTTTGTTGGTGTTTATAAATTGAACAACTAAAAATTTTGAATCGAGTTTGAAATAACATTATTTGACTGCGGGTGGGAGCAAGATTCAAATTGTTTAAAATTTCATTAAGACTTAAAACTTTATAAACAAAAGGAATTTTAGTAGCAGTTTCGTGAAGAATTCTTAATCTAATTACTATGTTTGTTTTCTTTCCTATAAATTTATGGCAAAACTAATGGTTAATCTGGGTGGATAATCATTTATGAATTTATTGTTGAAAGAAATTTATGTTACAATTGAGAAATCGGTTGTGTGCAGGAGAAAATTCAAATCAAGCAATATACATATGAGGTGAAATCAATTTTTTTTGAAAACTTTAAACTTATTTCAGGTGTCCATTTTTCATATGATTTGAGGAATTAACTATACAGACATAGACATAAATAATATAGACATAAATAAATTAATAAAATAAATACCAAATGTACACTAGAAAGTGCATGACAAAGAGTGCAGAAAGTGTACCAAATTGTGCATAAAGTGTGCCAAAAAGTACATAATGAGTACTAAAAGTACGCAGCACATGAATTGTACAAACCTGTATTCTTTTGGTAAGTTGCATGTACGTTTTTATACACTCTATGCCCATCATTTGGCCATTTGTGGCCTTAGGTGGTGTAATAGTTAGTGTTCGCGCCTCTTGTACATGAGATCCATGATCTGGTCACCTTAAATTACTTTCGGCGGCGGTCACCTCGGTTAGCCATGAAAAAGCTTCTCAAAAATTCCTTTCGGAACCGGTGTAAAACTGTAGTTCCCAATCAGAGAGTATAAAACTAGAAAGCGTATAGCTCACGAAATATTTTGGGAATAATCAGAAAACAAACCAAGGTATATTTTTAGGGGTGGACAAAAGAATTTTTTTTTGTGAGTCGGTCTAGCGTTTTTTACCTTTTTTAATTCTAGCGATTTTCTTCAACAATTATCCAACGACCTTGTAAATATCTGAAGTTGAGGTATTCACCTAGCTTCCTAATAACGCCTCCAAGTTGGAAGTTATGTGAAAGGCGTTAATAAATATGGTCATTCTGGCCAAAGGTTGCCACTACATTTTTGCCTAAAAAGCCTTAATAATTTCAACAGTTTGAAAACTTTGGCTGAGAGTGCAAAAGTCTTTAAGTTTTCAATTCAACAGTTTCCTTATTAAAGTTTTAAATTTCAAACTTGTGACAATGCCGATGATGTGGTTGACAACATAATCATGATGATGTTGCTTGTGATGTGTATTGAGATGATATTTTCAATTGTTTTGTTGTTCTAGCTGAAGTTGATGATAATGAAGAAATCACATTGTATATTTGTTTAGATAAATTAATATCAAGTGAGTGTTGAGTGTTGTTGTCATTCATTAATAAAAGTGTTGAAGAATTGCTGTAGTTGTGACGATGGCGCTGATGATGGTGATGATGGTGGTGGTGATGACATTGATGTTGTGGAGCATGATTATGATGATGTGTTGATAGCTCTCTTATTGTTCTTATAATTTTCGTAAAGTGTTTCAGCAAATGTCATTATTTGTTTAATGAATTTGACAGGTTGAAGTGGTAAAATGAAATAACACTATATCATGCTCAAATACCAGTGACCAGCCACCAATTGTAATAATAGCAGTGGCAGAAAATCGCCATCGCCATCATCGGCAGCAACATTATTATTGTTGGGTCCAGAACAACTCGTGCTCATCGTCATGAGTTGCAGCAGCATTCATACGAGTACCTGCATCCCTTCCAGTAGAGTCGTATCATCATCACATTATTAAACAACAAACTTTATGGCGTTTAATTTGTTCATCTCTGTCAACATGTGGGCGGTGAGTGTAGCATGTTTATATGTTGCAAGCGTGGTACTTAGTAGTAGGGTGGCTAGATTTTCAAAATTCTATGCGAGTAATGTAATTATTTTATTATATGTTTGTTTGTGTTTGCCCCTGAAGTCTGGTAGTATATTGGGAAGAATTGAACTATGAGAACCATTACCTTTGGGCAAATATACCCACAGATCTATTTATGGGCCAGCAGTTGTAAGAAACCGCTTTTAAAGGTCAGACTATTTTTCAGGCAGCTGCATTTTTGGGTTTAAGCGTGCAACTTTTGGAATATCGGCCGGTGTTGAAGTTTAGTTTTACAATAAGGAAGCGAATAAAAAATGTGATGGAAATTAGTTTTTGGAATAGTTACTGAAGGGTTGTATGACAACTTGTTTCAACTATTCTTGAAGATGTCAACTGATAGTATCAATTCAGGCATAGTAGTTAGGCATCTGATGATGAACTTGTCACGGAGTTCGAAAGTAGTCATGCCAGTGAGTGTGCTTAACTCAATTGTCTATTATTTCAAACAAAAACCAACCATTTTTCAAATAGAAAAATGTTCTTGACTTGTAAGCTTGTAGTATGAATTTCTCATAAATTAACCTAGAACCAATAATAAATCAGTATTTTCGTTTTTGAACAAATAATCAAATAATTCATAATAGTTGGCTATTCTTAGGGCGAGTTTCACACTCGTCATTTAAAAGTTCAATTTAAAAGCTCCCAGAAAATTTTCATGTTAAATGGCGTTTAAATGACAAACACGGGACATTTAAAGTAGATTTAAATGGAGAATTTTCAACTGTGAAACTGGTCATTCGACTTTAAATTACCAATTTACAAACTATACAAAAGTAGTTCCGTTTACCGGATTTTAGGACCTAGACAGAAAGAACAGATGACTTAATACTTGACAGTACTAAGTTTTACAAGACGCTCTATCCTATCTGTGCCTAGCATCTAATGGGCAACTAAATTTAGTTTTAAATTAGGAAAGTCATAACCTTTCGAGAATTTTTCAGTTAGCACACAATGTATTAAGATCACATGCGTAAAGTCCACATTTTTAAAACCTCCAGGGTTCTTTTTTTTAAATATTTCTAAAATTGGGGCACCCTATTCACACTTAAAAACGTACGATATTACGTACACCATCACTTGTAGGCTTGTCATCAACAATACTTTACACTATTAACCAATGTCTACAATGGCGATGATTATTTCATCCTTAAACAGGTCCTGATGATACAAATTATGATAATTGTAATGCTAACACTGATTAGATTGATGTGTCCAAGCAAATAATTCCCTTTCTCTAAAGTCTAATAAATTTCATAAATAAAATTGAAATTAAATGAAAGGTCGAGACGAAAGGTGCCCACTTAGTGTTAGTAGTCGCTATCAATATCAGCACCACGTCTAGTTTTGACGTCCAGCAAGGAGCCCAGGAAAATCTTGCTGACAAGTATATGGTCAATTTGATGGAAGGTTTGACCATCAGGTGAACCCATGTATACTTGTGTATACTTTTATGGGAGAATTTCGTTCCGCTAATAAACAGTTGATGGCGAGTGCAGAAATCTATGAGCCTGTCACTTTTGGCATTCCTCACAGTTCCAAGAACATGTCATTCCATCACTTCCTGTAGGTTGTTGTTATCGTTGCCCACTTTGGCATTGAAATCTCAGAGAAATATTTTACTCGTCCTTAACACTGTCCTCATTAGGCTCAGTAAGTGCATACGCCTGTGGTTCGGCCTCCATATAAAAAAAAATACACAAAGTCGAGGGCAAATATTAAAGACCACCTCCAGACAATTTAAAAAACAATTTATTTTCATTTTCGATATCGCTTAAAAGTATGCAATAATTTGCGCTAAAAAGTATGCAAATATTTTTATTGAAAAATTTTTCGATAGCACCAAAAAGTATGCAATATTTTGCGGTAATAATGCAAACAACAAAAAAAATATTTGTACTAATGCCTGTAAATACATCTTTTCATACGTAACTTTTAGGTTTTTTGAATAAAATTGTATACTTCCAAAGCAAAATATTCCTGGTTTTTAAGGGGCTTTAATCCTAGAAAAAATTATTTTTAAATTTTAGGAGTAGAAACTGCATTAAATGAGATCTTCATCGTAGCTCAGCGACATCTATAGAACAAACGTAATACTCGTCGAAACCTATACAACGATGTATTGTATGTTACGATCGATCCACAAACAAAAAACCAAATTCAAAAATCCATTTTGGCTGTTTTCACGGGCTCGGAATCGAGTTTTTTTTTTTAATTGTCCGAGGTGGGAAATTTTTTTCGTGACCAGGTCTAGTATACACCCCGTGTTAGGGTGGTATTACTATCGACTTAACAGGCTAGATCCGTAGTGGTTAGTAAACAGCAGATGCACATCGATCAGGATTTTGCTCTTCATCATGCACTACGGTCTTGGCAGGAAATATTCCTGTCATTGTGCAGAAACCAACTTTCCACCCGCCCCCCTCCACGTATGCACAAAAAAAACCGCTTGAAGAGGCTGAAGAGAGCTTTTCACAACCAGCGAACACATACATTATATACATTAACATCCATTAACCTGACAAAATTGTTATAACAACCAATGACATTAAAATGTTAGTTGAACCTAAGTGGAATGGATTTGTCATTTGTTTGTCGAAGTACTCTAAGGACGAAGAAACTGTACTCTAACGTCAATGGAACTCTATCGAACCAGGGAGTAACGTTGCCGTTCAATGTCCATATAATTCAAGAACTTATAAAGGTCCTTGTGCAAATGCCACTGAAGTTCCCTTTTACTTAACTTTCCCCGACAAAAATTAAAATACAACACTTGAACACTGTCAACTCCTTAAAAAGTAATTTCCCACAACATTTGGTTGTTATTAAAAGCCACACCATCCTCCTCCATCCTGTGTATCCCATTCATAACATATCCGATGTTACTCTTTCGACTCACTCACTTATTCACTGTCTTTCAATCATTAAGGATCAAAGTAAATGAAGTCTTCTGTGGCTCGTTGTTAACTATATAAACATCTTCCTTGGCAAAGTTGTTTTGGGGTTTCGTGCCATTCCCGGTCGTTGTTGTTGCACTGCATTTCCTTCAATTATGCAATTTGTTTTTTGTTTTTGCTTCTCTTAAGTTGTTGCCGCCACTGATGTTGCAACATAAGCTAGGCTGCAACAAACAATCTGCACACAGAGAGTTTTGCATCCTGCTGTTGCATTAGTGTTTGTCACAAAGTATACGCAGTGTTCCGTTGGATCTCTACGCCATTGAGGAAATCACCACAGCAAATGTAAATAAAATCAAAAGTCAAAGTAATTATCAAAGGAAGGACCTTTGTAAACCCCCTACCCCTTTCTCTCTTCAGGCTGAGCTCACACGCCAAGCACAAAGGGTTATATTGTGCCAAAAGAGGGGGGTTTTGAACAAACGAAAAAGTGAGATTTTACATAAATCAACAAACGCAATTGTCAATGGACCTGGATGAGGATCCGGAACGGTAGAAAGGGTAGGGGATTTAAAAGGGTGAACAAGGAAGAAAAAGAACGAAGTGGAATGGTAATTTCACTTAAAAAGTCAGGAAAAATTAACACAAGTCATTTGAAAAGGTTAAAGCTAAATTTTCGCTGAAAATTTCTTGTCGGAATCGGCTTTATCCAAGAAAGAGAGGAAAGCTTGTTAAGGTATTGCGGTCTTGGTCTATGCTTTTATGAATTTGAAAGAAGAGCAGAACAAAAAGCTGAATGAAACCAAAATATCAAACAATTAAATGCAGATAATTATTTATCTTAAAAACAGTTTTAACAATCCATATGAAAGTTCAGAAAAAAAAGTATCAAATAAAAAGCTTTCTAGAGGCTATAAGAATCCTGAAAAACCTCCCAAATGATAAAGAGCATCAAGGACGAACAAACCTCCTACAGATAATTGCACTAATAAAGTTTATACAAGTATAGTTTAATTTAGAATCCATTTATATTGCTTAAATATGGCAGACCCTTAGTTTTTGGATATCAGATCCTTTTAAAGATTAACAAAAGGCTTTAGGCTCAGTTTAACAGTTGGACATTCTCCACTTAAATGTCCCATGCGGTTTATTTAAATGACACTTAGTGCGAGTTTCACAATCGTCATTTAAAAGCTCACACAGAATTTTCTTATTAAATAACAAACTTCGGTCACTTAAATTTAATTTGAATGAAGACTGCCCAGCTGTAAAACTGAGCTTTAAATTGAAAGGTGTCTTGTGAGCTTTTATATTGAGCTTTCAAACGACGATCACGAACCTCGTCCTAAAGCTTGAAGAATGGTCACCTGTGAAACTGAGCTTTAAAGTTACAGGGAGAGCTTCTCATAATCAGTGAGCTGTGCGTCTTTAATTTTACACTCACTGATTGGGGTCTACAGTTTTATACCGGTTCCGAACGATATTTCGGAAAGGTTTTAAGGGTTCGGCGTAACTAAGCGAATTGACCGTGGCATGTGGTCGTCGGTTGAGCAATGGCACTAGTACATGAAAACATGGGTTCGATCTATGCTCTGACCGCCTTCCATAACAAAGTAATTTGATTTACAGAACTATTTACATCAACTAATTCACTCGCTGAAAATACTCCTCCTGGATTGAGAACACTCGTATTGGCAATAGAATACTGAGAACACTTGTCTTGCTTGAGGACACTTTTCTGGTAACACTTTTCTTGGGCCGTCTTGGCTGGACAACACTCTCCTGGGAACACTTGGTTTAGTCTGAAAACGATCGCCTTGGCGCGAAATACTTTCTAGATACTTCGCAGACTAGTTGGGGTTTTTTTTTAAATCGGGAACTTAGTTTGTTGCACACGCAACAATTCGAATTTGCTAGAGGCTCAGTATGATCTCTACAGTTCTGGTGGGAATTGTTCGGGATCTGTTGTTAATCAGATAAGTAGATGAAAATAATCAGCCAAATTTGTTGTATAAGAATAGTCGGCAGAAGCCGCTCTATAGGAATTGTCTGCTGAATGCGCTATATAGGAATAGTCAGCTGGGGCATCTGTATCGAAATTGATAACCGTTGACGCCTTTTAAGAATATTCATCCGAAAACGCTACATTGGAATAGTCAGCCCGACCCGTATATATCGTAAGAATAGTCAGCCGCAGCATCTGTTTAGGAATTGTCAGCTGGAACTGCTATGTAGAAATTGCTAGCCAAAGCTGTTATATCGGAATAGGCAGCCGAACCCGCTATACAGGAAAAAGCAGCCAAAGCTGCTATATTTGAATTCTCTGCCGGATCTGCTATGTAGAAATTACCTGTCGAAGTTGATATGTACAAATAGGCAGCCGAAGCTACTTTACTGGAACACTCAGTCAAAGCCGCTATATAGAAATTGTCAGCCGGTGCCACTATATAGGAATAGACAGACGAAGACGCTTTATAGAATTAGTTACTGAAACTGTTGTGTCCGAATAATCAACCGAACCCGCTATACAAAATGCATCTCCTATCATACGAAGAACAGACCAAACAAGTTACTCTTGGTCTGTACGAACTATAACCACAAAAATATTCGAAGCGAACGACATATCGTACCAGACGCTAGCAAGCCATGCTGCCCAACCTCATCATTATATCCTCCGAGAATAACAAAACAAATGAGGATTCTAACGTACTACTCTTTATGAGCGGGCTTTTTTTGCCACTGAAACCCAGTTGGCCGCTGTTAAGTTTATTTGTTATCATGCGTCGAAAACGCACGCTCACAGTTGGCTCGCTCGTCACGAGCTGTAAAACGAAGAGTAGAAAACCGCGTATACTCGTTATCCGGGAGATATCAAGACAATCCCAAAATATACGAGGGCAGGAGCGAAAACCAAAACATTTCTACATTCCCGCACGCTATTTTTCGACTCAAACGAGAAAAACTAGCAGCTTGGGTACAGCTCGCGTACCGCATACGATAAAACAGTTCCAAGAGTTCAAAACAGTAAGCTAAAATAATTCAAGTAATGAATGTGTATCGGTGTTCTCATTCATTCACAATAATTTGTACATCAAATGTATCAGAAACTACATACGCCATTTATTCACCATAATTTGCACCTAAAAGTACATACAATTTAAGACAAAGTACGTATACCATTAAGTACGTTGTACGTAGAAATAAAGTACAAGTACGTAAATTGCATATAAATTTTATATAAAACGTTTATAAGGTACGCAATTGTACCAAAAGCGTATGATAAGTACAAACAATTGTCATTAGGTGTACAAATGCACCCAATAATACTTACAGTGTACTAAAAAGTACATAATCCGTTCCAAAAAATGCATAAAGGTACTAAAGTGTACCAAGTAGGACATAAAGTGTACCAAGAATGACATTAAAAGTACCTAAGAAACACAATATACATACAATGTTCCATGAACTACATACACCGTACCAAATAGTACGTAAATTACATTAAATATGCACAGATGTACCAAAAGCCCGTCATAAGTACCACAACTGTCCATCAGGTATACAAATGCAATCACAAATATTTGTACATATGATGTACTTTTTTTGGCAAACATTATGAACATTTGGTATAGTTTATGTACATTTTGTTACACTTACGTACTTTGTAGTATATTTTTGGTCCTATTTATGGGCATTGTCGGCACATGTTACGAACTTTTATGGTACATTCTATGTACTTGTTCGTACAATTTATGTGATGTTTTGGTTTAACTTTTGGTATCTCTTATGTACGTTTTGGTATATTTTGTGAACTTGTTGGTATATTTTTATAATTTTTTTTACTTTTTGGTGCACTTTATGTACTTTTTGTTACATTTGTAATATTTCCGAGATATTTCCTTTTTCAGTATCAGGGTTTTATGGCGAGTGGGAGCATTGAGTTGTGCTCAACACATGCGCATGCGTTCAGGAGCGAGTACATAAGTGAATAATTATTCATTACTATTATATTATAATATAATGGTGAACTATGATCATGGGAAGTTTTATTATTGTATTTTATTTTATTTGATTTATTAATATGTACATTCATATACATATACTCGTATACGTACATATACCAGTTAATAATGATATAATCTGTTAATAATGATTTAGGAAATTTAGTTCGTCGTTAGAAGAGTATAAACTGAATCTTTTATTATATACAAGCATGTAATAGATATGTTTACAGAAAGATATAGGTAACTCTGGACGTTACAACACTTTAAAATTATCTTTTCTTCATATATGCTTAAGCCGACAGCTTATTCTTGGATTAGGGGGCAAGGCTAAAGGTTTTATTACATTTTAATTAAATATCTCCCCATTTACATTTCATTGCAAAACATTTCCCTAGTAACTTAACTTACACACAATTACGCAGTTGACTTCCAAAGTTGAGGCAATATTTTCCGCTTGCTTAACTTTGATAACCTCTGCCTTCCTCCCCCTCCATGCATACCACAAAATACCATTATCCTTTATTGGCCCTATAATCATTCTATTAAAAAACAATTTCCTTTTAATATCAATTTGGTTTTTGTTTAACAAATAACACCCACTGACAGCAACACCGACACACGCCAAAGCATAAGCATATGCGCATACACATGTTTAGACAATGAGATGGCAAAAATCCTGTATTCCACATATTGAACTCAAAACCCATCATTCTGCAGTAATCCTGGGGACACAGATACACACAGCGAAATACGATAGGAAAGCGACAAGGATGAGCCTTAAAACACCTTGTGTTTCATTAATATCGCATTTAGTTGGGCCCATGGAAACTGTGTATTTAACAAAATACGTTTTTCATGAACCGCACACACCATTGCATACACCCACTTGGTGAAATATTCAAATTTCAAAATGAATAGAAGAAGAAGAAAAAACGCACAGCAATAAGGATATGAAAATCATAATCATTCACCAAAACTTACATAGACATACGACAATGAATGTGGCAGGATGTTTAAGGATATGTGGGTGATTCAAAGTATTTTCGATGTAAATACAGAACAAATGTATAGCCAAGTCCTCGACAATACAACACAATTTATTAAAAATTACGCTAAAATGTCTGAGATTTATAATCAGTTTGTTTTCAGATCTGATTCGCTTTGGTTCGTGTTTGTGGAATGTTAAAGTTGAACTATGTACGTTTTTATTCCCGTTTCTAAAATTAAATAAATATTTATTAAAACAAATGTGATTTGTGGTTTATTGCACTTTAAAGATGGTCATGTCTACTCTTTTCCGCTAATTTGTTGTTGTTTATATTATTTGATGCCTTAAAGTTGCCCCTAATGAACATTTTTGGTAAATTTTCAAATCGTTTATTTTACAAAGTAAATATATTGTAACCAATTATTTTGATAGTAAACAAGAGCAGAAATTTATATCGTTGCGAATTTACTAATAGTCCTTTTTGACGAAGTGTCATTTATTGGCAATAAAACAAGGTTCTTTTAAATTACGATAGAGGAAATAGGTATTAGTTTCAAAGTATGGCTTTCATCAATAACACTATTGCTCGACGATGTATACTTTTACGCATTTGCGTAACTACTTACGTTTAGTTCTACTAATAAAAGCCATTTCCACAACCATCTCGTAGGACGCCATCTATTATCGATTATTCCCGAGTGTTCCGCTACGAGTTAATCGTTAGTGGTGAGATCGCATAGTAGCACCATCTGTTTGATTTTCTCCTAAGCGTTAGTGGTGAGATCATCTGTTTCGAATGTTCTAAGAATTTACACCACAATTTTTTTGTTGACATTCTAATGTTATTTTGACCTACTTCAGATTTAAATGTTAGTTAAGCCAGATATGTAAAGCATTTTGATCGTAACAATATTTTTACTGATATTTTTTAAAAAAACCGTTCGGTATCATTGCCCCTCGAGTTCTCTGCAATGTTCCTGGGATGAAGATTTTACCCCCCATGGGGTCAGTGATGAACGAAGTCATTACTCCTCATGGCTATGCTCATTTGTTTTTACGAAGGCTTTACTTACCATGAGTTAAGCTAGGTTAGAGTGACTGTGAGTTCCTCCCAAGAAAGCTCACCCAAGTAGCAGTGATGCCGTTTTGAATAGCCACATTATTCTGAAAAGAAAGCAAGGAAAATAAAATAATGTGCCAGTATTAGATTGAGGTTACCAACTTATACCCAATTAGTACTGTTAATATATTTTCGAAGTAGTCTGAGTTCAATATCCCCAGTTCCAGTACTCCATCAACAAAAGGACTTTCCCAAAGTTGTCGTCCTTATGTTTGCCAAGGCTGGGCATTCCGCCAATAAAATAACTTTCCCAAAGTTGTCGTCCTTATGTTTGCCAAGGCTGTGCTGTACGAGATATTGTTCAGGTATTTCCGCCATAAGCTCGTCGTCGCAACTACGACAGTAACGCCTCTATTGTATTCCAATGTTAGAAGCATGCCAATCGTCTAGTGAAGGGTTAAGACAGCTGACATTCTGTATTCCTGTTAAGAGTCCTCAGGAACTCGGTTCTCCTACCGTAATATCTAGACCAAATACCCCGTGTTATGCGACAGGTGACAAGTTTTTCTTCCGTCTGCCTCGTGGAGGAAATGACGATCAATCGCGTTACCAATACTCTTAGAGGGCTCTCAATCCCGTTTCGTCCATCCGCATTTGCATTAGATCCATTCCTGGCTAACCCACACTAAGGAAATTCTTGTCGTGACGCCGATTTCGTCTACCAGACTCCTGCATTCACGAACCAGTATGGATATATTTCCCACTGAGGATGGAGCTCTTATCGCCGCTTAGCTGTCCGAGAAGATTATCACAACCTTCTCTAAAATAGCGTGATTTTGCAACTGACAACAAACACGCCTCCTATAATGCCATTATTTCCGCTTGGAAGATACTGCAAAAAACAGGGATACCGATTGATAGTGTTACAACAAGTGAATTTTAGTTAACCCTAGCTCCCATTTCACTATCGCTCTTAGATCTAACGGTAAAAACGTCTATGTCAACGTCCTGCAACGGTGATAGGTTCCTCCACTCTTCTCTATGCGGTATGATCTCACTAGGAACAATGCACAGAATCCTATTATGTCCATAGCTTCATTGGGTCCAACAGTTCAGCTCTCTAAGCCGCAGAGCACTTTTGGCAACTACCCTCTTCGCATATTGTTCAATCGGAAGAAAATTCTGCATCGTATTGGGAGCGGCAGTGGGGCACGTCCGGAATATCCCTGTCACGCCAACGCATGCTGTTCGCTGTATTGTTGACAGTTTCCTATCTTTCTCCAAAACCGTCCACCATACCGATACTTCATAGATCAGAACAGGTTTAACCACCGCCATATATATCCATAGCACCATCCTCGGGTTTAGGCACCACCTTATCCCAAATGTTTTCTGTAAGCGTCGAATGAGCCTTGTGCCTTCTTAACTCTGTATTCAATGTTAAGCTTCCAGCTAAGTTTCGGATACAGAATCACGCCCATATACTTCGCCCTTTCCGACAGCGCTAGCTGTTACCAATAAGTGAGGGTAACTGATATTGTGGAATAGTTTGCCTATTTGTGAATAGTAGCAGATCAGTTTTATCCGAGTTAACGCCTAGACCACAACCCGCGGCTCAAGTGCTGATCTCTCCCAATATATTCTCCTTGACTTAACTTATCACGGAGATAAAGCGACCTGTTACCGTCACCACCAATAGAGTGCTCATAACCACTAATCCCTATCCGTCCAACACCCCTTGTATCCTCTTAGTATAGGGCTGTCCAAATGCCCACGTTCACGTAGACTTCAATTCGATCTACGATATCGTCTAATTCCCAACCTCCCAAGGCCAGCCCAGTACCAGTGTTCTTGCATTCACCGATATCGATATCTACCCATTGAAGGGATCTAGAATCGTATTAGTCAAAAAATTAATATATGAACTTAATTCAATAGGGTTTTATGGGTCCTTACGGCGACTCTGGAGATCACTGAGGCTACCTCAGCCGAAGATAAAACCACGTTATATCTTGTTTGTTATAAATGAGGTTTTTGAAATTATTCTATTTTTCGTAAATGTCCTTGATGTTTGACTTTTAAGCGATTCTAATATGCCGTTGATGTCTTGCTGATAATCAAGGGTTCAACATTTGTTCGTTCCCATTGCGACATGGACTTTCAACGCCTGGCAATGCCCTTAATTCCTGGTAATGAAGAACTTCTTGATTTTAGAGCTAGAGATATATTAGAGATATTGAGAATCCAAATATGAATAATGGGAATCCAACAAAGCCAAATTTTCTTGGATTGGCCCAATATGCATATGCTAGTATGTCTATTCCATACTCTATGAGAGAAGAGAAAGACCGACAGCAAATTTCCAACATAGTATTTCGTCTCGAATCCTGCCGTTTCAACTGACTAAACTGACAGCAACATATGTTGCATTAGTTAAAACAGAAATATGAATTAAAATCACAACGACGATGACGACGACAAGGATGCTGGGCACGATGAGGTGAGGAAAGAGCAATACCGGAGGAGTGAACAACAAAAAAACAACATAATTTTTTAAAATGTTCATAAATTTTCATTAAAACTAAATAAAATTCACCACTTATACACTCACACACGTCGTCTTTACTGCAAACTGAGGTTGGCACCATCACATCACCCCTACTCCACCACAGCCCGCAACTTTGGCAGGAAAAGGATACTGCCGTCGCTGCCTTCTCTCGCTTTCGTTGTATAGAAAACAAAAACTGACGACCGACATTCATTCACTCGCATAAAACGTACGTTTAATAGGAGCTGCAAATGGTTATGATGGTGTTGGTTTCCTATATCGGCGAGATGGTGATGGTGTGAGTTGCAGTGTCCTTTTCCCTCTCTTTCACTCTCACATGTTTGCTTAAGGTAACATAATGTCATAAAGTGATTATGTAAATATTTTACTACAAATTAAAATCAAAATTAAATACACAATACGTGTGGATTCACAAATGTTTAGCAGACACATTGAATAACGAGTAAATCTGTCTGACAAGCAGCACAAACAGTGGGATCGAAAAACAGAGATTTCTTTAAATTGCAAACATCAAAAGGACGAAAGGAATTTAGTCTTGGGATATACATCCTCCTTCAGGGCTTCTATATAAATTCGACCAGGTTCATATTTATTTATGAGTAAAACTTTATCGTTTTTTCTCCCGATGTTTATAATTGAAAATTTATAATTATTTATTTGTACAGAAAAATTTGGTTAGAAGGTTTCGAACCCTTTTATGATAAATTAAAAAAATTGATTTCCCATTACATCCCATGAAGGGGAGAGCTTCTCCCAACCAGCGAGCTGCGCGCTTCCAAGTTTTACACGCACTGATTGGGACCAACAGTTTTACACAGGTGCCGAACGGTATTTTGAGAATAAATAATTTCACTTTAAATTTGTCTTTTCCTCTCATACAAAACTTAAACCCAATTAAGTTATTTTTTTGCATCACTGTTCCTTTCAGCCAAACAACACATGTTGCATTGTAATCTGAGAGTACAAAAGAGAAGTAACAGAACTTTAATTGTTTTTTGAAGAACAAGTCAAAGTGATGAGTGACTAAGACAAACTCCTTTTAACTCATATACATTTAAACATGTGGATGTGACTCAGAGATAAAACCTCACATACACATGTATAAATTGCCAGACCCAGTTCTAGACTTTATAAATACGTAACAACGTCGCATGAGGAAGGAAATACATGTATTTACCGATATGTGTATAATTTTATATAAATGGGAAGTTGTTAAAAATCGGAGAAATCCCCACACACCACCACAGAGATCTCTAAGGAGTTAGTGTTGTCGGGAAAAGTGATGTCTTTGGCACAACCACGTCTTAAGGAGTGACTGACTGTCAGTATATCTTACTTGCTTAACCAATGGAGTTTGTTTGCCTGTATTAGCTATAGCTAAAGCTAAAGCATATCATCGCCATTATATCCTATGTATAAAACTCATACTTTAAATTAATGATAAAACATTTATTTATTTTTTCGATGCCAGTACCCCTGCATCATGATATTGAAAGGACCTATCACATATGAACACATGTCGTTACACGTATATCCTGTGTGTGTGTCTTAAGGGAAATTATATATTTCGTTCCCATATTTTTCCTTTGTCAGTGAGTTTCATATAATTTCCTACAATGTATTTGTAACATCCTTTTACAGGCAAAAATAAAAACACAAAAAGGTGTTGCCTTCTATGAAATGATCATATGATCCCAGCTTGGTACATTTCTCTTTCTTTCGACATCCTTCCCTTAAAACAAAGCCGTAAAAGGAGTACACTTTAATGATTTCAGTACGAAAGTGTTGTTTGCGATATATTCAACATATTTTCCCAACCATATATCCTTTATTGGCCCGAAAGGCGAATAGGAGAGTGTTGTACAATGTTAGTTTAAGGTCGACAGCAATATACCTTACGAAAGACGTGTTTTCGTTAAACAGCAAAAATATTATTAGAATCTTGATGTCGATTCTGACTTGTTAACTCTATATTATATTAGACCACTAAGGCTTAATATATATCCTTTATCCTATGAATAATATAATTAGCGTTGTCTTGCAATTTCATTACCCATATTTCTAACTTCATATAAACTGGAGCGTATGAGTGTTATTTAATTTCACATCAAGCATACACCTCCTTATAATTATTTGTCATACGCTCAGGTTATACAAATTTTAATTTATAAAGGGTCCGACATCTAACGTTTTTTTTCAACTAGTGCTTGTTTCGTGAATGGTAACACTTAGCTCATGTCTGATTTGACAGATAATTAGTTTTATCCTTCCGCTGAACGAACATGGTTGTGTATACGCTTGAACAACGCTGGGAAATATTGCGACATTACTTTGAAAATCATGGTAATGTTACAGATGCCGATTTTGCCGATTTTGCAAAAAAAATCATATTTTCAGATGAAGCTCATTTTGATCTTGGCGGGTATGTAAACAAGCAACATTGTCACATTTGGGGCACATAAAACCCGCACGCATACATTGAAAAGCCGATGCACCCAAAACGAGTCACTGTTTGGTGCGGATTTTGGTCCAGAGGCATAATTGGGCCATTTTTCTTCGAAAATGAGCACGGAGTGGCCGTTACAGTCGATGGCGATCGTTATCGGGCCATGTTGAACGAATTTTTGTTCACAAAAATTGAAGAGGATGATTTTGGCAACATTTGGTTTCAACAGGACGGCGCTACGTGCCACACAGCCGAAGCTGCACTCGATGTTTTGCGCCCTGTTTTTGAAGATCGCATTATCAGCCGCAGAGCTGATGTCGTTTGGCCACCTCGGAGCTGCGATTTGACACCGTTGGAAAATTATTTGTGGGGTGCCCTCAAAGATAAGTGTTACGCCGACAAGCCAGAGACAATTGACGCTTTAAAGGACAATACTCGTGAAGCCATTGGTGAAATACAGCTGCACACAATCGATAATGTGCTTAAAAATTAGACAGATCGTGTAGGTTACTGCATGGCCAGCCGAGGCACCCATTTGAATGAAATTATTTTCCATTATTAACCGGAAGGATTGTATTTTCAAATAAAAAAAAGAAATTCGAGAAAATATCCAACATTTTATAGCATTTTCAAAAAAAAAAGTTATTTGGCGGACCCGTTAGTTATTTTTTTGTCGAGTCTGACTTTTTTATAAGGCATCGTTATATGAAATCCTTCAGAAATGTTCTATAGGATAATAATCTAGACCGTATTGGATAAGCAATTTTTGTAATCGCTTTGTCGAATTTTGGTCAAGGATCTGAAGATGTCCCCCTAAAGAGTGCAAACCATTCACCAGTTAGTGTCTGCTGACCATTAAGCGAGGTTAACTTACTCCCATACTCTATAAACACTGGTGCCAGACGAGGACGATGCGGAATTTGCAGGAAAAAGGCGACTCTTAAAAGTTATTATAAATCATACGATCAGCGTTACTGAATATTTTCTTTGCTATATCTTATTCATTATTCAGAATTATTTACTCCGAATTTTATCCAAAAGTCTTCAAGTTCGCCACAACGCCATGGTTGAAATGTTACACTGAGAAATCAAGAAATAACTGACCAGATATTTTCACTATCCAAAGATAAAACTCATCCATATATTTAAACTACTTACTCAATACTGCCGCTACCATTAAGCGCGATGACCGTAGCCGAAAGAAATAAATGATGGTTTATTGAGCAGTAGAAGGGATCACATCATTTCATAACCGACGGTCATCTTAGATGTTTTTTTTTCACTATATTGTGCTGTTTTCCCCTCCGAAACACATGTACTCCAGAGCGTATGAAAAATATTTGTTGGGAAAACAAGCATACGCTAAATAAATATTGTTAGACATACTCTGGAATTAATACAAATAAGCATTTTCCTATAACATCGCGTGCAGCGATATGCACAGCTTCTCACTATTATAGAGCTGTGCATATTCTAGTCTTGCACTAACTGATTGGGACCTACAGTTTTATACCGATTCCGAACGGTTCTTTCGAAGGGGTTTCATGATCAATTACTCGACGGTGTCGCAGTAACAAAATGGGGTGACCTTGTCAAAATAAATCTAAGGTGGTCGGAGAAGAGATCGAACTCGGAAAAAGCTTCACCACAACCGGGCGAAATCGGTGGTCCTAATCAGTGAGTTTAAAAATAGAAAGCGCCCAACTCACTCATTGTGAAAAACTCTTTCATATGCTCCATGGAATTGTAATGAGAAATATGTTTTTATAATTCTCCGCCTCATCATAAGCAGGGATTTGATAGAGATGAAAACTTCTTATAGAAGTTTCCTCAGGTCTGATTGCTCGATAGTGTCGCTGCTAGTAAGTGAGACGATTATTGTCGAAATAAATAAAAGTTAGTCTATTGAACAATGGACTCCAAAGTGTCACGTATAAGTGACCTCTTTACCACAGATTTCCATCTTAATATAACACGCTCTCAGTGAAATTTTTTTATTCTCCGAAACGCGAGCATACCAGAGCGTATGATAAATATTTTTTTATAAACACAAGTATACACCAACTAATTATTATTCATCATACGTTGGAAATACAAAACTAGTATTACAACTCCTAATTTTATTATTATACGTCCCGCTTATTTTCATTTATATGATGAGGATTTTAAAAAACCTGAATTCATCAAAAATCCTACCAAATGCGTCGACTGATGAACATCGTGGCAAGATCTGAAATAGCTATACAAGCAGCCCTGATATTATTCAATAACCTTTGTGTCCAGCTTTTTTGAATATAATTTAAGGCTAATGAAAAAGCTTTACATTACATTGACAATGGTCTTGAGTTTCAACAATACTGAAAAATTCCACTTTATAAAATAGACCGACTAATAAAACTCCCACAAAGGAAGAGATACAATACTTATATACTTATATATTACTTTTACTTTCAAATTCTTTTTAACTTACATATGTACGTAATCAATTTCCTCTCAATCTCATTGCATTCACATACGTCTTATTTTTATTCCCGATCCCTTAAAAACTGCGCCATATAATGATGTTAGTAACACACATACGTCTCCTAATAATTACTACACATATGCTCTTTGAGTGAAACCTTTAAATTTGCTAATGTTACAAATGACTTCAACAACTGAAGGTTTACGTTCTCCTGCAACACTTGGTTTAAAAAGCGAGACCATAAGCAAAACCCGGAATCCTTTTTGATATGTTAAAATAATTTATCACCTCCGTTGCCACTTATGTAGGGATTTCAAAAAAGGAAATTCGAATTTTATGTTCAGCACAACATATAGTATTTCACACACATTAAAAGAAATATCACACTAACACACATGCATAAACACGCATATACTCTAGTGGAACGCACGTTGAAACATAAAGGATATACTGGCCTCACACGCACAATCACCCACTTTTACTCTTTCATACCGACCAGCACCAACACAACATGCAACTGTTCGAACTTTCCTACAGTGTATGAAATATAAAAAATTGTTACTCAATAAAACCATAAATCATCGGTTTTATGGAAAATACAGAATCCTTTTGCTCACTTGAGTTGGTTTTTGCTGTTGCTGTTTGTTAATAACAATATACACAAAACAACAAACACAATAACAGCGTGTGATGCTTTATTGTTTGTATATGGAATCAATAAACAATATGTTAACTATAATTTTATTATTAACACACATAAACGCGCACAGTTGTTTGTTTTTTAGCCAACATCCTTTCCATCAAGTCCGTTCGTCCTTCTGTACATTTTTAACTTGGCGGATGGTTGATGGTATTTCTGCTGCCTCATCTCGTCCAGCCATTGACCAATATATGGCAACGTTCATAATGCATGGTGTGAAATCCTTGTTTTTATTGTTTTGTTTCCCTTTTGGCTTTTGGTTTCGTTGTTTCCCTTCTTGCGTTTCTTTTGATATTGTTCATTGGAGTTTCATATTTTACGTTTTTTTTAAATTTTGTTTCACTTCTGGCTGCGCTGTGTATAAAATAATATAAAAAACCCTTGTAATTAACATATAAAATTGTTTATAATTCCGATACGAATACACAATACTGTTGTGAAATATTTAAGCATAAATATATATGTTTGATTGGATGTGCACAGCTTCACATGTACATATACATAAATGAAATCATAATTATTTATAGGTGCATATGTATTTACACCATATCTCTATCATTATTAAGATAAAGGTGTAATTAATTACAATTAATATTGAAAAAAGTGCAAAAATTTATTACCACACGTAATTTATATGAAATTCTTTTAAATATATATGTATTTAAAACTCATTTGTTGTGGGCACCCTGAGTATGCGAAATATTTTGGTAATCGAATTTAACATTAATCATACGTTTCTTTAAAAACATAATTAATATTAATCATACGATACGTTATTAATGTATGACATATTGTTACTTCTGCTATCTGACGAATTTACAGCTGGTGGATAAGGGAAAGCCTTGCAGGATATAAATTATAATAGATGCGAATCCTAATGTACCCAAAGGTTTAATGGCAGTGCATGAATTCAATAAACAAGCTTCGACTGCCATCGCTGGTCTTACAAAACATGTTTTCGGGCCGGATATTAAATTTAACTATCTAACTAACTATTTTTAACTATCGGTTGTATAGGAAAACAATTTTGGAAACACATAATTGTTAGAGCTGTAATATCTTTTGCAACTGCTAAGATCACCTTGTGGAATATCAAGATATTAAGACATTTAAATATATGTATATGTATTTACAACTCATCTGTTGTGGACACCACACCGTATGTTGCATTTTTCGGTAAACAAATTGAATATTAATCATACGTGTCTCAAAAATCATAATTAATATTAATCATACGATATGATAAATTAACGTATGCCATATTTTTACATATTGTATCTGACGAAATTAACAGATGGTGGATAAGGGGAAAACTGGAAATGTATAAAGCGGGTTTGCCAAAATTAACAAATAGATAAATAAATATTTTCCCCTTATGTGTTATATGTGCACTTCATATATGTATCTCATATTTTAATGCGATCTACATTTTTACGGTTTATTGAAAAGCTTTTTCATGGCTAATTACTCGCTAGTGACTAAGCCAGCTAACCATAGGCGAAATATATGTACGGTGGTCAGAACCGGGTTTGAACCCACATTCTCATGGATAAGAGTTGCCTAAAGGATAGTGCAAGATATGCAGGTGTGATTACCGATAGATAGTATAGTTTTAAGTCAAACACTATGGATAGGATAAGTATAGGCACTGTGGTCCTATTTTCGAGATAAGGGGCCGTCGGGTGACGATTTGGATATCCATGATATTAGTTTTCTGGATATAGACCGCAGTTATCCGCACGATATTCCTCTACGGCATTATTTTGGCCATCACTGGAAACATTCACTTTGAGATATTCACTTGACAGTCCAGACAATAACAATAGTTTGTTCCACGTGTGCGCACAATCTCTACCGAGGGTTTGGAAGTTATCCTCAACTTGTTACCACTAGATTTGGTGGGAAAGCAAATGGCTGCAACATCGGCAGTCCGCCTAAGACATTCCTCGCAATGGATCACCAGCCCATATGGTCATTGGCCGATTTTAAAGAATATTCATAAAGAAAGTGGATTACTCACTCACTTCAACTCTGAGAGAAACTGCTCTACTCACATCCCAGAGAGGCAGGACTGGAAGGAACGCATACCAGGTAATATAAGGTATAATGCCCTCTACACTGATGACTCCAAGCTTGATGGCAAATTAAGTTTTGGAGTGGAATCTAAAGAGGTGAGTCTAGATCTTGCGCAAAGGCTATGAGACCATTGATGTGTCCTCCAGCCTCAAAATGCATGGCAATCGGACAAGTTCCGTTTAGCGGGAAAGAAATATCATCACCACTTGGGGTAGTAACATCTACTCTGACTGACTGTTTAAGTCAACTTTCTACTTTATCGGACTTCGAAAACACCGAGTACGATACGAAACGGATTCGAACATTAGTCCCCTGTATTCGTGACTTCAAGAACTGTCCATAACTGCCGCGCAGCTCTAAATGATTGATATTCAACTTATGTGGGTGCCGGAGCACAAGATTATTCCAGGGAACCATACAGCTGATGGGCTGGCAAGATTAGGAACTACCTCACCTGTTCCTCTGGATATGGAGAATGTGGGTATGCATCTTTCTCAATGCAAGCTCGTGCTTAAAACTAAAGCTCACAGCATATGAGGGATTGATCGTCTAGTGGCACAAATTGTGGGATCACCACGCAAGTATGGCCAAGATTTGACCTAAATCGTAAGCTAAACCTGATAGCCACTCTTAGTCGAGATATCTCTATGCCAGTAACTGTAATTCCTGGATACGGTTTAATTGGCAGTCAAAATATCAACTTCATGTTGGATCTGACAGACATTCAGGAAGTTAAACATAATGATCTATGACCATTTTTGCAGAGTACTTGTTGGTTTGTCAGGGACTAAAGTACCTCTCTTCTTTAGGTACATCCTGGAAAATTGGGATAATGTACCATATGGTTTGAACGCCCATTAACCATATTTGGCCAATTTATAAGTCCCGTGGTGTCACAACATTGGCCTCATTGGCCAAGTGTGTCAATAGTGACAACGACTTCCACCTAACCTAACTTAGGTACATGTATTTGAAACTCCAATTTTAGAAATGTCCATGTGAAATTGAAATTGTTTTTTACTATAATTTTGGAATTATTGGGAACGAGTTACAGAATTTAAGCCCCTGGTGGAAAAAGGTGTTCAGTCACTTTTTGCAAAACAATATTTTCGTTTATTTTAAAAAAATGAAATAAAAAAAGACTTAAATTTAATTTAAATATCAGATTTAGACATTTTTCTTATCTAAAACAGAATCAGATACTATGGAAACATTAAAAGAAGGAAAATATTGTTTTTGAAAAAAGCGAGTTAACACTTTCTTCCACCAGGAGCTTAAATTTATACATAAAAATAGGAAAATTTCAAATAAATTTTCTAATTTCTTAGTAAAATGTCAATGAATTTGAGAATTCCTTTTAAAATTGTTCTAAAAGTACAACTCCAGTATAGTTTTCGAGGTTGAGGAATACATGCTCTGGCTGTAGAAAACATTTACTAAATTTAAATGCCTTCGTGGGGGACCAGAGTCCGGCAATTGTAGCCGTTGTTGATACAAGCATGTAAGGGAAGGCTTATGCTTGAATCACCAACATCAATCGCGTTTTCAACAACGGCATTTAAATGTAAAACATGTTTTCTTCAGCCAGAATCTTTAACAAAATTATCAGATCGTCCGCCCCAACCTAATCATTCGGATTATATTGTTTGCTCATGTATTCCCAATTGTTTAATAAATAACAAGGACGACCTTGCTACTAAATTAAAACTTTAGCTCATTGTCAGTTTGATTAAACTTCTACATAAATTCTACTGGATTGCCTCACATTTCGCTTATTTCAACAAAATTAATCTAACAACATCTCCTCCTTGCAACCCATCATCTGCACAAGAGCACCCTGTATGGCCATACAACATTATTATCTTTATGTTAATTCTGTTTATAAATCAAACAGTTAAGCTTAAGCTAAACACAGCCAGCAATGAAGCCACAACAAACTATAAAAAGGATGTTAAGAGGCAACAACAACAGAAGATGAAGATGAAGAAGAAGAAGCGGCAGCAACAGCAACAAACAATAAACAACGCTACATCCCCAGCTCCACCGCACAATACATACATAACCAAACAAATGGTGCACAAAGGAAGCGAAGATAGAAAAGCCAAATAGGCGAAGAAGCAGCAGCAGTAGCAGAACAAGCTAACAACTCATAGACATAACTCAGCAATAGAAGTCCTCGTTTTCGGTCATGTTTATGTGTATGTATACCCATAAACCCCATAACAACAACAGCAGCAGCAACAACAACAACACCTTCAGTCCTACCAAATGGCAATTGTAAAAAGGATAAAGGATAACAGAGCACAACACAGCACAGCAATCAACTCATGCCGGCCGGTATTAGAAGCGAAAATTTATTTACATCCAAAGCACAAAGAGTAAACCCAACAACAACAAAACATTACGGTACAAAGAAAAGCCAAGTCAGAACGAAACCCAGAGTGAAGGACTAACAAAATAGAGACAGAGTTAAAGGAAGAATTGAAACGTCTGGCTGTCAAGGATACAACAAGAGCGCGCAGGCTTTTTAGGAAATTTAAATGAGAGTAACATTGTCTAATGCTTGGAATGAAGTGGAAGTGAAGTTTAAAAGAGAAAAACAAGCGAAAAAGAGTGGAAAAGAGAATTATGCACGGTAAGGATGGGCAAAAGGACTTTAGATGTCTGGCAAAGTATCAGAAATTAGTTCAAAGTTGGGATTCAACCATTTCTGAAATGTGCAAATATATGTTTACAATATTCAAAAATACAATATTGAGAGTCAAACTAATCCAAACAATTTTCAAGGAAATTACGGAACAATTTCTATACAAAATTATCATACATAGGATTTTTGTTTTTGCATTCAATATTTTAAATATTTTCAAAAAAAATACTAATGAAATAATTTTGAAACCATGGAAAAATTATATTAAGTTTAAAATGCTAATTATGTTAAAAGTTTGAGGAAACTTATATTTGTCTAAGGGTTAATGTTTTTAAAAATGTATTTCATCTCATATTTTTTTCATAAAATCGTCCTTGTATTAATTTATATTTTTGTAGTCAAGTTCTATATAAGATTTTTTAACACAAAAATTGAGTTCCAGCGTAAATCCAAAGGTATGTGTATTCAGAATAGGCCTGGAAACAGGATTCTCTTTGGCTAGCTGACAAGCGCTTGCGGCTTGTGAGCCAACTGAAATTTGCGAGACGGCTCGCGAGCCGAGAGCTGCCACATTTAATCACCAGCCAGTTATTGGAGCAGCTCGCTAGTGAGCTAATACGAACACTGACAGTAAACATTGCCTTCTGGGGAAGCCAGTTCACATTCAACTGTAATTTCTTCTAGAAGGCGTACATATAGATCTCCTTTACCACTTTTCTTATATACACGCAAATCCCCTTCTTTCTTCTTAAAGAATGCCTGTAAAGAAGCTCCCTCTAATCGCTTTAAATGGTCCGATATACAACAAATCTTCACATCCTTAAACAGGTCTGTTGGTACACCTACTATTGGAAGGCAAAATGGATGCTCATAAACACGCGAACCCATTGACAGGCCTACTGGTAGCAGACAGAATGGGTGACATGTGCATGCTTTCCTTCTTCAAGCAGTAAAAAATAGCAGACTTTCTAAAAATGCTCCATTTCCAATACCAGACTCCTTAGAATGAACTGTGTAAGGTCTAGACCCGCCTCTATCAAATATACTCGTACTTCTAAACCTACTTATTGTGGATGCTCATATATCTTATATTACCTGATATGTATGTCTTCCAGTCCTAACTGGAGGGAGTATACCTAAGTGGAGAAATTTCTCATAATGGTAGATGTGGAAGTCGTGTAAGCCAATTCTAACGTGGATTGCAGCAGCTCTCCTAAATTCGACCCATGACCAAAGGGGTTGTTGCACCATCGCTAAGAATGGGGATTGTTGACGCTGCCGCCATTTGCCTACCCAGAAAATCTCGTCGTAATATGTGTCGGTAACCCTCTGTAGGGATTTTACACAATGAACCCGTGGTACACAGCACTGGCATTCTTTGGATATATTGCATGCCTCCTCCAGATATTCCTTTGCAGTTTTCTTAGAAGTCTTCCCATTAGCGGAATCGTTAGAAAGCTTTCTAGGAGAAAATTGTTCTGCAGTCCAGCTAGACGGCCTGGCAAGAGAAGGGAGCAGGCTTGCCTGTTCTAAGGCACGCTATGTAAATTTTAAATTAGGATTAGATTTGTGAGTACACCTTCTGACCTTCTTGCTGCCCTGTTATATGCATTCAATATCTAATGCTTCAAGAGGCTTAGGTAAGTTCGTTTCTAGAGTACCAGCAAACAATCGGAAATGCCGTAAAGCAAAATCGGTTGGACAACAGCTACATATATATCCAGTAAACTATTTTCGGGGAAAGGCTAAATCGACTGAATGAATTAAATAAATAAATTAATAAATATAGGTTCACTGTGGGTTTACTGATTCTATCCGGTTTGGAGCCGACTTTTCTGCCCAGACTCTGACCTAGATATTTTGCATTATCCACAAGGCAAATTTTTATACTGCCACGATCCCATGTCTGAATATACAGAACCTTATCTTCCCTGGTAAAGAGAACGAGCTCGATTTTCTCTGGATTTAATCCCAACCTACTCTCCGTTAGCCCCGTCTCACAGAAAAATTCGGTTGAAGTAGCCGAAGAAGCCGTATCCGAATATAGACGTTGTCACAGCCTCACTAGACGTTATCACAACCGAATCAGAGTATGTCTCAACCAAATTGGAGGTTGTCACAACCGAATTAGAGTTTGTCGCAGCATAATTAGAGGTTTCACAACCGAACTAGAGGTTGTCACAGCTGAGTTAGAGGTTGTCACATCCGAATTAGGAGTTGTTACAACCGAAATAGTCATTATCACAGCTGAATTGGAGGTTGTCACAACCGAATTTAGATAGTGCCACAACTGAATTTTGAAATTTGTGTCTCTTAATTATCATAAATAATTATAAAGCGAGGAAATAATTTATATGGGATAATCTTTAGGGCAGCAAATTAATTTTACATTCATTTCCCGCCGTTTTGGTCCCGGCCATCAGGGTTACCGCAACAATTCTGACGAGTTGTGTCTGTCGATTTAGATAATAAACCTATCTATAATAATACGATGACAGAACGTTTTAAACGTCTGACCTTAAAAAACTGAATTGTTGACTTAAATGAGTTAACTTGCTGCAAAATAGGACGGTTTAATGCAGAAACAATAATTACAATAGTGTTATTTACCTTTCCTATTAACCATTAGACAATTTTGATAACGTCGCGACCGTAAGAATTGTAAAATCTTTTTCTCTTGTCAGGCTTCTAATATGTAAAGGGTTATCCATTTCGTGGTTTCAAAAGTATAGGGCTGGAATTCGACATCTGTCAAACTAAGTTGTTAAACCAATTTTTTTTCTCTTCAGTTGAAAGTCTGACATTGACGAAAATGGATCGCTTAACTATCACACAACGCATACAAATTATTAAAACCTTCTACAAAAGTGGTGATTCTGGCACAGCCACATATCGTGCTTTAAGAGGAGATTATGGTTTACATAATCGTCCAACTACGCAAGCAATTGGCAAAATTGTGAAGAAATTTGAAGAGACTGGAGCGGTTACAGATATTGTAAGGCCTGTGCTTCATCGTTCGCTCGTTCCGCTGAAAATATCGCTGCTGTAAGTGAAAGTGTTGCCGGAGGAAGACCCGAATGTGTCGATTCCTCGTCGGTCTCAGGAATTAGGACTGTCTTACGGCACATTATGACGTATTTTGCATTTGGATCTACACCTACATCCATATAAATAAATTCCAGCTCACACAACAACTGAAGCCAGCTGACCATTCACAACGTCGTAGATACGTGGAATGGGTGCTTGAACAACAGGCGGTGGACGGCGATTTTTCGAACAAAATTTTCTTCAGCGATGAAGCACATTACTCACTCGGTGGGTATGTTAATAAACAAAATTGTCGTATTTGGGGTTCAGAGAATCCTCAAGTAATCGAAGAGAGGTCATTACATCCAGAAAAAGTCACTGTTTGGTGCGCTCTTTGGTCCGAAGGTGTGATTGGACCTTACTTCTTCGAAAACGACTGTCACCGTCAATTCGGAGCGTTATAGTCATATGATAACCGACTTGTTTTTGCCTGCTATTGGAGAATATGTGGTTTCAACAAGACGGTGCCACATGCCACACAACTCGAGCGAATATGGCTTTATTGCAAGAGACATTTCCTGGCCGCGTAATTTCTCGTCGTGGCGATATCAACTGGCCACCAAGATCATGCGATTTGACACCATTAGACTTTTTTTTTGTGGGGCTACGCGAAAGACCGTTTTTATGCAGATAAACCTTTAACTCTTGAGCACTTAAGGACCAACATTCGTCAAGTTATGGCTGAGATACCGCCCGATATGTGTCAAAAACTGGTCGAAAATTAGCTCAAAAGAATCAATGCTTGCAACACTTTGCGTGGTGGTCATTTAAATGATGTAGTGTTTGAATGTCAACGTTCAAAATTTATAATAAAAAAGAAATATAATGAAAAAAAAATATTTTATATGTCTTTTATTTACGTTTACTTTTGAACCCGCAAAATGGATAACCCTTTACATAGAATTATGTTCTTGTACCCGAATTACAAATGAATTTGGTTGTCCCAACATAATTCAAATTCAGTCGTGCCAACCTACTTAAGAACTTATTCGATTATTGCGCCCGAATTGATACAAAATTTGATAGTAGCAACTGAATTGGTGCCATATTCGATTGGTGCACCTAAATTTATGCAATTGAATTTGGTACCAATTTCGGTTGCTGCATCCGAATTTCTTTCGGTGTATAACAGCAGATATTAAAGGTGTAGCAAATATTTTCGCATAAAACACACTCAGATTCCAATTGACCTAACTCCAGGAAACAAAAATTGGAGAAAATGGAAATGAAGTTTGGGACTATTGTGAATTTTCAGATAAATTTAGAGCGAGACACAATAATACTGCTTCATTTCCATGATTATAAATAATATGACGAGACTAAAGTGAATTAATGTTAATAGTACTGATAGCCCAAAATAGTTCAAATTTTGAGTTAGACCAATTGACATCTAAGTAGGTAAGTATACAAATGTACACTGATAGCTCGATGTTGTATGACCGGATGTAATTTTTCTTCAGACCCTTCATGGTTTTGGGAATTAAAAAAAATAATGGTTACCCACTACATCCCATGAAGGGATTGGAGAGAGCTCTCACAATCATTGAGCTGCACGTTTTCTAATTTATAAAATCACTGATCGGAACCTCCAGTTTTACACCGCTTCCTGTTTTAATGGTTAAGTACTCGATAGTGTTGCCATCCCTAGGCGAGGTGACCGCCGTCGAATAAAATGAAAGCTGCCAGAGCAGGGATCGAAACAATAGCCTCGCATACTAAGCATTGCCCCATCGACGGCCACAGATTGAGAATGTATTTTTAAATTTTTAACTTTAATCACCGGAACTTTTGTCTCACTAAGGAAATTGATCAACGCGAACGCATTTCGTCTACCCACTTTTAGCGTAAATTTCGTGAATGACATCTTAAAAATTTGTTCTTAAACGCAAAGTCCCAAAAATTATACAATCTTGATCCCTTTCCCTACAAAATATAACAATGTTGAAGCATTTATTCAGGAATTTGTTTGTATTTAAACATTCCCGCTGTATTGCATCCCAAATCTCCCATCCCTGACTACTAACTTGCAACTTGGCATCACTTAATTAACTCTCTTCTTATAAGAATGATTGAGTACAACAAACGATGAATATTGCACATGAAAATGTCAAATAATTGTTTATGATAGTCTCTTTTGCTCACATTCTCCACCCGCAAAACTCTTTTCCATTTGGAAAATCAACACAAACACCAGAGATTTGGCGAGAGCAAATAAATCGGTTTGACAGTTCCAATTTGTCAGCAGGGGCATGCTCAGTTACAATTTGTGCAAAAAGATGTACCCACACATCCGCGTGAACGCGTGTGGAATGTAATGGAAATGGGATAAACAACCCCGAAAATTGACTAAACGCGTTGGCTGTAAAGTGAAATGACAGTTTTATAATGGTTGACAATGTGGGGAATTTCAGTTGCACAGAGATAACCAACGGGAAAACTACCGGATAACGGGAAAATCGCGAAAGCATCTCAGTAGTAAGCGTGAGTGTGTGTGTATGCCTATATGAGTAAATGAACTGAACCTTCTGCTCTCCCCCTTGCCAAAAAAGAGATTTTCAAAAGGGAGACAGCAGCCTGAATAAGAAAACTCAAAATCGAATCAGGAGACCCTACATATTTGCAACAAAACAAAATAAGAGGGATACGTTTATTTGTGGCAATCTAACGATATGGCCGTTGTCGTAGTCGTCGTCGGTCGGTAGGAGACGCGTAGGTTGGAATTGTCGTTATCGTTGTCGTGGTCGTCGTCGTCATTGGCATCGTCGTCGTTAAGTGCAAAGAGGAAAAATCACAAACACTATTTAAAACAAATGTCGCGAGTGGCCAATAAATCAGTCTGCGTATAACAATGTTTAAGCGTATTACGGGAATTTCGGGTTAAAACCAGGGTCTGACACCCAACCACCCCCTCACCACTCACTCACTCCCTGTCTTACGGAATAGGTGGCCAAGTGATGCAACGAAAATCGAAACAAAAATATTCCGGGGGCAAACAGCTATAAAAGTTACGCATAACGCAATAAAAAAGTTATTTTAACCCAAACCAGCCAATGGTTAAGAATTAATATTTGTGCTTTTTATTTTTTTCAATTCTAAGCGGGAGAAATTTTGCAACTTCTCTCTTAAAAAGTGAAACAGAAAATAAAAACAAGTGAATAATTTGACAAGAATATCGTTGAGGATTTTGAGAAATCTATGCAACTTTATTTGCATTTGTGAAAATAGCAATTATTCTTATTATTGTTATTGTATCGCAAAGATACAACAAATTAAGTGCTCTCTATTTCAAACAAAATTTACGCTCCCACTCGGCTCTCTCTCGCGTAAAGTGTTTAACTATAACAACAAAAATAAAGCAAAAAAAGTGTTTAGTATTTAAACTCATATTAAACGAAAAAAACAAAAACAACAACTGCAGCAGCAAAACAAAAGTCCAACAAGAATTTATTGAGCATTTACTTTTTTCCAATTCCTTCCACTTCATTCTTTATTTTTGCTGGTGTCTGCTGCTTTGCACATTCTCATCGGACGCCGACGTCATCGTTTAGTGAGTGTAACTGCTGGCGCTGTAACTGCCACTGCCGCCTGTCAAACATTTACAAAGTGAGTAAGAATTCAAGTACCCCACAATGACGATAATAATAATAATAACACAAATAAAAACAACAACATTGACAAATTTCATTCAAAACAAGACACAAACGTAGGGTATGCAAAAACAAAACCTAAACAAAACACAACACAAAGCAAAGACAAAGATAGACACGAAAGAAAAATACAATATAAAAGATACACAAAACTTATGTAGATGCCAGGGATGGGATGTGTGCAATGCAAGTGCATGCATAAAAACGTTGCCAGAATTTATTTGAAAGCTAGATTTTCTGAGAAAAACAGGTAAAGAAAATCCTAAAACAGCTAATTTTTATTTTTTAAAAATAGTGTGGTTTTGTCATAGGTTAATTTATACATAGATTTGTCAACTAGCTCACCAGTTTAATGATTGAAGGAAAACGAACTTGCGGAAGTTGCAAGTTTGAACGTCAAGTTACCCAATTGCCAGAATAGGGTTTAAACAAGATTAATGTTACTAGAAACTAGTTCCATATCTGCAATTTGACGAAGGTAGGTATAGCAGCTTCAAGGCAAAATAGCATACTCCTTGAAATTTATATAAAAAATAAAATTTTCCCATTACATACCATGAAGGAATAGGGGACAGTTTCTCACAATCAGTGAGCTGTGCGCTTTATGGTTTTACACTCACTGATTGGTACGTAGTTAAGCCGGTTCCGTACGGTATTTTAAGAAGCTTTTTCATGGCTAAGAACTCGATAGTGTCGTGGTCACTAAGCGAGGTGACCGTCGTCGAAAAGAATGTAAGTTGGTCAGAGCAGGGATCGAATCCACATTCTCATGTACAAGAGTCGCGCACACTACCCATTGCAACACCGACGGCCACGATTTATATACTTCAAAATATTCAAAAATGTATATACTTCAGCCCAAAACTTCGTAAAGGGTGTTTTTTTAAGCGCGACAGAAATTGAGATTGTTAAAAATGACACAACAAACTTAATTTTAATCACAATAATTTATTGTTCATTACTGGTACTTAAGTTGCCCGACTCTGTCCAGTTGTTGGCGAATGTTTCGAATTAAAAACCGGGAATTGAAATGCCACCGCGATGTCATTGCGATTATATTCTAAACACTCCAATCTCTACACGCCGAAAAATTTGTATTTGGTTGTTGTTTGGATGCAAATATAACAGGTTTGTGGCTTGTCGCAAATATAGTATACTTGTGTCCAAACACGCTGTGTTTGCTATTCAATATTACATGTTTGGGACACAATGATTAATAGGTTATAATATGTGTATTTGTGACCCAAATGTGGCTTTGGTTGTTGAAAACTGCTGAAAACAAAATCGTGACAGACAAGAAAGGAACAAAAAGACGCAGATCCTCAGTTCACGAAAACAATGTTTGCAAACATGTACATGTTTCTTGCAATATTTTGCTTGGGCCGTTATTTTTCAGCCTGTATAATCACTCATATGGTATCAGATGTTCGTGGAACTTTTAAAGGCTCCTTAATTTATCTGATATTAGTTTCAAACTAACACTATTTAAACTGACTTTTCTGCATGACTTGCTTCTAGTTTCTTATCGCTCATTCTCGCGCCCATCCGTTCTGTTCTCTATCATATTCCACCGACAATTTTCATCAGCTGTGGCATGGATACCCTTGGTTTAAACTCATAGGTATTGTTCTTAGTCCAAGAGGACAACAGTTAGCTGATATTCAAATCATAAAGTTTAATAAAAACAATTTTTGAAAATTAAATTATCATAAGCATAAAATCACATTTGAAAACAGATATTATGTCTCTTAATTCCAAAATTTCATTAAAATTCGAAAATCATATTATTTATTATTAAACTTGTTAAGGGGATTTACCACAAATCGAGTAAAAACCGGTTAACAGACGTCAGACAACCGGTTTTCAGTTTGTTTGAAACTTAGGTTTTTGAAAACCCGGAACAGGGTTGATAGCTAAACAACCGGTTAACAGGTTTCACTGGTTCTGGACACTGCAATACGCACACTCACTTCTATCGAAATTTTCCATAACGTTTTTTTATAAATGTTTTTGATATTCATTAAATTATCTACATTTATCATACATGGAGCAAATTAGTTATAATATGACAATTAATATTTGTTGTTTAATTTGAATTTCCTGTCCAAATGTAAATTCAAAAAACTTTCAATACCATGGCAATTGTACTTATTTTCAAAGCAATTCCTTCATATCTGCGAATTTTGGTTTCTAAATATTGTATACAGTACAGGTTTATGAATTAGAAAGTACTATGAGGCAATATCTATCAAAGCCACAAACCTCTACTTACATATAAAATACTTTAAAAACGGAATTGCCAGCAGTCAAACAAATTCAAAATAATTAAAAGCATTTCCATATTTCATTACAATTGGCATCTGATTGCACAACCTGCGTTTGCATTGCCTGAGCAAATGTAAAATCAAAATTTTTTAATTATTATATTATTATTTTATTTCTTTTGCATTTGCATTAGGTAATGTAATGCAAAGTAAAATCCAATGCAAATTAAAAAAAACCATGTATGATACTTATTTTGACAACTCGTCGCAGTAAACTAGGCAGAAATGCAACTTTACAAATCATCAGAGAAAATAATGTAATGGTGTCCAATCGCACGAACGAGGTGGCCAGTTAATAAGTCCATTTCGTGAAAGTAAAAGTTCGTCAAATGTTTATTTCAATAAATTACGAACAAGTTTCATATGTCTCATGTCTCTGTACCACTCACCGTTGATTATAATATTCTGACCATCATAATTTTTGAAGACATATGTGCCAATGATTTCTACCAGCGAGTTTTGCGCTTTATAATATTACACTCTCACTGATTGGGACCTACAGTTATTTTTCCAAACGGTACTTTCGCATGTATTTTGAAGAGCCGCGCATACTAACCATTGGCGCACCTAACGGTGACTTTTCCTCCATGGAATGGTGTTTCAATAATGGCTTGTGGATTACCATCACTGAACGTATTGCAAAAACAATCCATAGTTTCTGGTATTAATCGCTCTGATTGCCGATTATAAGCTCCATAAAGTGTACGTATCGCCCGATGAGTTCCTCGAACTGAACCATGTTTTCAAATTCAATTTGAACAATTTGGAAACGTTGCTCACTCAATCATGAGTGCGTTCATGATGCATTGCCAACTCTAAAACAAACGAGAACTCTCAAATCGGGTGTCACAGAAGTAAGTGTTGCTAACTTACTTAATTTTACTTATTCACTGCATGTATTTTGTAAAAATAAAAATTAAATAAACTTTGTCGAAAACTCTCTTAGTTATCAAGATATCTAGAGTTGCAATTTTCAGAATCGATAACTTTGTACCATTTTATTCAACCAGATAATTTTGTTTGTAACCCTCCTAAAAATAAGCCGCAAAAATTAATACAACTTATCGCGATATTGGTGGTAGAAGTTTTACTCAACTACATAACTTCCCAAAATAGCCGACAAATTACAACAAATTTTTCGATAATTCGTGTATTTATCGAGGTATAAGTTAACAAAATAGGATATAAAATTTTGTCGGTTCTGTTGGCGCAGCGCGAAGTTCGGCACATGTCTCCCGGTCGCCCGAAACCAACTGTGCAAGCACTACGGGGTTTATCCACTTGCATGGAGGAGTATGGGACAACACGAGATGCTGTCAGGTCTGGCCGGCCCCGTAGCTGTCATTCAGCTGAGAATATCGCAGCTGTAGCTCAATACGTCGAAGAGGACCCCGGAGAATCAACCAGACGACGTGCCACGCAATTGACAATCCTTAATCTTAAGGAAGACAAATTTTCATCGAAAATTATCATGAGCGACGAGTGCCATTTCCATCTCAGTGGATATGGGAATAAGCAAAATTACCGCTTCTGGGGCACCGAAAATCCGCGTATAACCCACGAAGAGCCGCCCGATCAAAGCTACTGCATGGTGTGCTTTATTTTTCGTAAACGTAGCGTTCTAAACGACTACTGTGGAGCCATGCTCAATGTTTTTCTCCTTTCTTACTCACTTACTTAGGTGGTCTCAAACACCCCAGAGGGGTCAAGGGCCTTACAAAATGAAGGTAATATGTTTCTCCAACCGTCTCGATCGTCAGCTTTTTCCTTTAGTTGGTAACACTAAGCTCTCGCAGGAAATATTCCACCTGGTCTTTCGAATACCTTCATTCTGGTTCAATCTACTGATATGGCCTAGCCAGCGCAATCGCGCTAAACTGCGACTGGAGAATATGTGGTTGCAGCGGGATGCAGCAACGGCACATATTGCACGAGTCACCACCGAAATTCTAAATGTTACGTTTCCGGCTCACCTTATCTCTCCTTCTGGCGATTTGCACTGGCCGGCAAAATCGCCCGATTTAACGGTTCCAGGCTTATTTTTGTGGGTTTGTTTGAAGTCATGAGTCTGTGTCAATAAACCTTAGACTCTTGTAGCCCTCAAAGAGAATGTCCGTGAAGAATGCTAGGACCTATCGCCGGAAGTTTTATCACGAGTGATCGAAAATGCCATATATCGGGCCTGTATGGTTATCCATTCTGTAGGTCCCCACTTGGCCCTATTTTCTCAAGCAGAACCATAGTTTTTCATTCCTAAAAAATGTACAGCCAAAGAACATCAGTCGGGAACCTTTGCGTCCTTGTACATACCATGTAATAACTTTTGAACGAAACAAAAAAAATACTGAACAAATTAACTGCACAGCGACCAAAATCCTCAATTTTTAATTTTAGGTATTCAGAGTGTGCATATATTTACATATTTTGCACATTTACAGTAACAGTTTCAGCTTTGTTTATCAAACCTCAGCGACAGAATTCATCTCGTAACGTTTAACCTTATAACTTGCAGACGTTCCATTTCCTTCAGTAAAAAAATCAAGACCGAGTTGGTGTATCTCTAGTAGTTTAATCTATGGGTCAGTGATCACAGCTACCAGCGTAAAGATATCCTGTCTACGAGTGGATGCTAAATTTTTCTAACGACTCAGGTTATAATTTGGGCAAACGTGCCTGGTGATTCTGAGATTTGGTCCTCCAGATGATCTACCAATCGAATGTAGAAGGGCTTCGATTTTAAAATGTGTCACCTTAAGGGAAGATGCTAATAACCGTTGAAATTGGCGGTAACTGCCAGTTTTGTTTCAGTATTTGTCAAGTAAATAGATACAGGAATTACGCCGACACACTATGGAATTATGTACGCCTTCAGAACGCGGAATACCTGTTACAATTCTTATTTCGGAATAATTCGTCAGTGATTTTGGCGCAACGTGAATGTCTGCGCAGATTTCCCGGGCGTACTAAGCCAACTGGTCAAACAATAAGGCTTTAAACTGCTCGTCTCTAAGAGTCTGGAAGAACACTAAACAGAAGATGCGCCGGAAGGCATCGTACTTCTCGTTCCGATGACAATTTTGTCGCTGTGGCTGAAGATGTCGCGGATGAGCCGTCACAGTTGACTTATACATTGTTCCGTGCAATTGTCCATTAATCATTTGGTGAAAGACTTGAAGATGTTCAATAATATGCATGGAATGACATTGGACGATCGAATGAAAGTGCCTGAAGAGGCTGAGGCTGTAGGCATCCCAACTGAACGGGTGAATCACTTTTTACATGAATATTTGGACATGAAAAAGCTATCTGCGCGATGGGGGCCGCGATTAGCGCGATTTTCTAAACGTGGATAAAACTTAGATCCCTCACTACATCAGAGAACAAGGAAGTCAAATTATTGGCTTTTTCCGTTTGAACGTGTACCAAAGAAGGACAAGATTTGTCTATCGGATAACAAAGTCATGGCGAATGTTTTTTGCGATGCATGTGGAGAAGTTAACCTTTTTCTTGGTAATCGTTCCCATGGTTTACCTTGCATAGGGTAAAACGATCACCGGCGTATATTATTCACTGCTGTTGGATAGGGCCAAAATTGATTTTAAGTAAAAACTACAAAATTTGGTGAAGAACAAAGTGTTATTCCACCGTAAAAATGCAGCGGCCCACAGGTATGTAGTCGGCATGACAAAAATACTTAAATTGGGCTACGAAGTGCTACCTCTTCTGTCTTACAGTGACTAACACTTTTCCAAACCTGAAGAAATTACTATGCGGTAATAGATTTGGGTCGAATGAGAAGGTCAGGGCCATTATGTCGTATGGGCACAGACTGCAATTTGACCGAGATAATTAAGGCGTTTATGTGATGGTCCAGTAGGACGCTCAGTATGCCATGCGTTTAAGCCGGGGCTATGGCTCGCCGGACGAGGGGATCTTTCTACTCACCTAGCACAACGACAGTCTGAAAGAAAAGAGGTAGTAAATGAAAATATAAAATAAAAACACCAAATCAAAACCCCAAAGTTATATGTATCTCAATATATAATATAGGCCGACCGATGTTGGTGCCGGCATATGCCCACCCTTACGAAGCCCTTGAAGCTTCCGGGTGCAGGAAGGGCGCCTATTTGGAGGGGCTTTGGAAAGAATATTTATGCGTCATATTTGGAAAGAATAAAAGAATTGGAAAAACGATGGACTGAATGTATGTTGAGAAATAGAGCTTTGTCATCAAACTCAGGTTATAATTTGGGCAAACCGTCCTGGTGATCCTGAGATTTGTTCCTCCAGGTCATCTACCAATCGACTGTAAAAGAGCTTCGATTTTAAACATCATCTTGCATTTTAAACATGATATAAGGGGCATACCCACATGTTCCGTATCCAGTAGAACGAGTAACCATTGTCCCTAATCTTGCCGACACATCTGCTCGATCGTTCCCGGCGCCCATATAATAATGGATTTCAAACTGCTTAGCCATCTGCCAGTCAGAGTAGATGTTGATACCCCAGGTGGTGAATAAGTTTGGTCCTAGCCGATGTATGTTGATGGAATCGATGGACTAATGTATGTTGAGAAACAAATGTTTGTCATCAAACTGCCTGGTACTATTAGGTTGAGCAAAGGTGTATGTTAAGGGCAGACTATGTAAAAATTGGAATTTGAATCTCTCGTTATTTCGAAGCAGAGGACCAATTTGACATTTAGGAAGTGCCAGACATTTATGAAGAGACAGGTTCTCTTTACGTTTGAAGAATATTAGGAAGAATTAAAATCTTTCTTCCAAAAGTCTGAATGTGAAAATTTTTACCGAAAAATCATATTTTCCGATGAAACTCATTTTCACCACGGGGGCTAGGTTAACAGGTAGGAAATCGACGCTGTCGTTCTCGAGATAGATTCCCAAATAATTGATAATATATTGGAAAATTTGGTATATCGAATGAGGTACTATACAGCAAGTCGTGGAATCCATTTGAACGATGTTGTGTTTCATTCATAAACGTCTATGATAAGAATTTCCAATAAAATCATAATTTTAAAACAATGTCTAAACTTGACATGACACACACTTTAGTATATGTGTGTGTGTTGCATGTGATTACTTGTGTAAAATTTCGTCAAAATCAATGGTGGATCCGGTGGCAAAACTACGATTTCGTGTTGAATATTGAGTATGCTGTGGTGAAAACTAATAAAAAATTTAAACAAATTTGAATTTAAATAATTTTAACAATTATAGGACAAGTTTGTCAAAATCAACACTTTGTTCCACCGTCATTTTGCACCTCCCACCTCTGGCAGAGACATAAAAACAAACCAAGAAGAAAGAAACACTTTTTTTTTTATTTTTTCTCCACCACTCTCTCACACACACTTGTTCGTCGGCGGCGTCAATACAAACATGCTGTTTTATGCAACACAACAACAACAGTCACACTATGTGCCAGAAAGAGTCCAATGTAGGATATGAGCGTTTGTTTGGCTGTGGGTCTGTCTGTCTGACTGTTTTGATTGCGCTCCATTGTTATGGTCACAGACACAAACGTGCGGCGCTGTAACTGCAGAGCAAACAACAACTTGAAACGAAAGAAAAAATACAACTCTTCTTAATGTTTTCCGATTAGTGCAAAGTAGCAGTTGATGGGAGCAATGGACAAATGATGTTTACACCAAAGGTTGTGTTTGAACGAACGTCTACTGTAGATTGGACAATATTTTCGGGGTACAACAGCTGATTAGATACTTGAAAATTGTACACGTTAAAGTGCAAGTTCGTATTATAAGCGAACATGTTAAGAAATTTAAAGATACTTTCGGACTTTACATGATTACCCTTTAGCTGCCTATTCATGTGTCTAACGGCGTGTGGATGCTGCAAATCATATGAATGTAGCTGTTCAGTGGCAGACGTTACTGAGAGTGACGTTAGCGTTGTCTTTGACTTTGACTACTGCTGTAGCTCATTGTCTGGCTGCTGCGTTTTGTAGTCTGGTGCGTAGTGTTCTTCAATGTTGTTTTGCTAGGTTTTCGTTTTTTTTGTTGCCAGCCTCAATCTGTCTCTCCTTTCTGTCTGCCGTTTGGCCATTTGTTTCCCAGCTACTTTTACTGTAAAGACAAACTTTAAGTGTTGCACTCTCGATAATACTGGTGGTAGTCAGTTGGTCTTTATACTTTTGCTATTAAAGTGGTATCTTAAAGAATTTGTCGCAGGGTGTTGAAAAATAAATTTAAAAGCAAACGAAATGTCTCAAAATATGCCGGCCTCAAAGTATGCAATACACAATGGATATATTCGGACCTGATAGTATACAATAGTACATTTGTATTATCATTTTCAATGATGCAACTGAATTATTTATAGATTTTTTCACGACAAAAAAATTCATGCGAAAATCAAATAAAAATCTATCACTTGAAATGCAAAGAAGTTAAACATTTCATCATTCTAATCGTTCACTTTCCTTACACTGAATTCAGTGAAAAAATGGATTCGATATATTATACAGAAAAAAGCTGTTACGTTTTTGTGGTAGCAATATTAATTAACAACCCTGTATTAAATATGTGTTTTTACTTAGAAACGCTAACATGGCAGTAAATCCCTTATAATCTACTTAGTAGCATAGTTTTTAATAAAATGTCATTAGAATTTGTTCAGAATTCTTAATTCGCGACTCCTTCTATAATTTTATAGCAACTGAAATTAAGAGGGTTTTATTAAAAATTGTACTAGCTTTGAATTTAGTATGGCCATAAAGGTAATGTACTATGAATATACAAAATTGCCAATAAAATTTCATTTAAAAAAACCAAATTTGTAACGTACACGCGAAGAACAATTTCGTTCTCAACAAACGAAATTTTAGACGTATTAGTTTGAGAATTTAGTTGAAAAACTGATGCCGCAACCAAATTTCTTAACCCTGCTGTTAGATTAGGACCATTTGGTCCAAATTTTTTCTGTTTTCCCTTGTAACTTTGGAACGGTGATATATACTGACTAAATTTTTCTGCTAATGGGGTCTTTTAATAAAACAATGTTATGTGCGAAAATTAAATTTTCTAACTTTATTCAGGACTGAGAAAAATACAAAATGACGAATCTTAGGTTAGAGGACCATTTGGTCAATAGTACATTTTTTCATTACCAAGCGAATGTAAATTCATGTCAAATATTTAGAAGATGTTTTTGATATGTCAAATACTTGCTTTAGAAATTATTGAACCAAAATAGTTACAAAGGATAAGATAAAATTATTATTTTGGATGAAAATTCCAGTATGGACCAAATGGTCCCTCAACCTAAGATTCGTAAATTTTTTCATTACCAAGCGAATGTAAATTCATGTCAAATATTTAGAAGATGTTTTTGATATGTTAGCGGATGTTTTTGATATGTCAAATACTTGCTTTAGAAATTTTTGAACCAAAATAGTTACAAAGAATAAGATAAAATTATTATTTTGGATGAAAATTGCAGTATGGACCAAATGGTCCCTCAATCTAAGATTCGTAAGTTTTTTCTAATCTAACAGCAGGGTTAAATGAAATAAATCAACAGTTTTCATTTACATCGCATGAAGGGACTGGGGAGAGCTTCTCACAGTCAGAGATCTGTGCGCTTGCTAGTTTTGCATCACTCATTGGGACCTACAGTTTTATACCGATTCCTAACTGTTTTTTTTTAGTTGCGTTTTCATGTTTAATTACATAGTGTTTTCGTCAGTAAGCGAGCCGACCGTTGCCGAAAAAAATTTAAGGTGTTCTGAGCAGGAATCGAACCCACGTTCTCATGTACAGGATCCGCGCACAGTAACCATTTCAGTCTATGAAAAACGAATAATGTGTTATGGCTGTTGCACATCCGCAGAAAATCGGTAGCTAACGAGCGGTCCATGTTCAAAAGTCATGTCCGCGTAAAATCAAGCAATTTTTTGTTTCTTTTTTATTTTCAGGATTAAATTTCTAGCACGGTTTAACAAAAAAAAATATTTTGAAAATTACGCTGAATGGGATTTATTTTGGATGGAATTGTGATCTTATAATTGAATCTCTGATTGCAGAAATCACATGAACCAATAATTATGCACTGTTGCCAATGACGGTGGAAACGTGAGTCACTGACTCATGTGGTTTCTACACTAGTTTCTGTTATTGCACCCTTCACTTTACGATTTTTAACTACCAGACTCATGTAATTTCTGCACATATTGTGCAAGTACCCCCTTAGAATGTGAAAACAGCATAAAAGCCATTTTGAACAAAGTATACTTATGTGGTTTCTGGAATCAGCGATTCAATTGATATGCATTTTAGATGCAAATTTATTTTAGTACTGATACTCTCTCTGAAATGGAGTTGAAACCAGGCACTATGATTGCAAGTCCACGCGTCTTTCCACCGATCAATCGTCTGCATTAGGAGTTGCTTGTTTCTTTGTGTTAAAAGAAGACACCATGAATTCAAGAATGATATTATAATTTATCTTATCGAGAATCACTCAAATGAGGGTAAATGCCATATAATCTCTATTACCGCACCGAGGGAATCAAAATTCCGTTAATATTTTTCCAGATTTTTCCAGACACTTGCAATAATTTTATAGCAAGTCAAACTAAAAGAGTTGTACATATGAATTTACAGTTTTTGGATTTGGAATAAACATAACAGAATTATATACATAAATAAAAAAATAATTGTCCATAAGTTTTAATACAAAAAGAAGTATTTTTAATTTTTAAATAATATTTTAACTTTTCTTAAAAAAAACAAGTAAATTATCATAAATACCACGTAATCTATATAATCTGCATTACTGCACCGTTTTCGATAAACTTCTATTACAATTTTTCGAGATTAATCAATTTCGGACACTTGCTATAATTTTATAGCAAGTCAAACTAAAAGAGTTGTACCAAAAAATTTACAGTTTTTGGATTTGGAATAACCATAGCAGTATTATTATATAAGTACAAATAATTGCTCCCTAAGTTTTAATAATAGAAAATATATTTAAGTTTCATTAAATTTTTAAAATATATTTTAATTTTTCTTCACAAAAAATTAAAAAATACGGTAAATATCACATAGTCCATATAATCGGCATTACTGCGTCGTTTCCAATAAACTTCTATTTAAACTTCTATTTAAACTTTTCTAAATTTCGGACACTGGCTATAATTTTATAGCAACTTAAAGTACAAGGCCGTCGGTGGTGCAATGGTTAGTGTACGCGGCTCTTGTACATGAGATCCTGGGTTCGAACCCGTCTCTGACCACCTTCAAATTTTCTTTCGGCGGCGGTCACCTCGCATAGTGACGGCGACACTATCGAGTAACTAGCCATGAAAAAGCTTCTCAAATTACCGTTCGGAATCGGTGTAAAACTGTAGGTCCCAATCAGGGAGTGAAGTACAAGGATTTTTTTTAAAGTACAAGGATTTTAAACCATTTTCTAATGAATTTGAAATAATTGCTAACACTGGTATTCAATTAAATCAAATTAACCCCATTTGCCTGAGAACTTCTTAAGAAAAAACAAAAGTTTTTATAACATCCTTTGAAATTGCAATCCCTGTGTGTTTTAGCTTTTCTAAAATGATGAACTTATCCTGGCAATAAATTACAAATTAGAATCCAACACTTTTACTGCCTGATGATGATGATGATGAACTCCACGTAGTCATTAAACAGCCCATAAACGAACCACCACCACCAGACAGAGCACAGCCCATTCACGCAGTCGTGTCAGACAAACGGCAGTCGTCATTCATTCATAGAAATTTCACCGCCATCATTTGGAGTGTTGGTTTTTGTTGTTTTGCCACATCCTCAAAGTGTTTCGTCATACACACAGATATTGCAAACATTGACGCTTTTTGTTGTCTATTTTTTTCTTATTTATTGTTGTTGTTGTTTTTGGATTCTTTGTCGCGTGTCATTTGTTGTTTAAATTCAGGTGTGTTGACAAATGCCTCAAAACGTGGATCGTGGCGTTTTTGCGTTATTTGCTCCGGCTTCTGGTGTAGCACCGCCGAGTCAATGCAATGCAATAAAACTCCATCATTGACATTCTGCAAGATGTCTACATATTTGCTGGAGTTGAGGAAGAGGGGCCAATGGTTCCCGGAACGACAAAGGCTTATAGCGGCGGCCAACAAACGCAATGCGAACAAACATACAACACTTGGGGGGACACAACTCACAGTTACCGTCTACTACATCCATAGTCCATAATGGCAGCCACAAATGTAACAGTTACTTTAGTTGTTATACACATGAGGGCTGCCGCTCGATTTCGATGCCGAATACGAAGTCACTGTGGATGTTGATGATTTTTCCATGGCCAACAGACGACCCTCATAGAAGGGGGCCAAGGCGGAGAGAGCGAGAGTTGGCCCGCCGAATGCCTGGTGTTCACTGATGAATGGCGATGCGACGACCATCACCGAGCGGGTAAGGCAAAGTATTGTGAAGCTTTACTAATGGCAGCAGACAAACTCAATTAGACTGCAGGGAATTGAATCAAACGTGGAAAAAAATGGCACTGGCTTTTTACAGCTATTCCCATTTTTCCACAGGTTTTTTCTTTTTTGATTTTTCTCTGCACTTTTCCAATTCTGCAGCCCGCTCTTCACTGCTCTCCTCCAAACCCGCCGCGCGTATTAAGAATCTTAAATGTAATGCTGGATAATATATGTATATGTTGGGTATTGACTCCTGCTGCCTCCATTGGGGAGCTGCAATGTGTTTTTGTTAGTAAAATTTTCGTTTCATACTCATCGAGTTTCATTTTTCCCCCATTTGGAAATGAAAAGTAAAAGTTTTCGAAGGGCGAATAGTTGAGGTGGTGATGGTGGGGTCAGGGAAAAGGTTTGTCTGCATCAACTTGAAGTTCTTAAAACAAAAGTAGAGATAGTGGAGGGTCACTAGGTTGCTGTTTGCATTTCAAATGCCAAGGATAAGGAAGTAATTTTGAAAATTGATTGCAGATGTCTAAGGATTTTTTAGGAATCGCGTATTTTTTTACATTCAAAGTGATGAATGTGACTAGAATATTAAATACGTTTATAGCAGAATTTTGACAAACAACCGGTGCTTTTATTCATTTAAAGAAACACGAAATTTGTTGCATACAATTGGGACTTAATAAAAAATTAATTCAAAAGCATACCTATAGGCGGGTATTGACAAAATTTTATGTATCATGGAGAAATGTTGTTTTATTTAAACATTTAATAGTGAAAAAGTTTAATATAAGGCGTCTCAATCCGGGTGGTAATATTTATGTTGCTTTGTAAAGTAGGCATGTTCCGATTCAATATCTAATAAAATTTCCGGTAAGTGACCCGTGGCTCTGATCACGGGTCCTTGCTCTTTTCGTGATATTTTCGATGAGAATTTGTCAAAGATTTGCGGTTCTACCTCATCGATGACGCGTTAGATGTCGGCTTGAGCTTAGGAATTGTCTATGGTTTATTCACCTACATTCGAGCTTCCACAAAACCCCAAGGAACGAAATCACACTGCAGTCTTGGGGGCCAGTTAACATGGGAATTTTGGGAGATGATTCAGTCTAGAAATTGATGCTCCAATAAATTCATTGTTTCATGCGCGCTGTGGCTTGTGGCGCCGTCCTGCCAGATTCATACCGTCCAATTGAGGCCAAAAGAATTCCGTAATTCCGTAGTTCTTGTCATTCACAGTCGTACATTATTTTTTGGACCACCCATTATAATATTAACAAATTCATCAAATACTCTCTTTATCAATCGATTCAATTTCTGTAATACTATTATTAAATTACGATTTGCCCCTCCACACATAATAGGTGGCAACTTTGTTTATAGTAACTATCTTACTGTTGTATTAGGTTAATTATTTATTTTGTTTCATTTTGTTTATCTGCCTCCGATGAAAATAGTAATTTATCTCTAATTAGGCTTTATTCTTCCAATTACAAGTCACTAAAAATAAAACAAAACAACAAAATACTCGAGCTACACCCAATTTCCTAAATTTGTTTATTTAATATTAACTTTTGCCAGCATTAACTTGATAATCAGTCATGGTCTTCTTCAATTACACAAACTTGAAATTCAAAGAATACAATTGGGCTGAAATGTGAAACCTTTACAACTGCATGCTTTTAGGCAAATATTGTTGAACTGCAAAATCAAATCAGAAATACAAAATTATTAATAGGTCAAATGTTCTGAAATTTAAAAATATAATAGTTCAATAAAAAATATTATCATAAACCAAAATAATCATTCACATAAATTGAAATTGTATCCTTTTTAATTGATTATTTTATAACTTTCTTTTATATTAATTTATTTTTTATTAATTTAGGTTATAATATAGGTTAAAGGTTATAAGGTTGATTAAGGTTGATTTTTTAAAGGGTTTGGAACTTTAAAATGAATATAAAGGTTGATTTTTTAAAGGGTTTGGAACTTTAAAATGAAATAAAACACCGATATATTATTAATTCCATTGGAACTGGCTTTATTTGAACGATACTTTATTTGAACGGTACTTTATTTGAATATGATTTATGACGCAAGCCCGTCGCACGGTAATCCATTCGGGAGGTCGAAATTTCCATCACTTTTTCTAGCATTTGTGGCCGAACATTGATAATACCAAGTCGAATAATAGGCTGGTTTTAGTTACACCGCTTGCTTAGATTATCAGTTATTTTATATGAAGAGCTAAGCGATATTAAGCGGCAGTTGAAGTTCACGCTTCCATTTCAGTCCTAAGCATGCATAAAGTTACTAGTCTGAAAAAATCAAGAAAACAGTGTTGGATATCGTTATTTTGAGTTCAATTATATGGAGAAGAGTATCGTATAAACATTTACCATAATAACAACACACCATGCGTTAGAGCAAGACGAGTATATATACATACGTATAAAAAATCTGAAAAACAGTGTTGGATATCGTTATTTTTAGGTCAAATATATGGAGAAGAGTATCGTATAAACATTTACAATAATAACAACACACCATGCGTTAGAGCAAAACGAGTATATACATACGTATAAAAAATCTGAAAAACAGTGTTGGATATCGTTATTGTGAGTCAAAAGTATATATAATAATAAGTTATTGCTAGTTTGGTGTTTTGGTTTCTAGCAAACAGGCGATAATGTTTAGTTTACAACGAAAACACGCCTGATATTTAGCAACTGTTAAGCTAGAATATAAAATAAATTACACTGCATACTTTTCGGCATGGAACTGCCTAAATAGAAGCCGAATAGAAGGGAAAAATATTAAAGTTGGTCAGCAATAAAAGAAATATAATATATTCTCAATTTTAAAGGGTGTGCCAATAAAAGTGCAAGATTTAAATTTTGTGGCTCTGAAAATTGGAAAAAGGAAGAACGGGGGTTCATTGTGAAAACTTACTACCGCTGAGACCGCTCGCAAACTTCGGGGAAATTTCGTTCGTGGAAATGCACAAAATTTGTCAAAAACACGAAGAGTGATCAAAATATTTTCAGAAACTGCGGCGATTATGGGCAGTAAGTCTTCTGTTCGAGAAGTATCGCCACAAAATCAGGACCACCAATTCTTCAAATTTCGCGAAGCACTAGGTAGCAAATTTTGACGACAGACTTCCACCTTCACCAGTATAAGATTCAGCTCACTCAGTAGCTCAAACCAGAAGACCATACATAGAGCCGACAATTCGTTCAATTTGTGACAGAGCAAAGTGAAGTGAATGCCGACGTTTCGAAACAACTCATCTTCGCCAATGAGGATCACTTTCATCTGTACGGATTCGTAAATATTCCTACATTTGGGGCTCAGCAAATCCGCACGTGATTCATGAGAAACAACTGCATCTCAACGAACCACTGTCTGCTACGGGTTTGGTGATCCGGCGTGATTAGTCCTTGTTTGTTTGAAAATGAGGCCCGAAATGGAGTGACTGTAAGTGGCATTCGTTACAGGAACATTATATCAGGGGCCGATGATAGTATCCGTTTCGTATCGTCATCGGAATTAGGAAAGTGATTTTAAATAGTTTGATGACAACTTAAGCAAATCTAGTATTGATGGAGTCTAAGTGCTCTTTTGACTTGAGACACGTAACTATTTCGAAAATTTAGATTCAAGTTTAAATTTTATCGCGCTTTTAAAATACGGATGATTTCAGAAGGACGGTGCCACACCACAAGGACTTTCAGACCGAATCATTTCCCGAAATTCGAAATTCCCATGTTAACTGGTCATCATCCACACCGTTCGAATTCTTTCTTTGGGGTTTTGTGAAATGTCTGGTTTATCCGAATAAGTCACAAACAATTTATATGCTCAAGGCCGAGTTCCAACGAGTCATCGGTGAGATAGAGCCACATCTTTGTCAAACTGTCTTCGAAAATTTCATGAGAATAACCAGGGTATATGGGGCCTACCAGGGTCATCCAACGGCTGTTCTATTCAATGCTTATTCGGAACAAATTCATTTTACTGTAAAAATGCAATAAAAATATTTGGGACACCCTTTATTGGGACAACCTTTACAAATAATCTGTATTTTTGGTATTTTGTTGATTTTTTCAAATTTAGCATATTTTGCATTCGACGAATTTTTGAAATTTCGAAATTTAAACAAAGAAATGCCTGTTAAAATGTTTCGAAATTTATAGCATACTAATAAATTTCTTTATAAATTGCATTCTACTGCATACTTTCAGGCAGCAACTATCCATTTTATAATAATTATTTAAGCAAACTCTCTAAAAATAACTACAAATCGTAAATTATTAAAATGTATGCCTCTATTACTCCTAGTTTAAGATGCTATAAAAATTATAGCAAGTGTCTATATTAAAGAATTTTATAAATTTCTCCCAGGAAATGTTTACAATGCCTTCTTACTAAGGTACATTAAAACGTAAAATTTCCGGCCTTGCCATTAAAAGTGGAACAAAGTTTCTTTGCAAAAAGGACCTGCTACCATTTTTCACACAATTCCTTTGTTAGGCAATGACGCTGACAAGGATAATGATGATTTTGGGTGGTGGCGTGGAGAGGACAACGATGAGGCGGTAATTCAAGGACAATTTTTATGGTATTTTATTGGCGATATGAAGGACATTTTATAGTGAAAATTCATAATAATCATGATGATGACTATAACAATACTCCTTGTAAATTTTATTGAGGCGAGTGGGGGTGGTTGACATGGTTGGGAGCCATTTACAGTGTTATCTATGAACGGTTTTTCTTCTTCTTATGTATGTAGTATAAATAAAATACAGTTTTCTTTTAGTGAATAGAAATCGGTGGCTGGCTCTTTGGTACAGCAGTTCCTTTGTAAAGCAATTTTAACAGAAATTCTTAATGGCCTTAAGTTAAGGGAAAACAACCCGCATTTAATAGAGCAGTGCTGGAGAGCTGCAGGATACAAGAGAGTAGAACACAAGAGCGTTGTAGATACAACAAACGGCCGCACGAGTCACCCCCTTTTTGACTGAGGAGGGTTTTTGTTTCTGTAAGCAATTTATTTCTTTACCAACTCTTAATGATTTTCCATCATAATACATCCCCTCCCGCAACAATGTTTGCTTGCCTGCCACGAGCCATCCCAGTCGACGTCGTCGTCGTCCTCGTTGTCGTGGTCGTCGTCGCCGCCATCATCGTTCTCAATCAGGAGGGAAAATTTGTCCTTTCTATCATAGAATATTTAACAAAAATTTTGTTATTCTATGCCATAGAGTGCGTGCGTGTGTTACTTTTCAGCGCTAAGAGTTTCCCGACAAAAGAAAATCAAATTTCATCGAGGAAAATTTACGTTTGCTGTTACCCCCCTTCAGATACGTTTAGTTATGTTGATTTCGCTTCGTCGTACTTTCCTGCGTAAGTCCTTGGTGTTTGTTTGGTAGCTTGATTTCTAATATTAAACCATTTTTTTTTGTTTTTTTCTTTCATCCTTTTTTCCTTTTGCCTCTCAGGAGGACGAGGAAGGAAGTCGGGGGTGGCACAAGAGGGCGATAAGAAAATTCCATTTTTCCCATACAATGTAATGTAATGATTCTCTTTTCGAGGTTTTGATGTGTGTTACACGACTCGTTGTTACGTTTGTCGCTTTTTCTCCCCATTAACATTCACCCTTTTTATACTTCAGTCTTAAGGATTTCTCAGTACATTTGATGAAACGCGTAACGCTAAAGACGACAGCCAACTATAAAGCAGAAGGCAAAGAACAAAAAGGAAAATCGTTGAAAAAAAAGAAAATTGTTTTTCTTCTTGTTTAATTTAAGTAATTTTATGTAATAGCTATTTTTACTCTACCATTTCATTTCATTCTCTCTCTCTCTCTCTCGCTGTCTTTCTTTCTCTCTCTCACTAACTCTCTCGTTCACTCTTGTTAAAGCATTCAAGATTTAGTAGAATGAACTTGTAGTTAATATCAACAGAAATGGCATAATAATTTTTGAAATCCTACGATAAGGACTCTTCCTTATCTTTCAAGGATAACTACTATATGTATGAAGTGAAACTTTTGTTGAAGAAACGTAATCATATATTTCGGAAATTTTCTAAAGATTTGTTTTTAATTGAAGATCTAGAATGGTAAATCACAGGGGAACATGCGAGTTTTTGTTAAATTTTCTCAAGTTGATACATGCTATAATATGTTATAGCATCTCAAATAAGAAGAGATAAAGGAAAAATGTTGCAGCTACTCTAAAGTTTATAAATTTGAATTAGTTTTAGAGACAATAAACGTATGATTTAATATCAAGTTAAAGATTTTAAATAATATAAGTTTAAAAAGTGTATACGTTTAAACTTTGCCTAAAGAAAATGGGTATGTATTTGAAAATTTTTCCACAAATTTCTTTAAAATTGAAGATCTGGGGCGTTCAATTCCACAAAAATGTGTTAATTTTTTCAAATTTCCCAACTTGAGACTGGTTATAATTTTTATAGCACCTCAAATAAAAGGAGAAAAACCCTAATAAAGTTTCACTCACAGAAAAATTCGGTTGAGACAGCCGAATTAGCCGTAACCGAATTAAGAGGTTGTCTCAACCGAATTAGAGATTGTCACAACCTCATTAGTGGTTGACACAACCGCATTAGAGGTTGACACAACCTCATTAGAGGTTGGCACAACCTCATTAGAGGTTGACACAGCCGAATTAGAGATTGATACAACCTCATTGGAGGTTGACACAACCACATTAGAGTTTGGCACAACCTCATTAGAGGTTGTCACAGCCGAATTAGAGATTGTTACAACCGAACAATGAATTATTAAAGTTTTTTCTGCAACCTCATGAGAGGTTTACACAACCTCATTAGTGTTTGATACAACCTCATTAGAGGTTAACACAACCCCATTAGAGGTTGACACAACCTCATTAGAGGTTGACACAACCTAATTACAGGTTGACACATCCTCACTAGTGGTTGGCACAACCTCATTAGAAGTTGGCACGACATCATTAGAGGTTGACACAGCCGAGTTTGAGGTTGTTATTACCGAATTTAGGTAGTGTCACAAATGAATTATTAAAGTTTTTTTTATTATTAAATGATGATTTATTTTCCTGTATTCTTATAAAAAAATTAAAAAGCGAGAAAATAAAGTCATATAACTGGGGTTCTATAGGGTAATAAATTTGTTATACATGCCCCTTCCGACCTTTTTTCAAGTCCCGGCCATCATGGGACACCGCGCTAATTCTGGCATGTTGTATCGGTTGGTTTAGGTCCTAAACTGTTTTGTATACAGACGATTGCAGCATATCTCACATGACCGAGCTTGAAATACTTGGAAACCGTTGATATCTGCTTGAATAATTTCTGCAAAATAAGACATTTTAATTCAAACCATATTTTACTTACCTTTCTTAATAACCACAAAAAATCTTGCCATTCTTTAATTCTTTTTAAAATAATATTTAATTAAAGAATTTTAAATGTCAGCATACATAGAATTATGTTGTGGTAACCGAATTGAAAATGAATTCGGTTGTACCTACAGAATTCATGAGAAATTCGGTTACAGCAATGTTTAATAACATTTAAAAAAAGAATCGCAGGATTTACAATAATATTTTTAAAATCAAACGTATACAAATTTGTTTGGAAAAATTAAACCTTTTTGAAGAAATTACTCATAGATTTCAGAAACTTTCTACAGGTTCTGTTCAAAGAAACAGTGTAACTTTTCCAATTTCTCAACTTGAGACTGGCTATAGTTGATTATAGCATCTCAATGAAGAGGAGACAAAATCAAATTTTTCAAACCAGATTAAGGTTTATTATGGGTAATAATATTTAGATATTTAGATAGAAAAATAGTAAGATTTTACACAATATGAATAAAGTTTTACGTATATAAATTTTTCAGCAAAAATTCAACCTATTTGAAGATAGTAATAGTATTTCGGTAAAATTTTTAAACATTCTTTTAAAATTGAAGATGAAGGGAAATGTATTCAAGGAAACAGTGTTTACTTTTGGGAATTTCTGAATTTCAGATTTACTATAAAATGTTACAGCAAAAGAACATTTTTCAAGCCAAGTTATAATTCGTTAGGTTTAGTAACATTTAAAAATAAAAATTGGTAGATACGAAATAGTCTGGATAAAGTTATAGAAAAAGTATACATTTTTAAATTGAAGTAAAACTTTACGAATTTTGTTATACATTTGGGGAATTTTCTAAAGATTTCTTTAAAATGCAAGACCTAGGGAGTTTAGTTTAAGGAAAACGTGTTTACTTTTGCGAATTTCTCAAGTTGAGACTTGCTATAATATTTTATAGCATCTTAAATAAGAGGAGATAAATTAAAACTTCTGAAACAAAATTGAAGTTTATTATGTTTAATAGGATTCAGAGCTAAAAATTCCGAGATTTAGAATGATAATCATAAAGTTATTGTATTATATGAATTTAAACTAAAGTACAACATGAAGAAAATAATCATATTTTTGAGGATTGTTTCTAAAGACTAATTGTAAAGTGATGATCTGGGGAGTTGAGTTCGAGGAAAAAGCGTTTAGCATTGTCAATTTCTCAAGTTGAGACTTGCTATAATTTGTTATAGCATCTCAAATAAAAGGGCATAAATGTAAACTTTTGACACCAAATTAATGTATAAACATTTATAAATAAAAATTCTGAGATTTAAAATATTACTGATGAAGTAAAGGGTTTTTCAACAGAGATGCTACAAAAGTAAATCGATAGGGACAGCAAACGACGCCATATTTTTTCCCGCTCTTTTGATATTTCTCTTCAGTAAGGTTTGCCATTTCATCATGGAAAGATATACGAGCCAACAACGAGTCGAAATTATTAAAATTTACTACCGAAAATTGGAGTCAGTGGCCTCAACTTTAAGAGCGCTACGTCCAATTTATGGTCGGCTCATTTCTGGCTAAATGGCTTCGTCAATAAGCAAAATATGCGTTATTGGTCAGACAGCAATCCACACGTAATCCATCATTGCATCCAGAAAAAATTACGGTTTGGTGCGGTTTATGGGCCGGCGGCGTCATTGGGCCGTACTTCTTCCGTGATGATCAAAACCGGCACATTACTGTGAATGCGAATCGCTACCGTTCAATGATAACTGAATATTTTTGGCCCCAATTGGATAATATGGACTTGGAGGACATGTGGTTCCAACAGGACGGCGCCACAAGCCACACAGCGAAAGCCACAATCAATTTATTGGAAGTTTGGTGAACGTGTTATCTCACGAAATGGCCCAGTCGATTGGCCGCCTCGGTCGTGCGATTTGACGCCGTTAGATTATTTCCTGTGGGGCTACGTCAAGTCTATGGTCTATGCCAACAAGCCAGCGACGATTGATGAATTTCGTACGAATATCGAACGTGAAATTGCAGCAGTATCGTCCGATTTATGCTTGAAAACCGTCGAAATTGGGTTCAGCGTCTGGACTTCTACAAGCGTGTCCGTGGTGGCCATGCAAAAGACATCGAGTTCCATACATAATGGCATCGAACGTACTTTCACAGGAATACAGAATTTCATTGGTATCTAAAACCGGTTTTGTTTTATTTAAAAAAACTTTTGTAGCTCTCTTATTGAAAAAGCCTTTATTTGCATTTTTAAACTTCAAGAAAATAATCATATAAGTATACATATTTGTAAAAGTTTTCTGAAGATTTGTTAAAAATTAAAAATTTATGACAAGTGTTTACTTTTACGAATTTCTCAGTGTTAGACGTGCTGTAAAATTATATAAAATTGTATAAAAGCAGAAAACAGAAGTTTTGTAACTTTAAACTTGCATAATGACACTATATTGCCATAATCCAAGCGACGTGGCTTTTCGATCGGTAAAACTCGATGCGTTAATTGAATTTTAACACAAAAAATTGTTTTTATTCTGAAAATAACACTTTCAAATTAGCTGAAATTAACAATGATGTTTAGCATATTTGGTTTTTGACCAATGTGTTTATAAAATTGCAAATCATCAATTTTCGAAACTTGAAAGTTGCTATAATTTTTATAGCAACTCAAACACACGATGCTGCTGTAAATTTTTTTTGTGGATTCTCCACAGTACATGTATAAGCATGGTAGATTTGTACAACTTCTTCACTTTAAACTGGTTCTGGAAGAAAATAATTGAATAAATGCTTACAAAATCATATTTTCGTTATTTCTTTTAAATATTTTAAAAATGGTTACGCTTTGAATGCGGTTTGTAGCGATTCCGATCGGTATTAGTATAAAAATTGTTTTAAAATATAAGTTTTCTTAACTCGAGATTTGCTATAACTCGTGTAACAACTGCAATGTAAACAGGTAATGATCAAACTAACAAGGATAACGCACCACACTTGTGTAAATAAGATAAGTAACATTAACATTTTTTAACTTAAATGCAAACAAATGCTTTTACGTAGTTTTCTCTTTCAATCAAATCTATTTTCTGCATATTTTTATTAATAGCTTTATAACAATACTATTACAGTATTGATTATCGTAACTTGAGATTTGCCATAATTTTTATAGCAACTCAAACAAAGCAAGATAATACAAAAATTTTCAAAGATAATACACCATACATGTTTATGCATAACGAACGTATAACATTTGCGTACCTAAAGCTACTATGTAGTGATAATAATTGCTTTAAGGTAGGTTACTTATACTATTATGATGATATTATGGTTATCTGAGTACAACTTTCACGAAATCAGTTTAAAAACAAAAAGTGTCGGTTTGAGGCAATCAGATGGGAAGATAGAATAACCAATATTGGCAAGGATAACACGCAATACTTGTATCATTTCTCAACTCAACTATATTATATACATATATGTAACTTGTTATCCTGAATACACTAAAAATAATTGTATTAATGTAACTTATATATAAAATAAAATTTATCTTATGGCGGCTCTGATCAATAGGATTATGGAATACACTTTAAAACACGAATGTTAGTAAGTTGAGATTTGCTATAATGTTTATAGTAACTTAAACAAAAGAAGCTACGACCAAAATTCTTAAGCATAATACACAATACATGTATTGGCATGAAAAATACGTACCATATTTTAACCTTAAACTACTTCAGAATAAAAAAATAATTGATTTAAGGCAGACCAACATTTTTTTTTACATTCAGAAGATGTCGTGTTTTTTTTTGAATTATGATATTTTTGTGTAACAAAACACTTGCAATTAGTTACACTCCTTGATTTTGTATAAGCCTTCTTGCCCGAAAAACACTTCTCAATTTATATCTCTCTCTCTCTCATTGAGAGAAAAAAATTATTTCTGGCAAAATTAATAAAATAACAATGAAAGCAATATATCTATCTAATATCACATGCCAACAGTCTATGTTGAAGTACTTTTATCCTTGTCAACACCCCAAAATAAAAGATACCTTTCCATGGCATATGTAGCAAAGCATAGAAGAATCACACACTTACACAAACATCAAGAATATCAACCAAAAAAAAAAATCTGTTAAAAATGTACAACAACCACGGCAAAACAATAATTTAAAGAATGTACTGTATAGCTGCCAGCAACAACAACAATGAAAATTACAATAACATACCAAAGTAATTGCAAAATAATACATGATAAGAAAGGAAAAAGAAAGTAAATCAACAAGGATTCTTTTTTGCTGCCACTTCCACGCAGTTTTAGATTAAAAGGACTCCACGGCGCACAGAGAATTGCAAAACGCAAGAATTTGCTAAAGTGAAAATGAATGGTTGGTTTAAACACACAAAAACCTACAAAACGGAAGTATATAACATTATGACGTAAATGTGCCAAAAAATAAAAAGAAAAACCAACGTTATATGTGAAACAAGGGAGCTGTTAAGGACATGAAAGGATCACAAGTTGTTGGGTGGGGGAGAGGGAATATAAGATAAGGCATGTGTACATTTTTGTTGCTGTTGCTGCTGTAAAGCTAATAATAAATAAACTTGGGAGTTTTTAAAACAAACATCAACAAAAGAAAAAAGATTAAAAATTTCCTTTAAAAAACATTGCTCGGGAGCAGGCGAAACATTGCAGGAACGAGGAGGAAAAGATTTAGCTTAGCTTTTTAGCGATTTCAATTATGATATGTTTCAGGATCAAACATACATAAATTATAATGGTGTTATAAGCTTCAATAAACGATTATGATGAGATTGTATACCGTGAGCTGGAATGTAATTAAAATAATTTGTAATAAAGGTTTTAAGAAATGTAAATGCTGAAAATCAAATTTATTAAAGTCTAAGGCATTAAGAAACCGTTTTTCTTGAATTTTAATATTTAATTATGTGTGATTATGGCATCGTGTGATAATTTTGCTAAGGAACATTTTCAATATCTCTACTGGTTTGAGTTGCTATAAAAATTATAGCAAGTCTCAACTTGCTTGTTTGGCTCAATTTTAAGTGGGAACATATCAAGTTATTTAAATGGTGTGTAGTAGATTGACTAAATTGTATTGCTATTAAAGTTAAAGTAAAATTTAAACGGTTTTTTGAAGCAACCAGTAAAATGAAGTATTACTTTCAACTTTTGCAATTTACTTACTTTAAAATATTGAAATTAAGCTAACAATTGCTTTAAATTAGTTTATATATAAACTAAAGTTGATGATATAGCTCCTTAAATTGATAAAATTATAAAACAAGGTTTACACCCTTGACGTTGTTATATCGACATTTGCCATAATTTTTATAGAAACTCAAGTGGACCAGGATATTCATATAATAGCTATGCATTTCATACAATACATGTATTGCCATTATCAATATATGCAATATCTTTACATAAATGTACTCGAAAATCCCGGTATTCGAAATTACGTGATATTAAGAACCCTTATTAGTTTTTCCATTCTAATGTTTACTTAAAGTCTTTTGACACTAAAAAGTGTAGTTTCGGCCTTTTGCATTTTAGGTGACGATAAATATCTTTGAATGATAAATTTATAAAATTCCTTAATCTTAAACTAATCTACGATAAATATTATAGAAATAATAATAAAAATACAGAATTAATTTAATATTCCCTTGCAAGATTATAAAATGGGCACATACATAGCTATTTAGTATTATAGCTACTTTCAGGAAAAAGATTAAAAAAGTGGGGTTGCAGATCAATTGTCTCTACTTCAGATTTGCTATAAAGTTTATAGCAACTCAAACCAATCAATGAAGTTCAAATTTTCTTCAAGATTTTGCAGAACACATGTTTTAGCATGACAAATGTATATAATTGTATATACTAAAACAACATTAGGATGAAACTAATTCAAAATAATATGAAACTCCATAATATATTCATAATGTACTTCAAAGTTTACAAAATTCAGGCGCATCTATTTATTATTCCGGGTTCTTTTATCAAAACGATTTTAAAAAGTTGTTAAGATTATCAATTTCCTAAACTTGAGACTTGCTATAATTTTTATAGCAACTCAAACTAAGCAAGCTAGCGTAAAATTTCTTCATGATTCCGCACGAGGCAGGTATTATCATGATAGATATGTATAATTTGCTAACATAAAACAACGCTACTATGAAAATAATTAAAATAATCTTAAAGTAATGTTTACAATATGGTCTATGGTCATCTTTTTTTGTAACTGCGAAACTGTTGATTACATTGAACAAATAGTATAGGAATAGATTAAAGGTATTATAATTCTACATATTTCTAAATCTATTTGGACAAAGTCAGACTCGTCGTTCTCGAGTAACCATTTTTAAGGTACAAAGTGGTCTTTATGAGCTATTTAGGGTGACTATACACTTTAAGATTGTATTAATATGTTCACAAAAGGTGTTCAGCTTTACCATAACCACAATTTAGCCAAATATTGTGAGTGAGTCTCTTGAAGTTATGATGAAAAAAGTGGAAAAAATCTGAAATTTGGAAATTCCGAGAATTGGTAAAAACTATTTTTTTTTTAAAATGTGACTTGAACCAGACACTTGCCTCTACACGATACAATTCACTAGAACTTTGATAAAAATGTTCCAGGCCAAAAACTACAACAGTGTAATTCTCAATATACTTAAAGAGTTCATTTAATAAATCTATATAATAATGACCAAATTATTTAATATAAGTATATATAGTTTTTTAATTCATATTTTAATTAACATTTGTGACAATATTTAGTTAAATAAACTTAATTTTGCTTGTATTTGCTACAATTTAATTTGCTTTAACAATTATAGCAACTTGTAAAGCTATGAATTTATTGGTTAATTTGTAACATCATTTGTCACCCCTTCTACCTACAGTCGACAAAATTTACTACACTGCTATTAATTTTATGGTCGACTGTCGTAAAATGTTAATAATAGTATGAATGGTGCTGTGCTGCCGCTGTCAACTAAATTGCAGGTTCATTATTATAGGTGGGGATAAACAAAAAATTGTATTAAGTTACAATAAATAACAATATAGGTGACAAATCACTTAATATAAACCACAAATATAAAATTGTACGATACTAAAGCTATGGACGGACGGACGGAGGATGTATGTACGTTTGTCTGTTTGCAGTATTTGTATGACCGTGTTGTGTGTAGAGGAGAGTATCTATAACCGAGGTGAGTTTATGATAGCTGGGCAAACAACATATCGTAAATCTCAACTAAATGTCAGTGAAACTATCACAACACAACTGGCAATCTAGATTCAGAACCTCCACCACCAAACAACTCAACCCATGTCTTTACGTTTACACGCAAAACACTCGATATAGGATTTTTATGGCATATTCATATAACCGGGTACTCTGAGTATTTGCTTGACAGTCAGTGGTTGGGTTATACATATTTACAATTGTCAATAAATTTATGTGTAATATTTATTGTTGCCGGGTTTTGTTTACAACATTTTATACCATTTTGAATAAACAATAGACGAGTTCATAAAATAAAAAAATTTACCACAAAAAACACAATTGAGATAATAAAATATTTATAACAATTACACCATATTGTGAAGAGCAACGGGAATTGATTAAAATCGCTTGTTCTTATTTGCCTGCGCTTTAATCGTAATTAAAAAAAAAAAACACATGTTCTAACAATTAGGCCCCAGCGACCCCACTCCAGGGCAGGATTACCTAAGGTTTAATTTAATCAACTTTGATGTAAAGAAACTAACATCTTCGATTCTTTGTAATTTGTCTAAAGACAGTGTTGCCTTTCAATAAGAGATTGGGATTGCTGGGAAGTTCTCCAGGGAAGGAAAGGTTTTTGGTGGTACCTTAAGGTTGATGAAGGTGGTTGGTTGATGTGTAGTGAGGGGTGAAATTCCAATTTTGTGGCATGTGCCAAATCCACGAGGGCACATTGGTTTGTAAGCAACAAAAATTAAACGAAGCGCATACATGGTTTTACAATTCTATGAACCAAAAATGTACAATAATAAAACAAACTGCTGTAATGTTTAAGAAAATTTCTTTAAAACTTTAATTTTTGAAACTTGAGGTTTGCTATAATTTTTATAGCAACTCATACGGTAGAAGATTTTAAATTGTTTTACACGGATTATACACAATACATGTTTTAATATGACATATATAAATAATTTCATAGCCCTTAACTGCTTTACGGTGAAAATAATTGAAATCGTCAAAAAAACTTGTATTTCAAAAATTTGTTAAAAAGAATTTAAAAATTTCTAAAATGTTTTTTTTGTTACTTTTACACCTATATTTTATGCTGATTTTATTATTACTTTCATCCAAATTTTACCAAAAATTGCTTTAAAACATCGGTTTTTTTAACTTGACATTTGCTATATTTTGTATAGGAAGCCATATCAAGCGAGATACCACACACATTTTAAGAGTTTGTGCACAATACATGTATTTGCATCATATTTATAAACTAATTCATAATCCTAAACTACCTTAAGATGACAATAATTTAAATAATGTAAGAAGTATATTATATTTCCATATATTTATTCAACAATCCAAAAGCTTCGCGGTGTTTGAATTATTAAAATTTTAAAAAGTTATGTTAATAAAAAAGAATCATATACACACTAAAAAAACTGCCCCAGCAACATATTAAAGGAACCATGTACATGTTTGCAAGCATTATTATCATGAATTGAAAATTGCTGCTTTTTTGTTTTCAGTACTTTTCAACAATCAACGCCAGATTGGGTCACAAAAACTTATATTATAACCTACCAATCATTGTGTTTCAAACATGTAATATTGAATAGCAAACACAATTTGTTTGGACACAAGTATAACATATTTGCGACATGCTATAATCACATTCAAAGGTCAAGGTCAACTTTTTCACCTCTTTTTGTAGAACTTGGGGTCGTATTTCGGTTAAAACTGAGAACAAATTTTAGAGTTTTGTTTTACCATTAGTAAAAAGTGCGTTTAATATTTTGAAGATTAAACTAAAATAATCTACAGTTTTACACCGATCCAGAATGAAAATTTTGCGCAAAACCTTATCATGGTTGAAATGTCGGCATCACTTAGCTGGAAAACTACAGGTACTACGGCTTTCCTGCGTTTGCACATCTTCTACTCATTTAAATCTGTACTCCCTTTTCTTTGCACTTTTGTACACCTATTAACCACTGTGCAGGATTGAGCAGACGCCACCGTTTCCTCTCTCTAATAGCTTCTAATGGAAAAGGTTCTGCGTGTCAGTGTATATTTCGTGTAAGCGTGTTTTCGTGCGTATCTCTGTATGTTGACGAGTATCTCGAACTGAAAATCTAATGAAATAGAAAACATGAGAACGAACCCTAGCTGGTTCTGGCTAACTGCTTGATTGCTACCAAAAGTAATCAATCATTGTCAATTCTGTCAATGCTCCGAAAAAAAGTTGTATATATTTCATGGTAGATTCCAAAATGAAAAACATCGGTAACATTCGGGCTATAAATAAAAACAACAACAATACCAACACTAGTAGCCCAGTAGCATATCGAAAATTACAAATCCATTGTTTTCCAAGGCAAACAATTGATTTGATACGTATGTATGTGTGTACTCTACTTTACTGCCTTTCAATTGAGGGTGTTATAAAGTGTTCATTGATTACGGTGATTATAGAGATTGTGTCTTATATGGTGTGGACCCATACCCACATGGGTATGACCCCTTTTTGTTAAAGCCCATTAAAGTACGAGAACTAAGGTGTATGAATACCACAAGGTAGTAAATATAATAACATGTAGCAGGGAGGTGAGTTGGCTGTCATTTAAGGAAAACATATTAAAATTCCATTAGCTAAAACAAAAAAATTACACAGTTTTCCTTGAAAATATTAAGATAATAGGTAAACTCCAGTTTCATTAAATTAAAGGGGGTTTATCATTTAGAACTGGTGATAAATATTTCAAATTTCCATAAACTAGAACTTGCTATAATTTTTATAGCAACTCAAACTAAGCGAGATTTTACAAAAACTCTTGTTTATGAAAAAAATAGCAACTAATTACGTTAGCGTACGTTTGCGTCATTACAAAGCGTACATAGCTCTGTATTTAGTAAAAGAAGAAAAACAATCGAACTGGCTGGCCACGAAAAATTGACTTTTTACAACAAACGGGTTTCTTTATTTACTGTAAAAGAAAAAAACTACAATATTGGTTCGTTTAAACAAAGGAAATTACTATTACGATAAATATTTTCTGGTTGCAGTAAAATAATCAAACCGGCGATTTAGTGGAAAACAAAAACAAATATTTCTGTGAAAAAATAAATGTTTGTGGAAAAAATAAATATGTTTGTGGTAAAAATAAATATCTTTGTAGCAAAAATAAATATTTTTGTGGCAAAAATAAATAGTTTTGTAGTAAAAATAAATATTTTTGTGGCAAACACAAATATTTTTGTGACAATGTACATATTTTTTCATTAAACGTGTTTCAAACGTTTTTTATTTGGATGTAACTACTGTCTTCGTCAGCGTAGATCTTTGGTAAATTCATTATAATTAATTCATCAAATTCTATGCTGAAAATGTCTTCTTGGTAAATATTACAAAATCCGTAATATATTCTATGACCTCCTTTGTCAATTTCCAGTTAAAGAAACAATTCATTGAGTCTATGAAATATTTTCATATATTCTTTGAATCTATGAAATTTCTTATAATATGAGGGCAGTTTGACAACTCCTTGACTTTTGCAATAAAATAAATTTTGTTCAGCAAAAATCGTTTTATTTCTCAAGGGAGTCTCTTTTTAGCTTGATACATTTAGTTCATTGGTTTTCCAATTGTTGTTATTCCTTCCAAACATTAGGGGCGTTTGTTTCAGTGATGATTTCTTTATTCGTCCCAAATTTCTTAATACCGAGCCATTTCTGCAGATTTGGAAATAGAAAGTATTTACTAGGGAGCTAAACCTGGAGAAGAATATGTCGGATGAGGTTGCAAGTCGTAGCTCAATTTCTAGAGTACTACCACGACGGTTACACACCTGTGCGCCGGAGCGTTGTCATGGTGGTCATGGCGGAACTGTACTTTGTTCTTCGCCAAATACTCTCGTTTTTGCTTCAAATCAATTTCGAATCCGTTCAACAGCTGTGAATAATATTCGTGGGTGAACGTTTTATCCACGCATTCCAAAAACTGACGGCTTGACCTCGTTGACCCACAGAGCCACCTTGGCCTGCTTTGCTGCACGTTCTCCCGTATAAGTTCACTGCCTTAACTGTTCCTTAGTCTGTGGTATGTTGTGATGGATCCATGTTTCGTCCACGGTTAAGAAACGACGCAAAATCTCCTTCAGATTGTGGTTGAGCATCGCCAAACCCTTCTTTGAAGTGTTCACACGGCGGCGCTTATAGTCGAGTGTTAGAAATCGCGGCACCCATCTTGCAGATAGCTTTTTCATATCCAAATATTCTTGTAAAATGTGGTGTATCCGCTCAATTGAAATACCTTCAGCCTCAGCTTTCATTCTCCAATATCATTCCATGGATTTCATCGACGATTTCAGGCGAAGCTCCCTAGCTTAACTTTGTCCAATTTTCCATAATTTTTCAGCATATCAGTTTTACACCAAGTGTCATAATATTACTCCTGGTGGCCCCTGAATTTCAAAAAAGGAAAACAATTTTCTCTAATGATATATGTCCACGGTTAAGAAACGACGCAAAATCTCCTTCAGATTGTGGTTGAGCATCGCCAAACCCTTCTTTGAAGTGTTCACACGGCGGCGCTTATAGTCGAGTGTTAGAAATCGCGGCACCCATCTTGCAGATAGCTTTTTCATATCCAAATATTCTTGTAAAATGTGGTGTATCCGCTCAATTGAAATACCTTCAGCCTCAGCTTTCATTCTCCAATATCATTCCATGGATTTCATCGACGATTTCAGGCGAAGCTCCCTAGCTTAACTTTGTCCAATTTTCCATAATTTTTCAGCATATCAGTTTTACACCAAGTGTCATAATATTACTCCTGGTGGCCCCTGAATTTCAAAAAAGGAAAACAATTTTCTCTAATGATATATGTAACGAAGTATTTAAATGCAATGAGAATTCTTTAATATATAATTATTCGAAAACTACTGCTGGCAATCAAACACAAGACACCGAATATGAACATTTTGCATTCAATGAATAAAATTTAAGAAACTTTTTTAAGAATACATATATTTCGTAAATTCGTAAAGTTGTGCGAAATGTTATCATAGTTACGAAAAACTTCGTAAGAGTAAAGACGAATTTTCAGTGAAGATGCTTCAATGTTTGCATCGAACTACTCATCACATTAATGAAAATTCCTTTATGGATACGCTCGAAGAATTCTAAGCTTTAACATTGGAAAACTTTTATACAACTTATTTGTTTCTTGTCAATCAACTCGTCGTTTCTTTAGGGTTCCAATGTTGGTGTTTGGTATTTTTGAAGAATATGTATAGACGAATTCTCATTAACGTAATGATTATTTCGATCCATATAGTCTTGTTGGACATGGCTTATCAATAACATCTGATGATGAAGATCGTACCATGATCCAGAAGAGCTTTACACTCATAAAACTGATTGTTTGTAAATAGATTGTAGCAACCGTAAATTCTGCTGCTGCCACCAAATTGCAGTATCCATAATCAAATTGAGACTGTTAGGACTGGATGTAGTCCCCACAACTAAAATTTGGTTGCAGAGACAACCCCTTATACGACAACCCCTTATACGGTTGTGACAACCCCTTATACGGTTGTGACAACCCCTTATACGGTTGTGACAACCCCTTATACGGTTGTGACAACCCCTTATACGGTTGTGACAACTTCCAAGTTGTTTGTGATGACATCGAATGTGGTTGTGACAACCTGTAAATTCGGTTACGGCTAAATCGGTTATTTTTTCTGTTAATTAATTACTCGATAGTGTCGCCATCACTGAGCGAAGTGACCGTCGTCGAAAGAAATGTAAGGTGGTCAGGGCAGGGATCCAACCCTCGTTCTCACGTATTAGACCATAACACCACTGACGGGATGTAATGGGAAACCATTAAATGAAAACGAGCTAGAGAACATTTTTTAAAATTTATTTAAAATATTACAATTTTATTAAGTTTATTCAAATGTATAAGACAAATAGAATATAAAATTAAAATTAAAAGAAACAACTAACACCAATAATAACGATTTATAAATTTTTAAAATCAGTTTTAAATTACAATTGCAATAAATTTAAAAACTCCAAACTTGTCAAACTTTAGACTGTCAGCGTCAAAGATTTTGCCAAAAAGTCGTTGGTTTTACATTCATCCTCCATTGTGGGCAAACACGTCAGTCATTTTTGAATATTTTATTTAAACCAAAATCGGAATGAACATCAAAATCTGTAAGTTACATGACAAGTCTGAAGCCAGAACCAGTTCGCGGAATATGAGTCAAAGATTACTCAGACTTTAGGGATTTCTTAAAAATTACAGAAATTGTTTGTTTTGTGTACCGCCATATTATTGTTTTTATAAAAATAGTACTAGTTTAACCTCAATATTTCTGTCAGGACATGTGAATCCTTCCTCGTACATATATTTCATGTACATTTCTTACCCAAACGAGATGTTGAAAACAAATCATCACGCTTTTAAAAATAGCCACAAATCCTCCTTATTTCCAGTGACAACCCGCGAGGATGTGACACATTGCCAGATACCAGCAACGAAACTTGTTCTAATCCATCAAATTGTATAACGAATCTCCCCCATAATTTCATCGAACATTTTTTGATTGATCGAAATGCATTTATATCCAACAAAGTCTGTTGTTGAGCAGGAAAATGATTTTAAAACATTTTTAATTGTAAGAGGAGCGAGAAGAGAGGATGGAGGATTTGAAACAAAACACATATGTTTTACACCTAATTTAATTAGTAAACTCCAAGTGGGGAAAATTGAGTACCCTAATGGCCTGAAATTTAATTGATTAATTAAATTGTCAGTTGTTTCTATGTTTGTTTGTTTTTTTTTTCTGACGGAATATAAATGCATAAAATGTGTTTGCAACAAAATTAAATTATCTTTGGAAATGAGCAACAATGAGGTGACAATATTTTTCTATTGTTGTTAAGTGTGAAGATTATTCTTTGTCTAACACAAGTGTTGCCAACGCGCGCCGTACCATCCTCCGTATATAAAGTACCCCAAATCGAGGCTGTGGTTCAGTCAGCATCATCATCATCGTCGACTTCATCTTCATAATCCTCATGTTCATTGTCCCCATCTGCAGCATCATACGAACCTTTGTCACCATTTGATGCTTTGGAAAAAGATGCTGCTGCTAAAGAAATGGCTGAATCGACATATAAAGTGCAAACCAACATTGGGGAAAAAGTAGCACCTGCTTCATATTTGTCCCTTAGCTTCTTTGTTCCTTTTTGCTTTCTCCGTTTCAATATTTAACTTCCGTTCAGTTTCGCCATCCATTTGTATAATTTTTTTACTGACTCTTTTAGTGGCTGATTTCAAACAGAAGGTGCTTTCACCTCTACTTATACTTGAGTTTGGTGTTGACAACTGAGGAAGTTTTTTGTCCCCCGCTATTCGTCATTTTTCCCGACAATTCTTTATGGGTTGACATTTAAACTTGACACATTCCTAGTGTTTTGCCAAGCTTTGATTTAGTTCTTCTTTTTTGTAAGGATTATAACGAGTTTCCCTTTTTTTAATTTATCTTAAAAGCAAATTTCAGAATTTTTTCTCAATTCTCTTTTTCTTCTTGTACTCAGCACATTTTTTTCATTCTCCTTTTTGGGTTATTTTTGGAAGATATCAGGACATTGCAGTTAAGTATTCAAACGTCCAATGTTGTCGTCTTTTCATTTGACACTTGACATATGAGTTTTGGCTGGCAGTTTTTTCATGCTCTCTCTCTGTCTACCATTCGCAGTTGTGGAGTTTTATATGGAAATGTCCACTCCTTCCGCACATTAAGCAACACCAAGCATTGTATAAGATTGTCTCTTAATTCGTAGGGTTGACTTGATACTCTGACTTGCCATATCAGCGGTAATGGTGGCGATGTCGTTTCCATTCAAACTCGTACTTAAGTGTAATTTAGTTTGCGTTGTTTTTGGGTAGTGTGGGGAGGAGTTGGTTTATTTTTAGTACAACTTAATCATTGGTGATTAATTAGTTAAATGACTTTGGCATAGAGATAGACCGCGCCGAGAGATCATACACTTAAGCAGCGTAAATATATTACAGTTGAAAAGTTTTATATTTTATCTTAGATTATCTAAGACAGTTTAATAATGAAATAATTACTCGACAAAGTAACAGTTACACATAATACACTTTGATTTCACCAACTAATTAAACTGTAGGCCTTTAAATAACACGATTAAATCTAATTAGCTTATGGCATGCCTATTATTTATATAAATTTTGTAGTTAGTTTTCGTTTTGCGCCAAAACTTTTGGAATATCTTTAACCGTTTGGGTTGCTATAAAATTTTATAGCAAGTCCCAAGTTAAAGGAATGCAACTATAAGTTATATTTTTGTAAAAGCAAGGGAGAACGGAAATGTAATATAATAAAATCTACACGATTTAAATGTATTTTATTCAAAAAATTAATGGAAAAGTAAAAGTAAATCTTGATTTTATTTCAAAACAAAACAAAAGAGTTACAATTAGTAAATACTACTAAAAACTCAAAGTATAAAAGTTAATTTCATTTTATTTAACTTACATTTTAAGTTTTGCCTTAAAAAATTAGAATATCTTAAACCGTTTGAGATGCTATAAAGTTTTATAGCAAATCTGAAGTTAAGGAAAATCAATGCAAATATACATTTTTGTAAAAGCAATGATGGGGGAAAATAATATAAAACATATATATGAGTTAAATGTGGCTTAACGAAAATATTAATACATTGGTAAAAGTTAATTGAGATTTTATGTGAAAGCGAATGAAAGTTAAAACCAAGTTATACTTAGTAAAAAATATTAATAAATTTAATTTGTAAAGATTCTTTCCACTTTATTTAACTTAAATTTTATAGTTTAACTTAAAACATTGGAATATCTTCAACCGTTTGGGATGCTATAACAGTTTATAGTAAGTCTCAAGTTAAAGGAATGCGAATAAAATTTACATTTTAAACGTAAAAAAATCTAAACGAGATACATGTGTCAGTCAAAATATTAATAAAATAGTAGATTTAGATTTAGATTTTTAGATTTAATTTCAAAATAAAAAGAAGCTATTGTTGTTATTGTTGGTAAAAACTCAAATTATAAGAATGCATTTCTTTTTATTTAGCTTAAATTTTATAATTTAACTTAAGAAATTATAATATCGTTAATCTTCTGGGATGCTATAAAAATGTATAGCAAGTCTCAAGTTAAAGCAACGCAAATAAAATTTATATTCCTGTGATGGCAATTATGAGGAGGAAAATAAAATAATAAACTCTAAATGATTTACAGATTTATTTCAATCAAAAAATAAACGAAAAAGTAAAAGTACTTTGAAAAAAAAAATATTGGGAAATACAACCCAATAAACAGCTAAAATAAGTAAATAGTAAATTTATGTTGAAGCTGTCCAAGAACTGTGAAGAATATTCGCCGGTGAAGGTTTCACCCACTTCAAGGTAATCAATAATACCGCATGCATTCCAAAACACTGTCGCCATAACCTTGTTGGCCGACAGACACACCTTGGCCTTCTTTGGTACACCTTCCACCTGGAGAAGTCCACTGCTTTAACTGTGCTTTAGTCTCTTGCGTTTTGTGATAGATCTATGTTTCGTCCACGGTTTGACATTGAGCATGCTAAATACTACTTTGAAATAGTCACACGGTCGAGCTTATGGTCGACTGTGAGTAAACGCAGCACCCTTCGCGCGGATAGCCTTTTCATGTCCAAATATTCATGTAAAATGTGACGTACCGCTCAGATGAGATGCAAACAGTCTTAGTCACCTTACTAACTATCATTCTCCTATCTGTCAATATCACACCATGGATTATACCGAGGATTTCTGGCGCGACGATTTCTTTTGGGCGGGCTGAACGTTCGGCATCACATGTGCTGATACGACCACAACGAGATTCAGTATACCATTTTGTAATCACTGAAATTTATGGTGCAGAATTTCCTTAGAAATTGTCGCGCCGTTTCTTGGTATTGGTGATGGGGGTTTTACGCAAAAAATAGAACACACAAAATTCACATTTTTACATTTTCGTCGAAATTCACGACGTTGTCTGCTTTAATGGGTTTTAAAACCAAAACCGAAATGTTACAGCTTGCTTGAAAATATGCAGTAATCTATTAACAGATGGTAACTGACAGAAGCGGTGTTGGTTTTTTAATTAACTATGTCAAAGCTTGTGTGGCCGTCGGTGGTGCAATGGTCTTATGCGCGGCTCTTGTGTACAATATCGTGTATTCGATCCCTGCTCTGACCTCATTACATTTCTTTCGAAGACCTTCACCTCGCTTATCGAAGGTAACACTATCGAGTATTTAGCCATGAAAAGGCCCTCAAAATATCGTTCGGAACCGGTGTAAAACTGCAGGTCCCAATCAGTGAGTGTAAATCGATCACCCGAACAACTCACTGGTTGTGAGAAGCTCTCCTTCATGGGATGTAATGGACAGTTGTATACCGGTTCCAGTTGTATACCGGTTGCAAACGGTATTTTGAGAAGATATTTCATGGCCAAATACTCGATAGTGTCGCCGTCAGTAAGCGAGGCATCGGACCCACGGTCTCATGTACTAGAGCCGCGCGCACTACCTCTACTACAAACAAATTTCTTTGCGATATTTATGAAACATTCTGCATTAAAATTTCTTCATTAGCTCTATGAAGTTTTTCATACAAATAATACAAACTGAAAAATCTGTATTTTTTGTTGTTTGGTATGCAAATATAACGTGTTTGTAGCTTGTTGCAAATATACTATACTTGTGCTCAAACACATTGTGTTTGCTATTCAATATAACTTGTTCGATACACAATGAGTAATAGGCTACAATTTATATATTTGAGACCCAAATGTGACACTTCTTTTTGTTGAAAACCGTTAAAAACAAAAACGAGGCAGATAACAAAGATACAAGGCAGCAGATCTTCAATTCATGGAAACAATGCTTGCAAACATGTACAAGTTTCTCTTTTCTTTCTTGCTGGGGCCATTATTTTTTAGCGTGTTGATAGTAAGAAAAACGTTCATAAACGGTAGAAATTTACGAAACATATTCACAAAAAAAAGTTTTATGAAATATTATTCATTAAATGAATGGAACAAAATGGAATTATTTTTCGAGCAATTGTTTACTAAAGAATTCTCATTGTAAAGGGTTATCCATTTTGCGGTTTCAAAAGTAAACGTAAATAAAAGACATACTATAAAATAATTTTTTTCATGATATTTCTTTTTTGTTATAAAGTTTGAACGTTGACATTATGTGTGAAACACTACATCATTCAAATGACCACTTTTGAGGTAATTTTTGACACATATTGGGCGGTATCTCAGCCATAACTTGCCGAATGTTGGTTCTTAAGTGCTCAAGAGTTAAAGGTTTATCTGCATAAACACGGTCTTTCGCGTAGCCCCACAAAAAAAAGTCTAATGGTGTCAAATCGCATGATCTTGGTGGCCAGTTGATATAGCCACGACGAGAAATTACGCGGCCAGGAAATGTCTCTTGCAATAAAGCCATATTCGCTCAAGTTATGTGGCATGTGGCACCGTCTTGTTGAAACCACATATTCTCCAAGTCGTATTCATCAATAGCAGGCAAAATAAAGTCGGTTATCATATGACCATAACGCTCCGAATTGACGGTGACAGTCGTTCCATCGTCGTTTTCGAAGAAGTAAGGTCCAATCACACCTTCGGACCAAAGAGCGCACCAAACAGTGACTTTTTCTGGATGTAATGGCCTCTCTTCAATTACTTGAGGATTCTCTGAACCCCAAATACGACAATTTTGTTTATTAACATACCCATCGAGTGAGAAATGTGCTTCATCGCTGAAGAAAATTTTGTTCAAAAAATCGCCGTACACCGCCTGTTGTTCAAGCACCCCTTCCACGTATCTACGACGTTGTGAATGGTCAGCTGGCTGTGTGAGCTGGACTTTATATGGATGTAGGTGTAGATCCAAATGCAAAATACGCCATAATGTGCCGTAAGACAGTCCTAATTCCTGAGACCGGGTCTTCCTTCGGCAACACTTTCACTTACAGCAGCGATATTTTCAGCGGAACGACCGAACGATGATGCACAGGCCTTACAATCTCTGTAACCGCTCCAGTCGCTTCAAATTTCTTCACAAGTTTGCCAATTGCTTGCGTAGTTGGACGATTATGTAAACCATAATCTCCTCTTATAGCACGATATGTGGCTGTGCCAGAATCACCATTTTTCAGACTTTCAACTGAAAATAAAAAAAATTGGTTTAACAACTTAGTTCAACAGATGTCGAATTCCAGCCCTATACTTTCATAGATATTGTGAACAAATTTCATAGATTTAATTTCATAGAATCTATGAAAACATTTCATCGCTCCTATGAAATGTTTGTTTGGCTGAAAATTAATGAAGGAATTGATAGAATCTGTCGGTGAAGCACTTCACAATAGTAACGAATCTACATTTGTTCAACGCGATCTGCTTAGAAATTGACAATGTTACCCATTACATCCAATGGAGTGACTGGGGTTATTCATTACATCCCATGAAGGGACTGGATAAATAGTTACCCGTTACATTCCATTAAGGGGCTGGGGATAACTTATCACACAATTTCAATGATAGAGCTTGTCATTTCTCCTCCCTATTTTCCTTTTCGATTAGCCTATCTGTCGCAACTTCTCTTCAAACTATAACTAGTGTTACGAAAATTACAACTACTGTTACTCAGATGTACGGAAACTCCCAATGTGTTAAGGAGTCATGAATTAGAATGTGCGTGAAGATAAATTCGAATTTAACTAGCAAAGACACAAACCACTTTCGTTAGCAGAGCGCTATTATTACGTTAACAGATATCTGTTAATGTACTAGAAAGGGAAGTATATTGAAATATGCAAGGTTTTTGGAGAATTAAATTAATAAAAAAATATGAAACTGACAAATCGTATAAAAAACAGTACGAGCTTTCAGTATTAGTGGCACAAATCTTGAACAGCTTACCAGCGAGCATTATATTTTAGTTCAATGTATATAATTTTAGAAAGGACATTGAGCCCAAAGCAAGGATTCTTCCCCAACTAAATGAATATTTAGCAATAGGTAGGAGTATGTTCTTTTGGGTTATATTACTCCGAGGTTTCAGACGAATTTGAGAATACAATAATTTTGGGCGTTTTCTTTTAAGCACTTTACACTACTTTTGAACATTTCACTGTGTCCACCAGATTAAAGCCCCTCGCTAGTGCTTTCCCAATTTACCTCCCTTATATTTGAGCGAAATATCAGAACAGCGATGTATGGAATTTAGTATTGTCCCATGTATTAACAATTTCGCCCACTGTGTCCAAATTAAGAAAACCTCGCGATTTAAATATAATGCTCGCTGGTAAGCTGTTCAAGATTTGTGCCACTAATACTGTAAGCTCGTACTGTTTTTTATACGATTTGTCAGTTTCATATTTTTTTATTAATTTAATTCTCCAAAAACCTTGCATATTTCAATATACTTCCCTTTCTAGTACATTAACAGATATCTGTTAACGTAATAACAGCGCTCTGCTAACGAAAGTGGTTTGTGTCTTTGCTAGTTAAATTCGAATTTATCTTCACGCACATTGAATTAGAAACGTACAAGGATATTATAAACCCAATGGATTGTATAACCAAGAACAATATTGCTTATAATTTTATCAAATCCTTATCGCTCTGCAGGACATGGAAGAGAATAGTCATATCTGTTACAATCACCGCACTTGGGGTTATTTTTTTATTCGTATTCTCCCCACATATTCAACCTGTTCACTCAAGCGAAAAATTTAATTAGAAAATTATTTAGATTTTGGAAAAAAATTAACATTTTTCACACAGCGACCACTTGCTGAGCTGACAACTGAATAAGGCCGACAAAGGGGGGACGGAGCAGGAAAAGTAATTGATTTTAGAAACTTAGGAAATTGTAATGGAAATGTGAAAGGAAAACTCTAAAAAAAATATTGTATAATTGAATTTTAAAACAATGACAATGACACAATATTGAAGTTAATATCAACGAAATTTGTAATAGGAAGAGGGAGAGAATAACAGGGTTTACAAAGTGAAACTATTATGGACTCCCAAAATTGCACTGGATGTTTAACATTATAACACCCAACAAACCATTTTAATGACGTCGCCATGAGGTGATGTTATACTTTATATGAAACACAATGTAAGCGTTATTACGTCTGTCAACGAGGTAGTGACGCTGCCAACTTTTTCGACTTGAAGGCGACTATAACAAGTGTCGACGACTACAACTAGCAGCTACTAGCACTACTAGGAAAGACGACACACTAAAAACAACAACATCACTCTAACAGCTCGGAAACCCAATCATGGCGAAATCCTTGTTCTGTACTCATTAATGAGGAGTGACAGGCGACAACCATAATTAAATTTTATTTCAGTTTTACATGCGAAAATTTCCATCACACTTTGTAGTATATTAAATCTTCCTGCTGCTGAGAGAATGGATGACGTTGTTAACGGCCGTCCGTCTTTCAGTCTGTCCATGTGTCCGTCCTTACTCATAGCGAAGCGAGCAGCAGGCAACTTTTCACGCTCTGCTCTTCATGTTAACAAAATGCAGTCGGGCTATTAAACTTGAAATGACAGCGAATTTTCAACGGTTTATTTTGTAAAATCAGCTTAAAGAAAATGAAGGAAAAGTACAAGCCAAGACGAAGAAAAAGAAACAGAAATACAAAACGTTTTAAAAAGTACAACCAATTCATTATATCACCACCCCCGCCTGAGTGGTGTCTAGCAAAATCTTCTTAACGTTAACACGCCGATTACGAAAATGTCTTTCGGTTTCTTGGCCATAAATTGTGCTAAAGGAAAATTGTTACTTAATGTCTGCCAGACATTTTAGCCTTAGTTTTTAAGGGCGCCCATTTTAATGTGACAGTTAGTCGCTCTCACGTTATACGACTCACGCCACGTGGAAGGAAAATAAATTATCCTTTGCGTAACTGTGATTTAACTTCTTCAAGGGAGTCGCAAATCGTTGCACATCTCTTGCTGTGGTAGAAGTGCGATTTAATTAAATTCCTTTACTCAACTTTATGCTTCGAAGGATAAAGATTAAGATAACAAGAAGAGGGAAGGGAATGACTTTAAAGAAATCAAATTAAAAAATACGTTTAAGGACCTTCACACGTTTAAGGACCTTCACACGTTTAAGGACCTTCATCACATATCACGTCCATTCGTCTTTCATTGTCTCAAGTCGTTGAAAGTTGGACATCCATAAATGTGGTCATCTAATGGTAGATAACTTTATAAGGGTCCAGCACTATTATCTCCAAAGAAAAGAAGACGATCGGGATAGGTTAGATGTGATGGCTGCCGATGAGCAACTCTTTCAGTCCCATTTTTGAGACAAGGGCTAACGATACCAAGCCATAGGCCTATCGAAGAATCATTTAGTTCATTCCAAGAAGCTCAAGATCTTGTCTATGCTTAAATAATACTTTTCTCCTAGGTGCCTAAAGAAGTTAGATCCCATAATAGGTATCCTCTTTCTTGCCGTTCCTGGACACGCGTTAAGAAGTTGTTGAGTGAATTCTTCCTGTTCGTTTTCCTCATCGTTATAACTTCTACAAAAGCCATTTGCTCAGACCTTTAGCCTCCCTGCATACCTGTCAATCAGACAGTGTTACATCAAGGCGAATACAAACATTGAAACCTGGGACGTATACGCTGAAAAAACGGCCCCAGTAACATATTGCAGGAAACCTGTATATGTTTGCAAAAATTGTTGTCATAAATTGAAGATCTGGTGCTTATTTATTTCAATGTTATCTGTTACTTTTTGTTTTCAGCAGTTTTCAACAAACAAAACCACATTTGGGTTACAAAACCACGTATTATATAACCTATTAATCATTGTGTCTCAAACATATAATATTGAATAACAAACACAATTTGTTTGCACACAAGTGAAGTAAACAACAAAAAGAGATTTGTTTTCAGCGTGTAAGTAGAGAGTAACCGAATTAGATGTAACTGAATATAGAGGTTGCCAGGACCATATTATATATCATCACAACCGAATTAGAGGTTGCCACAATTGCATTAGAGGTTATCACAACCGTACTACCGGTTGTCACATCTGCACTAGGGGTTGTCACAACCGCATTAGGGGTTATCACAACCGCAACGGGGGTGTTCTCACCCTATTAGCGGTTGCTTCAACCGAATTTCACTTGTGGCAGCTCAACTCTGTCGTGACGATTTCAATTCAGTTGTGGCAAATTCAATTCGGTGGTAACAGCCGATATTGCGGCTGCTTCAACCTCTTTCCAAACAATTATTTCTGTGAGTGTGGGTACACATTTTGTAACGCCTGTTTTAAATATCCTGCGGCACCAACTCGGAGCGTTCGCGCAGGAAATACGTACAATCTCTACGATAGTAGCATGCCAACACGTTCCAATTCCTCTCGATCCTGTAAGGTAAGTGGGTTGCCACAACCGACCTAGGAGTTGCCACAACTGCCACTATGGGCTATCACAATTGCACTAGGGATTGTCACAACTGCACTACGGGTTGTCACAACCTCACTAGTGGTTGTCACAACCGCACTAGATATTATCACAACCGCACTAGGGGTTGTCACAACCGCACTAGGGGTTGTCGCAACCTAGCTAGGGGTTGTCGCAACCGTGCTAGGGGTTGTCGCAACCGTGCTAGTGGTGGGCACGACATGTTAGATGTGGCTTCAACCGAATTTTAGTTGTGTAGAAATCGGTGGCAACAGCCGATTTTATGGTTGTTACAACCTCTGTTCAAACAGTTATTTCCGTAAATGTCTGTACACTATTTTTAACCCCTGTTTTAACTACCCTGCGACACCACTTTGGAGCGTTCGCGCAGGATATGCGCCAATACGTTCCAATTCCTCCGGAACCTGGAATTTTCACATTACATCCCGTCCCATGAGTTTTGAACAATTATTTGATCACTCACTCACTGATTGGGTCCTACAGTTTTCTACTGGATCCATACGGACTTCTTGATCAGGATGTCCATGGCTTAGTACTCAATAGGTCATTAAAAACGTTAGCGGCGAAATATATATTTATCATTTTCCATAAGACCTCAAAGAAATCATTCAATGGCAAAGGGTATTTTCTGAGACCTCGTTTTAAATTGATTGATTTTGGAAAAGTCGTACCTAAGGTGTTCGCTCAATTTGGGGCCTCGTTTTAAAATAATTGATTTAGTTAAATTCCTATCAGGATTCTTAAAATTTCTTTGAAATTCTGGGATAAGGCATAATTATCTCATCTGCGCTTTTGAGACCAATCGAGTTACATAGTATTTTCTCACTACAATCTTTAGTATGATCTTGAAGAGATCGTTGGGTAGCCAATAGATGTATCTAAGCCTCCCTGTGAAACTCGGCAGGTTTGTCCCGATGCTATCTGACATATGTTTTTGTTATTTACGATAAATCTTACGATACGTTGTTTGAAATTGAGATGGAATTGCTTAGCTACGACTAAGAATAATAAGTCGACAGGAGCAACAGCAAATGCGAAAACAGAAATGAAATCATTTGCTTCATCTAACTGCACAGTTGGGGATTGCTTTCGCAGTCAAGCAAAGCAATGTTGCAGCAAGCATTCTGTTGTAGTTGATACTTACTTTGCTTTAGCTTATCTTCTTTAGTGTATAGCTTTCGCAGTCGAATGTAGCATTGAAAAAAAGTTTGGAAATTGTGGCTGTTGTTTCTTAGGCGTTTAGTGAAACTCGTGTCAGGTTTCACCGCGTAATGCCTAGGTTCCACCTTTTATAAGACCTCTCACATTAGCTACTCATTTCTCACTATCTTTTCCAACAAGATATTGAAGAGATCGCTGGGTAAGCACTATCTTTATCTGAAACCTCGTTTCAAATTACTAGATTTAGGAGAATTCGTGTCTGTGACCATTAAATAATTCTTAAAATTGTAACTAAATAATTTCTTATAACATCCCATGAAGGGATATAGCCAGCTTCTCACATAAAATTATCTTCTTCAACTCCTACTTTAATCTTCTTCCTGATTATTTGTATTTTGTTAGTGTCCTATAAATTGCTTGCAGTTTGTAGACCATTGATTACCACTAGATGACACTAAAGGAAACTCCCACTAATCTAGCAAATTGTGACCAATTGTGTTTGTTATTCGATTCAATCATATCTCTCAAACAAATCTTGTATTTCAAAATGATAGATATTGTAAACCATTAAAATAAATGACGTAATTTGGTTTTTTGCCAACGAAAAATAAAACCGAATAACTAAAATCATATAAATTCGTCTTAAATTGTCAACCATATATCAAGATTTTCCTTAAGTCTCTAATGGTTTCCAAAGTTTAGTTTTTGTGTTCCAAGATGGGAAGGCCAAAACAATGACACTCGTGATCGAATACAACACTACAATACGACTACAATACCAAGGAGGCATTAAATATTAACATTTTGAAATGGATTTTCTTTGAAGGGAATGGTGGGGAAGATGGCTGGGTATATTGGGGGAAGCTGCTAAAGAATCTTTTGGATGGAGGCTGTTAAGAAAAATGGTCAGCAAAACCACCTACAAATAAAACATTACAATCAAAGTGAAGGCGGATGGAGAGGGGGCTTCAGGAGTGGGGGCGAGGAATAAAGTTACTTATTGTAATGATAATTTACATTTGAGTCTATTAAGACGACACATATACCATACAATAGAATACAAAACAGATTGAGATTCAGCTGCAGATTCTGTATTCACCATGCAACATCCAAATACGAGTACAACTCATGCTTCATCGTCACAAAACCAGACCGCACACTCCAATCCCTGAGAGCTGTGACCGACCGCCTGTGTTCATGTACTCTGTCAAGAAGCAGTATTTGCCGCTTTGGCTTGATTTGTAAGCGACAAAGTCTAATGTACTATTGTGTACTTTAACACCCTCTCAAGCTACTAAACATCCCATACATTATAGAAATTGTCTAGTTTCTCTTTACCTCTTGCCCCTACGCGGCTTTGCCTTTCCCCGTCCGGGATTCTTTTAAGAGGGATTAATATGATTTAAGTGGAACTCGAATAATTTGCGTGGGTAAAACATGCAATAACAATAAAAATAAAGAGAGAACAAAAAAAAAAACAAAACACACACACACTTTTGAAGTGGAAGTTAACTAAGCTCATTCAAAAACTAAGTTGAAAGAAAAGAAATAAATCTTGAAGAACGAATAGGAGGAAATTGAATGATTCGTTGAAGGTTGCCAGATTGGTGGGGGGAGGGGGGAAATAAAGCTGATCCCAAATCCCAAAGAGCTCTGTTCTTGACACAAACGTCCAGCAGTGGGAGTCGCAACAACTAATTCGAAGCTATAGACCAGGAAATTGTAGAGTTCATAGTGTACATAGTGTAACAAAAAGTACATAAAATGTTCCAAACAGTACATAAAGTAAACCAGAAGAGTACAAAGAGTGTACCAAAAAGGTACATAGCCTGTTCTAACAATGCCCATAAAGTGTACCAAAAATTAAATGAATAGTGTATAGAGTGGACCAAAAAAAAAAATGTGTACCAACAGGTATATAATATGTACCAAAAATGTGCATAACGGGTACCAAAATCTACATAATGTCTTAAAAGGTACGAAAATCTTTTATTTACCATAATATGTACCTAAAAGTACATAAAAATTACGACAACGTAAAGGGGCCCAATAAAAGTACAGGACTGTGAATGACATTCGTTATAGAAACATGAGAATGGAGTTCTTGTTCTACCGTCCAGCTGAGGACGTTATGGAATTGGACAAACTGGTTTCTACAAGTAGGCTCATGAAACGATCGTTATATTGGAGCAACGAAATTGCAAAGAGCTCATAAAATATATGCTGCACCGAAAATAACGTAGAATGTACAAAATAGTACACAAGCGAACCAAAATGGCACACAGAGTGTACAAAAAAGGTACGTAGACTGTACCAAACTTGACCATAAAGTGTACCAAAAATGTAGTGAAGAATGTACAGAGGCAACCAAAAAGTACATAATGTGTACTAAGAAATATAAAATGTGTACCAAAACGTACATAAAGGGTACCAAAATCAACATAGTGTTTTACCAGGTACATAAAACACTAACTTACCCTATTATGTATGGAAAAGTACAAAAAAAATTACCCAAACGTATAGGGTGCCCAATAAAAGTGCACGGCTATGAATGATATTCGATACAGGCACTATTGTACGCAGGAGGGGGGCAATTTCATATTTGGGTTGAAAAAATAGCACAACCTTCAAAAATCACCACTTAAGGAAACTATTTCGGGCGGAGCTGGGAGCCTGGTTACAGAAATATGACAACCATGATATTGTTGCCTCAAATGGACAAAATGTGGTTTCTGCATTACGGCGACTCCTACCACACCGCTCCTGAACAATGATTTCCAGTCCGAATCATCCCCCGAAATTCTGGCGTTAACTTGCCTCCCTGGTCATGCGATTTTCCGCCGTGCGATTTATTTCGTGTGAAATCTTTGGTCTAGGCGCATTTGAGTGACACTTCTTCTCTTTTGAAACGCTGTACATGAGAACGTGGATTCGATTCCTACTCTTAACCGGTGTAAACCTGTAGGTCCCAACCAGTGAGTGAAGAATTGGAAAGCGCACAGCTCACTGGTTCCCTTCGTGGGATGTAATGGGAAACGGCGTTTTTTTACTACTCAAATTTAAAAAAAAAAAACCCATACAAAAACAATTTCACTCCTATGCGCATAAACCACAAACCAATCCACAAAGCTCTAGGCCGAGATCCTACGTGTCTTCGGTAAGATGAAGCAACCTCTTTGTCAAAATGTCATCGACGATTTCATGAAAAAAGCAAGACAGAACCCCAAGAGCCATCTACCGGATATTATATTATACTTAATCGGAGCATGTCCACTTTACAAGGCAATAAAAATATCACCACTGGGTAAAAAAATATACATTCTATTTGTAAATTAAATTGTGGACTTTTATTGGGACACTCTTTTCAATCTCGTGCAATCCAATCAAAATTTCCCAAAGCTAATTATAAAGCAAGATTGTTTTTAAACTTTCTCAAAAGTTATGAAATTAATATTATAGCCTTTTGTCACTCAGAAGTGTCTAAACAGCATCCAATCTTTGTACTTTATACTGTGCAATACAACTCTATGTTGCTTTGTGTTCCCCATCAACTTGACACAGTGTTGCCATATTGTGAAAAAGTTTAAGCTAAAGTTAGGATAGTGCATGTGCAGCTGCATTGGAACTATTTGTTTTACTAACTTTTTTTAGTGTCACTTTGGTGGTTTGTTTTGTTACTCGTTTCAGTCTTGCTTGAAATTATTTTCAACCATTTTCTGCTTTTGATAACTATATTATGAACAAATGTTGGCGAAATTTGTTTCCTATTTTTTGTTCAGTTTTTGCTGAAGTTCTTTAGAGACTTTAACTTTTTGTGTTATTTGTTCGCAATGTGCAAAATGTTGTGCGGAATGTTTAGTTTTTTATCTGAAGCAAAACTGTTTTTAACAAACTCAGCAAATTTTTTTGCGTTTTTTTTTTTGAATCGGCCTGATGTTGCCGCTTTGATTGTCGCAGCATCATCTGAATCTGAACGGGATGAAATAGTAATAAAAACAAAGCAAAAATCCAATGTTTATAATAGTTTTTCTGCTTTGTACAAACAAATTTCTGCCGAAATTGTGTCAAAGAGAATAAAAATATTTTTATAAACTAAACAGTAACAGAAACAAAAACAAAAAGACCAGCAGGCAGTGAACACAGAATTCATAAAATATAGTCAACAAAAAAATAAAAAAAAATTGCAATATCGCGAATTATAAACAATTTGTAGAATGCCAATGCAAAAAAGTTTAATAAACAGACAGTGAACATAAAAAATCCAGGCAATAAAGTCGTTAAATTTTTGTAAACACAACCTGAAAATCCTCGACATTAGTACAAAATTTATGTCTATAAACAAACAAATTTGCAAGGAGTTGAAACAGTATCAAAGAACGGATGGTCTGGATAAAATCCAAGGACATTGGACGTTTAACAAGTGATATTCAAAACAACGTATGTGTTGTGTGTAGCGAATTTTCAGCAATAGTCATTGGTTATGCTGTACGTTACGGCCATGCATACATGAAAAAACAAAAGTAGACCACAAATTCAAATACCCATGTCTTCCAGATATTCAGAATAAATTGATCGTCTAGTTTAAAACGCAAAACATGGGTGCTTTACCGTCCATCAGACTATAACATAGGGAAGCTACGAACACGTCCACAATAGTTGATCTGGTTATGTAATTTTATTCTATAATGCTAATATCATCAGCTGAAGGATGAGAAAACTGAGCAAATTCCGTTCAGGGATTTAAAAGTAACGAAAAGTTACTGTATATGGAGCATGTGGGTATGACCCTTTATGCATGCAAGTTTACGCTTACAGCCATAGTTTTCAGGCAGGAGAATGATAGATGGGCTGGAGGTCATGTTATGACCTAAAATATATGTTAAACTTGATACTCATTCCTAATCAATATATCTCAATGCTTGTAGATGTGATGATTTTACATTGCTTAATATATAAACATGTATCTAGACTTGTAATCTCAGCTCATGATCACTGCAGAAGTTGGGGAATGTAGAGGAGAACGAGAGCGTGTGAGTAGGAGAAACTATCTAGGATCTTACTTCATGTTGCATCTAACAGACATTCAGGAAGTTAAGCTGAATGATCTTAGGACATTTCTGCAGAATATTGGTTCGCCAGGGACTAATGTACATCTTTTCTTCAGCCATATCCAGGAATATCGGGATGAAGAATCTTATAGCTTGAACGCCGCTTACCCATTCCTAAACATTTACAGGTTCAGTTATGGGGGCGGAATATGACGTCCAGTGGTATCACAGCGGTCATCATTGGACTAAGTGTGTCAATTGTGGCAGTCACTTCTGTTATTTAAAATAATATTTTAAATAAATTTAAGTGGTTGTGAAAAACCTTATAACTTCTAAATGGGCAGATTAGTGCAGCTGATTTTTGCACATTACAGAGAGAACAGGCAAAAGCAAAGCTGGACACTGAAGTCAAGACACGGTTTGACGCAGTTTGAAAGATAAAATAAAGTAAATCGAGAAAAATATTGTTTTAGAATCTCAAAAAATTTTAAACAGATGTGAGAAACCTTATATTTTCTAAACGGGCAAAATGTTGCAACTGACTTTTGAAATGTACAGTGAGAACATGTGAAAGCAAAGCTGGAATCTGAAATAAAGTAGCGGATTGACGCAGTTTGGAAGAAAATAAAAAATAAATCAGAAAATTTTTTGAATTTTTTTTTGTTTAAGTAATTGCAGTTTATTTTCTTTTTGGTTGGTTTGAATTTAAAGAATTTTAGCATTTGTGATAAACCTTATAACTTCTAAACGCGCAACTTATTGCAGCTGATTTTTGTACTGCACAGAGAGAACATGTGAAAGCACAGCTGGACGCTTACCTAAAGACGTGGGTCTACGCAGTTTGTATGAAAATACAAAATAAATATGTGACATTTTTTTTATTTGTTTTGCTATAATTAAATGTTGCATAAAATATTTTTTTGAAATTAATTTTTTTTAAACAGTTGTGGAAAAACGTTATATCTTCTAAACGGGCAAATGGTAGCAGCTGATTTTTGTACAGTATAAAGAGAGCATGCGAAAGCAAAGCTAGAAGCTGGAATCAAGACGCGAATTTACGCAGTTTGTACGAAATTATAAACTATAAATGTGGATTTATTTTTTTATTATTGATTTTGTTTTCACACAAACACATAAATAACCAATAAGTATACGCTATAACTTAAATTAATTTATTTTTTAATTTACTATTCACATAAAGAGAAAGTTCACAATTTTGTCTATCGCCCTAATTCTAGACTTTGTAATTATATAAAAATATAAGTATATAGTAGTATGTGTGTATTTTAAATTCTTCTTTCCTCATTACACTTAAGCCAACATACGTTTCTTGTCATTTTACTTGATCTCAGATGTTGCTCCACCATATTGACATTTAATCCTCTTATTGATTATATTCAATCAAAATCACAGATGTTTCTTTCGGTCCTCACCACAACTTTTATGTAGCAACATATTTCAATCTGTCGCTGCTGCAGCAGAAACTAAAATAAAACTGTTCAGATTTTGTATCTCTCTGCATTTGATTTTCTTTGTCTGTGATGTTGACATTTCGTTTGTCATCACTTTTCTTTTCCAGTTTATGGGTGCACAAAAGAAATGAACAAACAGAGAGTGACAGTTTAAATCCATTCCTCCACCAGTGTTGTGAATATACTTTAATATTTTCGGGGTTTTTGTCTATTGATTGTTGCTGGATTAATCGTAGATTGTGGTGATTTCCAGTTGAAAAGTTATTTGGTATCTTATGAAAACCCCTTGTCAATTTTGAGCTCAACTGTGCGCAGCTCATGTGGAAATTTTGTAATGCCACTCACTCACAATCGCTGAGATGGCAATCATACTTAAACAGATTAATAAAACAATAAGGGAAACTCAGAAAACTAATTAAATTTCTGTTCATCGCTGTTGGGGTAAATAGAGATGTTGTTTGCCCTCCCCTCCCCACACCAGTCGGTGCTATTACATTTCCAAGCTCTAACACCTCTTTCATAACAGGCCACCACAACACATTCTAATTATTACACGGAGTGCAACAGCATCATCATCATCATAATCGTCCTCGTCGCATTTAACACCAACACCCGTGGTGATATTATCACCATCACTTGCTCCGGTGTCACATGTTCCATAAACATTGCAATGTAAAACTTTGTGGGCATTGAGTTGCACTGTCCGTCAGCCAGCCAGCCAGTCTGTCCCTACATATCTCGGTCTACCTATCTCTAACCGTCCGTCCGTTTGTTCGTTCGTCATGCTAGAAAAGAAAAATGTAAGTCAAGTGCAGAGAAATAAAAAGCATCAAACCATGGAAAATAATTAAATGACTGGGTTTAAACAAAATGGGATCGTATATCATCCTAACACGTTAGTACACATGCTTAACAAATAGACGATAGTGCTAGACCAACAACAACAGAAAAAACCCTGGAACAGTCACAAGAATAGAGGAAACGTTGTATGCAAATACTTGAAATTGCATTATAAAGCAGCTATGAATTCCAGAGGAAGATGTGCAAGGAAACTATTGCATTAGAAAGTAAAAAACTTAAATGGGAATTATAAATTTAACTAAGATCAAATTTAATCGTAATGGTTATGGGAAAGGATGCTATCATGGCTGTTTTTATGCTACTATATATGTGGTGGAATGGAATATGTGCTTGAGGATCAAAACCTAATCTATATATCGACGCACAGTGGTTCACTGTCGATTTCCATCTGCCAAAAGCCAATAACTTTTTGATCTACAGCGTCTATAGTGGAATATCAGATGTGCGTGACTCTCGTTCGATGAAAGCGGAGTTCAAATCCTAATCATTACATCGACGCCCGGTGCTTCAGAAGCGACTACCTTCGGTGAAAAGTGAATAACTTTAGCTCTAGTAAATATTTTTGAGTTCTGTAGAAAACCGATTGAACGTAAGGAGTGAAGGATTATTTTCACATATTAACATTGACAAACGGAAAATTCGATATATTTTAGATATTAAATAATTGTAAATAATAAATATAACAAAAATTATTTTAGATATAAAAAAAATGTACAGAAAACAAAAGTTTTAATTTTTTGAATTTTAATTATATAACCGATTTTTACTTTTTATTTTATTAGCCAATCTCAAGACCATCTATATCTTAATAAATAGAGATATTGTTTTTTAAAAAAGAAGATGATTTGCAAATGCATCCTCATGATTCCTGGTAAACTGTATAGCTATTTCAGATCAAGCCACAGATCTTCATCAGCGGTTGTTTGGAATGCCGCTTTTGAAATATTCATCAAACTAAATTCAAACGAAAACTCATCTGAATTGAGAATTTTTCACTTTGAAAGTATTCGAAAAATATCGCAAGCAAAACACCAGAAAACATTTGCAAAAAACTTCATTTATTTTATTATTGTGCTTGTTTTTTCTTTGATATATTTCAATGTAAAATTTTTTTTCCAATTTTTAATTTTTTTTTCATTTTGAAAATTGAACCAAATTGGTTTCTTCTTGTCACTTTCTTGAACTCTATCTGATACAGTTTTAGAGCTATTTCGCTGACGTTGTGCAATTCTCCTCCAGTAATTTGAATTAGTTGCTAAATTGTGTATTAGTTTTTTTGCCATAACACCGAGTCGTATAAGATTACCATCCGGGAGTAGAGAATTTTCCCATCTTTCTTTTTTAAAATTGTTGAAAATAAATATACGTTTTGGATCTAAAACATCGAGAATATTTTCACATATTTGACCTTATCTTCTGAAGGTGCAATTTCGAGCGGGCAAATGTTACCCTGAAAAAATTGGCAATACTTGCACCTTTCTAACCATGTATCACATTCGTTCAAAGTTTTTGACGCAAAAAAGTTATGTTAGACCAAAGTCAAAATTTCTTTCAACAACTAAATTTGTTACAATATTTACTACAACCAAATATGGCACAAACAAAACTCAATAGTCATATTAAACCTAACAAAGCAACATTTCTAATAAAATAGCTCCAATCTATGTGACATACTGTTTAAAGAAACCAGATTTGTAAAATTTTCAAAAATTGAACAAAGTATAAACTTGTAATATGAAAAATTTAAAATTTTTTGTAAGCATTTTACATTCGTTTTTATCAAAATATGTAAAAAACACATAAAACATCGAAATCGAAAAGTAACCAAAGTCCACGCAAAGATTAATTTCGTTACGTCCAAACGAAATCGCATTTTAACGAACTTAATTTGGGGAATGTACTTACGACACGAGGACATTTGTGGCAACAAACATGTCATTTCCTTTGTGATAAATAAAAATATTGTTAACGAGAATCGAACAACGTTGACAGCAAACGATATATGGTAACTATAAACTCAAAAGGCCTTTAGGATAAACGAAAACCGTGTCCTTTGTTTTATTTTCATTACAAGTACTGTTTGTTTCATATATTAATGTACGAGAAGTTCATAAGTTCATAGATCAGGAAGCACACTCACTGTCATATTTGCGATAAACTAATTTTTCGTTAACCGCAAACTTGTTACATTTCACTGAATAGAATTTTCTTTGGATGGAAGTGTACGTACCGTCATTAGTAGAAGAATTTGATTGTATTTTTAATTGAAATTTATTTTAATATTTTCGCTTTCTCTGAAATGGAGTTGAACCCAGGAAACAAAACTGCAAGATCGCATATGAAGTTACTAAGCCATCGCACCGAAGACAAACAAAGGTCTTAACATTAGAATTTGCCTGTTGGTTTTTGGTTGAAAGAAGACAGGTATTTTACATGCCTTCTGCAGGCCTATCCTACATATTTAATCGTCAGTTCTTTTTAATATACGGCGCTCTAGTCTGGAGTTGGCTTCAAATGCCCCTTCTCTTGCCTTCTTTCGCGGACAACCATGAGACTACGCATCAAACTAAAATTCAACACGAAGTCTGCCGGGTTTGCTAGTATAAAAAAAAAAATAAATGGTTTCCCATTACATCCCATGAAGGGACTGGGGAGAACTTCTCACAATCACTGAGCTGTGCGCTTTCCAGTTTTCACTCACTGATTGGGACCTACAGTTTTACACCGATTCCGAACGGTAATTTGAGAAGCTTTTTCATGGCTAGATACTCGATAGTGTCGCCGTCACTATGCGAGGTGACCGCCGCCGAAAGAAAATTTGAAGGTGGTCGGAGCCGGGTTCGAAACCAGGATCTCATGTACAAGAGCCGCGCACACTAACCATTGCACCATCGACTGTAATATAGGCCAAAGTAATTAAGCTGTATAACTGAAGTAGTGTTGGAAATGGGTGTAAGGGGTTAGAATGGAACAGATTTAATTTTCAACCTAATAATTCTTTGACGTTTGGGAATAAGGTCTTAAGTCAGAAACTGTAGTTTTTCGTAATGTTAAATTGAAAATTATTTATATATGAATTTTTCTGACTTATTGCCTAAAGATCAAATGATTACGATTGGATGCAGTTGTGCTAGATTTAAGTTATTAATACCAAACGAAAGAGAAAAAAAATTGAGTTAAACACAATCAAAAACTCAAAATTAATTTTTTTGACTTAAGACCTTATTCCCAAACGTCAAAGAATTTAATTTTAATTTCAAACAGTTGGCCTATGTAGCGAGAATGTTTGGGCACTGACCAGGAGGGCTTAATAGCCACGCCCCTTTAGGTGTCTTCTATTAAAAAAAGTGGTGCCCTTTCACTTTTTGCCCAAATTATATTATAATAAATTCAGCTTAATCCTTTTATTGCAGAACAAAGACCGGGCATGGTCTACATTTCGTACAAACGCACTTCAGACGAGAAACTTTTTTTCCACGCTTAATGACTTATTTTGATGAATTTCTCTTTACATTTGTTTCGTTTTGGAAGCAAACATATCTGAATAACCGTATTCTCTTGTATGTGGGAACTGAGTGGAGTATGATGTTTGCTTAGCGAAGGTAGCGACGCACTGGTTCCTAGATTCCTTTCAGACAAGAGTTTTAAAAGAGGTGTTATAACTTTTTATGCCTTTGGTTGGTGTTGTTGGTAATGTTGTTGTTGATGTTGCGGCAGTTGCTGTTGCTTTTATTGTTTTTGTAGCGCTGTAAAGGCTACGGTTTGAAATTTATGTTTACTTTATGTAAATTATGTTTTATGGCATTTCCCCATTGGTGCTCACATTTATCCTTCCCTCTCTCCCCCCTCCCCCCTCCCCACACACACACACACAAAACATCCACAAACATCCATCACTTTTGAACATTTACTCATACCCTCACAAAAACACAAATCCTCACGCAATATAGGGCTATAAAATCCGATGTTCTGCACCTACCAAAAACACAGACATACCAGCAATCACTCAAGCACACAGAAATACTTACACACCTTCCATTAGCATAACAAGCGGACGCTCTTTGTCACAGTGGGTGAAAATACCACAAAAACTGGGTGCCAAACAGTTTAAAACTTTTTCCCGAAAACATGCAGGTGGCTTTGTTAGCAGAAAATCGTTTTGCCTGAAACGCTTTACAAAGGCTAAGGATTCATATTGATGTTTTTTTTCCCAGATTCACCGAGAATATGTGATTTGAATTTTAGATCCAGGATTATGTTTAGAGGTTACAATTTTTCAAATGGAGAAATTATCGCTATTAAAGCATTCGTCGCAGTTCTAGCGCCCTGTTCCATCTACAATTCTTTCAGGGCCCTAAAAAGAAAACGAAATACCTTCGATCTTTTTCCCAGATTTTAAGTAACTTCTAAACTGGACGCAGTGTCTGTTTCAATGGTCCTTATCATAGCAAGGCCCGAAAATTGTTAATTGCCTTCAGATTCACTCGAAGTGTCGATCTAGTGAATCCTGTAATGTCTACCCACACCAAAATTATGGAAATAAAATGGAAACGGAATCATTTTTTATATGAATATAGATCAATGGTTCTTATACATCTTATCTTGTGGTACATTAAAGGCAACTTGTTCAATGTCCGGTTATCTTTTATCGTAACGATAAAGTACCGGTTAGCAGAATTTAGAAAAAAAACTTAAAGGTCCAAGTGAACATTTAAAAAAATATGAAATTATACCTTTTAATTTTAAAAATATGTATATCAAAACAACATCGGCTGATTGTTTTTCGGCCACACAGTACAACAAATGTGTTGCAATACCCATGATTGACTGCTGTGACTCACAACTCATGAGGCTGGATTACCACGACAATCTCTCGGCTTAAGAATAATAAAGGGGCGGGCGCGAATGGGATACGCTTCTAGCTTTTTAAGGCCGGCGGACAGGCAATATTTGCCCACATGCTTCAGCTTATATACAGTATATGGTTGGGGGAATGTATTCCTGACGATTGGAGTCTCAGTGTGCAATGAAAGAAAATCTTTACATCAAATCGATGGTAAATGTTCATCAATTGTTCTTCAATGAATTGATGACAAATTTCACAAATTCAATGAAAAAGTTTTTCAGTTTGAAGATTGTGCGTTACTTCGCCATTTTAAGCTTCATTGAATTTATGACCTTTTTTACAGCAATCTTCATCATTGATATTTGTAATAAAAAACAAAACAGTAGTAGAAAATTGAAAATAGTGCAATGGACAGAAAACATTATCCACGGTATGGAAATTTTTTATGTGCTCTTATACCCTGTGCTTGTGGATTTTTTACGATAAAAAATTGGCCGAAGAGTTTGGCTACTCATTAACAAACAATTTACATAAAAATGATCACCAATTTACATCAAATTGATGACAAACTTACATGAATTGATGACCTTATATTTAATTGTCGAAAAATGAACATCAACTCGATGAACAATTTACATCAAAATGTGAAAAAATTATATAAACTTGATGTAACATTGTCGTTGAATCAACGTAAACTATTGATGAAAGATTGATGAACTGTTCTTCATAAATTGAATGAAATGTGTCGTAGGTTGGAAAATGAGGAAATGTTTCATCAAATTGATGAAGGAATTCATACACTTGATGAAGCTTTTTCTTTCAGTGTACTATGTCCAACCATCGCAGTATTAGTCTTTTATCCATCGCGTATAAGGTCTTGTCGAGCGTTTTATGTGAAATACTGAACCCAATTGTTGAAAACCTGATTGGACCTTATCAGTGTGGTTTTAAACCAGGGAAACCAGATTCTGGAAAAGACCCACGAAAAACAAATCTACGTATACGATATTTTTGTCGACTACAACGCTGCTTTCGATAGCTGCATACGGAGAAAATTATACGAAGCTTTGTCTGAACTTTGGATACCGGTATAATCGATTCGCATCTGCAGAATCAGTGTCAACAGTGATGGTAGGGAAAGACCTCAGCGAACCAGTCTCTTCTAGGCGAAGACTTAGACCAGGCGATATACTATCGTGCAATCTCTTCGACATCTTAATTGAGTTACAAATGATAAAATATGAACAAGACCAGCAACATAAAAGAACAGATGTTTCTCTCGTATGCTGACGACATTGACATCATTTGGCGAAATCTGCGAGAGGTTAATGCAGGATTTGCAAGAATCGAAGAAGGTGGGTTTCGCTGCTAATGTGGGCAAGGCAAAATTGATGGTGTCGACCTTTTTCGACTGGGTCGACACTTGAACGTCTACCACCGATTTGTTTTTGAAGTGGTAGATGAATAACAGCAACAACGGCAGCCCGGAGATAATAGGAGAAGTGTGCTTGGAAATATTAGCTATTTTGGGCTTAGCCAGCGTCAAACAAAAGTCCAGCTATACCAGACACATTTTATCTGCCGTAACTTGGGTCATATCACAGGCGAATAAAATGCACCTGGGTGCATTCGAGAGAAAAATTCGCTGTAAAATATACGGTACTATTAAGGAAAATGGCGAGTACCAACGACGTTGGAACCACGAAGTGTGTAATTTGTATTCCAACACAGATATAGCTAGAATAATCAAATTAGGGCAATTACATGACATCAGAATGAATGAATATGAACCAGCACGAATGGGTTTCGATGACGCACTTGAAGAAGTAAGAAAAGAGGACGACCAAGACTCCGAAGGAAATACCAGGCCGAAGAATCACTCCGTATCCTTGGCATTCCCAACTGGCGATAATAGGAGAAGGATAGAACCAGTTCGTGGAATACGTTAAAATTTGTGTATGTAATTAATATGTGTAAAAAGTAAAGCCTATGGGTTTAATTGTCGCCTTTCCGCAAGAATTATTTAGACACTATAGTAATTACCCCTGAAATCCCATTCCTAATCGGTAGATACGTAGCATGCAGGTCCCAATGATTGTGTGAAAAAATAGAAAGCGTTTTCTCTATCCGCACATGGGACGTAATTGCAAAATTAGTTAGGAGTTTAAGGACTCATAATTTCGTACAAGTCACAATTACGATTAGCAGTTTAAACTTAAGTTTATACGATGTCATAGTTTTCTGTGAAAATAAAGAAAAGATTATTTTCGTAGAACATTCGAATGTTCGGCCTCAGATTTGAGAAAATCCTTTTGCCAAAAAATCCTCTAAATGGGCAGCTAGTGATCTCTTAAATGTTCTGCAAATGACATTAGACATTTTTTCTAGAATTTGAAAACAATTACTCCACTGTGTCTTATGTTGTGGATAAAGTATGTGAATGTTGTTAGACACACGTGTGTGTCTGCGTGGTTTCTTTTTTCGACAAACGAATATTTCGCATATCGTAACGATATTTTTCGTTACTTTTGCTGTTGCTCCGGAAATGTGGGTGTGTGTTGGTAAATGTTGGTATTAATAAAAGTAAAATAATAAAGAAAATACAACTTCTCTCTATCACATTTAGTTTTTTACCACTTGTTTAACAAACAATGTTAAACATATTTACATATAATGCACATGAAACGATATAGCAATTCACCAGTTCTCTTTGTTGGTCAAAAATAATTATAATGTTGTTGCCGTGTGTTTTCCCAACTGTTCCATCACAATCCAAAAAGAAAAACTTTCTCTATGGAAGTTTTTGACCATATTTCCTGATGTTTCGCCTACACAGGTGGCTGCAGTTGGTGTTGGCATTAGGAGGAAAATACAAGGAGTTGTTTTACTACAAGCGAGTATCCCCCTCATCGTCGTCACCATCGTCGTAGTCATGGTGGTCCTACTCTTCGTCAAAAGATAAAGTTATGTTGGTAATTGATTTTGAAATTGATATGGGCGGTCGTCCATCGGCCCTCTGCCTCATCATCATAGTTAAGGAATATTTAAATTTTGTTTACCAGGTAGCAGGAGGAGCACTAGAAGTATAAGTGTTCTCTAGTCAAATTAGAAAACAATAAAGTTTTTTAAAACACACCTGAGGTTTATGTTTTGGGATGTTTATTGAAGGAGGAGAGTCGCTATTTAAGGAAAAATACGCTCAAAGAAAAAAGTTTGCAATTAACAGCATACAATGTTTACTTCTTATCAGCAGGAAATTTGTTAGATATTTCTAACTAACTGTCAAACCAACAATTATATTTAGTTGAAATATCAGACATGTTTGCATTCTCATTTGCAGCAGTGATTTTTCCAGTGTCTACTTACATATTTCTTTGAGTGTACTTTTCATTGTAATAAATTTGCCAGGAATTAGTAAAAAGCAATGATATCGGATTTAAGAAAAAGTGGTCGAGATATTTTTCTTTAATTATCGGGCTTCACTTTCACGTCACTGTCACTTCCACGCTTTCTCCACTGCTGCTTTTCTATCCGTCTCATTTTCTCCGTATACCGCTCTACTTCATGTCGCGTTGCTACTGGCTGAAGCATTGCCATGTATGCAGCGTTATTTCCTAAGTTGTCTTGCGATACCCTTCATCGTACCATGGTTTGTCTTTAGGCGGCTTTTCAGAATCATGCATGGTCTCACCAGCAGTTTTCAAAAAGTGAAAACTGTATTTCGAATGCGCCTTAGGATCATTGGGTGGGTGTGAGTTCCGCGCCAGGGGCTGAGGGACTTTATCTGCATAGGCTGTGTATTTGCTGGTAACTGCAGCTTTCCGATGCCCTCCTTTGTATGTGCCTGGTTCCGAAAGACGTTTGATATGTTTAATATATTATTTTTGGCCTAAATACACTAGGAATCGAAACTTCAACGTTCGATAGGGGACTATGAGTACACTCGTCTTAAAAAAGTTTGACGGATCCGTGTAGGAATCAAAGTATAAACGGCCGGTAGGTGGAGAATAACTACCCTCGTATAAAAAAAGTTTGACATTCCCACAATCAGCTCTTCAAATCGCAAATTTTGAGACATGTTGCCCGCCACTTTCCAATATCATCCATTCATGACACAATATGCCCGTTGGTTGGGTGCCACAATTGCTAATTATCCGGACATAAACATACCAGTGTTTTTTAAGCGTTAGCTACAACTTTGTCAGCTTCAATTCTTCTTCCTTTAAATTCCTTAAACCCATTTAAAGGAAACTTAGACGTCTCTAAGATTTATTTCCATTTCACTATAAAAGAGAAACCTGCATTCAATGTAAAACAAAAATTAAAATAAATTATTTTAATTAAACTTTATAATTACATGAATACAAATATAAAACAAGAATTAAAATGACAAACAAATGAAAATAATAAAACATTTCAAAGAAAATATTACAATTTCAAGTTGCTTAAAAGAGAAACCTAACGAAAATATCCTAGAAAACAATCCCTTAAGGATTCCCAATGAAAAGAAACAACAACACCAACTACACCACAAAGAGACAAAGATAAAATGAAATATTTGAAAACGGAACAAACACACAATGAGAAGCCACCATAGCCTACCCACGATGTCCTGTAGAAATGCAAGAAATGAAAAACTGTAACAAATCATGCCTAAGGCCTAAAAAATTTATAACAAAATCACTTTCTAAATCGACTCTCTTTATAACTCACAATTATCTTTATATCTTTATACTTGTTTAGTTTTTACAACCGCATTGGGGACGTAAGCAAGGACGAGGAGTAAGAGAATAAAGGACATTTTGCCACGATTGCCAAATTGCCACCCACTGAGAGTACTTTACTTCTAGAGATAGGCAATGTAAAGTAGACAAGTTGAGAGAGGAAGTGAGAGAAAAAGAAAAGAGAAAGAGGTGGTACTAGACAATTTAAACAGCCACTTGATACTTTGTGGATGATAAGTCATTTTTATGTGACACTTAAGCCTAAATATTTCGCATTTCTGTGGCCATTTACAATTTGCGCGTAGAGACAAAAAAAAACGCACACAACGCAAGGACTTTGATACAGACAACCACACTGGCATGGTCGCTTGCTACCTCTCTCACCAAGCCCCCGCACACACACTCACACCCACCCACACAGAGGCTCTAACACATACATCCACTCGTTTATTTCCTTTGGCTGTTCGTAACTTACTCAGGGGACTTTGTTTCCGTTTCCATACTTTTTGTTTTGTTTCAGCTGTTTGTTCGTTCCACTGTGGACATTTCTAGTTTGACTGTAGCCATATTTCTGTTAAATGCAATCTTTAGGCAGGCGAAGGACTAAGGACTACGGATGTTTAGATTTGGCTTGGCCTTTGCCGCACTTTGTTTGGCAAATGTTTTTAAGCTAAGTCGTCCCCACCAACCACAGCGTCACATTAAATTTGTGAACGACACTTTAGTGGGTTTTTATAGTTTGATGTATTTTTCCGCCTGTAAGGACTCACGCACCCACATGGACTTGGATGACAGCCACACACAAACACCACTAACACCCACACCCATATCTATTAAGACTGTACATAGGACAAAGGCCCTGAATGTCTTTAAACTCATAAAATAACTATAAAATTTTATCATTTCAACAATTTATTTAATACTCTTGTTACATATATGTCATAATTTATGCTCGATAAAAATAACGCATCGTAAAAGTATCGCAACAGCAAAACTTTATATCTCAAGGATATTCCAGTTATACAGAAACAAGTAACTTTTAATCCGGGTTAAATAATATTTCCATAACTCTCTTCATTTCTCTCCTTCCCTTCCTTTACTCAGCTTGCCTTGAGCTTAATATCCTTATGAATTCGGGTTAAAAGATTTTTCGTGTAATTAAGTTTGTATTTCCTCGCAGTTTGTTTAGCAAATCTCCTCTTAATCATTAACAAAATATTTTAATGTGGGTCAATGATATCACTCTCGCATACACGGTCCAAAGGATGTGGAGCAATTACGTGGAAGAAAACAGAAAAGGGGTGAATTTGTTAGTAGTTGAATCAACTAAATTGGAAATTGTCTCAAAATCTCTGTATTTTTTTATATGAAAAAGAAATTCTAATATATTATATCCTTTTAATATCTAGGCATATAGGGTAGTCACAAACAAATACAGAAAACAGAGTTTAAAGTACTTGCAAAGGAATCACATTTTCAGTACCTCAAAAGTAACACGCTATGACTTTTTTCCTAACGAAAAATTGTTTCAACAGCTTCCGAAGTAGTAATAAGAAAGTTGTTTCCAAACCTAATTCTAAATAGTTTAGAGAATACCATCCTTTGTCAATTGTAGAATTTTCTGCAAAGGAATTTACTGTAGTTATAGTTAACGCAGACAAACGGTCGAACCACATTTTAATTACTTCAAACATAGCAATCGGGGTCTGACCCTAAAGGGGATATACTAAGATGTGAAAAATCAATTGTTTTGAACGAAATTACCTTCATCGTAAATAATCACCACATACAAATCATATGAAAATTAATGATATTCAAATCTAGAATTGTCTCGTCATAATTTGGACTTCGGAGCATTAACAGCAAAAAAAAAATAGAATATTTCTAATGTATTCTGATTTTCATTATTACCGAACTACCAGGCCGTCGTTAGTACCTAAATCGTTGGTAGACTGTTCAAAAGACCGGCATTTTCGAATAACCGGTTTCGGTCTCACGAAATATAACTAACCGGTGAGTCCGCTTAATTTTCCGTTTTATTTATAGTATACAAAATTAATTTTTTTGACTTCCTTTTGCCCGTAAAACTGCCCGAATTGAACTGAATTGAATTCAAGTGAATTGAACTGAAGTGAACTGAATTGAGTTGAATTGAATTGAAGTGAATTGAATGGAACTGAATTGAACTCAAGTGAATTGAACTTAAGTGAAGTGAATTGAGTTGAATTGAGTTGAATTGAATTGAATTGAGTTGAATTGAATTGAATTGAATTGAAGTGAATTGAATTGAATTGAATTGAATTGAATTGAATTGAATTGAATTGAATTGAATTGAATGGAATATAATTGAATGGAAGTGAATTGAATAGATTTGAATTGAAATGAATAGAATTGAATGGGATTGAATTGACTTGAATTACATTGAAGTAAATTGAATTGAATTAATTTAAATTGAATTGATTTGAATTGAATTTAATTGTATTGAATTGAATTGAATTGAATTGAGTTGAATTCCTTTGAATTGAATCGAATAGAATTGAATAGAACTGAAAAAGTAGAAAAAAGTCAAATCGCCGAGATACAGAGCTTTCAGATACAGAGCTTTTCATGGCTTTTCTGTTGAAAGATAGCCATACCTGTTACCTTTCCAAAATGACCTAAACGAAGCCTAGAGGTGTTACCGTTCCAAATTTATGACCATTTTACTGAAATTCAAAAAAGGTTTTGTTTTTGGAAGCGAAATAACAGCGCACATTTATTTGTTTTTGTAAATTAACACTGGCTGTAAATCCGATCACTGGCTCAGAAGTTAGCAACTTTACCCTACTACCCTCCGACCGCCAATCCGAAAATTTTGAACCCGCTGCCATTTTGAACCCTTGCATTTTCGGACATGGTCCTGGTGGACTTTTCTTCATGAAATGAGCCAAGGAATACGCTGGAGAAATTTGTCCTGAACTTTCTGAATCACCTTCTATTTTGAAAATGAAACCGACAAATAAGTTTTTTAATAAAGTGTACAGGATTCTTGATATTGAAACCAGTTTTGCCGTTTTTTGGTTAATATAACTATCATACTTAAAGCGGAAACAAATAGTTAAAGTAATTAATCACAGTTCCATTACTTCAACAGTAGCATGGCTGAATGGCATGTTAAATCTGATCGGTCTAAGGTTATCAGGAGACAATAGCCACTGATGGTCATTGAACTAGTAGGAGTTTTTTTTCTTAGAGTACGAATGAGCCAATACTATTGACAATCGGCGGCTAAAAAACCAATATAAAATTAAATCCAGGTCCAACAAACTCACGGCGAGTTGTATCCTGATCAGTATGTCATCAATAGTGAGCCGCTGCAATACAAATCATGGTAGCAGGTAAAATGCAAAACCCCCCTGCTCTGGTCTTGCAAACTGCCAGCTTTCATAATCTGAATTAGACATCTGCAAGCGTATAAAAAACCAAGCAATACCAAGCAGTACCCTTTCATTTTAATACGTTCAGTACCAAACTCAGCACACAAGCAAACAGCAACTACCTAGTATTCGAACATGAACAATAGATTAAAGAGAGTATCAAAACCTACGAGTACCCAGCAAAAAGAGAATCAAAATGTTGCAAATAGTTCAACGATTACTCTCTGTAGTCGTAACTATTTAGTTGTAGTTGTAGCTTTCAGTATCACTCGTAATACACAATATACAGGCAATACAAATTCGGGTGGTAACAACAACAGGTATTTTATTTTAAGACTCTATCTGTCAAATTCAACACTGATACATACTAAAAAAATCTGCAGAAACAAAACAAAAACTGGGAAAGGTATATTTAAAAATACATTGAATTTTACAGTTGGGGACAACTGTTTTTATAACATAACCTGTAATAGTTCAGCTACGGTTTCAGTGGTCGGTGTTCATAGACTCCGGACGACGAACGTCATCGGTACACAACACGAACATCACAACAATGAGTGTATGAGAACAGCAATTTTTTCTTTGTGTCGATCACTGCCCTACAGGAAATATGGTGTCAATTGTCCATATGTAATTGTCCTGAGATTATAGCTGATGACGGGATATGTCTCCAAACTGGTTCCAAAGTGATAATGGGAATTAATTGCGGTGAACTGCTATTGGTAGGGCGGGACTAAAAAAACTGAATTGCATAATGGCCAAACGGATCAGGCGACGTATAATCAAACTAGTGTGTGCGCTCAATTTCTGACCATGTCCTTTAGTGTGTTTCAAGAACTGGTTTAAGGACTGGAACTATTGAACTGCACAAAATAACTCTTCAGGATAGAACATTCAAATGTTTTATGAAAATAATCCGTGGTGAAATCCAATGAACAAATGTTGTCACAAGAGGCAGAAAACTATATAGATTTTTAAGTACCAACAACAGTTGTATTCCTAGATGTATGATACGAAAACATCTATCTGTCTCAGATGTAGATAACTTCAGATATAGGGTCATAATCGTTGATGCGTTGAAGTTCAGGATTACAAAGCCTAATTGTACAAAACCTTAACCAACATTATTTCTCAGCGAAGTTTCGTATAAAATTGTGTGAATTTTGAAATAATTTGGTTTCAAATTTTGTAATTTTTTCAAGATTGCCCTTGTTATTCTAACTATAAACATAGCTAACAAATTTCAAAATCATTCACAGAAGTAAATGTACATTTACAAATTTACCCGACACTTTCTTGCAACATCATCATTACTGCCGCCGCCGGCCTCATCATCCATTCCCAAATGACAACTCCGATGACATTTTCAAAAAATAGACAATAATATTTCAAATGTAGACAGCTTAATTTGTTGATGACTTAAAAAAAATAACCGCCAAATTTAAAACAAACAAGTAACCGTAAAACGCAATGTATAACCGCCATCTCACCATCACCGTAGCCACCATCACAATTCCAATTCCAAATTGTCACCTTTTATGGTCCGCAAGCCGCGCATAAGACACATAGGCAATCCACCAAAATCCAACCAAATCAGGCGTCTGGCATGATAAGCCGTTTCATGAATACAGGCGCTCGATGCGATGTCATCACAGATTTATATGTATTGGCCGCCAGCGGACCATAGTACAGGCACCCAGACCGCAGCGTAACGTGACGATCGAGCAAATCCTCAGATTAATGTAAACATAAACACACCAACTCACTCACACCCAAAAGAGTCACTCATACTTATGAGCCCCAACTAGTGCTCACAAACTTTTTAATGGAAAACCGATATAATGGTTTGGGTCAACACACAAATTATGTCCTCTCTCTCCGCTTAAATTGCGGCCTATCAAAATATTTTCTCCTCACATCAACATCATATCCGCAAGAGTTGGGCCAAGAGTCGGCTAATGTTGACTCTGTGTAGGTGTTAACGTATTGGGAAATATTAATTAAAATGATTTTCAATTCGATATTATAATCCATTTTGTTTGTGTGTTTGCCTTTAAGATTGGAAAACTGGTCCGCACTTGGTCGCGTATTCCAAAAGTTATTGAGTGTTCAATTATTTTCAGTCAATTGCCCCGATGTAAACGTTAATAATCGCTTTATTTAGACATTTTGACATTTGATATGGCTGCCAGTGTTGGTTGAGATTTGGGGCAACAAAAGTTGCAGACGACTGTCGGACAGACTGGCTGAGTGACGGACTGGCTAATGACAGCCCAGGTTAATTGCGATTATAGCCTTCTTTGCCGCGGTATGGTCAGCTAAACAAGTTGTATACAAATTGAGAAAATGTGTTGTTTATAAAATGTTTGAAAAGTATTAATTACACTGTGCAACAAAATTGGGTGTTATCTGTTGGTCCTTTTTCCCATCTGTGTGTCCATGGCCATGGAAACTGCACAATATGTTTTAAAGAAGTATAAAAGAAATTCGGCTAGAGGCTGTTAAAGAAGGGGATTCTTCACTTTCAATATCCATATATCCCTTTAGTACTTTTGTGGAAAAATTTTAAAACCACAAGAACATATCCAACTTTCGTCAAACATAAAACAAAATCCTCTAAAATTTTCACTGGTTGCCTTTAATTTGTAAAATATAACGCTTCGGAACTGCATGAACAAACTTATATAGTACACAGGGAAGACTTCCGGGAAGGTTCCGGGAAATTAGAACCACAGAGCACATCAACATTTTATTCATTGGTCTTAAAGTAGTTTCAAGGACCTTTAATACGATATATCATGCTCCAAAATTGATTCATCCAATCCAGAAATACAAGTGAAATGTTCTAATTGTGATAATTTCAAATCCCAATATTTCGATAACCAAAACTGTAAGATTTTTTTCCTAACACACGTTTAAAATAGCTTTAAATGGAGAATGTTTTGGAATGATGTTTTGAATAAACTCCGAGCCACTCTGATATGTGTTTTTCTTCAAAAATCGTACTCTTTGATTTGGAATGACTCAAATGTAAATTTTTTCAATTTTTTTAAAAGAAATTTCACAATATAACAGTAGAGTATATTTGTAAAATATTATGACTCACAATTCGTAAATTTTTATGTGCAGGTACATTTGACAATGGATGTATCAAAATTAAAGTATCTTACTGAAATTCCATGAGATTATTTAAAGACGAAAATTTCAAAATTCTTGAATTTTTCCTTTTTATTTTTTATGTAAACAGTACCCAGAAGCCATTTGAATATTCAAAATAGATGAGTTGCATATTTGACGAACCCTGGTGAAATTCGTTGCTAAATAAATTTGAACAATATTTTAGCATACAAGCCCTAAATGTTATTACTGCAGATTTTGGGCGATTCTTAAAGAAATATTATTAAATTTCATCGAAGTCTTGTGATCACAAGAACTACGCAGAAAAAATATTGCTTCCAAGGAAGAAAACAGTTACCATGATATCGTCGGTGGAAGATAGCACGGCGGAAATAATAAAATCTAAAGAAAACCTTGGAAGATCTTCTAAAGAAACGCTCAGGATATCTCCTTATGAAGGCTGTATTAAATCTTCTACTGAATACCTTAACGATATTCTATTGAAGCTCTTAAACAACTATCTCCTAAAAGAGACCTTAAACTATCTTCTAAAGCAGACCTTATAAAATATTCTACAGAATATCTTCAAAGATCTTCTAAAGTAGACATTGAATTATCTTCTTAGAAAGGCATTAAAAGATGTTCTATAGAAGAAAACTTAAGGTCTGTTCTAGAAGGCTGTACAATATCTGTTAAACACACCTTCTTCTTTAGAAGTCCTGTATATATCTTCTAAATATGATCTGCAAATATTTCTTACAGATGACCTTTAATGATCTTCTGAAACACACCACACAAATTTCTTCCGAGGAAGACCATAAAGATCTTCTAAAGGAGACTTTAACAAATTTTCTAAAGGATGTTCTTCACAAAAATTTAGAATATATGCTAGAGCAGATCTTATATATCTTCTAAAGAAGGCGTAGAAGTTCTTCTAAGGTAATTCTTAAACGATATTCTGAAGAGACGTTAACCTGTTTTCTGAAGAAGACCGAAGCATAACTTTTGAAGAATGCCTTAAAATCTATATACCTAAAATATATTGTAAGAAGACCTTCTAAAGATCTTCTAAATATCTCCTCAAAAATATCCTCTAAAGAAGATCTTCTAATGATCTTCTAAAGAAGATCTTCTAAAGATCTCCTAAAAAAATCTTCTAAAGATCTCCTAAAGAAGATCTTCTACAGAAACCTCCTAAAGTCCTCTATGACAGATCTTAAAAGGTCTCTGAAGAAACCCTTAAACGATCTAAAAATATCTTCTTCTAAAAATATCTTAAAGAAGACCTTAAAGATCTTCCACGGATGACATTAAAAGATCGTCTACAGAAGGCTGTGAAATATTCTCTGAAGAACACATTAAAAGATTTTCGAAAGAAGATGTTTATACTTAGATCTTCAAAAGAAAATTTTTAAAATCTTCTAAAGAACACCTTAAAATCTTCTAAAGAACACCTTAAAGATTTTCTATAAAAATTTCTGAAACTATCTTCTAAAGCAGACCTAGAAGATCATTTAAAGATCCCCTTAGAAGACCATCTAAAGAACACCTTACAGACCTTTTAAGGAAAACTTCTAAGGTTCTAAGGATCTGTAGAAATTCGTAAAAGATCTTCTAAAGACGATCTTAGAAGATCCTCTAAAGAAGATCTTCGTAGATTTCTGACGAATTCTGAAAAACCTCAATCGTTTCTTACTTAAAAATATCATGGACTTAAAAATATCATCTGGAGGAAAGCTTATATGGTTTCCCATTACATCCCATGAAGGAATGAGGGAGAGCTTCTCACAACCAGTGAGGAACGCTTAGTAGATCTTCTAAAAAAAATCTTAGACAATCTCCTATAGAAGACATTAACCCATCTTCTTACTAGATCTTCTAAAGAATACCTTAAAATATCTTCTACAGCCCACCTTAATATATCTTCTAAAGAAGGCCATAAAATGTCTTCTAAGGAAGCTTCCAAAGAAGATCCTTAACGCATTCTCCAAAGAATACCTAATATGTTTTGAAGACAGCCTTATAAGGTCATCCAAAGAAGACTTTAAATTATCTGCTTCAGAAGACTATAAAAGATCAATAAAAGATCTATAACAGACTATAAAGTAAATAATAAAAGATCTTCTTAAGAAACCCTTAAAATATCTTCTAACCAAACCTTTCACATCTTCTAAAGAATACATTAAAAGATCTGGTAGAGTGGACTCTAAGTGATCTTTTGTAGAAGACCTTGAAATATCTACTAACGAGTAATCTGAAAGATCTTTAGAAAACCTTAAAATATCTCACTAAAAAGACTTCTAAGATCTTCTAAGGAAAGCCTTAAACGATCTTCCGAAAATACTTTAAAAGATCTCCTGACGAAAACCTAAGCATACCGCCAGAGGAATACCTTCTAATGTATTCTTACGAAGACCTTAAAAGATCTTCTAAAGAAGGAATTAAAATATATTCTTAGGAATACCTGAAAATATCGTCTAAATAAGACCTTGAAATATCCCATTAAGAACACGTTAAAAATCCTCTGAGTGAGACCTTCAGCGATCTTCTGAAGGAACCTAAAATGATATTCTGAAGAAGACCTTCAAAGATCTTTTGAAGATACTTTTATACAACTTCTAACTAAAGCAGTCCTTAAAGAGCTACAAAAGGGACTTTGACGATCCTTTAAAGAATTCCTTATAGAGGCAGGCGGTAAAAAAGCCGTTACGAATTTTCAAAAAAAAAACGTTAAAATATCTTCTAAATCAGACCTTAAAATATGTTACCACGAATGATCTTCATATGCAGATCTTAGGGTACTTAGCCTGACACCTAACGATGGAGTTTCAACCATTGGATGATTGACGGGGCTATTTCAGGTCCATTTGAACTTTTGTTATAAAAAAAAAAACCATATCTGTTTGTATTGTAGTTCTAACAATCCCCAAAATTTTTCGACCCAGCTGTTTGTAACGGATATTTACATTTCTTTTTGTAAGAAGAACGACAAGTGTCTGTGATTGTCTTTAACGGCCTCAAATCTTTCCCACCATCATAGGGTTAGAGAGGATACGACTTTAATTAATTTCAACGGAATTAAGTTCATCCCGGTAAATCTTATTAATTCGTTTTTAGCCGATATAATGACGATGTTATCATAGTCAATAGTAGCGCACATTTACTCCTTGCACCTGACGTGTTTTTTGATGTTTTGTATACTGATTTGAAGTGGATACCAAAAGGATTCTTAGAAATATTTTTAAATAATGTTCGGAGAGATTTTCGTTGTTCCACTGAGATCATCTTAACTTTATTTGAGATATGATATTAGGACTTTTAAGAGATTTTGAACCTGTTTTGGAGTAATTTTTAGGGCATAATTTACTAATATTGATTTGCTTTTAATAAATGGTTTTTTATGAAAAAATCTGAAAGAACTTTCGGAGAATATTTTTAGGCTTTCATTCTGCCTTGGGCTTATTTACATGGTGGCACAATCAAAATATCTGTCATGTTAAGAACTCAGTTTTAAATTTTATCTGAGCCTAAGTTTCACTACAATTTCTTTAATAAAAAAAAGTTTTTTGTAACTCTCTCGATGCCAACCGAATCAACCAGTGTCGATTAATAGCATGCGAGAAATTGAAACACAAGTCCAAACAACAACAAAAATCTGCCACAAACAACACATAAAAATACCGAAACAGATACGGCTGCCATGCAAACAGATGCTTCTACATACTATGGAAGTTTATTTCAACTGATTCAGTGCAGTTTCAAGTATCTCATTGACAGTAAAAAAACACTTGAAATATTTGTACCAGATAAAAAAAGTTTAAAACAAAAAATCACATGTTTGCATGTAAAACATTACACAAATACTTAACAAAGTAGTGGCGCATAAGGTTCATCACGGCAGCAAATAATGAATGAAATTAATTTAAACCCATTTATAACTTTTTTAAAATTAACTCTTTTTTGTGCTTTTTATTATGACACAGCTGTAATTGAATTGTATTTTTTCTGTTTTTCGTTTCAGTCTGCTGCTCTTATTGACTTTACCAAAGGATTTTACAAAAGGGTGAGTTTTTTGCTCTATGAATTGATTGAAATGCATTAATCAATCGAGAGGTCCTTTAGACCAGTGGGACTGCCCTAACATAGTGTCAGGCAAACGAATAAATATCAACGCCTCCTTGTTTTTTTGGTTTTTTATTTTTATTTTGAAGATGTGTCAGTCCATGATGATGGCCGACTAATTTGATTGATTGCCATTTAGAATCACAACTGCAGGCACTTAGTTAGTAACATCAGGATGCAGTAACCAGGATGAATTGAACATTTGTATATAACTGTTAACATTTTAAAGGAACATTTTGACCAATACAAAAAAGAATTGAAAGCTTCTTAGAACAACTTTTGAAAGCTTGGGTCGATTTTAAAGCTTTAAATCACGTTAAAGCTTACAAATAAAATATTAAAACTTTCATAAAAAGAATTATAAAGTTAGTTATGTAAAGATCTGAAGTCAATCCGAAAATAGATTTAGTTTTTTTACCGAACTTTTTCAAGCTATTTAATTTCATAATGACAAGTTTCACTATCGTCAGTTAAAACCTCAATTTAGAAGCTCACGGAAAAGATTTTTATTAAAATTTAAGCGGAGAATGATAGACATATAAATGAGCATAAGAGCTTTAAAACTTTAGTTGCTATTTCAATTGATTTTTAACAAATATTTATGTACGCTTTAAAGATCTTCATGCCGAAACCTTAAGAATCCGCTTCAGAAAATTTTAAAATCCCTTTTCATTCCATCTGACCGACTCAAAATCTATATCACAAACATTCGACCGATAATGGAATATTACTCTGGTATTTGGGCTGGTGGCCCTAGGTCCACTTTGGAGCTTCTGCACCGTGAATAGAAAAAGGCAATGGTGCTAATAGGTAACAGCAGGGTCGACATATCTGTTGTCTCCTTTGAAAATCCGGCTGCGTGTGATCTATAGCATCCTGTGAGTGTTGGTCAAAATTTAGATTTAATTACATTTAAATGAAAAACACTGGATAGTTTACGTGGATAATGGCACAATATGAAACTGAGCCTAAGAGCTTTCAAACTTAAGTTGCATTGTTTATTGTTTTATAAGAACAATTTATATATCCTTCAAAATTGACTTCACAGCTCAAAGAAAGCTATAAGGCACAGCTTCACAGGGGGTCAAGTTTCCAACTTAAATCAACTTTAAATTCACGATATTTATCATTCAAGGGCGTGTTTCATAAGCATTATTTAAAAGTACAATTTAAAAGCTCGCAAAATCTGTACATAAAAAGGAATTAAATTACGAACATCAGAAATTTAAAGCTCATTCAAATGGAGAATGTCATTTAAATACTAAATTTGGATCTAAGGCTTAGCGCGAGTTTCACACTCCTCACTTAAAAGCTCAATTTAAAAGCTCACAACAAATGTTGATATTAGATGACACTTAAATGATAATCATCGGGCATTTAATAAAGCCCATTTAAATTGAGAATTTTCAACGGTTAAACTGAGTATAAATGTCATTAAATATGCAAATTTTCTGTGAGCTATTAACTAACGATTGCACAACTTGGCTCAAATCTCTTTCAAATTCAGGTTTATAAACATTTAATTTTTTTTCTAATTGACTTATTGATATAATAATAATTGACATATTGACATAATCGAGCCTTTCATCATCTCTTAAAGAAGATTTAAAGAAGATCTCGCAAAAAAAATTTAAAGCTTTTATAAAGTAAGCTTAAAAGCTAATTTTTTTGACTCATATGAACACTTTACATACACTCAATAGACGACTTCGAAACAGTATTTTAAGCTAATATCAAAGGAAGCTTTTAGTTGTCCCAGAACTAAGGCTCAATTTCACAGTGACAATTAAATGATGTTCCCCCTAAAATTAACGTAAATGCATTTTAATAGGCCATCAATAAAAGAGCTTTTAAAGTGAGCTTTTATAGATTGATCTGATTTGTTATTCATTGTCATTAATAAGCCTTTGACCGATTTTCTTTGTGCATCTAAACATTTGCAACGAATTGAGTTCGCGTCCCTGAATGTTTTACCGTTATCCTGATCACCAATTGGGGTCTCTTAGCAAATAAGATTTTTCCAAACCTACAATCCCCCTTCCTTATTTTAAATTTCCACCCAATTAAGCCAATAAAGTAGGTTACCCAGGTGGATGCTTATAGTCTTTTTGATTTCTACTTGTTGGTGTTATCCTTTGACTAAACTCAGCGAAATATCCTTTTTTGTTAAAAAAAAAACGATGAAAACTCTTTGCTCGTTGAGTGGTTCTGCCTGCTCTTGCATGCACCAATCAAACACAAAACGTTTAATTTTATTTCAGTTTATAAAAAATTCATAAAAATTGCCTCGTCGTTGCTGCTGCTACTTGGTGTTTCATATATTTATTTTTCTCCTCTGTTTGTTTTTTTTCAAACTTCAATTCACTAACGATGAAGAGGAGTCGCTAGCATATCAGAGGTCGATGAAATGGCGAAATTACCATTATTTGCGATTTTAGCCTTTATTGCGGTTGTTGTGTTCCTTTGCCGTTCGTTTTCCCTCCCAGGTTCACAGCACGAATTGTACATTTCCTCCATACATTCGACAAGAAAGGAAAGAGGATATGCAGATTTCAAACATTTGTGTGCGTTTGTTTTAGGGCTGAGAATGCAAGCGCTTCTAGTAGTTTTGTAACATACAGTGTTGTCAATGTAGATATTTTATAGAGATCAAATTGTTTGTTGATATGGAAGAAACTTTGCAATTGAATATCTACTAGCCGTGTAATTAGAAAAAGTTTCAAATTATTTCACGTGTTTGAGAATTCCGGTGCTAGTAAATTAGTTGAGCTTTTTATATAAAATAAAAAAAGTTTTTTTTTACAATTCTAAAGTTACTTCCACTAGCAAATTATACTTTTCATATGTAGTTTTGTCTCCTGAATATACAGTTCTATATAGAAAATTTATTGGTGGGATTTTTGAAAAATGTTAGTTCTTTTGATTTTTGATATATTTCAAAATTATATATTTACTTATAGTGTTTGTTAAGTTTTTCGATAATTGAACTACAGACCTTGATCGGGAGGAACTTGAAAAATTCAGAATTAAACTACTACTTAGATAAATGTTGGTTTTTTGTAATCGGTTGTTGGGTTTAGAAGATATTTCCAAAAACTATCGTGATAGAAATAAAATAAAATTATTTTTTATAAATTTTATAGCCCATAATTCTTTTGTACATATATATAAAAAAAAAACCCTGATCTGTGTAGCTCATAAGAAATAGAAAAATATTCTTCTAACAAATACATATATTTTTATTTTGTTTTTCTATTTTAGCGACTTTTTAGCTAAAATGTTGGTGCCATGCTAAAGACAAGGCTAGGGTGGTTAGAGCCTCCGTTGGAGGCCCAAATTTAGATTATTTTGTTGATTTCACGCTTTTGGCGAGATATTTTTATTAAAAAAGTTTCCTTAAGAACTTGAAACAAATAGTTACTTTTTTGATTGGATCCTCCGTTTTTGACATTAAGGACATTATTTTCTATTTTTTTTCATATTTTCAATCAAAATGGGTATTGTAAAAGTCTTGTAAAATTTTGAATTTAATTTCACTCTAAACCAAATTCTAATAAATACTATTTCAAAATTATGCTTTTATGATTGATGGGCCTATTAACATTTAAGAATGAAACACAACATCCTGCAAATGGCATCCACGACTTGCATTATAGTACCCGATTCGATCTACCAAATTTATCAGTACGTTTTCGATTGCTTGGGTCTCTATCTCATGAACGACAGCGTAGATTTCATTTCGTAGTTGGTCTTTATAAGCCTTCATACCTAGGTCTGTATGCAAAAATCGGCCTAAAAAATTTCTCGAACTGTTTAATTGTTGTGAAGGGCGAGTGGATGTTGATGACTGTTCGAGAGCACTTTCAGTTCCTTTACCCAATAAGGGACCGAATTGACGAATTCGCTTCACAAATTGATCCACAAACTACGTTGACTTTCTATTTCCATCGAATTTATTTCGAGGAATTCTTACAGTTTGAGTTGAAGACTCAGATCTTTTGAAGAAAGTATAAAATATTTCCCAATTTCCTAAATTTCTAACCTTTAAATAATAATCTATCATAAATGTCAAATTGGCCATCTGTTTCGAAATAACGGAGCTACAAATTCGAAATTTTACATGGCCCACTCTTTATTTTGACAATACGGAAAATTCGATTTTTGATATATTTTAAAAAATCGAAATTTATATGTAACTCGGTATCTTTTCTAATTTTAATTCAGAAAATATCAATTGAAATTCAGAAAAGATCAGTTCTGTTTCAGAATTTCTAATTCAAATTCGAAAAATATCAATTTAAATTCAGATTTTCTATTTGACAATCAGAGAATATCAATTGAAAATCAGACAGTATCAATTAAAATTCAGAAAATATCAGTTTATTTTAAGAATGTTTAATTCAAATTCGGAAAATATCAATTAAAAAAAAATTTAAAAATTGAAAAATAAAAATTGAAAAGCGGAAAATATCAATTGTTATTCAGAAAGATCAATTTAATTTAAGAATTTCTAATTGAAGTTCCGGCAATATCAATTAAAATTCAGAATTTCTATTCAAAAATCAGAAAATATCAATTGAAAATCAGAAAAATATCAATTAAAATTCAGAATGGCTATTTGAAAATCATTAAACATCTATTGAAATTCCAAAATTGGGAATTGAAAGTCAGAAACATCAATTAAAATTCAGAAAATATCAATTGAAATTCAGAAAACATCAAATGCTATTCAGCAAACATCAATTGAAATTCAATTTAAATTTTTCTGAATCTCAATTGATATTTTCTGAATTTCAATTGATATTTTCTAATTTTCAATTGATGTTTTCCGAATAGTAATTGATATTTGATATTTCAAATGATTTGTTTCTGAATTTCAATTGATATTTTCTGATTTTTAATCTGAGTTTACAGCATCTCAATTGAATTTCAATTGATATTTTTTGATTCTCAAAAAGAAATTCGAACATTCAATCAGTATTTTCTGAAATTCAATCAGAAATTCTGAATTTCGTTTGATCGTTTCTTTATTTCAATAGGAAATTTCGAATTTCAATTGATATTTTCGGAGGTACAATTGAAAAAGGTGTAGTGTGTAAATAAAATATTTAATTTGTATACCATTTTTGAAAAAAATATGAAAATCTTGTTGACGATTTAGTCAGATCTTTCTGGTACTTTTTAATAAAATCCTATAGAGGGATTTTCACTCGTTGCCAACGGATTTAACCCAATATAATGAATGATTATACGGAGATCTCAGATATAACAAAATGTATCGTATAAACTTCAGTTAGCTGACATTCCTTACATTGAAAAACGATTTTCCAACCTTGACAACACTGCTTTGAACTTCAACTACTCAAGGCTTGTGATATCCTTCTTTGTTCCTGAGTACATAGTCCATGTGTATTGTATTTTGTATGAGAGAATTGGCGTTTTTCGTTTCTTAAGCCAATTTCATGCCAGACACAATAGTCATAAAAGTAATGAAGCTGTTTACTTTACACAACATATTCTTGTATTCGTTCTGCTCTGTTCAAAGGACTTTCTCACACAAGTAAGTAGGAATATTTACCAATCCAAACACACACATACACACATTAATGATTTTACATCAAGCATAGGCGGCAAAACTTTACTCAACACAAGTCCTTGTTGAAGCCAAGTCCATATACATATGTACATTCACCTTTCGCCTTGGTGTGTGTGTGTGTGTGTCTTGAGGTCCTGGTGCATATGCTCTCGTTTAGTAGTAGTGTTAGAGTCATTACTAGTGTTTTTTCTTCCCTTTGATTGTTTCGGCCTATACGTATGTTAGTTCTCTTTGTATTTGCAATGCTTGGAAAATATACCATGTGTTTTTGTGTTCCATTTCATTTGTATATTTAGTCCTGTCTCTGTGCAGTCCTTGTTATGAATTCCTTCTAATGATATTGTGGTTTTCACTTTGCATTTTTATATTCACATTCATGCATACATTTACGTTCATTCTCTTCTCTAATATTCATGAACATTTATATGGTCTTAACAATTTGAATATACTAAACACGCAATCCCCCCTAACAACTGTTAAGGAGGTACCATATATGGAGGAAAAAAACAAATCTCAATACGGAGCCAGTAAGAAGTCCTTTTCCTTCTAGTTTTTCCTTAAAGATATTATTCGAAGGAAGTAGTAAAAAGGTCCACTTGGAAATGTCCATTACAGGCACACAAAGTCACAAAAGAGAAAACGATGTTAAATATAGAAACAATGAAATATGAATTGTATTTGAATTGTATTTTAACACGATCCATAATCTTCTGTGATAGAGCCTTTGAATCATCTTTTTTTTTGAAAACTGGTAAATATCTATTAAGGATCAATTCAAACTAGTTTCAATTCGTTGTTACCAATAATAAAACTTCCTTGAGCATATATTTAAGACCACCATATAATAGCTTTGAAAGCTTTAATAGAGAAGCTCCAAAAACTGTAATGTAATAGATTACAAATTTTTACTACGAGGACCTTAAAGGTATTGTTAAAAAGCCTCTGCAAACAATTTAAATAATTCCGTTTTAATAAAAGCTTCAAAGTCGTGTTCAGAAGAAACTTGTTGTTTGAATCCACTTATAGAATGAAGCCTAAAGAAGAGATTACAAAAAATTATGCATAGACTATTAGAGCCTACTAGATAATGTATATAAATTTCCCTATTTAAGAGCTTTAAAGTTTCAGTTTTTCTATAAAAACGTTAAATACACCTATAGAAGAAAATTGCATTTCATATAATATAGTCTGTAGATAAACACTGGAAATGTTTATATTAAACGGCACACACCGAATATTTGAAACATTGCAGATTTTTGTTGTCTCTTAAAGATGGGTTTTAAGAGCTTCTACGGTTTCGTCACTTAAAAGCTCACAGAAAATGTTCATACTAAATGGTATTTACATGACGAAAGTCTGGTAATTAAAGTTCACTTAAGTGGAGAATAGACAACTGTTAAAGAAGTTTTCCTGTGAGAGCTTTAAAGACATATGTAGAAGATACGCTAAGACTCACGTTCACAGTTGGTAATTCTGGTCCTAAATCATCTTCAATTTTACTACAGTTAAAAGTTCTTCACTGAAATTCCATTTAATATGAACATTTTCTGTGAGCTTTGGGTGACGATTGTGAAACTGCAGAAGCTCTTACAACCAATCATTAAGAGACATCAAAAATCTTCTACAGAATACCTTTCAAACATTCGGTATATCATCATTTATGTATTTTACATAAAAGCTTAAAAATCTATCTCCCACGTTAATTAATTTCAAATTAATTTTAATATATAGATGCTCAAGATTATATCTTTAAGGTTCAGTTACAGAGTTGGCCATTATCTACTTAAATGAACTTTAAATGCCCGATGTATGTCATTGAAATCTAATTTAATATGAATATTTTCGTTTAGCTTTCAAATTGAGCTTTTAAATGGCGATTGTGAAATTCGTCTTGAACGAATTTTCAACTAGTCTTCGGAAGCGTTTTATATATAAAAGAAAAGCTTTATCCTCTTAAACAAAGCTTTTAGATAGTCTGTAGAAGCTCTTAAAACCTGTCATTGAGGGAAGAGCAAAATCTTCCAAGGAAATCTTTAAAATCTTGGATATAACACCATTTAAATAAAATAAATGGTTTCCCATTACATCCCATGAAGGAATCGGGGAGAGCTTCTCACAACCAGTGAGCTGTGCGCTTTACACCGGTTCCGAACGGTATTTTTGAGAAGCATTTTCATGGCTAAATACTCGATAGTGTCGTCGTCACTATGTGAGGTGACCGCCGTCAAAAAAAAATTTTAAGGTGGTCAGAGCAGGGATCGAACCCAGGACCTCATGTACAAGAGGCGAGCACACTACCCATTGCACCACCGACGGCCACACCACGGCCACGGCTTTTAAGTCTGCTATATATGTATATAGTTTTAACTACTGTTCTGAAGCCTTTTTAAAGTATTTCTTAAAATTGTTGTAAAAGCTTCAAAAAAGCTTTAGAGGTATATTCAAACATATTTATAGTTTCTATAAATGAGACTAAAAGACTTCTGGTTATATGCTTGAAAGCTTTTCTTGATAGTACCGTTTGGGATTTCTTTAATAGGAGTTATATTCTCCCTTTCGTACTGTATATACAGCTTTGCCGTGGCTTTAAGTACTTTACACAGCTGAATATTCGTCTTTGGAATGCTTTCAAATCTCTTGCAGAAAAAGTATAGATTTAGATTTAACGTCACTAAAATTCTTCGTTAAAAACCGGCTTAAAGATTTCTATTGTTTCTTTTTGGTTTTGGTATAAAAATTTAAAAATAAAAAGCTTCCATGAGGACAACTTCCAAGTGTTTTGTAATATAACCATTTTCTTTTCTTTATAACTGTGATATCATCTGAATTTTTAGAAAAAAAATTAATTCTTGTCGGGAAAGCTTTGAAAGAGATTTTGAGCTTTCACTTCTACTTTAAAAAAGCTTTAAGATTTTTTTAAACCTCCTTTAAGTTCATTGAACACATTTTTTAATTGAATTGTTTAGTTTTTGCGGGAACTTTAGTATTTTCTATAAGTTTTTTAATGCCTTTTAATATTTTGCAAGAGCTTAAAGCTTTAATTAATATCAGCTTTATAAAATGTGGAATCTTGTTTAGATGAACTTAAAAAGCTTGTTTATAATTTTCAGTAACTCGTAGGTCATTAAAATACAACTCTATTAACTCTCTATTCAGTAACATTATGCAAACCAAATCTCGACTTGAACTTTAGATATTACTATATCCTTATATATGCTGTATCATTTGAAATATTTTTCCAAAAGAGACAGCCTGTTTCTCTATCTCGAACGGAAAGATAAGCGACTGAAAACCAGTCGGTCACATTCGGCTCAAATTGGGTTCCTGTTCGTCGAAAATTTCGTTCGCCTGACTCTATATTTTGGCAGCATATTAGCTATAGAGAAACCATAATTTGTACTGAAAAGTTTAGACAAATTTGATGTTTTAATTGTGAACCCAAAATCAACTTTCTTTAGTCTAAAACCCGAACGAAAACTTTCGGTCGGGATAGAGAAACAGGCTGAGGATCTTTAGCAGAAAATATACCCAAAACATTTTGATGGTAAGGAAATAAAACCTTTCAGCAACGTTTATTATTCCTTAAAATACTCTACTATTTTAAAAATTTCAGTAAGCCTTAGAGTAGGCAACATTATTTTGCATACACGCAGTTTTACTTTACAAGAGAGGAACTTTAATTTTGACGTTTTCATTTGAAAATTTCTTTAATAAACAAGAATATATGAATATATATAAGTATATATAAATTCCAGAATCAATTCCCTGCAATCCGTTTGCTACCTAAATTGTTTCGCCTTTAATACAAAATTTCCTGTCCAATGTGAAATGCAGGGATTTCCTACCGGGTCTTTTATTACATGATTTCGAGAAAACTAATTCCGTTTCATAAGGTGATTATGAACATGAGTTTTGGGAGCTCATAAAAACCGATGGTGCTGATTGTTGGTTTCTAAATTATGCATGCATTGATTTAGCAAAAACCAAAGGGCGAATAATTTCCCTCAAGCGAAGGTAACCAACATCTAAGGACTCATGGCTCAACAATCCTTAAAGTATGTGCTAAAGGAAAATATTTAATGAAATAATGAAAGGGTTCCCATTTACAGCACAGTCAATTTGATCAAAAGTGGAAAATATGAAAAACTGTTTAATTTACAGAAATTCACACACACCAAACGGACAAAGAATAAATCCAACGCCAAACGGTGGCCAGGATAAAAGTGTCCTTTATGGGATTCTCTGAGGGTGTTACATACAACAACGTTTGGTGTTTTTATCGTTACTCCCCTGTTAACATTTGTATTAAATTTTCATAAAGATTTTTAAAAGTCTACATAAACAAATAGTGTATAACCATTTGTTAGCCACTTTTATCTAACCATTTTGGGCGCGCAACTGTGTAAAGCCAAACTAAACCCGAAAATATTTGTCCAAATACCAACTGCAACGTACTCTGTTATTTGCTCCTTTTTATGCCAAGGGTATTAGCAAAAGCTGCTGGTGTTTGCAATGTCCTGGCCATAGATCAACCAGGCATGTCTGATGGTGGAGTTCAAAATGTTCCTCAAAATACGATTATATGGAGTCTAACATTTATTTTCTATCGTTTATTTTAAGAATACAAATGGCTGTAAATACAGCACGAGTGGCGTCAAATGTTGGCTCAACTCCTGTGTCCCCTTCTTCCACATTGTCCAGCAAATAGAAATGGCTTAAATGGAGATCCTTTTGAAGTTGTAGTTTGTTTCACTCAATGCTCAATTTAAACACAATCACGTTCTATATTTTTAGTTTTTTTTTTAGGGAATTTTCAAATGAATTTTATATGAAATTTATAAAGTTTCTCTCTGGTTTTCACATCCTCGGGTGCGGGAATGTATTAAGTTACTTACACACAGATGTGGTCAGTTGTAGGACTCACATTTGGTTACATTTGACCCGGCGTCTGTACACGTATTTCGGTAAAAACTGTTACAATCGAAAGGTTTTAAAAAAATTACACTCGAAGTAAAACTGCAGTATATAGATTGGCAAAAGTTCATGTCCATGGCAAAACCCAGATGTTAGTTTAATTTGAAAATTCTGTGGATAAGTTGAATCCATAACTTCTTTCATTGTAGCTACTTTCATGACAACTACGGTTGAAAATATACAGCCTTCTTAGGCTTAGCTCTGATTTCAATCAATAAATTTTAACAAGAACTCAATTAAATATAACTCTATGCAACTTAATTCAATTGTATTAAGTCAATTCAATTCAGTTCAATTTAATGAAATTCAATTCGATTGAATTAAATTGAATTCAGTTGGATTGAACTGAATTGATTCAAGTCGATTGAATTCTCTATTCAATTCAATTCATTAGGAATGAATTCAAGTCAAGTCAAACCAATTCAATTCAATGCAATTCAAATCAAGTCAATTCCAACAATTCAAATAATTTTATGTCAATTTAATTCAACTCAATGCTCGAGACGAAATGAGATGATGTGAGACAAGATGAGATGAGATGAGATGGGATGAGATGAGATGAGATGAGATGCGATGAGATGAGATGAAATGAAATGAAATGAAATGAAATGAAATTAAATTAAATTAAATTAAATTAAATTAAATTAAATTAAATTAAATTAAATTAAATTAAATTAAATTAAATTAAATTAAATTAAATTAAATTAAATTAAATTAAATTAAATTAAAGTAAATTAAATTAAATTAAATTAAATTAAATTAAATTAAATTAAATTAAATTAAATTAAATTAAATTAAATTAAATTAAATTAAATTAAATTAAATTAAATTAAATTAAATTAAATTAAATTAAATTAAATTAAATTAAATTAAATTAAATTAAATTAAATTAAATTAAATTAAATTAAATTAAATTAAATTAAATTAAATTAAATTAAATTAAATTAAATTAAATTAAATTAAATTAAATTAAATTAAATTAAATTAAATTAAATTAAATTAAATTAAATTAAATTAAATTAAATTAAATTAAATTAAATTAAATTAAATTAAATTAAATTAAATTAAATTAAATTAAATTAATATAAAGGAAATAAGATGAGATGATGAGACGAAATGAAATGAAATGAAATGAAATGAAATGACATGAAATGAGATGAAATGAAATGACATGACATGACATGAAATGAAGTGACACGAAATGACATGAAATGAAATGAAATGACGTAACATGACATGAAACGAAATGAAGTGACATGAAATGAAATGAAATGAAATGAAATGAAATGAAGTGACATGACATGACATGACATGAAATGACATGAAATTACATGAAATGACATGAAATGAAATTAAATTAAATGACATGTCATGTAATAACACGAAATGAAATTAAATCAAATGAAATGAAATACGGTGAATTGAAATGTTTGATTTACTTTTATTATATCGTAGTTGAATTGTTTGAATTGCCCTCTTTCTTCGAGTGTCCAATTTAGCATTCTCACATGTACACTTCAATTTATAGGACATGTACAAATTTCCTTAGTTTCTTCCTTTATCTATAACCATATTTTAACAGGTCTAATGGAGCTCAACTCTTAAGTTAAGGATTAACATTTGATTTCTGTATGGCAAGCGAATTATTCCCATTTCACAAATGATTGATTTTGGCAATGGAACGAGACAGTTTTCGCACAACCCTTGCATACATACGCAATACCACAGAAACCTCTCTATGCGCAATTTAAAAATTTATAATATTGATTTTTACAAATCCAGGGGGTAACGGACATACATAGATAACAATTTGCTAGTATTAAATTTTTAAAACAAATTTACCAAGACCTAAGGGGCAGAGGAAGTCTGTTCGTATCTGCATATTTACATATGTGTCTGTTCTAATTTATTATAACAATTTTGTTGTGGTCATTTAATGGCTCCTAATATTTTAAGCCTGAAATAGAGACTCCCTCTATGACTTCCCATTGGCCAACAAACAATGACTGTGTTATTCGCCAACAAAAATAAAGCTGATGCGGTTAGTTTTGCTAAATTCAAATGTGCTGCTTTATATTGACCATCAGTAGGCAGCAAGTAGCAGCAGTTTGTGGCTAATTTGGGCCATAATAAATTAGATTTATTAACTGAGAACATAAATACATAAAGTTGGCGAAAACAATTGTCAATTATGGCTACAATACTGTAAATAGATTTAATGAATTTTGAATTATGAAAATTAGTGGTGAATTTTGTGATATCGGTAAATAATATTGGTTGACCCCGAAAAGTGTGCTTTAAATTATGATGATAAATACCAACCACAAATAGGCAGGCAATGATTATTGTAAATATTGTAAAAGTTATTAAACAAAGTTAAAGTAAAAATTAAATAATTTAGTAGTTTGAAGTAAATTCTGATGAATGATACATTTGAAAGACTAAAACAGTGCTTTAGACTATGATTATATTGCCTCATAGATCCTGATTTACATTATACTCGACAGTTTAAATTTTCTTCACAATAATAAATTCGAAATTTGTTTGACAAAATTGTAGATCCTTCAGTTCCCCTCATTTTTCTACTCCCACCTAATATGTTCCAATCTGCAGATGGTTACATATACATTTTAATAGATTTTCGCCGTCATTAATTTTCTTTATAAAATCGCCTAACTTACATTTCATACCTATTTTATGGTGAGGAATATAGTACACTATTGTTTCTTTTAAGAAATTCTATAATTTGCAATTTCTCTATCATACTTAACACCCCTCATAAATATGCCACAAATTCGTATTGCATTAACCACCACCCCCGCAAGTATGCAACATTATTTGAATTATGGTCTGCTAAAAGCATTAGATGCACAGACTTGTACTACCAAGAAACTTATTATTCTAGACAAATATGATTAGGACTAATTGCTGAAAACATAAATTTTCCTACTCGCCCATATGCATTTAAGGACCCACCCTCTTTCTCTCTCTCTAACCAGTAATTACAACAAGGACATCACATGATGCAGCATCGGTTGCCACAGTGAATGCAACATAATGTGTGAATGCAAATATCGCATTTCGCAAATGAATGTAACTCATTTACAACAATTATTATAATGTAAATTGCTGCGATAGAGAGTAAAGTGTAAAATGAGCAGAAAAAGGACGCATAACCACAGACACTTTGGTGGGATGAGGGAATGTGTGTGTGTGTGTGTATGTGGAGAACCGCGGGAGAACAATGAAAATCCCGTTATTTCCCTCTCTGTATCAAGGAGAAAAAAAGTAAAATTATGAAGTTCGTACTTAAGTGATAAAACACACCAACAGCTGTAGGAGCGACCACTGCCTGCACCAAAAACCAGCAGCTACTTCCTCATCTACTCGGGACTCGGAATTTCCATTCTACATTGTCTTTTTCTCCTTTTCAAAAGGGAAAATCATTAACAGTTGTAGGGAGCAGGAAAGAAGCAACTACAGGACCTTTATAGTGAACAAAGTTAGGGTGAACTGTGGATACTAGTGTATAATGATTCGAGGGAAAGTTTCTGGTAAAACGAGGGTGGTTTAAAAATAAACTTGCTGTACATATGCGGTAGTTTGTTTGTACTATCAAGGAAGAACATAATGACCTGTAAGGATTTTCGAAAATGTGAAAGTTTTCTTGTGAACTTAGTTCGTTAAATGTTCGTAAGTTTTCTATGAACTACAGAAACTAAACCGGTTGCGGTAACAAAAACTACTGAAAGAACCTTACAATTGTACTTAATTCCTACTGTAAACAAACGCGGCAGTCCTTTAATGTACATGATTTCCACAGGAAACCTCTGGAATTGTTCTACTGTATGCAAACGCGGCAGTCATTTAACCTGCACGAGTGTACGTACATATTTTCATCTGCATACAAACGCCTCTGGTATTTTTTTACTGTAGGCATATGCAATTATTTATCCTAGATCAGTGCACGCATTTTCCATAGTAAGCAAACGTTTCTGAAATTTGTTTCAACTGTATGCGAACGCGGAAGTCAGTTAAACTACATGAGTGTATATCTCACCTGATTACCAGACAAATGATTCAAAATGAAAAGTATGGCCGTATTATGACCTAAATCCCTAACCCTAAACCCTAAACTTTATATCTATTCGTCGACAAGATATATCTATGATAGTAGATGTTATCACTGGTCAGTATTTAAATGACACAACTGCGTCTAGAATTAAATCTCACCTTATGAGTACTGTCGTGATGAACAGGGGAGAGAGAGTCAAACATTTTATATGTTACTGCCCAGCCTTTTGTATGAGTAAGACACAATATCTAGGATCTTACTTCGTGTTGTATCCAACAGACATTTCGAGAGTTACGCTGAATAATTTTAGGACGGTTTTGCAGAGTACTAATTGATTTGCAAGGGAGTATTGTAAGTCTCTTCTTTAGACACATCCAGAAATATTGGGCCGTAGTATAACATATATAGCTTGATCGTCCTTAACCATACCCAGTCAAAAGGAGACGGGGACACGAAATATGACTTTCCGTAGTGCCACGATGCTCGGCATTGGCAGAGGTGTGGCAATAGCGGCAGCCACTTTACCTAACCAAACCAAACTTAGGGTGCCAGAAAAAAATTTTAAAGTCATTTGATGCTAGGAAAGCGGATGTCAAATTTTCTATATTTTTATTTCGGCGTTGCGGAGTGCTACGGTAGCGGTACTACGATGGCGAATTCTGGAGGCAGATGGTGAGGGATTACCTATATAATACACATACTGGACGGCAAGGAAATGATAGGAAAACTGAACGAATTGCATTGAACACAAAATAATATTAAAACACCGAATTTAACACTGCATAATTTATCTTTTTACGGGGGTTTGTGAATATATTTAATACATAAACATTTCATCATACGTCCTTAAAGTATGCAGCAAAATTTATATCTCCACTACAACCCTAACTACAGATTATGAACCAGAAATCTTGGCATATTTTTATGGGCACTTAGCCTGTAATTTCATGTAATTTAACGAAATATATTCATGAATACATCAAACATTTCCTTAATCTTAAAATCTAAGGAAAAGTTTTTTTTAGTTACTCGCTTCAAGTATGCTGTGGTAAGTGTGCAATGTTCACCCTTAACGTATGCAACACTCTAGATCGAATACCACTTTTTCATAAAGTAATATTTTCTTTTATTGCCAATAATGTTTTAATGTTTATTACGTTTATAGATCAAACCTGCTAATTTGTTTCGTATTTCCATATTAAATGTTATTCTGATCCCATGATACTGTAAGTTTCGACCCACTAATTTTCTCACTGCCTATTAATTTCGGCAAATAAAAGTTCTCCCTTACATTTAGTATTTACCCTCGTATATGCAGTGATGTGGGGTTTTTGGCTGCAACCTCTTACAACTACTATTGTCATTATAGACTCCTATTTGATAGTAGTAGTACTTTCATAAATGTTCCTATAGAAACTATTAAAAACTCAAGTGCAAGTGTGACAAGGCATTCATGCCACATATGACCACTGCCGCCATTTGCACCGCTTACTGCACCGATACCGCATACTGATATTGCAACAAAAATGACTTTCTAAGAGCATTTTTCTCAACAATTTTGGTTTTGTTTTTCGGGGATGATGTAGAATGAAACAGTTATGTAGTAGTGAAGTGGCAATACAACCAGGATCATATGAACAGTACACTCATTTATACATCAAGTTTATGACTATTGCCTTTGTTGCAAAATGGTAGCTTCTTCATGTTTTTCAACATATGAGCGCTTAAGCATGCGAGGGGCAGGACGAGCAGGACATGTGTCGACCAACTACCATAACAATTAATATCACACAACGAAGAATGTCGAAGTAATATAACTTGGTACAGGGTGGCTGCTGTTTCTCGATAGACACGTAGCCAACATTAATATTACCACCCAATTTGCCACTTGTCAGTTTGCTGCACACACCATCATCTGCATGGACCCACACAAGAATCTAACCAACACACATGCTTTACCATGCACTACACAACTACTTTGAATCCTTTCTAGGATGTCTAAGTGAGCATCCTGCCAACTCTACCTTATAGTAGTTACAATGTTGCATGTTTATCTGTGTATTGCAACAAAAATCATATACTGTCTTTGTGTACATATTTGTTCATTAACAATGTCTGCAACTCGCTGCCTCTCTCAGTCTCTCTCTCTCCTTGATAAAGAGATTTGAACACAAGGACATCAACAAAACCCACTACACTGCACATTTTCAATAAAATTCAAATTTTTGTTTAAACAAATCTGTTTAGATGTTAGTGTTATTCCACCGATCCTCTTCCACTAAGCTTCTGTTGCCCATTCAACTTCAGTTTAGATAAAAGTTTTTGTGTAAATTAATGAATTTAGAATGGACACAAAGGTAACCTGTGTTGTTTTTTGCCAATAAAAATCGATATAAATTTGCATTTTATTACATTTTTGGATGTTACTCCTTAACACCTTAAGGTATGCAATGTATAGTAACGAAGATAAACATTTGCACATATGTTATATAGTAACACCGGAATTGTTGGGTTATTTTGATACCTTAATATTTATGTTATGAAGTTCTACAAAAACTATGCAAAACAAATGAATTTGCTCAAGCTCCTAAGAGTATGCAACGGGTTTTGGTATTGTGTTTTATATATAACACAAATTCGTTTGCAATTTCTATTGTTATTCAAATACTTATTTTTTTTATTGTGTTATTTTCACCTAACACCTTAAAGTATGCTGTTACTATTAAATATGGGAAGATTGCTATATATTGCCAATTCCTGATAAACTTGTGTGAGTTATTTAGTTTTAAATCGAATTATGTATGATTTTATTAGAGTTGGTGTTCCTTGATCACCTAAAAGTATGCCACACATAGTTGGCATATAAGGAAGCTTGTCAGTAAAGGGTGTTTTTTTTAAAGAGTTTAAGTATAACAAATAATAAATGAAACTAAAAGAATTTTAGGTGCATTTAGTTGTAATGTAGTTTTATCGAACACAGAATTTCGACTTAATGATCATGTCACACCGCGCCTGACCCTATTAATAACCTCTCAGGTTCGGTTACGTGTTGGGCAATCGACAAACGACTCATTTGAGCTTATTAGTCCATGGTAATATCACCAGCTAACGAAATTAACCACTAGCCCCAGCGGATAATTCTCTCAGGTCTCTAACCTAAATACGATCCCATAGTAGACATCGTCCAGCCGACTGATAACAGATAAAAACTCTAAAATCAATACACACCCGCAAGGTTTCATCTACCAGCCGTTCCAAAGTCTTCAGTAGGGACGATGACAGACTTATAATAAATAGTGACAGGCGCTTTGGGAAGAAACATCACTCTTGTATCCCTCCACTCTCTAAGTGCATTCTGTACACGCGATGTATACTTAACTTTAACAGCCAGGGGATTAATGGATCGAACAATTCCTGAAGTTCTAGACTTAAAGAATTTGAAGCTGCCGACAGCCCATTTAAGCATGGATTGGGTTTCATTTTCTATAGCAACTTATGACCTATGAGGTATCCATTCATACAGCTGGGTATCCATATCCATATCCATATACAACTGGGTATCCACACGGAGATTGAGCGAATCAGGCATAGATTGCGTACTCTTGAGACAAATCTGTCCCATACCGTATAGCATCAGATCAGGCGTGGACAACATCTTAAGCTTTTTGGAGCCAACTAGCTCGTAGTGTCACAATGGACTAATAGTTCTAAGTGAGTCGTTCATCGACTGCCACCATCACCTTCTAACCTACCATGTACGATGCCAGCAACCAAATATTGGATCCGTTCAATTCCAGGCTGACCGCAACGTTGTCCCTGTCGCTGCATATGGAGGTGATATAGCTCTTTAAACCTCCGTCCCGAACCCATAAATCATTCCGATAGCAACTCAGAACTGTTGGATTATGACGACATCAGATACCACTTTACTATGATGAAGGTTTGCTGTAGCAAACAGAAAATTAATATGCATTTGAACTTAGTACTTAAAGGTTGCGCTAGATTCGGTTTACCAAAAACGTGGTAATATGATTCTCAAGTTTTTCTACGGAATCGATGGAAAAATGTGGGTCCTGATCACTGAATCTAAAAATAGAAAGCAAGATGCTCTGATTTTGACAGGCAATCAACCATCTATTCAAGAAGTTTAACTAATTATTTTTAAACGCAGTGTGACGGCCACATCGCTTAGGACTACTGTCGAGTAATGATGTTCCCAATAAAATAAATAAAATAAATGGTTTCCCATTACATCCCATGAAGGGACTGGGGAGAACTTCTCACAATCACTGAGCTGTGCGCTTTCCAGTTTTCACTCACTGATTGGGACCTACAGTTTTACACCGATTCCGAACGGTAATTTGAGAAGCTTTTTCATGGCTATATACTCGATAGTGTCGCCGTCACTATGCGAGGTGACCGCCGCCGAAAGAAATTTATTTTTTTTTGAAGGTGGTCAGAGCCGGGTTCGAACCCAGGACCTCATGTACAAGAGCCGCGCACACTAACCATTGCACCACCGACGGTTCCCAATCAGGCAGTGTAAAAATAGAAAGCTCACAGCGCACTGATTGTTATAAGAGTTCCCTGATTGGGAGAAACTCTCTTTTCCCTTCATGAGATGCAATGATATAATATGTAGTTATTTATTTCTTTAATAGTTTCACTTCGATTACATTTAAGCACCTAGATTACATTTAAGCACCATTAGCATTAAATAGTAAATGAATATGTTATGTTATTGGTTAATTAGTAACGTTTCGTCGTTAACTCTTTACAATGCAATTATTTCTAACTTTACTAAGACTCCTCAAAATATGGAATATTTGTGGTATTTAAATACTTTATCAAATTTATTGGATACCTTCAAGGCATTGTAAACTCACTACATACTCTTTAAAACAAGAGAACATTTTATTTTAGTTGGTGGCTTTTAAAACAAAAACAAACATTCAACTGATATTTAATTTAAAATATACCACCTAAAGGTATGTCTTGTAAACAAAAACTAATATTTTTTTGCTCATACGTATATTAGTTTAATAATGTTGTGGTTTGGTTTCTGTAAATAAATTGCCCCAAACGCTAATTTGAAAATTTGCTAAACCTTAGAATAGACTGATTTCATCGCACATCCTAAAAGTATGCAAAACTCCAAAATATTTTTGTTTGTTAAAACCTAGATTAGTTTGAAGTTGTTGTGGTTAGCTTTCTGTTACATTTTCCAAAAGGCTGATTTGAAAATTGAGAATATCTTAATACATCCTAATTTCAACCCACATCCTAAAAGTATACAACAAATTTGTATCTCGACAATCACATACAAGGCATGTCTTAAATTAAAAATATAAACTTATATTTTCGAACGAAGTAAAATCTCTGAACATATTCTGTGGATTGTTTCAATTAGTCACCAAATTCTTCGAAAATTGCTTTAAACTCTACATATTATATATATCTACTGAACTCCTTAAAAATTGCAATACATTGAAACTTTACTACTCTTCAAGAATAATATTGAAATTGTTTTATCTTAACTATTATGATGTCAAAGCCCATACTCGTCCTAGATTTAGTTAATATTTCCTATTTAGTTTTTGTATGATATTAGTTATAATTTGATTTAATTTTTCTTACTGACGAATTTCTTGCAAAAGACTTGGAAATTTAAATAAATTGTTTTGTATTGCAGGGGATATTGTTTCATATGTTAGTCCTAAAGCCGTAAAGTATGCCCTGGCGTTTGCTATATTCAATGTCCTAAATGTATGCAACAATTTTCCTTCATTCATTCGTTGAGCTGCTGTGGAAAGCTTTGTCCTGAAAGGCCATAAAACTTAATGATATTTTAATTTTATGGCAATTTTGTTTTAAAGTACGTTCAACAAACATATTGTTTGCACTAAGGCGCCCCTAAAACTATGCAGAGCAATTAGTAATGTAAATATGTGTAAAAGTAAACATTAAACTTAATGACAAATATAAGAATAGCCATGGAGAATACTAAACATATTTTGTTGGAGCAAAGCACAATTTAAGTTATCGAGCAATTTGTAAATTAAGTTAACGTCTGTTTTAAGAAAAGCGACATAAATAAAATTTGTTTAAAGTGAAACTTTAAATTTACTGGTTACAATAAATTGATCGATTTTTATAGTATACTTATAGGAATTTTACTCGTATTTATTTTACATTGACCTTATCTTATTTCATTATCTTTGTAATTTAGTTCTTTGAAGTTACGATTCGATCAGGGAAGTCGTTTTGTAACAATTGTTTTCTCTCTAGCTATTTTACTTTATCATCCGCAGGTGTCTCGAGTATATTAGTAGTCTTAAGGAAATGTCGTTTCTTATGCAGTAGAACTTCTTATATTATAAAAAAATTGTTGCATACTTATGGATATTTTCTGGCATTACAAACCTACTGCATACTTCATGGAAGTTGTCGTAATAAATTACATATGTATATCGTAGATTTTATAACATTATTAAACAGTGCATAGCCTTTGGCTGAACAAATTATACTGGGATATAAATGTATAGAAAGTGTGTCTGAGAATAATCCAAGAACCTAATTTTAAATAAAACGATCGTTTAGCACAGGAACACGATACAGAAACAGGGATTTCCACCTTCGTTTATCTCTAATATCTTATTCAAGTTTGTTGTTCTAAAGCTCTTCTTTCCAGTGAAATATCTTCAGATTGACAAGAAGCTATTTCGTATGAGGTTAAGATAAAAAAATACGAGCTATTATTTTCTTAATATCAGCCAGATAACGGTTGAAAAGTTTTCTTTTGCACACTTTAAGGCATACAGTACTTTTTGCGATTGTGTTGCATACATTAAGCCAAGTGTCCGGGAATGTTTTTGGAATAGGAATAACATACTTTTAGGCTAAATCATAAAATAGAATGTGTGTTTTGCAGAATGTGTCTGTTGCACGTGAGAGCTTCTCACAATTAATGATCTATACGGTTTCTAGTTTATAGGCACACTGATGAGGATCTCCAGTGTTATACCGTATCCGAAGGACTAACCTTCAGGAGCCTTCTTTCATTCCTGCCATGAGTGTCGCCATCACTAAGGAAGGTGACCGTAGTCCAAGGATAAGAAAGGTGGTCAGGATGGTAATTGAACCCACGTTTTTATGTGCAAGAGTCGCGCACGCTAGCCTTTGCATCAACGTCACTTATAATTTAGGATATTAGTAACAAAACAGGTTGACAATGATAAAGTATGTCATTTATATAAATTCGTACACACACTGAGTGCCTATATCGACCATAAGATCCTTTTCTTTTCTAACAGAACTCTATATTATCAATTTCACAATGCTCTTGGTATTTTAACCCTTTCTAAGCTTCAAACATCTCTAATACTGTTTGGAATCTGTGTAAAAGTGCAGGCCCCAATCAGTCAGTCTAAAAATGAAAGCGAACAGCTCACTGATTGGAAGCTTTCCTCTATCTCTCCATGAAATGTAATGGTCAAATAACCAATGGTGAATAGCCGCTGCATACTTTAGGGTGCAAGAAAAATACTTATTCATTGCTAATATTTAGGAGATTTTTTCTTGTTTTGTCGAAATTTTTAGCATACCATCTTAATAAACCTTTTCCGAAAATAGATATCTTACAATGGAATATAATATAATATCACGATACAGAATGTCACAAAAACACTCACCCGGAGTTGTTTTGCTATACAGGGTGTTTTTTTTAAACTGCGACGATCAAATATCTCGAAAAATAGCCACTCTACAGAAAAAATGTCCATATTCAAAATTTAATCATACCGCGGGGGAAATACATTAGTGCAAAAAAAATAGTCCCCCACCCCCCCCCCCCTTTGTAGATGGGGCGGGGGTAACTTTTAAACTAAGATAGGAAGCCATATTTTTTATTGCAGATACTGATTCTACGACTAAAAGTAAGTATGATTTGAATGAAATATTTTGTTCGGTTCATGATAGATGGTGTTGTAATCGATGAAATTCAATTTTTTCAATTTCTCCCCCTTAGAACACACGCATTCGATTCTGCAATATGTTTGAAATAAAAAACATCACGTTATCATTGCAAATACTCGAAATTCGTCATCAAAACAATTTATTAATGTAAAAGGTAGGTGAATAAAATAATTTTAGCTTAAAATAAGTGTTCAAAATGATAACGTGATGTTTTTTATTTCAAACATATTGCAGAATCGAATGCGTGTGTTCTAAGGGGGAGAAATTGAAAAAATTGAATTTCATCGATTACAACACCATCTATCATGAACCGAACAAAATATTTCATTCAAATCATACTTACTTTTAGTCGTAGAATCAGTATCTGCAATAAAAAATATGGCTTCCTATCTTAGTTTAAAAGTTACCCCCGCCCCATCTACAAAGGGGGGGGGGGTGGGGGACTATTTTTTTTGCACTAATGTATTTCCCCCGCGGTATGATTAAATTTTGAATATGGACATTTTTTCTGTAGAGTGGCTATTTTTCGAGATATTTGATCGTCTCAGTTTAAAAAAAACACCCTGTATATGTATTTAAAATTAAACGAAATAATTTAACAATTTTCTTTGAATATTTTTTTTTGCATTCCATTTTGATGATGATCAAGTGGGCACCGGCAAGTCTCTATTTGTTGCATTTTCAATCTCGCTATAAGTTACAGCGGTATGTTCTCTTTGTGATCTTCCAGAGACTGCGGCTTTTTCATGTAGACCTATGACTTTAAAAAATCCCAAAGTAAAGAGTTTGGAGCGGGCGATCTTGCCAGCCACTGTAAATTGCCATCCGACGACCCGAAAACGAATCCTTCAAAATGTCCGTAGCCGCACGAGCTGTAGGTGCAGTTGCAGCGTCCTGTTGAAACCACATGTCCTTTAGTTCCAATTTATCTTGGTATGTATTGTTCACTAGTCACCAGTTCAAGAGAGCATGGGCGTACTTTGTAAGGGATGAACGTGTAATAGCGAACTGCGTGCTATGTCGCATCTTAAGCCACGGCGGCGAAATTCTCGACGTAGGACGAACGGGAAATCTCAGGTTGTACCACAATCACTGACGAATTATTCCACAAAGAAATAGTCACGAGTATTTCGTGTTCTTGATTAGTATAGCATTCCATGACTTATCGACGTGTATTATGTGTCTGTTTATTTTCCAAACATTAAATCATACCTTATATATAAAATCCTGATCGTAAACTTGAGGTCGGCTTTTTCCTTAAAATCCATGAAAATTGTTGTAAACAAATAATATGATTTCAAAAACACCTCTGGGTTATTATATTACATTGAGTTTTAAGTCAGAATGCAAAGCATGGCATGCTTTAAGGCTTAAGTATATAGCGACAGTAATTGCCAACTTTCAGGAGTTTAAATTTAATTTTTTTAAATGGCTTTAAATTTTTTAGCGTTACTTAAAATGTTAAGCCAAGACTTCGCATAATTCAAGGCTCAGTTAATATAATAGCTTATACACTGTCGACTTTTAGGCAAATTTATTTGTTTTTTCTCAAATTTGTTGCAAGTTCTCCTTAAGATATAATACGATTTCAAAATTTGCCTTTTACAAAATTCTGCTAGAATGAGATATACAAAAGTATATGTTAAATGCATTTTAAATATTTTATAAGCTTCACAAATAATGATCCTTCGTACTTGAAATATATCGCATAAAATAAAGAGAAATGAATGAATTGCGTGAAGAAAGTAAAATGGAATTAAATTATGCAAAGTAGTAGAAGGCAAAGATGAAAAAACCCGCCATTTCAAGGAGCATATCCTTTGTATATAAGCAAAAATTTATATGCAAGTGTATTAGTAAGTTTACACTCTTCGATGTCAGAACAAATGATGTTTGAGCTTCTGCTTCTATGGTTGTTGATGCAGCACAGTTTGGATGCATTGTCGGCCAGGACTCAGGACGAGAGGGGAGGGTTTTTGTTAGTCGAAGAAGACGGATTTCGTAGACAAGAAAAGGTTACTATCAGTTTCAACATCCACATTATTAACATTTTGTGCATCATGTGTACCAGTGAAAGGATCCATTCAGAGCAAACAGAAATGCGATTGAGTGCCATGACACTGGGTGTGTGTGTGTATGCGAGAGTGATTAAAGGACTCACTGGAAATATATGTGTGTCTGTGAGTCTACATTATAAGTCCTGTTAGCATCATTGCAAAAGAGATGATAATTTCTTGTTTTACGTTGTTTTTATTTCATTTCTATTTTTTTGCCGTTTTTATGCTTAATATTAAAAACCAAGAAGGATGTAAACATGTAGAACAGTGCTCGACAGGAACAAATTGCAATTGAAGTCTATAGTCTCGACTTGAAACAAAAGACCTGGAATTTTTTGTTCTTGTTGCTGTAGTAGTAGTTGTTGCTGCTACTCTCGTCTACTTCTACAGGCTTTTTCAACAGTTTTTTGCTTTCTTTTGCTCAGTGACTGTCTAGCCTACTTATATGAAACAAACTTTTCTGGACTAGACTATGGAAAAGAGGAAGGCATAAACAGGGATAGAATTTTTCAGAAATCATGCAGCTAAAGCCAATAAATAAATAAATTGTTTCCAATTACATCACATGAAGGAATTGGAGAGAACTTCTCACAACCAGCGAGGTGTGCGCATTCTAGTTTTATACTCACTGACTGGGATCTACAGTTTTACACCGGTTCCGAACGGTATTTTTTTTTTGGGAAGCTTTTCCATGGCTCGATAGTGTCACCATCAGTTAGCGAGGTGGCCGTCGTCGAAGGAACTGTAAGGTGGTCAGTCCAGGAATCGAACCTAGGATCTCATTTACAAGAGCGCGCACATTAACCATTGCACCACCGACGGCCACGCTAAAACCAATATCTTTTGTAAAAACTTTTCTCAGTAAAATTATTTTTTACTGGACGAATATGGGCGATTTTTGTAGAAGAAAAGTGTGTGGTTTATTCCATCCATTATACGATAACTTCAGATCAGCATCTGTGGTACAGCTGATGCCTTATTGTCCTTATAGTTCACAACTATTGTATCTGTCTCTCTTTAATTTTTCCCAATACTAGTTATGTGGGTGGTGCAGTGGTTTTGTGCACGACTTTTGCACTTGAGCACATGGGTTCGATCCCTGCTCTGACCATCTTACATTTACTTGACGACATGGTTCAGTATTGATTTCCATCGGCCAAAATTCAATATCTGTTGACTCTTCTTTGACACACTTCTCAGTTCTGAAAAAAAAAACGCTTGTAGATAAGGAGTCAAGGATTATTTGGAGGGGCTAAGATTAATAATCGGATAACTGGGTACATTTGAGAAAATATTCCATAGTTTAATACTATTCTTATTTTTCGACTTTAAAGGAAACTAAAATTTTGGCTTGTTTCTTTCTGTGTTTTTTATTGATGTAATTGTATAGATATTCGGGGTTTTGAATTTCAAAAATCGAAAACGTTTGATTTTTTCTTGAACTATTTCTCATAGTTTTGGAGTTATTGCACTCAGTTTTCCTATATGGTTAGTTCCTTGCCTTTAATATGATGGCTAAGTTTTGTTTACACCCTCCATTCCATCCATTATACACAATATATTATACACAAATTGCGCACAAAGAAGATTGTAGTAGTTTAAAGCAAAAAATCAGATTTTGTTGTCCCTGAACGGGAGTAAATATTTTTTTCTCAGTATCATTAAAAAAGTAATTACTGCACATCTGGACAAGACGTCTTGAATAGTCACACAAGACATTTTTTTTCAAGACATCTACTGTAGCGAAGTTGTGGCAATCAAATACGTAATGGTTCAGAAAAAAGGCATACGTGTGGTGTTTTTGGGTACACTCACGGAAACACATTCACGAATGCTATGTGTCGACAGCACCCCGAAGTACATGGTTATCGCAAGTTCGCTACGTCTTGTGCAGATATCACGTAAGTATGCACAAACAAGAGTTTATACCAACAGGAGTCCATGTGCCAGGTTTATACCCAAAAATCCCTCATAACACACCATTTAGCAAATAAATTACTACAGGTGAATTGCATACAAGTGGTACTGAAATTCATTATAGATCAGACTTTATAATATAGAAATATTGCATATTCGAAACATGAAATAAAATTGATCCTAAGTTCTAAGGAATAAGAATCACGCTTACCAACCATTACACCGCTTACGCTCAACAGTTTACAACAGTCAAACCGTTTTTTAGAAAACTGTGACGGTATAGGCCAGAGCTTCTCAAAAACAAAGCGGGAATTGAATCGGAATTCTTATGAACAAGAATCACTCACGCCCCACTAACGGTCGATAGATTACATCAACCAAACAATTTTTGTTAAGAAAAGTTTAAACTTTGTACAGAAAATGTAAGATGTTAAAATTGTGCTGTTCATTTTCTTACCTCCCTCATATTTTGCGATTGCAAGTGTATAAGTATTGTGTATGATCATCACAGTGTGTTAGTATTTCTGAATGAATTCCTATTTAAAGGTTAACTTATTTTGAGTCGCTGTAGTTTACACTTCACTCTGATGACTCTGATGGTGTAGAGTAAAGGATGCGTCTGCATTCTGTTTGGAGGTCTCACTGGGAGTTCAAAGTTAAACTAAAAAACGAGGAATACAAAACAACCGCTCCCCCGTCTCGTTACCAACGCTTTAGATATTCGTTTCATTATTTGCTTTTAAATGGCAGCAAGAGGAGTTACCTTTAAGAGTGTCTGTCTAGAAGTATTTTTGTAATGGAAACTGGTGTTGTTTTCCCAGCCCCGTAGACACTCCGTCATCCACGCCAGACCAGTTGTACAGCAGCAGCAGGTCTTTGCTCGTCTACGTATTTGACGTTATTGTTTTTATAATATTAAGGATTTTTGCTTTCTATAAGCAAATCCTGTAAAGGATGAAGGGTGTGTGTGTGTGCGTTGAGGGATTTCTCGTCGAGAAAAATGTATTTCCTTATTGTTTCTTATTTCATCAACTCGTGTGTGTGTGTCCTCCTTCCCTGAAGCCTTAAAGTTTTTTCCATCCTCCACCCCCAGCTCGTTATATCCTGGCAGCGAACGGGAGCAAAGTTTAGTGCAAAGAGTATGTTCAACAGTTCATAAAGTTAATTTTACCGCAGAAATTATGTTAAAACGATATACCTCCTAGTAGTAGTCTTATTCTCCTCCACTTTCCTCTATTCCAACGCCGGCAATTTTCTTGCATACCAAAGAAACCCTTAGAACAGCATAGCAGCCGCTTCCTACCGTTAGGTTTCTTCATCCTGTTCGCTGGTTTCTTTCATTTTGCCTCGACAGTATCTCTCATGTCATGGGAAGTAACACAGATGTTTAGGGAAATATTAAAGTTAATGGCTGTTGTGATAGTTACATATTTTACTCTAGAACGACAACCGAGCAAAGCGAAAAAGAACCATTTCGAACAACGAAAAAAAAATCGAAGCGCTCCCTTTCCTTGAAATGGGGAGTCGTTAACGTTGTCTTTCTTCTAGAGCTGTGGATTTCTGTCATCATTTGCGTATGTGTAATTAGAATATAGTTTGCATTTTCTGTTCTCCTTACAACACCAACTTTATCCGTAACTTTCCTGTTCAGTGTCTTTCACGTCTTCAGGTCCTGTTGTTTCATAAAATAAGTAAATAAATGTTATGGAAAATCTTTTTCATAGCAAAATAGTTTTAATGCATTTTTTATTACATGATTATCATCGTCGTCGCCAACGTCGTCATCTTTGTCATTTTCTCTATTGATATTATGCAAAATGCTTTAGAGAAAACAATTAAAATCAAATTTATGGCATAATTTTAGGTTAAGTCAGTAAGGCTGTAAATGGTGCATACTTTCAGGCGGAGTAGCAGTCATCATTAAGCGGAAAATGCAAAAAAAAATCCATAATGTAATAATCCAAAATGCAATACGATTTTAATTAAAAAACATGGCAAAACTTTTAAGTAGGAATGCATATATTGCAGCATATTGCCTCAGTCGAAAATATCTATAGCAAAATTATGACTTAGGTAAATTTTTGAAGTGGAAAATCAAACCCAAACCATATTTTTTGCTAAAAATTGCATTAAAAGCAAGGATTTCTGATTTTTTGGAAAGAAATTTGCTTAAGGATAGTTGGTCTGGTGTGGGAAATCGCAGTTTGATATAAGGAGCACGAGTTCAGGAAATTTGCTCAGAGTCGGAGTAGGTGTTGGCGTCAATTTTTTCTGTCCGACTCCGAGTCTACATTACGAAATTTAATATGAATTTGAGAAACGTTAAGAAATAGAAGAACAAATACAATATTACACGGGCGACGTTCAGATATTACTGTGCTACCGTGGAACTCTCGACTTTGCTCAATACTATTTTATTCATCTTTTTCTCTTCTTTTACCACCTGCAAGCTTCCGGCACTATCTTTAGGGCCGAAGACTATTGACTTTAAAAAATGCTAAGATTAGAAAAAAATTCTAAGATTTCATATAAAGTTACTTAGAAGAAAAATAAGACGCGGACTTGGGAAAATGTGTTAATTAGGTTGGACATTGTAAAGGGTGTCCGAAAATGCATGCAAGATTTGAATTTCGTGCCATGTGAATGGAAAAATGTTGCTGCTGCTGAAAAAAGACAGCCGACAGTTCAGAGTTAATAAAAATGGATCTATAATTTTACGAACACTCGTTTTTTTGTTGAGAAATATTTTAACAAAAATGACGGGTTTTTGAACAAAATCATCCTCACCAATGAGACTCATTTTAATTTTTATGGGTTCGTTATCCGTTATTTGATTGTTGAGAAACAAATCCATCGAAAACGTGTCACTGTGATGGCGTCGCCGTCACTAGATGAGGTGACCGTCATCGAAAGAAATGTAAGGTGGTCAGTGCAGGGATCGAACCCACGCACACGGTCACCATTGCACCACCGACGGCCATGGAAAAAACTTTTCAAACAACCGTTCGAAACCGGTGTAAAATTTTACACTCCCATCAGTGAGTGTAAAAGCAGAAAGCGAACACCCAACTGATTGTGAGAACTTCTTCCCAGTTCTCCTTCATGGGATGTTATGGGAAAATGTTTATTTTTAATACACTACAATCTAATAAAGTTCCAATTTAAATACTTATTAAAATTGCAGACGATCAAGTGAATTGAAATGTATTGCATATATTCAAGCGGATTCGAAAGTATTGCTTATGTTCAGGCTGGTCACAAAATATTGCATATATTAAGGCGTATTAAAAAGTGGTGGTTGGTCTTACTCGGATAAAATATTTTTGTAATTGATGTCTCATTGAAATACTTTTTAAAAGGCAATGCATTCAATTTAGGTAGATTCAAAAGAACTTCTTATGTTCAGGCGGGTCACAAAGTATTGCATACACTCAGGCGGCTCAAATGATATTAAATATATTCCAGCGGATAAAATACTTTCTCACATTTATAAATAAAGGCGATTTTAATGAAAATTAATACAGGGTGCAACAAATGTAACTATATAATTTATATTTGATCCAGTATTTAATGGAAATCTGATATTTGGCATTTACAAAACTTCGTGGACTGTTTCTTGCTGTATAAAACCAATTTAAACGTGCATATTTTCCTTTCTTTGCTGCAAGGTTAAGCTTTTCATCTCAAATTAAACGATCTTGGCTTTGAAGAGGATTTGGAGATATGCAACTGATCCTTTGTATTCCAAACGCAATGTGAGGTCCTCAGAATTTGGATTTTTGGGCACATCGTGTTGTCGTTTCTGTGGTTTTCTAGGATGATCTGTCACACAATCTCAAAATTTTCCACAAAACTGATTCAAAGTTCATGATTGTTATAGGAAAGTGTTGTCTGTAAATAAAAGTGAACTAATTCTCCGTTCCGATTTGAATTCGCTACGAAAGATTTCATGAACAGGTTCGAAAATATAAAATTTTTGAAACAGTTTTCGCATACGCTTTTTTCATATTCCGTATACAAAATGTTATCTGGGACTCTTTACCCATACATCAGCTGTAAAGTAGACAACAATTTCCAACGAAACTGTAGCTCTCAAATATACAACATTATCATCAGGGATGATTTTTATTCGCCCTTTTATTATAACTATTTTATTTTATTTATTAAAACTCAAGACCATTCTATATCTCTATTAATACAGATATAGTTTTGTTAATTAAAAAAGTTTTGCAAAATGCATCCTCATGATTCCTGGCAAATCGTATAGCTATTTCAGATCTAGCTACAAATCTTCATCAGCGGTTTTTTGGAATGACGCTATTGAAAAGTTCGAAAAATATCGCAAGCATAGACATACAAGAAAAAATTTGCAAAACTTCTTTACACGACGGTTCCCAATAGATATGGCTTAAAATTGTCTTCACAGCTGCGCCCAGTGCTTAAGAAAACTTTTGAATTTCCCTGAAAGTATGCTTTAGTTTTTGCAGAAAGCCAAAGTAAAGTATTGTTACATCACGCTTAAAAAACAGTGTTTCCCTAAAATCTCTTTAAGCTGATAAACATTTTAATGATATGATAAACTCTATGGCACTGGCTCTCCCCTCAATCACTTCTTCGTCACTTGGCATTCTTTCATAACTTGCTGCATTTAATTTTCCTCCACAAAAAGGACATGCATTTAAATTGTGCTCATTTTTTCGCTGTTGTTATCTACGAGTCCTTGTTCGTTACTTCACAAAAGTACTAAAGAGAAGTAAACTACTTTCATTCATTTCTAGTCCGAATCAGCGCCAGCTCCGCTGTGCAATTCAGTTCAGTTCACTTCAATCATTAGATAGAATTTATGTTTGTAAAGATATTCGTAGAAGTTGGCAACTTTGTAAGTATTATTCTATCAGAGAACTTGTCGAATTCGAATGACAAAATCACATCCCATTCAAGGAGTCATGGACCTGATGTTGTGTTCGTTGTTTTGTGTGTGTATGTGACAATTCTTGTTACTTTTGACTTTATGAATTGAACTTGATGACGCTTAGATAACAACTTTCATGTTATGGCATGTTAGTAACGATGTTTACAATGAATGTTCCATCCTCGGATTTTTTCATTTCCATTTCTTTTTGCTCCAGTTGCTATTACTGGCATTACTGTAGAATATGACGTTCACACAACTGCGAAGAAAAACTATCAAGGGAATTGCATTAAAGAGTTGAGTTAAACGAAAAATACATTTGAGAAAATCCTAAAAGTATGCAGTTGATTTTCGGCGAATTGGTGGCTGGAAATATGCTGTCAATTTTGATTTAACTGCAAGAAATGTTAAATGTTTGTCAACTATAAAAATATTTAGCGAAAAGAAAAGGAGCATAGTCACAAAAAATATGTACCAAGCTGGATACACTAGAGGCGGAAAAAATAAAAAATACATTTGAAATTAGCGTTAAAGAACATATATATATCAATAAGTGCATTTTTGTAATTGATGGCACACAACTCACTGATTCTAAGAATATTTATCCAGTCTCTTTATGAGATCTAATAAATGTAAACGTCGATGTTGCGGTGCTGTCATGGGATTTAAGTGAAAATATTTATTTTTAATTTTTAAGAAGTACGAAACATTCCGGAAGTTATGTTGTCGATCTGATCAGAACAGATACAACGAAAAGTTTTGAAGGTTTACGACCTTTAAAGTAAACGTAGATCCTTAAAGTATGTTCTTAGTTTAATATAAATAATAGGAATGTAAATAAATAGAGAAACAATGTCCATAATTGTCTTGGCCACAATGTTATTTCTAACTATTAACTATTAACTCCTGAAACTATGCAGTATTTCTGTATATATTACACTCCTTAATGCAGGCAATACTACTTATAGGTAAACCCCATTCTATTGTTTGATTTTCTATAATTTACACTCTTTGTTATAAATTCGTAAATCGTTCTGGGAAAAAATTAAAAGGATATTTTTTGTGAACTGTGATATGTAACAAGAACATCTTCAGAAGTGGTAAATCTCTTTTTCATTACATAGTGGTATTTCCAAGCATAACTAGGTTAGGTTGGGTTGCGCGTATATATGGTAGTCGCGAAACGACTAAGACTATTTAGTCCATTGTGATACCATGGCCTTCAGTCTCGCTACATGACGTCCAATCAGACAGTGTCCAATAAATATTGACACAAGCATTCAGACATTTGGCCTATATAGAGGAAGAAGGTTCATGGACCTCTTTCTATCCAATGTTGGTCAGATTTAACTGGCATACAATCTGTATCTCTCGTTCAACTTTCCTTTATTATCACATAAGAGCATTCTCTCAGAATATTCGTTCAGGTCGTCAAGGACATTCCAACACATTCCAATTCATGGAGCAAGATTCCAGCTTAATCGCTCCACAATTCCCCGGAATGTTCCTATGACCTGGCATCGATATAAGGTGAATGTCATACTTCTGAGCCATCTCGTAAAAAATCTGAGGCAGCCCTGGCCAGATGTTGAGTTAAGGAATGCCGATTCTAGGGACTTAATATCCACTTGGCCATTATAGAAGCCATTGATTTCGAACTCTTCTGGACTATTATCTCTTGCTCTACGGGCCACTTCCCTTATCGCTGAAATTTCCGCCTGATAAATGCTACAATATTTAGGTAACGTTGAGAAAGACGACTCGAAATATTTGTGCCTCGATTTATTAATTTTTTTCTTGGTTGGCCTGTTGGGCGCTCTTAACTTTCTCGGGAGAAACCGGAGCAAAAAAACTGTATAGGAAATTTGTGCTGTTATTCAAAGTAGCCATCGAGTTCTAAGCCATGCTAAATCTTCTCAAAGTAGTACTGTTCCGAGGCGGATCAAAGCTGTTGGTCCCAGTCAGTGTGTGTAAATCTAGAAAGCGATCAGAACACTCATTGTCAGAAACTCTCCTCTATCTCTTTTTTTTAATTATGAAGAGCTAAGAGCAATGCATTTTTTATTAAATATTTTATTTTGATTGGACCTGCTTTCTTATACGTATATAATAAAAATTTAATAAAATGACTTTGGGTAATTATTTACTAAAATGCCGAACTCATTGCATACTTTCAGGTTTTAAATGTACTAAAGGGACTTTGGATAACTACACACTTAAAAGAGAAACCCATTGCATACTTTGCTGGTTTAAATGCAATTATTAATTAATTTTGTTGAATCTCACACTTATCTTGAATGCCATTGCTTAATAAAATTGATAAAACTTGCCTATTTCGGTAAGGATTTGGAATGTCTTATCGAACATCCGTTTTTCTTATAGTTTTTCTAAAGCATAATTTTGGTTCCCTCAACATTTGAACTAATAGATAATTCTATTAGTCAAGCAATTAAATTTTATTAATGACACACACGTGCTGTAAAAATAATCGCTTTATTGGAAATCAAATTGCAAATCTAAATATTTCCATGTCCTTAGCATACTTTCAGGCTGAGCAATAAAGAAAATAACATAGCATACTTGGCGGAGCTCACAAAACAATTTCCCGCAATTAAATAGGAAACTTGACGAGTTCTTTTCACTGAAAACTTTTACTGCTAAACAAGTTTCCTCTCAAAAATTTGTATCGAATATTCTAGAAGAGCACACAAAAAGTAACCAAGGAAAGTCTTTAAAACTATTTGATTTTATAATTTCCCAACAAATATCTCTTCATTACTGACCAGTTCGTTGCTCAAACTTGACAAAGAAAACTAGAAAAGTTATCAAAACGCAAATAAATTGAGTATTAGAATTGATGTTTTCGTTTGTTTCTTCGGTTTTTGCTCATTTCACATGAAAAAGTTTCAAGCAAAAAGTTGTTGGCGGTTGGGAAAAATTTAAAGAAAAAAATATGGCGTCAATACGAAACAAGCGACATGCACACATATGTAAAAGTTTATATCCTTAAAGAAAACCAACACATCGGCAGAGTAGAATGAAAACAGCAATCAAACATAATAAATATTGTTGGAGATGAAGAAGAATTGGGTGTTAGGGGGACACCAAACGGAAGTGTGGAAAAGAAATGTGATACAAGCGGAAGAACAACACAAAAAGACATCTACTTAAATCTTCGAAAATGAAAACTCATAAAAGTTTTGTTGTTTTTCCATTTATTTCTGTTTTGTCCTGAAATTGTTCCTCTTTTTCTCTTCTATGGTATTTGAAAACTTGCGGGAAAATCTTGAAATCTGAACAGTATTTTCTTTATATTAATATTTTCTACCGCCTCTTTTGATAAAGAACACAATGCCATAGAGAGAAAATATTTATTAAAAGAAATGTAAAAAACAAGTATATGAGAACTGACAAGTGGTAATAAATCTTATAAAATGATATTATTTTTCCTTTCTCATTGCTATTGTTAACATTTTATAATAAACAATAAATATACATTCTTTTTAACAAACTCCTTCTGTTTTCATAAGATAACAATAGCAGCCGATTTTCAATGCTTGAGAAAAAACAGCCTGGAAATAGGCAACAAAAGTTTGTTATTTATTTTTGTACATAGGCCCTCCGCCTTCAGTTCGAAATGAAAAGAATACCAGTATATGGTGACAACGTGATGAAGTCGCTGATAAGCCATACGATTTTTTTTATTCTGTTATTTCTCCAAAGTAAAACTCATTGTATCTCAACGTACGCCTTGAAATATGCCATAATTAAATATTTACCGTAAAGTATGGTGAAGTTTGTATGCGGCATAACACAACCAACAACAATTTTTTCGCTAGCGAAGAGCTGGAGAAACTCCCCATTTGCAACTTTTAGCATTCTTACAGGAATATAGGGCTGTCGTCGCCTTTTTCGTTCTCACCTCTATGTTAGGTTTGAAATTAAGCTTGATGTCCAAAATGACATCCAGGTATTTGGCACACTCCGTCTGTGGTGCAATGGTAGTATGCGCACCTCTGACCACCTTCAATTCCTTTCTAAGACGGTTACCTTGCTTAGTGACGGCGACACAATCGAGTATTTAAAAAAAAGCTTCTCAAAATACTGTTTGGAACCGGTATCAAACGATTCCAATCTGTGAGTATAAAACAAGAAAGCGCACAGTTCACTGGTTGCGAAAAGCTCTCTCCATTTCCAGCATGGAATGTAATGGGAAAAAAATTTTTTTTGATTTGGCACTCTATGCAAGCTAAATTACAGACCTATCAACGTGATAGGTTTCAAAGTAGATATTTTATATCTTCGATTAAAAGGCACAAATTCGGTCGTGGCCGCGTTCACTTTTGGTCGCCCATCCGTATTCTACCCTGGGGAATAAGGGTGATAAATAAATACATAAGTAAAGCATTTTTATATTCCACGAAGGGACAGGGGAGAGGTTCCCACAGTCCCTAAGCTTCGAGTTGAGCATCTTCACATGCAGAGAGTAGTGGACTTAATCTTTCTAGACTTTTAGTTTTCCATCACAGGCACCAACGAAATAAGGGGAATGTTATTCGCAATCCGTGAGTTGTGCGCTTTCTAATTCTTTTATACTTAGAAGGCCATTAAAATAGGCTGGACCTAAAACCAAACATTTTCTGGTTGAAGAAAATAACCTGATCCAAATTATAAAAATTACGTCAGCAGCCTTTCATACACGTCTACGTCTGCAAGTATAAATTCTAATTGTGTTTCCCAACTGTATGCTATACAAAATTAATTCCTCTAATCGACGCCTTAAAGTAGGCTGTATTTGTTGACATGACTTAAAAAGCATCGTGCAATTTTATTGACACTGGTACTCCGAAACTTATGCTATGCCAAAGGATGTGCCGAAAAGTATGCAGTATTTTAAAACGCAATCTGAATACATTACTAAAAATATTTTTTGGTTAGCTAGTGTGGAGGTCTCTTGCAAATGGGAACATGGGTTCGCACCCGTCTCATGTCTGTCGATGATGTCCACATCGCTTAGTCAAGGCACCATATTATAAATTTAGAAAACGCACAGCTGTCCTTTTATGGGATGTAATGGAAAGGATTTTTTGTTTTTTACAAACAAAGTCACATAAATTTGTCAAGGATTTAAAAACTTATCCTTATTCACTTTATAAGAGTATGAAGCTTTTGAATTTTTTTTAAGGATACTATTTACTATAAATTTAATTTAAGGATACTAACTCCGAAAATTATACAATGCCAACGAATTCGGTGAAAAGTATGCAGTATTTTTTGATATATGAAATGTTTTAATATCTTAAATGCAAACAAATTAACTTTACAATGTCTGAAATTTCACGATTCCATCGAAATCGGCAAAAAGTTTCAAAAGGTCACTAAAAAATATAAATTTTCCTAGAATTTGTTCACAGGATTTGCCGAAAAGTATGCTGTATTTTTATAATATATGAATATTTAAATATTTCAGACGATAGCCGCCTGTGTTGCAATGTTACAGTGCACGACTCTTGTACATAAGAACGTGGGTTCAATCCACACTCTTACGACCTTTGAATTATGTCGGCGACGGCCGACAATAAATAAAATGTCTTCTCAAAATCCGCTTCGAATCGCTGTAAAGTGAATCGCAACCAATTCCATACAAAATCGAATAAAATTTGGAAAAGAACAATAAAAATCTAAAGTTGCCTTAACTCATTGAGTATTTCAAAAATATTCACTTTAGGAAGAAACAAACCTTGACATTCGCTTAAAAATATACTCCAACATCGTAACGTAATTTCGTTCAAAAGGCCATAGACCTTCGTTAGTATAGGCCCAACATCCTAAGCAGTGGTAGGAAAAACTGTTTAGAAGGATGACACCCTTAGGTTCGTAAATTAGAAATACTCGAGTTCTGTAATCTTCGAAACTTTAAATAAGGCTACTGTAATTGTTAAAGAATGTCGATTATACCAATTAGTTAAATGGGTAAAGGAACCGAATTCAGTGATAAACTCAAATGAACACTGAGTTCAAAAAAAATCCCAGTTCAAATCAGTTTTTTAGGGTTTCAGTTCAGTGGTCCACTGTTTGTTTATTATTTTTATTTTTATAATTCCCTTAGGTGAAAATGTTCTATCATCAGCAGACTAATACAATTTTAATCTGTTTGAATCGAAATAACAGTTTGCACACCTAAAATTGTATCTTATTAAGTAAAGCATTTAAATAAATGTTCTTTAAATATTTAGCCTAAAAATATGCAACATAAATTTTACTTACACTTAATTCTCCACAAAATATCCGGTAAAATCTTTAAATATATTTTGCATATCTACCACATTAAACCCCTTAAAACAGCCTACACAAGATAATAATTTTCTCACCTTAAGTCTGCCTTAAAATATGGTTCACAATTGTTTACAATAATCTTTTTAAAGTGTTTTGCATAATATTATAAACTTATTGTTGTTAGTATTATTAATGTAGCTACTAAACATTATTGGTGTTTTACACAGACCCTGCTAATAGCCCCTTTAAGTATGCTACGGTAAAATCTGTGTTACATTTACCTGGCCCTAAAACTATGCTTTTAATTTTTAATAAATTAATACAAATTATACTCATTTTGTATACTAATGAACTGTAATTACATTTATGCTTTCAGCTTTAATTCTCCAGGAAACGGCAACAACAACAAACATTTATAATAACTACAAATACAACAACGTCCATTAAAGGTATGTTCCGTACAAAAATCATATCACATTTCCATATTTTAATTATTCCATGCATAATGAACAAAATTTCGATTGGGCGAAAAGAGAAGCAAAGAGGTAAAGTGGTGGATAAGCGGAAGGGGCTGAAAGTAAAGGAAATTCTTACACACACATTAACATCCCCCCTTAATTACAAGCAATTAATATTTAACACATCAAAGTGATACTGGAAACACAAAGACACTTATATCAGTCGCACGAATGTCCGTCCGTCTAACAGTCATCAACATCAAGAGCTTGAAAGTCTAAAAGACAATCAACCACACCTTTAACCCTTTCTATGGATATAGAAGGGAGGATTCCATAGTTTCTACCACAGCTACGCACAATGTATTGCTGGTGTACATGATTTTCCTGCCGTTCACGCTTTGTATCCTTTTTGGATCCTTTTATTTGTGCGAAAACAAGAAATTGTCATTTATTTTAATGATGAAAATAAATATCACAAAAAACATTTACATTTCACACTAAAACAAATGATATCTAAACAATTTGTTTAACATTATTTGAAATAACCCTTCAAAAACCATTGTATACCTTTGGGAGGGTGGTTGATCGGAGGACCTACAAAACTAATGTATACTTTTTGGCTGCAAAGGTAAATAAAGGTGCGTATATAGTGTGGTTGATGAAGACAAAGGCGGTGTATAAATATTCGACAACGTCAACAAAGGTTAATATTTTATTCCTTTGCTCCTTCCCTCCATCCCTTTTCTATTTTGTATGCATTCCATTTTCTTTAATTCGTATTTTCCATCTCCTCAAACAATTTATGTTGGAACGTGTCTCCTCGTCCTGCTGCACAACCATACTTTGGTCCTTACATCTTTACGTGTTTGTTTTTTTTTTTGCGTTTTTCAAATTGTAACAGTTTGGAATTTCTTGCTGCTCGTATCGTCCTTCTTCGTTCTTTCCTTTTTTGTATTTTATTGACGCTTAAATGTTCAATTGACCAAAATGTCGATATTGTTGCTGGTGCCAGGGATGCCGGTGTTTCTTATTCTTCTATTCATTCCTTTAGCCATAAAGTATGTGATTTGTAATATTTTTCATTGATTACTTTTTTGTCGGTTTGGCAGTTTGTTAGAAGAAATCGTTGCTTTTAAGGTAATTGTGGTTATCAATTGCTGGAATTTATGTGCAACATGTTAAAGGTTTATTTCTTTTCTTCCTCTGCGGGCGAAGAGTTTGTAAGGGACTATATATTTGAACAGAGATTTGTAAAGGCAGGAATAATAATAATGTTTTATGGAGAGGATGCAAAAAGGTAGAGTTAAGGAATCACATATATCTAAGGAGTGCCTAGAAGTATACAACATCAATAAAAATCTAAGCGGAATAAATGATTCCATTTTTTGTAAAGCTTTTCTCTAAAGCAGTCATTTTATATAAATTGTAAAATACATTGAAGCCTGCTTTTAGGCTCAAAACTGTTTTAGTTATTATAGCCTTAACCTAAACAACTAAGTTTAATATTTGCAAAATTGTTGGGTTTGGGCTTAACATTATTTTAAATATTATTTTCGACAGCATTTAGAACATATGATTCTGTTTAGAACATATGATTCTGCGATCCAAATGTGGGTTTGTTTGTTGAAAACTGCTGAAAACAAAGACGTGACAGACAACACATAAACTAGAAAGCAGCAAATCTTAAATTCACGAAACAATGCTTGCAAATATTTAAATGGTTCCTGCAATATGTTGCTTGGGCCGTTATTTTCAGCGTGTCAAAAATAAATCCCAAAAATTATTGTTTTGTATAATATTAAAAATTGTCCGATATTCATTCCATAGGGGAACCTAGGGCTTCTACAAAATTTGTCCACCTTAATATATCGTTACATGAAACTTTATATCTTCCTAGGATTTATTAGTCTGCCTCAATTCAATTAATATTGCCCTGCGCCACATGCTTCTGGGCGACCTGGTCGTCGGCTGCCTTGGGGGTTCCATTTTAGGTCCGCTCTACTGATACTGTTCTGAGGGTGTGATCTGTCCACTACCATTTTTGTTTCCATAAATGAATTACCCTTTACAATCATCTGTTCACTTGCGAGAGTTTTATTATTCCGTCTGTTATTTAACTTAAAGTTTTTGTACTTTTTCAAGCTCAAGACCATTGTCAATTTAATATAAACAAATTTAAGTAAAATAATGCAATTTTAAATTCAAGTGTACACTTCGTCCTTTTTGAATTAATTTCAACAAAATACAATGATTGGTAGAAAACTTTAGCCTACGTTTAAGCTTCAAATTCTTCACATAACTATTTAGATCGCAAATAAAAAAGGATTGAACAGAACAATTCTACAGCTGGCTGTAATTTTTTGCTTTGAATTTTTGGGGTATTTGTAGTTTTCCCTTAATAGTATAAAAATGCTGCATAATTTAAGGAGTATCCCAACTAAATTTTCGTTTTGCCAGAACGTTTTTCAAAATTACTTAGTTAAACGTATCTATTTCCATGGAAATTTATAATTTTCCTTGTCCTTACATCACGTAGTGCAAGTCCGACCCTGTGACAAACCTTTCGTTCCACTTTTAAACTCGGAGAACATTTAATTAAAGTCTACAAACATTACTGATTCATCATTTCAATTCGGTAACAAAATTAGTGTCAAATTCGTGCATATAAGTGACCTGGAAAACACTGTTGCCTATTTTTAGGCACGTAGGTACGTTTGTTACTTCGTGTTGTATATGCTGTAATACTTAGCCTTAGAAACATTGCCAACTTTTAGGGTACCGATAAGAACACGACACTAAATGGAAAAATATTTTTTTTTGGAGCTGCAAACATTACTGCTGAATATTTAACTGGGTTTATTTAAACCTTTACAAACATTGCCTACTTTTTGGGGTAGGGAGGGGTTGCAACCAAATCTTTTGTTTTTAAGTATTGCGGGTACATTGTGCTGTGGTTGATTGAACCTTTATCCTTATTGTAAAATGGTGTCTAAAGTTGGCCGACCACAGTTTAGATTTAAATTTGGCATCCTTAACTAAATTAACCTACTTTTAGACTTTCGAGTAAACCAATGAAAAATGTCCCTTACGTTGCGTTTTACATTTTGGTCTACCAAACACTTAGCTTTGCTCGATATGTGAACATTATTGAATTTCTGCCTTTATAAAGATGCATACTTTTAGGTTGTCTAGAAATAGATACGAACATTTTGCAGTTAGGACAGAAATTGTTTGCTTTGGGATTTACATGTTTCGTTACTCGATTGTTGTTTTTTGGCTATTTGGGTAAAACGCAACAACTTATATTGCCTATTTTGTGGATTTACTTATTCTTAACAAAAACTGTTGCCTACTTTTAGTTGTTTAAATGGTACACTAATGGTAGTGTGCGCGGCACTTGTGCGTGAGAACGTGGGTTCGATCCCTGCTCTGACCACCTTAAGTTTCTTTCGACGGCAGTCACCTCGCTTAGTGACGGCGACACTATCGAGTACTTAGCCATGAAAAAGTTTCTCAAAATGCCGTTCGGAATCGATGAAAAACTCTAGGTCCCAATCAGTGAGTGTAAAAATTAGAAAGCGCACATCCCACTGATTGAGAGAAGCTCTCCTCAATTCCTTCATGGGATATTATGGGACACCGTTTTTTTTTAGTATCAGACTAAACAAACTGGTTGTCAAAGATCATTCGTTGACCACTTTCCTCTTAACCTACTATATTTTCCAAAGAGTTGCCTAGTTTTAGGAATATTATTACTAAAGTCTGACATTTTCTTAACATTACATTTAATTGTGGGTTCCTAACAGCATTAGCTTTTAACCAAAGGCATTTATTTGTTGACAAAAATCAATGCATACTTTTAGGTTATAGAAAGAAACTAGGTCAAATGAAAAATACCCCATTATATGTAGTACTAAAGAGTATATTATAAAAGAGGTTGTTTGACCGTCTAAGCTTAATTACAAAACCGTTGCACACTATTAGGTTTGCTAAGAAAATATTAAAAAACATTTTACTACAACATTATTTTACGGGAATTTGTTCCGAAGGCAAGATTACTTTTGCATTACACCATTACATTTATTTGAGAGTTTTCTCCTCGTTGTCAAAGAGATGGTCAATTTTCAAAATCAATCACTGCGACCTTAATACAATAAATCAAAGTTTAGTATCAGACTAAACACAACTTGTTGTCAAAGATCATTTATTGACCACTTTCCTGTTAACAAATATTTTCAAAACAGTTGCCTACTTTTACGGTTTTTATTAGTTAACTATTACAGTTTCTTACCTGTACATCTTATTCAAAGTTCCTAACTGAATTATCATGTATCTGAAAGTATTTAATTCTGGTACGGAAATTACTGCATACTTCTGGGTTACCGAAAGAATCCAGTTCAAATGAAAAATGTGCTCTCATAAGCAGTACTAAAGGGAATATTCTAACAGATCTTGATGTACATATTTGAAAACAAAAGAAAATCCATATTTAGCCAACTAAGCTTAATTGATAAAACCGTTGCATACTATTAGGTGTATTAAGAAAATATTTAGGTTGCTTAAGAAAATATTTTACAACAAGTTTATTTTGTAGACCTTCGTTTGTTGTCCTAAAACAAAGACCACTTTTGGGTTACACAAACGAAAAACCATTTATTTGAAGGATTCGAGTCCTTATCATCAAAAAGGCGATTAATCTTAAAAATCTGAAAAGGGTTACATGTTGTTCAAGGTTCTCTACATTGAGGCTTCCTGAGTTACCTACATTTAGGCTTACGAAACTCACAATCACTCGGATGTTACTTACTATTCTTCTGATTAAACACATTCCCATAACAGTTTTTTGTTTATTGCGGCATTTAATTAGAGATTTAAATTTGTAGCTAAAAATCAAGGCAATCGGAAAATTGATCACGAGTGACGTGGCTTATACCTTTAATTTTCTTAAAATATAAGCCTCTTCTATCTCCGTATAGGCTCGATATCCCATACTTATATTCCTCTGGTGTATACATTTTAAATACAGGACTCAAGCGAATTGATACAGGACTCATAGCCGTTTATAAATGAACAGCAACAAAAAATTAATCAAGAAAACTTTTCATCACTTTCAATTGACAATTTAAACTTTCATCAAACATTTTGCATAAACTTTATTTATACACAAAAAGGCAGAGCAACTGGCAACACAAACAAACAAGCAACATACAACATACAACAACGAGAAACAAAGACATTTAAGGACGAGTGGAGAGAAACATGACGTCCCCCATTTCTCCCCTTTACACGAACTGAAAAACTTAAGTTTATCAAAAAGTTTCTTTATTTACAAGTTTTAAAATTTTCCCTTTTTTCTGCTGTCAACGTCGCAGTTTGCGGCAAATTCAAATGCTGTTGTTCTATGGAAAACCCAACCATTTTCTTGCTACACACACACACAGAAAATAAAGGAAACTACACGCTACAGTTACAACAGCAAGGATCTCTTAAAGAGAGACAGTCTATGTGTTTGAGAGTTCAAAAGTGTTTATGTGTGAGTTCCATGAAACAAAAAGAAAAAACGAAACGTGGCAACAATGTTGGCTGTATAAAAAGAACATTTTCAAAAAAAAATCCAGAGGGGTAATAATAATAGAAAATAAAAAACAGTAAACCACAAAACAGCAGAAATACCAACATTAAACGACAACAAGGATAATAAGTGAAAATGTAGCAACAACTTACAACTACGCAGACGTTATAAACATAAACAAGCGTCACATACCAACAACAACAATAAAATAGGAAAATATTGCACATACACACAGTCCCATGCAGATACCCACTCACACAGAAACACTCCAAGGCACACGACAATACAAACACGTAACGGTACACTCACTCACACATTTACATGCTCACACAATGTAACACAATAGTGTTATTTGTAGTAGTAGTAGTAGACGTCGCTGTTGTTAAGAAACATAGAAAAGACGTAATACCGAATGGTTAAATAGTGTTAAGGACCTTTTTGTTTTGTAACATAAACCAGAAAATGGAGCAATTGTCTCTCTCTTAAAATCAGAGAGGCAGAGAGAACATAGGCAAATTAAAATATTGTTTTATATCATAAAAATACTAGATAAACAGAAAAGTGGGGATAACATTAAATAAAGCTAAATGGGGATTTTTAATTCATTTTAATAATTGAATATTTTGAAAGCAATTACAGTTTCACATATTTCGTGTCGTTTTTCTATCGCATATTTTAGGGGTTTGGTGTCTTTCAAAAATCGTTGCGTAGTTTTAGGCTTTTGGATCAACAGAATTTGTGTAGATAATTATATATACAGGCGCAAGTTTTATATAGACAAAAGGTTATATGAAAGTCCTTTAATGAAGGGAATCCCTTCATATTATGCACCAGACTTGATGGTTTGCTATATCTTTAAAATGAAACGACAACATTTCCTAATTTTCTAGGCTATTTATTTGGACCTTAAACTTGTTTTCCTTTACTTTTTAAAGATGATATCGGTAAAGTGGGTGCAATCATTTGTCCCCTTTTTACCGCATTTTGTTGTGGCATTTTTGTCCGACCTTCTCTTTAAGAGCTTCCAGATTCTGTGACCTGTTCACTTAGATTCATGACTTTAAAAAATCTAAAAGAAAGAAATCGGAAGTGGTAAAATCGGGTAGCTAGATGCTCAGTGCAAATCGCCAAAAAGAGACATTAGGCGATGCATCCTTATCCGCTGAAGCTCCAATATCCGCTTGGATCTAAATATCCTCCAGTCCCAATTCACCAATTTGCGGCTACAAAAACTCGTTAATCAAGGTCCAGTTACAGTACTGGTGTTGCACACGGCGACCTCGAAAAAATTAGAGCCGACCACACCTCTGGCGTAAATGGCACACCACGCAGTGACTTTGAGTGCATGCACATAATGGCTCTTCGTGGGTTCATCATCAGTGTACCAGAAGCTCAAATTTCGTTTGTTTACGTCTCTGTTCAGATTACAATAGGCCTCGTCGCTCGTGATAAATTTCGACCGAAAATAGTTCACTGCATCGTCGAGGTCCCAGGATAGCGTGAGCCTAGTTTAACGGAGTTTGCCAGTCCGCTGCCAGTACCTGATGAACTACCTGCAACATCTTCAAGTCTTGCACAAAAATGCGTTGATGGTTTATTCGCGACATGTTCAGCCACATCGGCAAAATTCTCGTCGAAACGTGTACTGCGTATTGTTAGGACACCTCTTCTGTCATGCGCTGTTCCAGTCTCATCGTGGTGAGGGGATGAACGCCTTAGAGTTTGACAGTTGGCGTAGAACGGGCGGGAAATCTGCGCCGAAATTCACGTTGCGATAAAGTCGCTGACGAATTATTCCGCAAAAGAATAGTCACGAGTTTTTGACGCGTATTCTTGTCGACGAGTATTCTGTAACTGTTTACTCCACAAGTATCAAAACTGACGGTTGCCGGCAGTTGCAAGCCTTATAACATGTTCCGGTAGAGATATTTGAATCGAAAATAAAAAGAACGATAAACGCACATCAATCAGTTGTTCTAGAATTTATATCTACTTCTTCGATCATGTGTTTTTGCCCCGACCGTGGTGGTATGTCCTGACTGAAAAGTGGTCCTACAAAGGACATTTAAATGCTTGAATTTTATTAATAAAGGAACTTTCTTCATGTAAGAAATGCTTAGTGCTAGATCCAAGGGATCTATATACTCTTGTGCATAATAATCGTATGTAATTTCCGCACAGTCCACGTTTCATTACGGCGAAGTTCACCTCGCATAGTGATATTGACACCAATTAGAAGTGAGCTACGAAAATTATTCTTAGAAACCTATTGGAATCGGTGTAGAAGTATACGTCCCTATCATTAGTCTATAAACAGAAAACGGACATGTCACTGACTGTGGGAAACTCCCTCTATTCCTAAGTAGGCAACAGTTTTTGAAAGACAATATGCCTGGAAATATACTATATAAAAATAAATGAAAAATGTTAAAGATCCATCAGGGATGATTTTAAAGATTTCTAAGAATATGCCAACATATGTTTGTAGCCCAAAAGTAGACAATATTTTTTAACAACAAATGAACGCCTTCAAATGGAACGTATAGATCCTTCGGAACTTCAACTTTCAACTGAAGGAGAGAAATCTATGGAATATAAGTTTTTTTAAAGTTGAAGTTCCGAAGGATATACGCTTCCCCTTACAAGGCGTTCATTTGTTGTTAAGAAATATTGTCTACTTCTGGGCTGAAAGTAATAAAACCTTTATATTCCATAGATTTCTCTCCTTCAGTTGGTATTTCCTTTCATATTCCTAGAGATCTTTAAAATCACCCCCATGAAACTCTAAGTTATTTATTTGAACCTAAATATAAATCTGCATTTTACGTACAGTTTATTAAGGTGTGCCAAAATTCACACAATATTGAATTGAAAATGAATTGTTCCACGGACTGTACGGCGTGGCAACGTCGGTTTAAAACAGACATATTGTCCACATCTACATATACATATCTTGAAACTAAGGAACAAAAAACTGGATTGTCTTGCCGCGATAGACCTACATTAACTGTATTTGACTGACAGGCCGCATTTTCAAAGAAGAATGTTCCGATGATGGCTCCAGGCAAAAATCCGCCCCAAAAAGTGGCACGTTGTGGATGGATTGCTTTCTCAAAAATTACTCGTGTATTTCCTGAATCCCCAAAAGCAATAGTGAGCCTATCAATAAAATGAGCTTATCGTTGAATATAATCTTCTTGAAAATCTACGCTATTTTTACCGTATTGCTCAATAATGAAAACCGGCTGTTCTTTCGGGTAACGTTCCATTTTTAATAACACTGAGCTGTCAGTTGCCACTTTGAATTATTTTTCCGACAGCAAGGAAATTCAAATCTTGAGTGAATTTTCAGGCCTTAAGTTATTATTATCCCTTGCATATTCCTAAAGATCTTTAATATCGTTTATGTATTATTGCTATAATGTACTTCCAGGCGTGTTGTGTTTCAAAACCTATTGCCTACTTTTAGGTCAATGACAATACAGTCATGTTTCAGTAAAGAAAATAGGACTACAAGGTGGTAAATACCAAATATGAAATACATTGTCTGATATGTTGTCTGAAATACAACAGAATCTTGAAAAAATTAAGGACACGCAACTCAGTTGTTTTATTTGTATACAATAGAACCTACAACAGTTTAAATGTGTTGTGAGTTAAAAACAAGACGAAACGCAGCCCGCTAACTATGAGAAGTTCTACCTGCTCAGTGGATCCAATCGGGGTGTTTAAGAAATATATTATAAGAGCTATATTCGTAAAAGGACCTCAGTAAGGAAATGACAGGATATAATTTATTCATTCTACTCATTACGAGTTTAAAATTTAAACTTTTGATTCTACACTCGTGCCCGGGAACTCCTACACAAACGACAATATAACGATGAAAACTGTCGCAACTAACGCTCAGACATGTAGACGTTCAACAAACCCACTTAGGCCAGACCAAACCGGCTGTGTGACAAGAACTTGCGACATTCATACATAAAATATTTTTCAAAACACGCTGGCAACTTAGCACCAATACATGCACATCCGCAGACTACACTCATACACAAATACGCAACATTAGCACCAACGTATCCTTGTTTCGTGCTGCTGTTTATGTGTGGCTCTCCATACAGGCGTCTGGCGTATTGTATATATGCATCATCAAAATGGTTTTGGCTTTTACCCACACACACACACTCGCACAGATAACAAAACCCCATTTTGGGAATGTTCTCAAAAGTTTTCATTCCTGTGTGTATAAGTATGTGTAAGTGTATGGGTTATACGTATACATGGGTATTTAGTGTAGTTTTGATATGTGTCTGGATTTATGTATCCTTAAATGAGTTTATGTGTGTGCGAGTAAGTGTGACACTAGCTGGCTGTGTATGTGTGAATATGTTAACAAAACATGTGATGTCGTTATTGTGAGTCTTTGTTTTTTTATTTCGTCATTCGTCTGCTGTATTTTATTGTGTCCCCTTCCAAGGATTACGACAAATATCATTTTGTCCTTTCGTAGTTTTATTTTCTATTTGCAATTGCAAAAATATATATCACCGATAATACTATGTCATTTTATATATATGCGTATAGGTGAATGTTGTAGTGTGGTCTTTCAGGCATTTACACGACAACAGTGATGACAAAATCGGCAGCAGTAGCAGCAGCAGTAGCAACAATAACAATCACAACGTTGCCAACAATCAGGGTAACAGCTGTTAATGTGCAACAGTGGCAACACATTTGTTGTTGAGAAACCCCAACCAGCAGAGAGATATACTGAATCCGTCTGAATGCAAGGATGAATAAATCAATTTTTTTCCTTGTGCTCCATAACAGTTGCAGTTGTTTAAGTGAAGGATTTATTGGTCGGTCAATTTGGTTTTATTAAATTTTTCATTAACATTGTATAGGAAGGCTAGACAGCCCTGGAGTAGGCAATTTATTTTGTCGAGAATTAAATGAATTATTATTGTGTGAAGCCTTAAAATAGACCTGATGATTTATTGAAATACTACTCACAGCAGCTAGTAAATGTTGCCCCAGGCCGAGATTGATTTCATAAATTTTTTTTTATTATTATATTTGTCATCACAGCCTCAAGGTATGCTTCAATTTTGGAAATGAACATAAATGGAATTCTTTTTAGAAATGCATATATTGTTATTACAGTGTCAAATACAAATCATTGATTCAATTTAATTGTACAACAATAACTAACCAGTAGTTTCTGAACTAGGATGTTTTGCTCAAGATTTTTAAAATTTTTGTTTCGACCATTAAAGCTGCCAAGTCTGTGTATTTAATGTATAAACTGTGTTCCCAACCATTCCATAATACAAACATATTACTTTTCTAACCAAAAGCTACAAAATCTTTATAATACATTCTGAGTACAGAGTAGAGATGGACTCGAGAGTGAACTTTCACTCTTTCATTTAACGCAGACTCACACCATATTCACTTGGGTAAAATAAACTTCTCACACAATCACGCGTAGCTCACTGAAATGTTAATCACTAATATAAAAGGTTCACATACATAAAATGATATATAAAATGTGTTACTGACACTCGTACCATATTCACGTCAGTAACAGAAATTGCACTCACACTCACGTGTCACTCATAAGTGGCACACGTAATTCAAACAAATTCTCTAATAGAAGGTATTCAAATACTCGCAGCTCAAGGTAATCACACGCTGAAAGCTGCATGTTTTGCTGTATTTTGGATGCAAATATAACGTGTTTGTAGCATGTCGCAAATATAGTATAGTTGTGTCCAAACAGATTGTGTTTGCTAATTAATATGTAATAATAAATATTTTTGTGACCCAAATATGGCTGCTAAACTGCTCAAAACAAAAACGGGACCGACAACAAAGAAACAAAATATCAGCAGGTCTTCAATTCATAATAACAGTGCTTGCACATAAGTATATGGATGTTCCAAACATATACATGGTTCCTCCATGATGTTACAGGAGCCGTTTTTCAGCGTGCAAATGCTCGCAGGCAGGGCTTCGTCTATTATTTTAATCTTGGCATGGTTGTCAAATATCGCATTGCTCAAATATGCCTTCTACTACTTCGAAGATATAAAATAATTATCATTTTTAAACTACTAACTCGATTTCGTTGGCCTCTTTGGGACTCTTAAACACACCAGAAACAATTCTGTCCTATATAGATTTCTCACAATTATTCTTACTCAGATATTGAACAGATCGCACGGTATTGCCTGAATTTTAGTTTGTTTGAATTCTAGTTTTATAAAGTATTCTAAAGTTCTCCAAGGTTTTCTTCATTATTTACACTGTATTTAACTGAGTTAGTAGCAGTTTGTTGGATTTCTGTTGTTTGCTAAGAATTTGACGAGATTGCTACATAAACTGACTCTTTTTCTGAAATCTATTTATGAATTTTCTCTTAGGATTTGTAATCAAACCGTTTCATTTTGAATTGTTTCCCATTACTATCTTCGCTCAGCGATTGCAGAGATTGCAAACAAAATTGTTGATGTTCCTGAAATCTCGTTGTGTATAAAACGGTTCGTTGAGAATGGTAACAAGTATTCACCCAGGATTTCGCGTCAATCAATGCCATTTTGTATCGTTTATATTATTATATTAAATAAGATGTAGAACAGATCGGATGATATGCTATGACTTTGTCTGAAGTTTTGGTTTTTGATGAAATAATATACAGAAGTATTTACCAAATTTTTATCAGCCATCAGTGTCTTTCCACATGTTTTCGAACATAATTACTTTGGCGTAACAACCCTGTTATTGATTTTGCCTACAACATTTTCGCAAAGAGCTGAGTATCAAGGAAATGAAAAGAGCGAAATTTTCAATTACCGAAATTTTATTTATTTCGAAATTCTTATGGTAACGAAAATTTCATAACCGGGCTTAAGATGTTAAAGAGAGATGATGAACTAATTATTCCAATTATTACACTAGCCCATAAAGCACACCAAGTGGACATTTTTCCTGGCTGTAACGGCATCTCAGCTATGACTTGAGGACTTGAGGCTATAATGAAAAATGAGTATCATTATGTCGCACGAGTGACAGCTGTTAGAAGCGTTCTCCCACGCACTGAAACATGTTAAGAGTTTTCTGACTTGGAGATAACCTTAAGTTCACACTTACGTTGATATTACGTCTTTTTCCTTTCTTTGTACGATATAACTGCCTATTTGCAATTGACCGCTGCAGTATTCACATGGATTGTTTTCTTAGGTTAGGATGTTGACGCTGATTGCAACTATCGCTAGTTGTGGGTTTGTTTTTTACAAGCTTTTTAGTTATGTGAAGTTAAATCGGCAAATGGTATGGAGACATCTATTTCCAAAGTAGTTAATCCACATCACCCTAGAACTGCCACGTAAATATTGGAAAATTTTAAATTGTCTTTGCTATATTTCCAAATATGACACTTAAGTACAAAATGGCTTACAAGACGTATTGCAAAAATCCCAAACTTGTATACATATACCTAGCCACTGCCATTTTTAGTTATAAATTCATGATTAAACTGCTGTACCTACCATATGGCAATGCCAGTATGATCCGGTTAAAATTCCTTGGTACAAACCGCCAGGTTCTTGCCGTGGCTAAGTACATATCTCAACCTATTCTTAGTATAATGAACTTTTTAAAAGCTTCCTATTTGTTAAAATGGTTGCGTGTATTAACATCTTACAAGTTTGCGTTGCAACTTTCATCGCAGTGTTATTTATGTTTTAAAATTAATTAAAGTGTTGCCTACCTTGCGGATGATTTTCTATAATTTCGTACCTATCTCAATACGGAAAACAATCAGTCTCTCATATCTTTGTTGGTGTTTTCTGACAAAATCGGCTTCCCACGTCAGTTCAAGAGAGTGTCTTTAAAATATTTGCCACACACAAAAATATTGTAGCTAACATCTGTGCTTAAATAAAGGTTACTACCTGAAAACAATCACCCTTGCATATTTTAAGATGTTTTGTTTATATTATTACTTAGTTTCTCCATCGCATTTTAAATATTGTGGTTTTGGAGTATTTGCGCATTCCTAAAGTCGTTGCCTACATTAAGGCTGCTGATTAAAAACAATCGGCATTGTATAGTTTCAATTCTTTTCTGGCAAAACTAGTTTCTTATTTGCAACTATATTTATTTATATTCTATTTTAATATTTGCAACTATAATCATAAAAATAAATAAATGGTTTCCCATTACATCCCATGAAGGGACCGGGGAGAACTTCTCACAATCACTGAGCTGTGCGCTTTCCAGTTTTCACTCACTGATTGGGACCTACAGTTTTACACCGATTCCGAACGGTATTTTGAGAAGCTTTTTCATGGCTATATACTCGATAGTGTCGCCGTCACTAAGCGAGGTGACCGTCGTCGAAAGAAATTTTAAGGTGGTTGGAGCAGGAATCGAACCCAGGATCTCCTGTACAAGAGGCGCGCACACTACCCATTGCACCACCGACGGTGAACTGCAACTATAATCTTACACCTAAAATCGTTGCCTACATTACGGCTGCTACTTAAAAGCAAACACTTTTGCATTCTTTTGGATGTTTTGCTGACAAAATCAGGACTGCTTTCGCTAATGTAAAGACTATGACTTTGGCATTTTTGGCAAATACGGTAATTCATCTAACATGTTTTGTCGTAAATTATCATCTATTTTGTGGAGCTACAATCTGTACTTGTAGATTAATTACCTAATGTTTGCTACTTTAGCATTAAAAGCAATTTATAAAGCATGTCATGCTACCAACACAAACACCATAGAGGACCTAACGCAAACGCACACTCGCACACAAACACTATACAAAACATAGTAGATGTATGGCAAACACCAATACATACTTGGGTTTTTCGAACATAACCAATTTATATAATTTCTTTTAGCTCTTCGTGCCTTACCTTTTACGGTGTTGTTGGTTCGCTGGCTGGCGGGATGGCTGGCTGGCAGTGCTTTTGGTGAATGGCATCTAATGTGTCTAATTTTTCCTTGTCAAAAATGTCATTAATCTTATAAAATGTTGAACACGGCTCTCGACTTACACACACATAAAGCATACAAATACATACATAAATGTCGAACAATAAAGCTTTGGCATTATGAAAGGAAACGAATGTTACCCTCACCTAGAGTAAAGGAAGTTTTGGGTAGAGATGGATTTACAGGTTTGAGGGTTATAAAATTATATGTATTTCTACCAATACTTATAAAGACACAACACGAACATGCACACACTCACACCAGTACAATGCCCGAGAAGTGCGTGTATAATAACAAATAGCACGGAAATTGTTTTATGGTATACATTAATGTGAAAGGAGAGACTCTAAGCGTTATATCAAATGCCAACACCAACGAACGACACAAATGTCCCCAAATCCCCTATGTCCCCCCCCATACCTCCTACCTCTGACAACCACATGGCATGGGGGATTAAGCACATAGGCAGGGGCTGGAACTGAAATATATATTACGATATACATCATAGTCAGTGGTGTGATTATGGTAACCGGTTTTATTTTTAAAACCTATTTCGTCCTTGAAAAATTGTATGTTAACATGACAAAATGGAATAAAACAAAATAACAACGCCGGAACGTGTCTATTCGTTGTGAATACCGGAGGGGTCTAGTACAAGTTCAATGTCTTTAAACTAAAAAATAAAAGATTTTAAAGAGTTCCAATATAACAAACATTTTGGGTTCCCTTTAACAATCAGCATTACTAGGACAGATTTTGATAGTATTAAAATTCATTTGAAAAATTAAAATGTATATTTTGTTGCATATTTTAAGGCATTCATAAGCCATTTGCATACACTACATACATAGGTGTTAATAAACACGTACAAATTCATAAGTTTGTACTACAACCCAAAGTTTTATATAGTACAAATAACAGAGACAAATTATAATTTCAAATACAGTTGCATACATTTAGGCGCATATAAGTCAGGACTATAATGGGTATAAAGGGTAGAATAATTTGTAGGCGTATAAGCTGTACTGTAGGTATACTTCCCTGGTACAAGTTGCTTGAATTAAATATGTCCTTAAATTTTTAACAAAAATATGCTAGTTCACTTTTTTAATTCTCTTTTGCTGTATAGAAATAGATTCCATAATTAATTTAAATTCAAATATTGTTGCATACATTAAGGCCAGCGAAACATTGCATACTGCCAGGAAAATATATGTAAATTGTAGTCTAGGCAAACTTTTCCTATTTTTTAAAGGAGAATGTGGAAAGTGTTTCTTTTTATAAAGAAGCAGGATTCACGTAATTAAGTGTTTGTACCTCGATGTCGAACGTAAGCCTTCAATTGTATTCTAGTCTCATGAAATTGTATCTGGGTTACACAATCTTGCCTTTTCAAGTCGAACGAAAACATAAATTACGAATTCTATTTCGAGTGTGCTGTCATTGGCAATCACGGATAAAGTTCGTCAAATTGAAACACCAACTTAAATCGAATTCGAGTAAGGGGATATCGATCGAGATCGAGCAACAGGGCATAATATTGATTTGAAAAGGTTTACAGAGCCGAGTCTTTTCAGGTCGTGAAGTTTAATAAATGTATAAAAATTTCCATTCTGTTGAATACTTTTGGGTGGCATTGAGTCAACAACATCGCGCAGACTTTAGCCAACATATATAAGTGATGTAACAGTTGTAGCGTTTTAATCATAAAAAGTTATGACAGATTTGAGAGACGAGTTTATTTCGATAAACCGTTGTCTGTTTACAGTTTATCTTCACTAAAATTTTAATTTTCGGGTAGTAGAAATTCCTAATCAAATGTAAATTCAAATGTCGTGATATAAATCGGCACCAAAAATGTAAAACGGCTAATGTGAATTTTTCTTACTTTTCAGGAGAGCATATTTAAAGTTTTTGAAAACATGAAGAGGCTCCAAAAAACTAATGTGTTTAGATGTGAGCCACCATAAGTGAAGAACATGCAATTCTGTCATAAAATATACGGATTATTTAGTTTAGGAGATATATCCAAAAATAAAATATTAGAGGTTTCTGCAAACTAAAATGTGAGATATTGGAGATCTTTCATCCCGTTTTTTTTTCCAAAAACAAATATGTAATGAAATGGCGTCTCATAAGTGCTTAAGTCGTTTTCTCAAGTTCTTTTTTTGATTATTTAGATTCGCCTGTGTCTACATAAAGACAAGAAACTTACTTTTGGTACAACAACTTATAGTGACTTTAGTTCTTGTTCCGCAGGATGTTTTAAATAACATTAAATCTTATTTAGAGGTAAATAGGTACTTATTCCGTGTGAACTTCAAAAGTCTCAGGGCTATAACTTCCGAAAATATAGGCCGCCTTTGATCAAAATTTAGTAGGTGGTCCTTTGGATCAACAAGATCATCGTAGTACTCTTAACTAAATTCCGCCCTAAGAGCTCATAAGTAATTTTAGCTTTTTGTCACAGTTATAAGACCCATCATATTTACCTTTTTTAAGACAACTTCTACACAATTTCAATCGTGTTCCACATTGGCCGCATTTATACATTTTCTGAAAAATATAAAATGTCTTGAAAGTGAACTTTAATTTTTTATGTTTGTATCCTAAAAGTATGCACAATTTGCACACGAAAATTGATGTACCCCTAAAGTATGCAATATTTCCTTAAATATACGTACATAATCGGAAATATTATGTATGCTATAATCCAGCCTACAAAATGTAGCGACAGGTAGGACTAGGGTTCTCAGACAGCGAATGTGAAAAGTCAGGATAACCGTGACTAAAAACCTGGATTTGTCTGGTCAAGTAAAAATATCTAGTCTTTTTTATTGTAGATTAAATCAGTTTGGATCAAATTAATGTAGCAAACTGTTTTTGATTGTTTATTTGCATATCCGAGCCACAGTAGCTGTGTGCACTAAATTATTGAATCAGGGGACCCTTGCTTAAATTAATTCCAGTAATGTATTGAGCTCAATTCTCCCGAGCCGTCTCTTTATGCCCCACCGGAGTTAAGAAATGGACATTGTTAAGTTGTTGTGTCTAATACTGAATTCCTTGGCCCTAAGCATATAAATTTTGAAATACTTTTCAATAAGAAGTAGCCATGATAGTATCCCCAGAAAATAACTGTAGGAATTGCCCTGGTTTTTCATATGTACTTTGTTTTTTACTGAACTGACATTCCTTAAACCATTAAAGACTAAATTAATGAAAGTGGAATTTTCTGGAAAATTTGGAGAAGTCGGGAAACTCCAGAGCATCTGGCAACTCAGAATAGGACTCTAATGTCATAATGGTTTACAACACAATGACTGGAAAACTTAAAGCTTGTCCAACCGTAGCTCATTTTTAGTAGTTCCCAATCATACACGGTTATCATTGAACGAAACGTAGTATGTGAGTATGTGCTGTATTATCAATATTATATCGGGTTTTTCAATAAGAGCGCTAAAAAAGTTTAAATAAAACAAAACCGGTTTTAGATACCAATGAAATTCTTTATTCCTGTGAAAGTACGTTCGATGCCATTATGTATGGAACTCGATTTCTTTTGCATGGCCACCACGGGCACGCTTGCAGAAGTCCAGACGCTGAACCCAATTTTCGACGGTTTTCAAGCATAAATCGGCCGAAACTGCTGCAATTTCACGTCCGATATTCGTACGAAGTTCATCAATCGTCGCTGGCTTGTTGGCATAGACCATAGACTTGACGTAGCCCCATAGGAAATAATCTAACGGCGTCAAATCGCACGACCGATGCGGCCAATCGACTGGGCCATTTCGTGAGATAAAACGTTCACCAAACTTGGTTTCCAATAAATTGATTGTGGCATTCGCTGTGTGGCTCGTGGCGCTGTCTGTTGGAACCACATGTCCTCCAAGTCCATATTATCCAATTGGGGCCAAATATATTCGGTTATTATTGAACGGTAGCGATTCGCATTCACAGTAATGTGCCAGTCTTGATCATCACGGAAGAAGTACGGCCCAATGACGCCGCCGGCCCATAAACCGCACCAAAACCGTAATTTTTTCGGGATGCAATGATGACTCATGGATTACGTGTGGATTGCTGTCTGACCAATGACGCATATTTTGCTTATTGACGAAGCCATTCAGCCAGAAATGAGCCTGATCGCTGAAGATGATTTTCCGATGAAAATCCGAATCATTTTCAAGTTGTTGCTCAGCCCAATTCACGAACATACGACGCTTATGGTGGTCAAGCGGCTTCAGTTCTTGCGTCAATTTGATCTTGTAAGGATGTAGGCCAAGATCTTTTCGCAAAATTCGCCACAACGACGTCACAGAGATGCCCAATGCTTCAGAACGACGTGTGAGAGACACATTTGGGCTTTCTTGAACTGAAGCCTCAGTGGCAGCAATATTCTCGACACTACGGGCACTTCTTTGTCTCACTGGCACGGGAACATTTTGTACTGTGCCTGTGGATTCAAATTTTTCCACTAGACGCTCAATTGTTGATCTGGTAGGACGATTGTGACGACCATAAATTGGACGTAGCGCTCTTGAAGTTGCGGCCACTGAATCCAAATTTTGGTAGTAAATTTTAATAATTTCGACTCGTTTTTGGCTCGTATATCTTTCCATGATGAAATGGCAAACCTTACTGAAGAGAAATGTCAAAAGAGCGGGAAAAAATATGGCGCCGTTTGCTGTCCCTATCGATTTACTTTTGTAGCGTCTCTGTTGAAAAACCCTTTATTTGGTCTCCTAACAATATGCAATGCTTGTGGTCCTTTAAGATATACTCTGTTTCAAATTATATACTTTATCCTTGGGGTAAGCAATATATTTAATAAATTGCTTTACTACTTATAAAATGTATATAACTTGCACCGTATACAATACTAATAGTAGTAAAAACCAATTAAATATCGAGTAAAATATTGGTGCATACGTCAAGGCGCCCTTAAGTCAAATCCATACTATAAATAAAAATCTTTTTTTTTCATTGTACGACATTAGCAAACTTTTCCCACACCTCACGTTAGTCTTGCAATTTATATTATACTTATTTTTTTCCATCCATTTATATTCTGCTTTAAAATATTTAAATTAGAATTTAATATATTAATTCAATTTCATGTCAAAGCTGTGAAGCCGAAAAGGGGCGTTATCCCAATTCACACTGAAGGCGGCCCAGAGCTGCTACTATCGATTATTTTGTGCTCTTTAATTTAAATGTTCAATTATTTATTCTAATTTATAATGGGTTTTCACTTGAAGCTAATTTAACAGAATTTACAATGCACGGACCGACCATTTGGGCCCAAAGATTTTCCATACTGAGATTGTGACTGCGACTGTGTGACGGTGCCGCCAATGTCGTTTTGTTATGTTAATGGCCGCTCTTATGTAATTGGGTAATTAGCATAAATTATAATAATATTATTAATGGTTTTTTCATTCATTCCACCAGGAAAGGAGAAGTTTTTAAGGTTATGTGTTTTGTGAAACAATAGAAAACAACAAGAACAACAGCAAAAAAACAACATACAAAACAAAAAAAGGTGTTTGCAAATGTATTCGGTTTTGCCATTTTAATTTTTCCTGTTAATAAAAATAAATGTTTATGACTTTGTAAAGTTAGGAAATGAAATGGCTACAAAATACAATTATAATAACCTGAATTTCCTTTTTTGTTACGTACGTGTAGGTGGTTGTTTTAAAAGTAGCCTACTTTTTGGTACATTTTAATCAGCCCCTTAAAATAGGCAATACTTTCGTTTAAAGCAATATTCATTCTGCATAATGATGCCTTTTGTGTTTGTTAGAGTATACCTTAAGGTTCTTCGCACAATAAGTGTTTTTGTTTTAAATTTATTAAGATAAACTCCTGAAAGTAGGCAACCGTGTTATTTAATTTATAAAGTTCAGAGCAAAATGTAGGCTATAGTACTCCATTTGGTTAACGATTAATTGTAGGCAACCGGGTTCGGCAAGTAAACTGGGTTAAGATTTATAGTTACAGATAGAACTTCATTTGTTTAACGGTTCATTGTAGGCAACCAAGTTCGGCAAGTACACTGGGTTACGATTAATAGTTCAGCTTCGCATTAAACTGAATTCAACTGATGAAGTTATAATGCGTTTAATTTTCAGTTGCTAATTAACAAAGTGTTAAACTGTTGTACTATGGGTATGGAAAAATTCCAATTGTGGATTTTCATTAATTATTCCCGAAACTGAGATTTTATGACGAATTTTATACTCTTGCCTCCTAAGAGTATGCAAAAATTGTAGCCGTTGGACTTCATGTAAATAACTACTCCCACGAAGGGATAGGGGAGAGCTGCTCACAATCAAAGACTTCCCATGTTTGGATTTGTCATGCTTTAAGCCTACGGACTAGTTCCTATTGTATATTTTCATTATATGCGGTTCATTCGCAAAACAGAGATTTTAAGCCGAATTTTATACTCTTACCTCCTAAGAGTATGCAATAATTGTAGGCTTTGCATTGCAACTAAATAAATACTCTCATTAAGGGATAGGAGCGAGCTGCTTACAATCCAAGACTTCCTAACTGTGGTTTTGTCTTACTTTAAGCCTAGGGAATAGTTCGTATTGTATATTTTTGTCCCAGGGTCTAAGATTGTATGACAAATTTGATATTCTTGCCTCCTAAGGGTGTTTAGTGTCATATAATTTGATTTTGTGCTGGGCGAAGACTTTCCGTAATGAAATGACAAACAATAATGTACAAAACTACCATGACAGTTGCATTTGTAATAAATTTTCTACTGGAAAACTACCCACAAATGAATCACCCGGTATAATATTTCACAGCATATACTATAATTTAAAATGTAGTTCAGTGTCTACAACTTCAAACTTGTCCTACGATTATATGTATTGTCTGAAAGTCTTCATTTCTATGATAATATTTTACTTATTCCTCACGCAATATTTTTAATACGATCTATCCTTGCGGTATGCAATACTTTTGCAACCCTAAAGTATGCAATAATTTCTATTCTTAGATTTAGACTATATTATATATACTTTTCACAGTGTAGTCATCGGGTGTTCGAATAAGGGGAATCAATTTTAGCTCTGTTCTCGTACGTATTACAACTTAGTAGTTTTACCACTTTTAAAATTTAAGAGAGAAGAGGAAAATATGGCGTTCTCTTTTACAACTTTTTACTAGTATAAGTAGTACACTGTATTCTCTATTGAATTGTCAAAATAATTTAATATCGGCAAATGAATTATTTTATTGTAAACAGAATCGGACATACATAATATAATATCGCTGTGGTCGATTATAGCAGTGCGGGATATTCCTTCCCTTTCCTTGGACGTTTCGGATGAGGACCATGTTGTGGATACAATTCTGACATAAGTTTTACCACATTTACTATTTTTAGTCAGAGGGTATTGTTTGTTGTTTTTGTTTAAACTCTCTTTTAGTAGTTCTATGTTTCTGTGTTAACAAAAATAAATTTCAACTAAATAGATGTTTTGATTAAATCGATATAAATCCTATTTACTACAACCAAATTGTGCACTTTTATATAACATTGGATTACATATCGACTATAGTAAATGTTATATCCATTTCCCCCCAAAAGTATGCTATGTTCGTCTGATCCTTGAAGTCGGCAATACTATTGAGTAATTTGTTTATTTAATATTTCCAACGTGTAGATAATTTCCTTCCGGATTGCACATTAACGAAAAGTCACGTTACATATCCGGTGAGGTATTGTGCTTGGACTTTCTACCCCCACCCGATAAATCTTTTTCGGATACTTGTCGTACGTCTTTAGGTACACAACATTCGACTCGGTTAATGCCTTGTAATGACAGCTTAATGGCTGTGTCAATAATAAACGCATTAAATTGCTGTTTTATTTTCGCTCTCTTCGTGTTGATTTAACAAACTATTAAAACAAAATGTTTTCATGTAGTTTTTCTTCCTCCCCGCTGCTGTGGAAATACACGTAGAGAGTGGAAGAAAGTGGGGGAGAATGTGTCAAATACCAGGAATTACATGTTACAGAACATGGCAGAAAAAATGGAAGATGCCATAAAAAAAACCTAAAAAAACTGTTGAAAATCCAACATAGTAGTGTTTACAAGAAATTTATCTAACCCATTTAATAAGGGGAACATTTACTGCAGTCATGTGTTCCGGCTGCTGGTAAAGGAATTAGTCATAATATACATAAATGTCAAATTATGACAGTTCAAGAGCAGCGAAAAAAACAACCATATAAAATAATTTTCGTTTATACTCTACTCCTCTATGCAATGGCTTTCCTTTTGAGTCATAAAGTCGTGGCATTTTGGCATGAGAAACTGTGGAACACATTTGTAGAGGCCAGAAGCCGTAAAGTTCCCATAGCGATTTGTGACCTGAAATGCTAAACAGATTTAAAGTAGATTTTTATGGAATTCTTCCTCTTACAAAAAGGATAGTAAAGTTGTTTAACATTAAAGGAAGATAAATTTATTATTTTTGTAGTTTCAACAATTTTTGCAATGCTTTACAAGGCGCCTGATAAGCTTCGAGATTTTTCTGATCAAACAGCGAAAAATGTTCTTATTGTGTAGGGCTTTCCATTCCATTTTCGCCTGTTCTTATGATGATTTCTCATTTACACACTTCATTTAACATCGATTCTTTTAGATTTATCAAAACTTAATCAGCTTCTATTTGCCGCCGCCAGTGCCTTGACGATGGAGGAAATCTTTTCGAATGCGGAATTCTCCTATTTTCTCCATCTCTCCTCTCCTCCATTTCCCCCATTCGGTTTTTATATTTGAAGCGTTTTTTTTTTGCGCCGTTCCACCATAAATCATTTGATTAATTTGCATTTGATTAAATACTGAGCAAGTGTGAAAAAGTGCTTACTTGGTAGGCCCCTTTAAGAAACTTGAAATCTCAGCAAATCAATAAAAAGCACACTAATTCCTTAATTAAGGCAATCGCCTATTCGTAATTTAGCATACGCAGCAGCCATCAGTCACTCAGATCTACAGTCAATATATGTTGAAAAAGTGTAAAAAATGTTGTTTAAAATTAAAATTTTTTTTTAAATAAATTTAATGATGAAGCTTTTTATGGCAACATGTTAAGATCAAAAGCGGTGTTGATTAATTTGCCTAGTACGAGAAAAAATTATTTATTTTATTTATACGAGAAATATATAAGGGATTGTTAATTGAGAATTTAATTTAAAATTAAAATAATTAAAAATTTAATTTTAATGATAGACGTTACGTTAAAAATAGTTTTAAGTTGACAAGGAAAATTACTGCATGCTTATCGAAGTGCTGAAATAATAATAATATTGCATACTTTTAGGATGTATGTAATCTTCAAAATTTCTTACGACCTTGTGAGAGGTTTGAGAGACGTTTTTAGCATGATTAATCATCTGCCATTAAGTTATGAGAGAGAGAGATTTATCATACTAAAAACGTCTCTCAAACCTCTCACAACCTTTTATGAATAAGGTCGTTAAAATATATCATATTTGTAAGCAATGGTACTGCTTACTTGCCAATCACGGTGACTTTGAGACGATTTTAATAAAAATTTTAAAAGCACTAAGTAACAGAAAGCTTTCCACCAAAAAGAAAACTGCCTAAGTCGCAAAGCCGCCGTTGCACCCTCTCCAGATGAGAAATTTACGAAGCTCAACCGAAATTAAGGCCACTTAAAAAACCTTAAACCGTAAAAAACTTTTCTCAACCCGCAAAGCCGGTGTTGGAATATATTCGAAAACTGTACTGAGAAATTAGGTAGATCGAATGAGGTACTATAAAGCAAGTCGTGGAAGCCGATTCAACGATATTGTGTTTTATTTATAAATGTCAGTGATGGGCCTTACCAATGAAGACATAATTTTGAAAAAATGTTTGCTAGTATTTTTGTACAGCGAAAATAAATTCCAAATTTTACATGGCCCACCCTTTATAAATGTCTTCTGTACGAGTGTTTGTCACTGAATTCCTCTTAAACGTCTGGACCGATTTTGATAAAAATTTGTGTATGTATTTGAGTGGGTCCTGGGAGCGTGATTCCCAATAGCATTCGGTAGGTGGTGCTGGAAATTTAGGTGGATGGGGCGTGGCAAAACTGTCTGTTGTTGATGGCTAATTTAAGGAGTTTGACAGCTATTGAAAATAGATAGAAAAAGTGTATCGCGCTGAAAGGAGATTATGTTGAAAAATAAAGAAAAATTTTCAAACCGTTATTGTGTCTTCTTTGTTAGGTCGGTTAGTTTTGGGACCGCCATCGTACATACACTGCACTCACGATGGCGAAGATCTATTTGATTAACTGATTTTAGAGAAAATACTTGCAATACAATTTAATATCTGAATCTGGATTATGACCAGAAAGAGCAATGTGTGACATATAATTTTTGAAGATAATTTCATTCAAATGTTGGCCGAGTCAACGTTGTAGGTGCTTCATTCGGAATGCCCAATTTGCGATCACTCTTTCCAGCATTGCTACCAGTATCTCACGAATTACGCGAGTAATGTTCACTTCCAAGTCTTTAATCGTAGCTGGCTTATCGACGAAGACATTTGACTTCACATAACAACAAAGAAAAAAATCTAGAGGTGAGATATCACATGTTCTAGGCGACCAGTTGATAGTTCCGGAACGCAAAATTAACTGCTCACCAAAGTGATTTATCAAGAAATCAATTGTTTCGCCCGCTGTGTTTACCGCAGCACCGGTTTGCCGAAACTAAATGTCGCCGACATCACGGGCTTCAATTTCAGGCAACAAAAGGTCGGTTATTATGGTGCGGTAGCACTCGCCATTGACAGTTATTTTCTGCCCGGCCTTATTTTAACCGAAATACAGACCGATGATTCCACCAACCCATTATCCACATCAAACAGTGAATTTTTATGGATGTAACGGTAGATCGAGAATATCTTTGGGTTGGTCATCGTCCCAAATGCGGCAATATTGTGCCACCATATGTTGCTCGAAACGCGCGAAAAACATTTTTCACAGAACGCTGATTTTCGTAATACAGTTGAATAATTTGAAGACATTAATGCGATGTGGGTCTTTCCATGATGAATTGCCAAACAATATTGAATAAAAATAAGTTCACAGTATGACACGAGTCACACGCGTGATCTGTGAAAAAAAAACGAATGAAAGAAAAACTCTAAATGAATCTCACGTTACATTCAAAAATTAATTTTCAATTTTTATAAAACTCACTAACCGGAAAAAACATGATCTGTTAGATCAAATGAATTACAACGTTTTAAAAATAACTCGGATCAAAGGCAACAACTAATTTAGATAATCTTTTGACGCATTTCAATTTCCAGTCAATATCGCGTCTACAGTTTATTCACCTTTCTGTTACGGCCATAAATCTCTTTGGCAATAAAACAAATCAATACCGTCTAAATGCAAATAGTAAATATCATTCGACTTGGTTTGTTGTTACTGAACTCATGGAAGTCTATTAACTTCCAGTTCTCGAAATCTATATAATTGAAATTTTCAAAAAAAAAAAAAAAAAACGATGACGATTCTGATGTTCATGTCGATCTGATGTGAATTTGACGTCACTTTTTCAGCTATTAAAACTATTGTTTAATTAATGGCGTCAGACAAAAGTTTATTTTCATTCTATTTTTAACCAAACAAAACAAAAAATGGCTTAACGAGCGATGCAGACATAAATTACAAAGTCAAATAAGTTTAGATGGGGGTTCTTCATTAATGCACTTGATCTGCTTCAAAAAATATCGCTCAAAAACTATTGAACTAAAAATAACAAATTTACAACAGAAAATTAACATTCTGTTTTATTTAGTGTTTTCTATAAATTTGTTTGAAAATTGATTTTGTTCTTCTTCTAGAAACATGAACACCACAACGTCTTTTTTAGTTTGTTTTATGAACTCCTCGCTGAATAGGAACCTCATAGATCATACGCATCACACATCTCACATCATACACGTACATCATCGTCCACAGTTAGCCACCTCATCATTATTATCGTCATCATCATCACTATCTGGCAATGATAACGTCTATCGTCATTATTATTATCATACTCGTTCGCGTTAGTCTTCAATCACTGTTCGTCCAGCGTCAGTCATACATCATTTTCTTTCCAAACGACTGGCACCAGAAGATGAAATTGTGTACAAAGTAGTTGTTAAATGCCCATTTACGGAGTCGTACCGTACCGTACACTAAAATGAGGGCAGGTTGATAAGTGATAGAAAAATATAAACTGATGATGAGTGATGAAATTTTTTGTAAATAAATTGTGAATTTCACATTTAGGTTCAGACACTTAAAGTACTTGCGAAGAGCTTTTTAACGATGTATATAACATCGCGGGAGTGTTCCTTGTTTTCGCACAATGGACTCACCGTTCTATTTATTCCAACGATCTGCCAAAATACGCTTGAGTGGCTTAGGTAATCGCATAGTTTTAAGCCGAGAGTGAAATGAATCGCAGACGATTTGACAGGTCTGTCAGACTTTCTCATATTTATAAAATGAATATTGTGTGCACAATCAGGGTTGTATTTCAGTTTCCAACGTTTATGTGTGCAGGTATGACAGTGAAAAACACATTTGCGTAAGATTCATCACAAGTGGTAGAGACTTCTGTCCAATGTTCCGAAACTTGCGACTATCTAGGACATTAGATAAAATAATAATAATTTAATTTTTATTTAACAAATTTTTCGATAGCGCTAAAAAGTATGCAATAGTATGCGGTAATAATACAAATAACACGGTTTGTTTAAATGCTGTAAATACATTTTGTCATACGTAACTTTTAGTTTCTGAATGAAACTGTATACTTCCAAAGTAAAATATTCTTGGTTTTGAAAGGGCTTTAATCCTAGAAAAATATTTTTAAATCGTAGGGGTAAAAACTGCATTAAATGAGGCTTTCATAAGAAAAAGGTGTCGTACGTCAGCGACATCTATAGGACAAACCCAGCGGCGGAAGTCATGACCTGGAAGGCATGAAATCATGACCAAACAGCCCTTCTTTAAAATTCGGAAGGCCTTCCCTGTGCATTACCTCCTCCTTTCTTTTTAACATTGCGGTAGATTGGGGGGCAAGGCCTTTCTTGCCCATTGCCTAAGGAGGAGGGAATTAGAAGGCATTTACTTTAGTTTATTTTTGTTAAACAAAAATAAAATTAAAATAATTGATTTTATCACAAAATCATTATCCACTTTTACATATTTATTTATATGCATGTATGTATCTATCTTAGAAAGTTTTACCACGCACAACTTCAAATTGAAAATTTTAAAAATACCCTGAAAAATATTAAATAATAAATATAATTTAAAAATTTTTATGAAATTTTCCAATTAAATTACTGTTAGAAAGAATCGAAAAAAAATTTTATCAAAATTGTAAAAATCTTCTTCTTGGTTATATCTGATGAAAAAATTCATGCTTTCCGCAGGTCTTATTTTAGGAAGGCATTACAAAAGAACCATTCCGCATGCCTTATTTGTGGAAGGCCTTGCGACTTCCGCCGCTGGGAATGTAGTACTCATCGATACCTATACAACGATGTCTTGTCTTACCATCGAGCCAAAAACAACAAAATTACGATAAAAAATGATTTTGACTGTTTTTCACGGGCTTGGAAAGGAAAACAAAATTTTCTGGAGGTGATTTTTAATATTTGGGCTCGACTTTCTGATTTTTTATATATGGAGCCTGATCCGGTTTGATGTATACAAACAATGGTTGTAAAGTGTACCAAAAATGTTCCAAAAAAAAACATAAAATGTACCTAAAGTAAATAATACACATCCCTAAAGTACATACCTTGTACCAAAATGTACATAAATGGTACCAAAATCCCGTATTGTGTAGCAAAAAGTGTACCGCAAATAATTCGTCAGTAATTTTGACACAACGTGCATTTCGGCGCGGATTTATCTTAGATTTGAGTGATCATTTCGAAAAAAAACATCAGGGATGATTATTATTTTGTCGGCCTTTTTACTGGTACTTTTTTATTTTGTTATTCAAGACCATTCTATATCAGAAACAAGTTTTGCATAATTCATCCTCATGATTCCTGGCAAACCGTATAGCTATTTCAGATCTAGCCACAGATCTTCGTCGGCGGTTTTTTGGATTGTTGCTATTGAAAAATGCATCGAACTAAATTTAAACGAATTATTATTTATTGTTCTTGGAATTATTTACATACAAAAAATATGACGTTTCTGAAATTTCCTATAAGAACAATTGGGTTCACTTAATTTTTTGAAGTAAAATGAAAAAGTTCGAGTCCCTCAAGTTTAGTAACAGAAAAAATTATATGTATTCACTTTTTTTTTATGAAAATTTAATAATCTCAATACTTTAATTCGAAATACTTTGTTATAAACATTTTTTGGAAGGGTAGGAACAGTAATATCCTTCACTAATTTTTTTTACCAATATTTTCAAGTGTCCCTCCTGTCACTAAATTTTCAAGCATGTCTGCTGTCATCTGTGTATGCGGATGCGTCAGATGAGCATGAGTAAGACGATGAAAAAGAAGAAGATGGGAAATGGTGTTAGTTTTTCGTTTTATTTGATTGTACATTTCAAGTCTATTAAAAATGCATAAAAATAACTCATGACAATGAAGTTGTTGTTGTAGTTGTATTGATTTTTATTAGTGTTTTATTACAGTGGTTGTTGGCTGTGTTGTTCTAAAGAAAAATGTAACAAAAACTCAACCCTCAAGCACGATAAAATCATTATCCAAATAAGAATGATCATCATCAGAAATATATATTTTATTTCATTTTACAATTGATTCAGCCTTTTCTTGTTGAATTGAAGTTATTGTTGCCCAAAGCGAAAGTATTGTATAGCCCAAAAACACTCATCTGTTGTCGTTTTGTTATATCTTTGAAACGAAACAATATGATTTCATAATTTTACTTGAACCTTTAAGTTTTTGCCCCTTACTTTTTGACGATGACATCGGTCAGGTGCGCGCCACTATTCTTCATGACCATTTGGGCTCTGTTAGCCGCATTTTCAATCATTCTGGCAAAAACTTCGGGCGATAAGTTCTCTCACGCTAGTCGGAGATTCCCTTTGAGTGCTTCCAGAGTTTCTCGTTTATTCACATAGAACCGTGGCATCAAAAGCACCAAAAGAAAAAAGTCTGGAGTGGTTAAATCGCGTGGTTTTGCTGGTCACTGGAAATCAACTAAACGAGACATAAGGAAACGGATCCTTCAAATGCTCAATGTCCCGCGAACTGTGTTCGCTGTTGAGCCTTCCTGTTCGAACCACATGCCCCTTAGTTGCAATTCATCAGTTTTCGGTAATAAATACTAACTGATCATGGTTCTGTATCGCGTCCGCACGCTGGAAAAGAACGGGCCAGCAACATATTGGAGGAACCACGTACCCGTTTGCAAGCATTGTTTTCGTGAATTGAAGATCTGCTGATTTTTTTCTTTACTGTCTGTCACGGTTTCAATATCAGCAGTTTTCAACAAACAAAGCCACAGTTGGGTCATAACAACATATATTATAACCTATTAATTATTATGTCCCAAACATGTTATATTGAATACCAAACACAATGTGTTTGGACACAAGTATACTATATTTGCGATAATCAGGAAACAAATTATATATGCATCCACACAACAAAACAAGATAAAATTTTCAACGTACAGTCCGTAATACCCACTGCGTCCTCGAAAAAATATGACCCGGTAACACCTCCGGCTTAATGGCTCTTCGTAAATGATGTGTGGATTCTCAGTGCCACAGTGTATTCACGTATCCGTTCAGATCAGACGAAAATGGGTCTCGTCGCTCACGATAAATTTCGAACGAAAATCGTCCACTGCATCGTTGAGCTTCAGAATAGCGCGAACGTATGTTAACATGGACTGCCTGCCCCTTGTGAATGAACTGTTTCAAGCCACAGTGGTTCAAGTGGTTTAAATTTGAAAGCAGTGGGGTAAGAAATATCGAAGTTACGATTCCAATTTGTAACATTTTATACAATTTTGTTCCTGCTGTGTATGTCTTGCAGTTTTCGAGTGCTGAACCTGAACAGAACCAAAAACTAAGTAAGACTGAATGCACCAGATCATGTTTCACACACAATTTCCACCAATTGTGGGATTCCAATTGATGTAAACTCTTTATGGTCTACAATGCCAATCTGTTGATAATAGTTAATCTGTTAGTTTTAAACACAAGCAGGAAAATAAGAAACTGATGATTAATTTCATAGACAATTTTAAAAAAAATCTAAATTTATGTTCTATTAAACTCCGTATAATACGACTGTCTACATTTGCAGTTAGAGAACATCATATTAATTAAATGACGTCAGCGCCCTCATAATTCAAATACTCCTCCGCTGGTTTGCCCTCGCACTCACTACATAACGATCTATAAAACCCCATGCCATTTTATGCCATTTCAAAATTCTCACTCACTGCTTAACTCTAATCGCGCTCGTCGTGCCCAACACGTGTTGTATGTAGAAGCAAACCTCTTCCGCCCTTGATTCTGGTAGGCCACTTTGCGGGAACGATAAAGTCATAAAGAGGGGGAAAAAAAATATTTAATCTTAGTTTTATAAAACATCGAATACAGTGTAGGCGGCGAAATGTAATGCATTATCTAAAGAGGGTCTCATTCGCCTTAACTGTTTGACGAGAAGAGGTGTCAGAGGTCAGCTATTGTTTTGATTAATCAAAATTTTTTTTTTTTTGATATCCGTTTGCCATTTTTTTTATGAGATGCAAATAACACTAGTTTACAACAATGTTGTCGTGAAGCTGCGATCAATCTTTTAAATTTGAACCAGTATGACTACGTACGACTACGACTATGACTATAACTATGACTATGACTTTGACTATGACTATGGTTATCACTATGACTATGACTATGACTATGACTATGACTATGACTATGACAATGACAATGACTATGACTATGACTATGACTATGACTATGACTATGACTATGACTATGACTATGACTATGACTATGACTATGACTATGACTATGACTATGACTATGACTATGACTATGACTATGACAATGACTATGACTATGACTATGACTATGACTATGACTATGACTATGACTATGACTATGACTATGACTATGACTATGACTATGACTATGACTATGACTATGACTATGACTATGACTATGACTATGACTATGACTATGACTATGACTATGACTATGACTATGACTATGACTATGACTATGAGTACGACTATGACTATGACTATGACTATGACTATGATTATGACTATGACTATGACTATGGCTATGACTATGGCTATCACTATGACTGTGACTATGTCTACGACTATGGCTTTGACTATGACTGTGACTATGATTATGATTATGACTACGACCATGGCTATGACTACGATAACGACTATGACTACAGCTACGACTACGACTCCAACAACGCAACGATAGGTCAAATAGAGTAAATAGTTATTTAATTTTGAAATTCACTCTTCACATATTCCTCTAATAAATTTCAAAAAGAATTGTCTCATTTGACCGATGAAATCCTATTTATTCACGTTTTAGTTTTGACCCAGTTGTTCATTCATTCAAATTCGTTTTATGAAAACAGGTCGTATATACCATACTTACATATATTTTAAAGTTTAACTCAATATTTTTTATGAGAAAAGTGGGTTTCTTCATTTTATGCGACTGGATAATTTATCTCAAATTTATTATAGTAAAAAGTAGATTTTACTTAAGCAAATGTTCTCTTTTAACAAAAATTTATCATCACAAACATTGATTGGATGGCATCAATTCAAAATTGATTCTTAACTGATTGTGCTACAAAAAAAAAAACCTATAACATTTAACATTGTATCTCATAAAAGATAAGCACTAGCTCCTCTCTGCATTACCTTGCAATATTAAGTAATGTGTTGTTTACATTGGTTTACATTCTACACCATTGCTCCACAATTTATTCTGCATTACTTTTATGAAAATAGTAATGCAGCATTTGTTTGTTGTTCATTGACATTTCTCGTGTTTTGCCTTTGTTTGCAATTTATTTCTGTTTCGTTTTATACAAATTCCAGAAATTAATTATGTATTTCCGTATAATATATTTGGAGTTTTTTATTTTACCCCCTAAGTTAGCTTTAATGAAAGTTTAATTTCAAATTAATCTTAAGAACTATTTTTCTTTTAGTTTCCTTTTTGGGTTGGTGTTTTTCTTTATCTTTCATTTCATTAACAAATTTATGGACTGTAGTTTCAGCCGCCACCTTTTCTACAGTTTTAATTTAATTATTTATTTATTAAATGAACAAGTTACACCCCAACATCCTTTTCTCCTCACGTCCATTAATACCTCGTACTGCAGCAAAGTAAATAAACTTAAGGAAAAGTAAATGAAAGTTTTCCTGTGATTACTAGGCCGGATTTATCTCACAGTTTCCCGAAATTACCTTTGCTGCTGCTGTAGCAGATGCTGGCGCTATGGGCTGTAGCTTTAAGAACATTGGTGCAGAGTTAAGGCTTTTGGTAGCTGTTTCTTTTCGTCCTGTGTGAGAGAACTAATAAATTATCCTTACCATAGCTATAAATCATATTTTTTCTGTTGGTTTGTGCGTTTTTTTTTTTGGTTTCGATATTGTATTCCTTTGCTGCTGCTGTTGCTTTCGAAAAGAAGTGGTTAACCACTTAAGATTTGTTTCGTGTTACCACTTAACCATATTGTTTAAGCCACATTTATGTACATCCTTTATGGAATGAAATGTTTCTTTGCATTCCCATCTTACCACCGGCTGCTCCAAAGTTGTTATCCTTTTTCTGGAGCCTTGCGTGAAGTTGTAGTACTTTTGTTGTTGTGTGTGTGTGTTTGCACATGGCTAATAAAAGTTTATAGACTTTATACTACTACTGTTTTGTAGTATTTCTTTGGCTTGTCCTTTTGTTTTTATTTTTCACTTTTTTTCTATTTTTGTTTCCAACTTTATTTTGTTCTATTATCACTATCAAAACATAATTCTTACTTACCATAAATTAATAAGCGGTGAGGCAAAGAGATTTATGGCTTAAAGTTTGAAATTTCTGAAGATAAACTTTATACCACATGCCCAATAATACACTCAAAAAAAATATGTTAGTTACAACCCCAAAAATTTTTAAAATTCCGACACCATATCTGCAATTTTAATCCACCGAGTCGGGCGGATTCTAGCTACTAATACTGCCAAACGATTGACATCTTCCGTGCAGAATTCTATTCCTGCATTTGCTTCCACATTGGTGGTACTTTGTAGTAATTTTATTAACACGGAGTCTGTGTAGAACCCCGACTCTAACTCGTTCTCTGGGTCCACGCAATTTTCCTGAGCTGCGATTCCCAAACAACAGGAAAGAAGTCGGCTAAAACTTCAAACTTTGCTTGCTGAAAAATGGAAGCAAGCATATTTACTAAAATAGCAAATGCAAGTTTGTTGTTTTAAGCACATGTTTTTCTCCGCTATTTCAGTGGATAATTTTAGGTATTTTAGCTATATTTGCCATTCTACCAATTTCCCAGAATAGAATCCCCAAACTGTATTCCCTTGACGGGATTGGGGAGAGCTTTTCGCAAGCAGTGATTTGTGCGCTTTCTAGTTTTACACTCCCTGATTGGGACGTACAGTTTTACACTGATTCCGAACGGTGATTGTGGGCGTTTAATCTACAACTGTCTGTCTTTCGGATAATTTGTTCCGCAACGTCAGAGAATTGGGCACAGGAAACCCCTTTTGTAGAAAGGATAACCTACGATCGCTTCTCATTTGATTGTAGCTTCGCAATTGGAACTTAGGGTGAGGGTATGTTTAAGTTTAAATTAAATCCGGTTAAGCTACGACTCCTGTCTGACTTCCTGATCAATTGTCCGTCATTGTAACTCTAGAAATCCCTAATAGGAAAATCGAATATCGAAAGGATATCTTGAGATCGCATCTTATCTGAATGTGGCTTCGCATATCGGAACTTAGCATGAGGGTATGTGCTTGCCGCTTCTATAATGTTAATACATTTCTCGAATTGAAACAAATAATCATTATTCGCTTATGTCCATGCCATGTTTGCCCCATTTGGGTACTCGACTATTAATTGGCATACGAGTATAGTGGTGGGTGCTACACGTATAATGAATACAACATTTACGATTTTTATTATGTGGCACTTGTGTTGTTCGTTGTTCGCGCTGCTCTCTACAACTACAATGTTGTACGAATTGTGTTGGATTCCTAGTAATAACTCAATTTTCCAGTTTGCACTGGAGTGTTCAACTTGAATACGACTCTCACACGGCTCTCAACATTAATTTCATTAAATACCATAAAAATTTATGAAGTTATTCTGGGGTTTTTTTGTTCTCTCATTTTATATTTTATAACCAAAACGTGACTTCCTTTCGGAAATCTGGTGGGTATTTGTGCGTTTTTGTTTTATTGGCAAGAATTTGTTGAAGCTTTAAAAATAATAATGAATTTGTAATGCAAAAAAAGAAAGAAATTCAAGATAAAGGAAAATTAAATAAGATTTTTTTTTCAAGTACAATTTTTAACAAGTAAGAAACTGCGCGTAAAATCCTTGTTGAATCCTTTAAACAAAGAACATCTTAAAAATTTAATTACATTTCTGTCACACACACATATCAACAACGGACTGAGCCGTAGTGTTCCAGGGGCAGATGAGTGAGCTGAAGCGACAACATAAACTCATTAAAAATTCATTTAACTAAATACTCTATACTTGACCACTTTTTTCCTGAGGTGCCTGTCGTTTCAGCAGGACACACCAGCTGCCTTTTGCTCAGCTGTCACTCAGACCGTTGAGCCATCTAAATTTCACACTTTTATTAAAATATATATAGCAGCATTTGTATATAAAACTTTCATTATTGAAACACCAATCACCCCTTGCGTCTCGCTTAATATCCACCAGGACGAAGTGTAGTTGAAGTTTATAGAGTAGATGATAGTCCGTCTAGGTTTAAATTTTTTGTCATCGTGCATCAAGCTATCTAGCTAGATGGTCCGGTCCTGGGATGTGCCAGGACTTTAGTTTCCGCTGGGTGATAGTGTTTGTGTGTACTGTGCTGTGCTGTTGCTCCCTGACAACCGGGTGAGTGAATCAGTCACCGAGTGAGTGCATCCGCATCCTCTAATTTTCTGCCACTACGCAGAACTGTAGTTTTTGTCCTCCCTCTTACACTTTGCACGGCTGTACAGACCAACTGTCCGTCTGTATGTGTGTGTCCATAGTAAACTTCCTTTATTTGCAAATTTGCTTTATGTCTATGTATACTTTATCGTTTTTCTGTGTGTGCCTCTCTCTTTCTCTGTGTCCTGCTTTTCTGACTCTTTGTCTGCCTTCCATGGCCGTCAGTCCAAACAGTTTTCATAGTTTTTATTTCACTTGTTGGTTTTTTGAGTGGTTCAACTTGTGCCATTTCTTTTTTTTTGTAAGCCATGTGACTCAACACAGTGTTATTATACCCTCCCACCAAACCCCGAAGGGGGAGTGGCAAAAAATATACTAAAACGGTCAGTAGCAAAAACGAGTGTGGCGAGAAAAAGGAGCAAAAAATCGCTTTGTCTCCCGCTTAGCTAAAGCAAACTTTTTACGTCGGTTTGTCCAGTGGCAAAATTGACATATTATATAGAACCCACCAAAAAAAGGTGGCCAGCAAAGGATTTTCTCGAGAAATCAATTTAAAAATTTACAATCGAACATAAATATTAAATTGCCTTTAATTCGACTGTAAACCCAAAGGAGTTTGTTACAGAAAAGTTTGAATGAAATCAAAAAAATAATTCTGAAATAAATATAAAATTCTGAAAACAAAACTATTTGTGAAAGTAAAAATGTCTTTAATGTTCACTAGTTTGAAAATCAAATATCTGCAAAAACTAGAGATGTACGATTAATTGATTAATCAGGCAACCTAATTAATCGATATACTGATTAATCGAATAATTGATTAATCATACATTTTGATTAATCATATTTATAATTAATCTATTAATCTTCATTTTGATTGATTGATTAATCTAAAAATTGATTATTCAAAAATGTGAATAATTGAGCAATTCATGTTTTTAAGTTTTCCCAGTTTGAATTTTTTCACCAACCTTCCTTACTCAAAATGTTCAAATATTTCCGTGTATTTGTACAGTACATAAGGGTGTGTCGGTAAAATTGAACTTTTTAAATTTAGTGTCTTTTTTTCGCATGTGGCAACTCTGACAATTGACAGCTGTCACATATGTTTATTCCGATTATTAAAAATGGAGCGCTTTACGAAAGAACAATGCGTTAGAATTGTGAAAACTTATTACAAAAATTTCGAAAGTTATACTGAGACCGCTGCAAACTGTTTCAGTCGAGAAAAGAATTTTCAATTTCCATCTGAATGGCTTCGTGAATACACAAAATTGTCGCATTTGGGGCTCAGAAAATCCTCTTGCAATCCATGAGAAACAAATGCACCCACAACGAGCAATTGTCTGGTGCGGATTTGAGTCAGGCGGCGTGATTGGGCCTTACTTTTTTGAAGATGAGGCCAAAATTGCAGTGACTCTGGACGGCATTCGTTACAGAAAAATGATAACAGAGTTATTGTGGCCTCAACTGGACGGAATTGATTTGGACGAGATGTCAATAACGACGAGAATCAATAAATTTATTGCAGCAACGATTTTCAGAACATATTATCTCAAGAAATTTTTATGTCAACTGGCCACCAAGGTCATGCGATTTAACGCCATGCGATTTCTTTCTTTGGGGTTTTGTGAAATCTCTGGTTTATGCGAATAAACCAGAAACATACCCTGAGCTCAAATCCGAGATCCAACGCGTCATCGGTGAGATACAGCCACATCTCTGTGAAAAAGTCATGGAAAATTTCACGAAAAGTAATGGTCTGTGGACATGGAAAGTCATGGAAAATTTCACGAAAAGTAATGGTCTGTGGACATACAGCCGTGGGGGCCATTTGACGGATATTTGATTTCATACTTAATCGGAACATGTCTTCTTTACAATCCAATAAAAAAATCACAACTATCTCAAAAAATATGTGTTTTTATTTTAAAATTAAAAAGTGCATTCTTGCTGAGACACCCTTTATTTGTATGTTTCCAAAAATTATTTGAATCGTGAACACAATTATTCAAATGTGAAAAATCTGTATTCAAATTATTTGATTAATCATAGTTTTCATAGTAACTGTTAAATCAGGATAACTATTAATCAAAATTTCGATTAATCGATTAATCGCACAACCTAGTAAACGGTCACAAATTGGTCAGATCGGGCAACGCTATTATAAAATATATCAAACAAATATATTTGTCAGAAACAAACCAATTGCTCACTGTACGTTGTTTCAATCTCTGTACAAGAATTTTGAAAAATCTTTGCCTAAACTTTTCCAACCGATTTATATTAATCTGGTCACCTTTGTCCCCTTAACCGGCCACATGAATTTCGCACTTGTCAAGCGCTGGAGATTTTTTAATTAATGTAATAGATTTTTTCACTTCTTGTAATTATCAGTAGTTTATTTCTCTACAACATAATAAATTAGACAGACAAGTGGATTAAAGTTTTGAGTAGAAAAAAAACAACAGATTTAAACTAAAAACCAACTTAAAGTTTCTAACACACATTTCGAGCTAGAGAAGCAAATCCATACAAAGAAATTTATGCAAATTTCAGCCAAAAAATATTCAATATTTATTTCAAATCAAATTGAGCTCGACTAATTTTATGATGTGAACCAATTAAGCTCCCAAGCGATAAATGATACTCTTATAACTCAAAGAAGCTGTGCAGTTTATTATTTCAGACGAAGAGGAAAGGAACATTCATATAAGCCAAGTTAGTGAAAAAGTTTCTTTATAAAGAAATTATCTCACCAAACTCGTTTGTCAAGTAGAAATTGATAAAATAAAAATTTATAAATTCTGGCAAAGGCGCATCTTCAAATCCAATTTAATATATAAACAAAACGCCATAACTAATTAAAGCGTAACGAAACGTCGAAGCATGATCAACTTCTTGAGTTGTCTCGCTTCGCTTCGTCTCATCCCGTAGCTTCTAGTGTCTAGCGTTAAAGCCACTACCTTGGTTGACTGAAAATGTCATAAAATAATTTAAACGAGATTTTTTTATGTTCTATTTCTCGGTATTTTGCATATTAAGGTGAGAAATATGTTAATTTCAGACATTTGAATTGTATATGACAAAATTATGCACAGCAAATTGAGAATCGATAACAAATTGATATGAAATGCTATTTATACCTTTCGAACATTCAAGATTTCAAGGAATTCAAGATTTAATAAAATATTAAAATGTGAAACAATAGATACCCGACAATCTTTTCCATAAAAAAAATTGTTTGCGATAATATTTTCTATACGAAAATGTGTCTCCGACAATATTTTCTATACGAAAATGTGTCTCCGACAATATTTTCTATACGAAAATGTGACTCCGACAATATTTTCTATACGAAAATGTGTCTCCGACAATATTTTCTATACGAAAATGTGTCTCCGACAATATTTTCTATACGAAAATGTGTCTCCGACAATATTTTCTATACGAAAATGTGTCTCCGACAATATTTTCTATACGAAAATGTGTCTCCGACAATATTTTCTATACGAAAATGTGTCTCCGACAATATTTTCTATACGAAAATGTGTCTCCGACAATATTTTCTATACGAAAATGTGTCTCCGACAATATTTTCTATACGCAAATGTGTCTCCGACAATATTTTCTATACGAAAATGTGTCTCCGACAATATTTTCTATACGAAAATGTGTCTCCGACAATATTTTCTATACGAAAATGTGTCTCCGACAATATTTTCTATACGAAAATGTGTCTCCGACAATATTTTCTATACGAAAATGTGTCTCCGACAATATTTTCTATACGAAAATGTGTCTCCGACAATATTTTCTATACGAAAATGTGTCTCCGACAATATTTTCTATACGAAAATGTGCCTCCGACAATATTTTCTATACGAAAATGTGTCTCTGACAATATTTTCTATACGAAAATGTGTCTCTGACAATATTTTCTATACGAAAATGTGTCTCTGACAATATTTTCTATACGAAAATGTGTCTCCGACAATATTTTCTATACGAAAATGTGTCTCCAACAAAATTTCCTTACGAAAATGTGTCTCCGACAATATTTTCTATACGAAAATGTGTCTCCGACAATATTTTCTATACGAAAATGTGTCTCCGACAATATTTTCTATACGAAAATGTGTCTCCGACAATATGTTCTATACGGAAATGTGTCTCCGACAATATTTTCTATACGAAAATGTGTCTCCGAAAGAATTTTCTATACGAAACTGTGTCTCCTACAATATATTCTATTCGAAAATGTGTCTCCGACAATATTTTCTACACGAAAATGTGTCTCCGACAATATTTTCTATAAGAAAATGTGTCTCCGGCAATATTTTCTATACGAAAATGTGTCTCCGACAATATTTACTATACGAAAATGTGTCTCCGACAATATTTACTATACGAAAATGTGTCTCCGACAATATTTTCTATACGAAAATGTGTCTCCGACAATATTTTCTATACGAAAATGTGTCTCAGACAATATTTTCGATACGAAAATGTGTCTCCGACAATATTTTCTATACGAAAATGTGACTCCGACAATATTTTCTATACGAAAATGTGTCTCCGACAATATTTTCTATACGAAAATGTGTCTCCGACAATATTTTCTATACGAAAATGTGTCTCCGACAATATTTTCTATACGAAAATGTGTCTCCGACAATATTTTCTATACGAAAATGTGTCTCCGACAATATTTTCTATACGAAAATGTGTCTCCGACAATATTTTCTATACGAAAATGTGTCTCCGACAATATTTTCTATACGAAAATGTGTCTCCGACAATATTTTCTGTACGAAAATGTGTCTCCGAAAGAATTTTCTATACGAAACTGTGTCTCCTACAATATTTTCTATACGAAAATGTGTCTCCGACAATATTTTCTATACGAAAATGTGTCTCCGACAATATTTTCTATACGAAAATGTGTCTCCGACAATATTTTCTGTACGAAAATGTGTCTCCGACAATATTTTCTATACGAAAATGAGTCTCCGACAATATTTTCTACACGAAAATGTGTCTCCGACAATATTTTTTATTAGAAAATGTGTGTCCGAAAGTATTTTCTATACGAAACTGTGTCTCCGACAATATTTTCTACACGAAAATGTGTCTCCGAAAGTATTTTCTATACGAAACTGTGTCCCCTACAATATTTTCTATTCGAAAATGTGTCTCCGACAATATTTTCTACACGAAAATGAGTCTCCGACAATATTTTCTACACGAAAATGTGTCTCCGACAATATTTTCTATAAGAAAATGTGTCTCCGAAAGTATTTTCTATACGAAACTGTGTCTCCGACAATATTTTCTATACGAAAATGTGTCTCCGACAATATTTTCTATACGAAAATGTGTCTCCGAAAGTATTTTCTGTACGAAACTGTGTCTCCGACAATATTTTCTACACGAAACTGTGTCTCCGACAATATTTTCTATACGAAAATGTGTCTCCGAAAATATTTTCTATACGGAAATGTGACTCCGACAATATGTTCTATACGAAAATGTGTCTCCGACAATATGTTCTATACGAAACTGTGTCTCCGACAATATTTTCTATACGGAAATGTGACTCCGACAATATGTTCTATACGAAAATGTGTCTCCGACAATATGTTCTATACGAAACTGTGTCTCCTACAATATTTTCTATAAGAAAATGTGTCTCCGACAATATTTTCTATACGAAAATGTGTCTCCAACAATATGTTCTATACGAAACTGTGTCTCCTACAATATTTTCCATACGAAAATGTGTCTCCGACAATATTTTCCATACGAAAATGTGTCTCCGACAATATATTCTATACGAAAATGTGTCTCCGACAATATGTTCTATACGAAACTGTGTCTCCGACAATATTTTCTATAAGAAAATGTGTCTCCGACAATATTTTCTATACGAAAATGTGTCTCCAACAATATGTTCTATACGAAACTGTGTCTCCTACAATATTTTCTATACGAAACTGTGTCTCCTACAATATTTTCTATACGAAAATGTGTCTCCGACTATATTTTCTATACGGAAATGTGACTCCGACAATATTTTCTATACGAAAATGTGTGTCCGACAATATTTTCTATACGAAAATATGTCTCCGAAAGTATTTTCTATACGAAACTGTGTCTCCTACAATATTTTCTATACGAAAATGTGTCTCCGACAATATTTTCTATACGAAAATGTGTCTCCGACAATATTTTCTATACGGAAATGTGACTCCGACAATATTTTCTATATGAAAATGTGTCTCCGACAATATTTTCTATACGAGAATGTGTCTCCGACAATATTTTCTATACGGAAATGTGACTCCGACAATATTTTCTATACGAAAATGTGTGTCCGACAATATTTTCTATACGAAAATATGTCTCCGAAAGTATTTTCTATTCGAAAATTTGTCTCCGACAATATTTTCTACACGAAAATGTGTCTCCGACTATATTTTCTATAAGAAAATGTGCCTCCGGCGATATTTTCTCTACGAAAATGTGTCTCTGACAATATTTTCTATACGAAACTGTGTCTCCGGCAATATTTTCTATACGGAAATGTGACTCCTACAATATTTTCTATACGAAAATGTGTGTCCGACAATATTTTCTATACGAAAATGTGTCTCCGAAAGTATTTTCTATACGAAACTGTGTCTCCTACAATATTTTCTATACGAAAATGTGTCTCCGACAATATTTTCTATAAGAAAATGTGTCTGTGGCGATATTTTCTCTACGAAAATGTGTCTCCGGCAATATTTTCTATACGAAAATGTGTCTCCGACAATATTTTCTATACGAAACTGTGTCTCCGACAATATTTTCTTTACGAAAATGTGTCTCCGACAATATTTTCTACACGAAAATGTGTCTCCGACAATATTTTCTATACGAAAATGTGTCTCCGACAATATTTACTATACGAAAATGTGTCTCCGACAATATTTACTATACGAAAATGTGTCTCCGACAATATTTTCTATACGAAAATGTGTCTCCGACAATATTTTCGATACGAAAATGTGTCTCCGACAATATTTTCTATACGAAAATGTGACTCCGACAATATTTTCTCTACGAAAATGTGTCTCCGACAATATTTTCTATTCGAAAATGTGTCTCCGACAATATTTTCTATACGAAAATGTGTCTCCGACAATATTTTCTATACGAAAATGTGTCTCCGACAATATTTTCTATACGAAAATGTGTCTCCGACAATATTTTCTATACGAAAATGTGTCTCCGACAATATTTTCTGTACGAAAATGTGTCTCCGAAAGAATTTTCTATACGAAAATGTGTCTCCGACAATATTTTCTATACGAAAATGTGTCTCCGACAATATTTTCTATACGAAAATGTGTCTCCGACAATATTTTCTATACGAAAATGTGTCTCCGACAATATTTTCTATACGAAAATGTGTCTCCGACAATATTTTCTATACGAAAATGTGTCTCCGACAATATTTTCTATACGAAAATGTGTCTCCGACAATATTTTCTATACGAAAATGAGTCTCCGACAATATTTTCTACACGAAAATGTGTCTCCGACAATATTTTCTATAAGAAAATGTGTCTCCGAAAGTATTTTCTATACGAAACTGTGTCTCCGACAATATTTTCTACACGAAAATGTGTCTCCGAAAGTATTTTCTATACGAAACTGTGTCTCCTACAATATTTTCTATTCGAAAATGTGTCTCCGACAATATGTTCTATACGAAAATGTGTCTCCGACAATATTTTCTATACGAGAATGTGTCTCCGACAATATTTTCTATACGAAAATGTGTCTCCGACAATATTTTCTATACGAAAATGTGTCTCCGACAATATTTTCTATACGAAAATGTGTCTCCGACAATATTTTCTATACGAAAATGTGTCTCCGACAATATTTTCTATACGAAAATGTGTCTCCGACAATATTTTCTATACGAAAATGTGTCTCCGACAATATTTTCTATACGAAAATGTGTCTCCGACAATATTTTCTATACGAAAATGAGTCTCCGACAATATTTTCTCCACGAAAATGTGTCTCCGACAATATGTTCTATACGAAACTGAGTCTCCGACAATATTTTCTATAAGAAAATGTGTCTCCGACAATATTTTCTATACGAAAATGTGTCTCCAACAATATGTTCTATACGAAACAGTGTCTCCTACAATATTTTCCATACGAAAATGTGTCTCCGACAATATGTTCTATACGAAAATGTGTCTCCGACAATATTTTCTATACGAGAATGTGTCTCCGACAATATTTTCTATACGGAAATGTGACTCCGACAATATTTTCTATACGAAAATGTGTGTCCGACAATATTTTCTATACGAAAATATGTCTCCGAAAGTATTTTCTATTCGAAAATTTGTCTCCGACAATATTTTCTACACGAAAATGTGTCTCCGACTATATTTTCTATAAGAAAATGTGTCTCCGGCGATATTTTCTCTACGAAAATGTGTCTCTGACAATATTTTCTATACGAAACTGTGTCTCCGGCAATATTTTCTATACGGAAATGTGACTCCTACAATATTTTCCAAACGAAAATGTGTGTCCGACAATATTTTCTATACGAAAATGTGTCTCCGAAAGTATTTTCTATACGAAACTGTGTCTCCTACAATATTTTCTATACGAAAATGTGTCTCAGACAATATTTTCTATAAGAAAATGTGTCTGTGGCGATATTTTCTCTACGAAAATGTGTCTCCGGCAATATTTTTTATACGAAAATGTGTCTCCGACAATATTTTCTATACGAAACTGTGTCTCCGACAATATTTTCTTTACGAAAATGTGTCTCCGACAATATTTTCTATAAGAAAATGTGTCTCTGGCGATATTTTCTCTACGAAAATGTGTCTTCGGCGATATTTTCTATACGAAAATGTGTCTCCGACAATATTTTCTATACGAAACTGTGTCTCAGACAATATTTTCTATACGAAAATGTGTCTCCGACAATATTTTCTATACGAAAATGTGTCTCCGACAATATTTTCTATACGAAAATGTGTCTCCGACAATATTTTCTATACGAAAATGTGTCTCCGACAATATTTTCTATACGAAAATGTGTCTCCGACAATATTTTCTATACGAAAATGTGTCTCCGACAATATTTTCTATACGAAAATGTGTCTCCGACAATATTTTCTATACGAAAATGTGTCTCCGACAATATTTTCTATACGAAAATGTGTCTCCGACAATATTTTCTATACGAAAATGTGTCTCCGACAATATTTTCTATACGAAAATGTGTCTCCGACAATATTTTCTATACGAAAATGTGTCTCCGACAATATTTTCTATACGAAAATGTGTCTCCGACAATAATAATTTCTATACGAAAATGTGTTTCCGAAAGTATTTTCTATACGAAACTGTGTCTCCTACAATATTTTCTATACGAAAATGTGTCTTCGACAATATTTTCTGTACGAAAATGTGTCTCCGACAATATTTTCTATACGAAAATGTGTCTCCGACAATATTTTCTATACGAAAATGTGTCTCCGACAATATTTTCTATACGAAAATGTGTCTCCGACAATATTTTCTATACGAAAATGTGTCTCCGACAATATTTTCTATACGAAAATGTGTCTCCGACAATATTTTCTATACGAAAATGTGTCTCCGACAATATTTTCTATACGAAAATGTGTCTCCGACAATATTTTCTATACGAAAATGTGTCTCCGACAATATTTTCTATACGAAAATGTGTCTCCGACAATATTTTCTATACGAAAATGTGTCTCCGACAATATTTTCTATACGAAAATGTGACTCCGACAATATTTTCTATACGAAAATGTGTCTCCGACAATAATAATTTCTATACGAAAATGTGTCTCCGAAAGTATTTTCTATACGAAACTGTGTCTCCTACAATATTTTCTATACGAAAATGTGTCTTCGACAATATTTTCTGTACGAAAATGTGTCTCCGACAATATTTTCTATACGGAAATGTGTCTCCGACAATATTTTCCATACGGAAATGTGTCTTCGACAATATTTTCTACACGGAAATGAGTCTCCGACAATATTTTCTATACGGAAATGTGTCTCCGACAATATTTTCTATAAGAAAATTTTATGAAGTTAATGTTTTCTATAAAAAGAAAAAATATCTCCTATACTTTTTTTATATAAGAAAATTTGACATTCGCTGCCTTTTCAATACAAAAAGTACTCTCTTATAATATTTTCTATTACAAAATTCTCCGGCAGATTATTTACTATCAAAAACGAAAAAAGGTTTCCTATTATATATCATCTCCCATGAACGGATTGGGTAAAGTTTTCACAACCAGTGAGCTGTGCACTTTCTGGTTTTGCATTCACCGATTAAAGTTTATGCCGGTTTCAAACGGTATTTGGGCCTTGTCATGGCCGCCGTCGAAAGAAATGTAAGGTGGTCAGGTTTTCTATACGAAAATGTGTCTCCGACAATATTTTCTGTACGAAAATGTGTCTCCGAAAGTATTTTCTATACGAAACTGTGTCTCCTACAATATTTTCTATACGAAAATGTGTCTCCGACAATAATTTCTATACGAAAATGTGTCTCCGAAAGTATTTTCTATACGAAACTGTGTCCCCTACAATATTTTCTATACGAAAATGTGTCTCCGACAATATTTTCAATGTCTCTGGCGATATTTTCTATACGAAAATGTGTCTCCGACAATATTTTCTATACGAAACTGTGTCTCCGACAATATTTTCTATACGAAAATGGGTCTCCGACAATATTTTCTATACGAAAATGTGTCTCCGACAATATTTTCTATACGAAAATGTGTCTCCGACAATATTTTCTATACGCAAATGTGTCTCCGACAATATTTTCTATACGAAAATGTGACTCCGACAATATTTTCTATACGAAAATGTGTCTCCGACAATATTTTCTATACGAAAATGTGTCTCCGACAATATTTTCTATACGAAAATGTGTCTCCGACAATATTTTCTATACGAAAATGTGTCTCCGACAATATTTTCTATACGAAAATGTGACTCCGACAATATTTGCTATACGAAAATGTGTCTCCGACAATATTTTCTATACGGAAATGTGTCTCCGACAATATTTGCTATACGAAAATGTGTGTCCGACAATATTTTCTATACCAAAATGTGCCTCCGTAAGTATTTTCTATACGAAACTGTGTCTCCTACAATATTTTCTATACGAAAATGTGTCTCCGACAATATTTTCTATACGAAAATGTGTCTCCGACAATATTTTCTATACGAAAATGTGTCTCCGACAATATTTTCTATACGAAAATGTGTCTCCGACAATATTTTCTATACGAAAATGTGTCTCCGACAATATTTTCTATACGAAAATGTGTCTCCGACAATATTTTCTATACGAAAATGTGTCTCCGACAATATTTTCTATTCGAAAATGTGTCTCCGACAATATTTTCTGTACGAAAATGTGTCTCCGAAAGAATTTTCTATACGAAACTGTGTCTCCTACAATATTTTCTATACGAAAATGTGTCTTCGACAATAATTTCTATACGAAAATGTGTCTCCGAAAGTATTTTCTATACGAGACTGTGTCTCCTACAATATTTTCTATACGAAAATGTGTCTCCGACAATATTTTCAATAAAAAAATGTGTCTGGCGATATTTTCTCTACGAAAATGTGTCTCCGACAATATTTTCTATACGAAACTGTGTCTCCGACAATATTTTCTATACGAAAATGTGTCTCCGACAATATTTTCTATAAGAAAATGTGTCTCTGGCGATATTTTCTCTACGAAAATGTGTCTTCGACAATATTTGCTGTACGAAAATGTGTCTCCGACAATATTTTCTATTCGGAAATGTGTCTTCGACAATATTTTCTACACGGAAATGAGTCTCCGACAATATTTTCTATACGGAAATGTGTCTCCGACAATATTTTCTATACGAAAATGTGTCTCCGACAATATTTTCTATAAGAAAATTTTATGAAGTTAATGTTTTCTATAAAAAGAAAAAATATCTCCTATACTTTTTTTATATAACAAAATTTGACATTCGCGGCCTTTTCAATACAAAAAGTACTCTCTTATAATATTTTCTATTACAAAATTCTCCGGCAGATTATTTACTATCAAAAACGAAAAAAGGTTTCCTATTATATATCATCTCCCATGAAAGGATTGGGTAAAGTTTTCACTACCAGTGAGCTGTGCACTTTCTGGTTTTGCATTCACCGATTAAAGTTTATGCCGGTTTCAAACGGTGTTTGGGCCTTGTCATGGCCGCCGTCGAAAGAAATGTAAGGTGGTCAGAGCAAGAATCGAAGGGGTTCAGGACAGGGATCTGTATAAGAACCGCGCACACTACTATTGTATCATCAACGGCCACATCGGAAAAGTTAATTTATCAGAAAACTTTATTTTCAATAATTTTCATTAAGAAAATGTGTCTCGGAATATTTTAAATATAAATTATTGTCTTAGGCGACGTTTGCTATAAGAGATGTTGTTTCATGCTACTGAATTCCGCTACGGTCTTTTACCTTTTCTCTCGTAAAGAATTCCGCCTTAACATTCCTGGACATCTTTTAAGGTTTTCTTGTAAAATCTTCGTATCTTTAATATCAACCTGCTTGAAATTCCTATAAGAAGTTCCACTTCAATTCCAATCACACAAATATCAAATTTCCTTTTTGGCCAAATCAGCATCTTTGCATGCTACAGTCTTCCTCTCTCTGTCTCTCTCCAGCTCTGGCTCTATGACGCTTCATGAATGACGTTATGTTGCATATCAAGATGCCTTTTGGGATAAGCATCCAACACCAAAGCCAACGTAGAGGGGCAGCAAGAAATCTGAAGAGGTATGTGGCAGAGTGGCCCCTAAATGTCGTGGCATAATGTCTTTATACACTCTCTTGCAACACTCGTAAAATGACTTAAAGGTGTAAATTAGAAAGTGTCTCTGGCTAAAAAGACGTTGCAATCGAAAAGGTGGCAAGAAACAAAATTGGCAGCAGGCAAAGATAATCTGGGTAGAAGGCACGAAGGAGGCTAGACACAAAGCTATGGACATGGGAAACACACAGATACTCTGACTCACACACACACACCCACCCTCTCACCCATGCCGGCTTGAATTTGAAATTTATAAAACGAATTATGGCGGGTGTTAAGTTGTTAATTTTACGCCTCAGTTAAAAGAAATTAAATGTAATTCAAACGACACGAACAGAAGAATCAGCTAAGAATACAAAAAAAAAACGGAATGAAATAAAATGGAATGAAATACACAGCCAATGAAGGAGGTAAAATGGAGGAATTTAAAGAAACGAGAAAGCAAATACCGAACAGATATCATAAACTTCGTGTCTAAATTGGGTTTTTCATTCAAATTGATTGTGCATCACAAAGACCTCATCATCACTCGTTTAAAATAGAGAAATTTTCAAATTCAGAAAAAAATATATAATTTTTCTCTTATACCATTCGAGACAGGAAATTAAAAGTATTTGCACGATTACCTTTCAAGTGGGGGTCTAAAGTATTATCTTCAATATCCACCGCCCTCCCCAAATTGTGAGATATGTCTTGATTTAGACGGCCAGTTGGTTAATATTTCGTTCCATGGTCACTATTGTTCGACAAAAATTGTAATACACGATCCTTTTAAAGACAAAATTATCGGACGATAGAGAAAACTTTTCTTGTAGAAAAGGTTGTCTGAGAAATCTCTTCTTAGAGAATGATGTTCTTATAGAAACGGTTGTCGGCGAAAACTTTTCTTGTAGAAAAGATTATCGGAGACAACTTTTCTTATAGAAAATATTGTCGGAGAAAACGTTTCTTATAGAAAAAGTTGTCGGAGACAACTTTTGTTATAGAAAAGATTGTCGGAGATAACTTTTGGTATAGAATAGATTGTCGGAGACAACTTTCAGTATAGAAAAGAGACAACTTTCATTATAGACAAGATTGTCGGAGGCAACTTCTATTATAGAAAAGCTTGTCGGAGACAGGAAAGTAGTAGGAAAAAACTTTTCGAAGTAGAGACAAATTTTGGAGAATTCCTTTCGAATAGAATGTTGTTGGAGATAAATCTTCATATAGAAAATGTCGGAGACAAATTTTGTTATCGAAAATGTTGTCGCAGACCAATTTTCTTATAGAAAATGTTGTCGGAGACAAATTTTCTTATAGAAAATGTTCTTGAAGATAACATTTTGTTATAGAGAATGTTGTCTGAGACAAATTTTCTTATAGAAAATGTTTCGGAGGCATATTTTCTTATAGAAAATGTTGTCGGAGACAAATTCTCTAATAGAAAATGTTGTGGGAGACAACATTTGTAGAACAATATTTTTTGTAGAAAGGATTGTCGGAGATAATTTTTCTTGTAGAAAAGATTGTCGTATTATAGAAAAGCTTGTCGGAGACAGGAAAGTAGTAGGAAAAAACTTTTCGAAATGGAGAAAAATGTTGGAGAATTCCTTTCGAATGTCGGAGATAAATCTTCATATAGAAATATGTATATAAATAAATAAATAAATATTTTCTTATAGAAAATGTTGTCGGAGATAAATTCTCTAATAGAAAATTTTGTGGGAGATAACATTTGTAGAAAAGATTGTCGGAGACAATTTTTCTTGTAGAAAAGATTGTCGGAAACAACTTTTCTTGTAAAAAAGTTTGTCGGAGACAATTTTTCTTGTAGAAAAGATTGTCGGAGACAACATTTATTATAGAAAAGATTGTCGGAGACAACTTTTATTCCAGACAAGATTATCGGAGACAACTTCTGTTATAGAAAAGATTGTCGGAGATAGGAAAGTAGTAGGAAACAACTTTTTGAAATTGAGAAAAATTTTGGAGAATTCCTTTCGAATGGAATGTTGTCTGAGACAAATCTTCTTATAAAAAATGTCGGAGACCAATTTTCTTATAGAAAATGTTGTCGGAGACCAATTTTCTTATAGAAATTGTTGTCGGATACCAATTTTCTTATAGAAAATTTTGTCGGAGACAAATTTTCTTATAGAAAATATTGTTGAAGACAGATATTCTTATAGAAAATGTTGTCGGAGATAAATTGCCTTGTAGAAAAGGTTATCGGATACAAATTTTCATATAGAAAATGTTTCGGAGGCATATTTTCTTATAGAAAATGATGGCGGAGACAAATTCTCTAATAGAAAATATTGTAGGAGACAAACTTACTTATAGAGAATGTTATCGGAGACAAATTTTCTTATAGAAAAGGTTCTTGGAAACAAATTTATTATTGAAAATATTGTCGAAGAAAATGACAAACAAAACAAAGTCATACTAAACAAGACAAATTTTCTTATAGAAAATGTTGTCGCAGACAAATGTTATAGTAAACATTGTTGGAGACAAATGTTCCTATTGAAAATGTTGTCGGAGACAAATTTTCTTATAGAAATATTGTCCGAGACAAATTTTTTTATAGAAAAGGTTGTCGGAGATAAATTTTCTTGTAGAAAATGTTGGCGGAGACAAATTTGCTTATGGAAAATATTGTCGAAGGCATATGGTCTTATGGAAAATATTTTCGGGGACATTTTTTTTATAGCAAATATTGTCAGGGGCCAAATTTTATTATAGAGAATATGGTGAGCGACAAAATGCGATATAGAAAATATTGTCGAAGACATGAATTCTTATACACAATTTTATCCGATACAAAATTTCTTATAGAATATTGTATGTAGTTAAATTATGATACATGATTCAATACCTGACAAAAATTAAATATTCGCAAATAAATTTTGATCATATTCGTTCGTGCCATGTCCGTGATAAGGGACGGAATATAAAAAATCAATTTACACATTTTCGTGCAAGTTTATAGATCGTAAACCAACAAAAAATAAAGCATAGAAAACAAACACACTCCACACCAAACCACCTAAAGTATATCATATGATGTAAAGTCTCCCAGTTCCCTTTAATCCTGGCCGTAATTTATATAAGCGAAAACACGAACAAAATGGATTGTTTAACATGTAACATAAAAATGAAAAACATGGCAAAAATGGATGAGAATAATGGGGAAAACAATGGCAATAACAAAATCACAAACAATTTTCCCCAAACACACATACATACTAACATACATTAACGCAGGAAAAGTCATTTCCTACTCAAGCATACACACACGTTCATACAACCGAAAATCCTTTTTTCACTGTTAGTAACAACAACGAATTTTTGCTGAAAGAGGAATAGAATGAAAAAAGGGGAACGAGCTTAAGAAATATATCACACGCATAAATCACAAGTTAAATAGAGAGGGAACCCTACCCTTACGTTTCGTCGTGGCCTTCAATGAATCTCCATTACCATCTTCCATACAAGCAGGGAGTCGAGTCGGTATGTGGAACATAAAAATCTCTAGAACTGTTTAGCTATCATTTTTCCCAGTGTCATCATTCTTGTTGAATGAGTGAGCATAAGTGAATAAGAGTGCGTGCTTTAAATGTATATGTGTGTGTGATACTCCTTACCCACACACACAGGCACACACCGAGAAACCTACAAACGGCAAGAACTTTTTTGTTAACATTCATTGTTGTTGTTTCTTTTTTGCTCAATTTTCATATGGAAAACAAGCCAGAAACTCATAAAAAACCAACCAGATAGATACAGTTAGTTTGGAAAATCATAAACACCATTCACTCAACCATTTAACATACAAAGCCACGTACACACAACCAAATACACACACACACACACACACCCACACATTCAGCAAGGATACGCACTTTATTCACACAACCACACATATTCGCTCAGCCAGACTTAATCACATGTATGGATGACAGAGAGTCGTAGAATAAGAGTGGATGGATATTTATGAGACATTTTTGTGGGTGTTAGCGAAGCTTTAATGTTTTCAACAATATCAAACATACCACTGTATAAGAACAACAAATTCTCACAAAGCCCCTTAGGAACAGTGGGGCGAATCAGAAAATTGTTTGAAGAAATGTTCCCATAAGAAAGTCTGTGGGAGACAATTTTTGGTATACAAAAGTGTGTGGGAGACAACCTTTATTATAAAAAGGTTTTGAACGACAACGTTGAGGAGACAACTTGCCTTACAGACTGGTTAATGGAAGATAGTTTTCCATATAGAAAAGTTTGTGGGCGACAACTTTTCTAATAGAAAAATTTATGAGAGACAGCTTTTCTAATAGAAAAGTTTGTGGGGCCAACGTTTGCTATTGAAATCAAATTTCCGTACAGAAATTGGTGTCGTACATAAATATCCCTATGGAAATATTGTCGAGAGAGTTTCTTATAGAAAATGTTGTGGGTGCCACCTTTTCTTATAAACAATTTTCTGAAAAACTACTTTTATTGTAGAATAGTTTATGAGATACAATTTTCCTTATAGAAGAGACGAACTTTTGTAAAAAACTATAGTCGGCGGTAAATTTTCTTATATAGAACAGATTGTCTGAGACTAATTTTCTGTTAGAAAATATTAATTGGGACACATTTTGTCATAACGAATATTATCGGAGACACATTTTCTTATCGCAAGTATTATCGGAGCATATGTATAGAAAATATTGTAGAGACAAAGTGTCTTCTACAGAACATTGTCAGGCAAATATTCCTTTAAAAATTACAAACATAAAAAATAAATGGTTTCCCATTACATCCCATGAAGGGACAGTGGAGAGCTTCTCACAATCACTGAGCTGTGCGCTTTCCAGTTTACACTCACTGGAGACAATATTTCTTAAAAAAAATATTGTCACCTACAAAGTTTCTTACAGAAAATATTATCGGAGACACTTCGTCTTATAGAAAGTATTGTCAAGGATACATTTCCCTATGGAAAATATTGTCAAGGACAGATTTTCTCACACAAATTTTGTCGAAGGCACATTTTCTTCTAGAAAATATTGTGGTACTCAAATTTTATTACAAAAATATTATCGGATCAAAATTTTCTTATATAAAATACTGTCGGAGACAAATTTGCTTAGAGAAAATATTATCGGACACTAATTTCCTTAGAGAAATTTTTATCGGGGTTTAATTTTTGTATAGAAAATATTAAATAATATATATAACTGGTATATTTTCCATATACACTTCTTTTTATTGAAAATTTCGTCGGAGAAAGTATTACTTGCAGAAAATATTGTCGGGGACAACGTTTCTTATAGAATATATTGTCAGAGAAACTTTTTCTTATAGCAAATTTTGTAATAATTATGGAATATTGTCAAATTAGGAAGTTTCTTGTGGAACATTTTGTCGGAGACGCGTTTTTCTATGGAACATATTGTCATTGATAAATTTTCTTATAGCAAATATTGTCAAAAATCCATTTTCGTATTGAAAATTTTGTCGGAGACACATTATCTTATAGAACATATTGACGGATACTGTTTCTTTTAGAAAATATTGAAGGAGATATATTGTCTTATACAAAATATTGTCGGCGACCCGTTTTCTTTTAAGATATTTTCTCGTATATACGATTTCTTATAGAAATTAGAATCGCAGTCTATATTTCTTATTTAAAGTACTGTCGAAGACCTGTTTTCTTTCAGGATATATTCTCTCATATATGATATCTTATAAAAATGTTATGGGAGACAGATTTTCTTATAGAATATATTGTTGCAGACAACTTTATGTTGAGACAAACTTGGCTATAGAAAATATTGTGGGAGACAAATGGTCTTATAGAAATTTTGTGGGTGACTAATTTTCCAATAAAAAAATCTTCTTATAGACATATTGCCTGAGACAAATTTTCTTTTGAAAAGCATTGTCGAAGACAAATTTTCTTGTAAGACGTATTGCCGAAGACACATTTTCTGAGAGAAAATTTTATAAGAGACAAATTCTCTTATAGAAAATTTTATCAAAAACAATTTTTCTTTAAAAAAATGTTGTCGGACACATTGTCTTATAGAAGCTGTTATTGGAGACAAATTTTCTTGAGGAAAAGAGTATCGTACACAAATTATATTGTAGAAAATATTGTCAGAGATATATTTTGCTATATAGTACTATATTGTCAGAGAAATTTTTTGTATAGAAAATATTGTTGGTAATAAATTTTCTTATAGAAAATACTTTCGGTGTTAAAATCTCTCATAGAAATTGTTACCAGAGACAAATTTTTGTATATATACTTATTGAAACTAATATCGGAGATTTGTTTTCTTATTGAAAATTTTGTCGAAGTCTAACTTTCTTATAGAAAATATTGTCGGAGACAAATTTTCTTAAAGAATATGTTGACAGGTACAATTTTTCTTATGGAAAATATTGTGAGCGACAAATGTTCGAGGACAAACTTTCCTCTAAAAATATTGACGAAGATATATTTTCTTATAGAAAGTGTTGTAGCAAACCAATTTTTTTGTAGTAAATATTATACTATCGGAGACTAATTTTCTTATAAAAAATATTAGTGGAGTGTAATTTTCTTCTAGAAAATGTTGTAGATGACAATTATTCTTCTTATTGAAAAATGTGTGTGAATAAATTTTCTATAGAAAATATTACGGGAGATCAATTTTCTAATAGAAAATATTGTCGTAGACTAATTTTCATGTACCAAATATTGTCGGAGAAACATATTATTGTAGGAAGTTTTATCAGAGACTAATTTTCTTATAGAAAATATTATCCTAGACTAATTTTCTTATAGAAAATATTATAGTACACTAATTTTCTTAGGCACATTGTTGGAGTTTAATTGTCATATAGAAAATATTTTCGGAGTCTAATTTTCTTACGGAAAACATTATCGAAGACACAGTTTATTATAGAAAATATTGTCGGAGATACATTTTCTTATATCAAATGTTTTCGGAGTCACATTTTCTTATAGAAAATGGTGTCCTATATTTTGTATATAAGAAAATTGTCGGAGAAAAATGCAACATAGTCGGAGACAAATTTTCATACATAAAATATTATTGAAGATATATTTTCTTATAGAAAATTTTGTAGGAGACTACATTTTCTATAGAAAAATTTGGGAGAGACAAATTTTCGTGTGGAAAATATTGACGGATACAAGTTTTCTTATAGACAATTTAGTGTCGGAAAACAATTTTTTTTCGATATCCGTTTCGATATCCGTTTCGATATTCCGTTCGATATCCATTTTTTGAGAAAAATTATTGTCGTGCTTTTTCTCTTTCTTATAGAACAGACTGTAATGTGATACATTTTTCTATAAACATCTTAAATTGCGACTTAATTTTTTTGGGGTCCTTTTATCTATACAAAAAATTGAGCAATTTCTCTAACCCTGCGAAGAGAAAAATGAGAAAAGAAGAGAAAAATGTTTGTATAAAGTAGTCATCCAGACAATTATAAAGACATTAAGCAACCGGCGCTGGGGTCGTTTCGGTGGACTTCATTATCATTTACCGAATCTGTAATAAAAAATAATTTTTCCAAATTATGCGGTCTTTTGCGATTATGTTTCGTTTCTTTTTCGCAAACTACAACGAAACTTTACAGAATTGGTCGTTTACATCAAATCATTTGCTGAATTTATTGTCTTTCAAAAATCAGAGACAGTGACGAAGACAATGAGAGAAGTGTGAGGGTGTTAGTAAAAAAGTTTGAGTGTGTGGCTATTGTCTCCGCAAAACTGTCTGGTGTAAACGCCAAGTAAGCGATGCCTTAATATAAGTGCAAATTAAGTTTGATTTCGCTCCACTGTCTTTATCGTAAATCTATGAGTTTTGTGAATTGGTTATATAGGCTTCCTCCTGGCTGGCACCCTGATGCTCCTCGAAAGCTCTATATTCGCATTTGGATTCGTTTGCTCCCTGCCCCTTTCCCCGCAGAATATTTTATATTCAGATATTTTTTTTTTTTGGATTTTATTTTTATGGGAAGTTGAGGTTCTTCTTTTTTCACATGCATGTGTGTGTGTGTGAATTGTGAGTATACAATGTCCCGTTTCTTGTATACCGGTATAAGGCCAGTGTGTGTTGGTTTGTGTGTCAAGTATATCTGTATTTGGTTGTTTGTATGTTTCAATACATTGAATATTTGTATGCAAATTCACATCCTCGTGTCAGTTTTGCTTGAATGTGTTTATTTTTAAGCTTAAAATAATTTGGATTTTTTTTGTTTTTCTTTTTGCCTTCCCCAACAATTTTCGCAATGTGTATGTCTGTCATCAGGGGGCAAGCAAAAAAAAGATAAAAAATTAAGTGGATTTTTGTTTTAAAAAGGAAAGAAAACTGCAAAAAAATCATTGAGAAATTGTGTGGTATTGTTAAAATGTCCTCCGAGAGAGTGAGTAAAGTATATATTGTGTTAGGGCAAAAATAAAAAAGTTTAAAATTGATTTTTATTTCTTTATTGTTGCTGCTGTTGTTTTTGTTAATTTATGGGATAATTGAAAAATACGAGATTTTTATTTATGTGGACTTGTTTTTCAATTGTTTTTATGTTTGGTTTCACAATCCCACATTCGGTCGTTCGTTCGCTCATTTATTCGTTTACTTGTCATTTCGTTCCAACACCAACCGGAAGTTGTTTGCGTAAATTGTCCTCAGTTCGTTTTTATGGGTTATCATAAAGTTTGCCATTGTTTACCATGTCCTGTAACTCTCGCTCTCTCCCTCTCTTCTCTTTTTAATATCTTGTGACACACCCTGTGTTTGCTGGCACTGTTTTGCAAGTCCCCTGCGCTTAATTCAATACTTTTTTACGGGGTTTTTAATGACTTTTGGAATTTGTGCAACACCTTTAGGTGACAATGTTGAAATTTTACGACACAGTTTTCGATTTTGTTGCCAACAACTTTGAGGAGAGGAAACATGATTGTTTTTTTGTTTTTCCTTGGATATTCAGTATAAGGGACAGATGAAGAGTTCATAGAGGAATGAATACTGAGTTGATAAAGGAAAAAATAGAAAAGTGTTTGCAAACAATATTTTATTAAAAAATTTTAATCAATTTGGGCAACCTAAAACTTACAAAATATTCAATTATTACAAACGATAAATTGAGGTCGAGAGAAAGAATATATTTTTTTATTAAAAAAAAGATATTGTCTTGAAAAAACAGTTAAATCTTTTGAAAATACATAAGAATCTGTTGGGCCACTAGAGACCACAAGTGTCAAAATCACTTCAATTTCAAACTGATTACAAGTCAATTTAAAGCTCTTTAAGTTCACTTAACTCTGTCATGTGAACATCTTAATTCCATGTCTATTGTTTAGAAAACCTCTTCATTTTATTAAGCAATAAAGTCTCATCAAATTTTTTGACATAACCAAGTACCTCATTGACATTTCAAAAAGAACTTCATAAGACATCACTGTAAAACTGCTTGCAACAGAGATCATCAGCCAGCAATATCCAAGTTTCCAACACTTGGCTCTCTAATACTCATACTTTGTTGTATCTAAGTTGGCCATTAAATTTTGTAATAGTTGTTGCGGTTGTTGTTGTTCTCAGTATCACACAACAAAAAACCACTTATTGTCAATTTGACACCTTTTTATGAGACGTCAAGATTGTTAACAGCCAAACGAGAAACGAAACCAGTTAATATGTTAAATCCAATTGACCATAAATAACATTTGCAGCAAATGAAGCTTGTTTTTGTTTGTATTGTTGTTGTTTGTGGTAGTAGTGGCAATTTTCTGCCTATTTTTGTTGATTTGTTAATAAATGCGAGAAAAACTCCTTAAAAAGATAAAAAAAAATATAGTGAAGTCAGGCAAACGTCAAAATAACGATAGAAACTTAATAAGTCAGGAAAACTTAAAGCGGAAATTTATTTAAATTTTACATAAAATCAAAAGATCAATTGTTGTTTTTCAATATTTGGTACAAAATCTCTATTTCAGTTAATTATGTTTGAGTTTTACATACATAATCTTAGTTTAAATTTGTCATTTCTCAATAAATAAATATGTAAATTGGTATTCCCCATGACACTATTTCCCAATATCAAATGCAAACCCTCAACGTAAATTCTTGCCGCCTTATTCATAAAAAGTTGTGCGAGGTAGGTTTAGAGACGTTTTTTGGCCGTAATATCAAATCAAAAATCTAGTCCACAATTTTGTATTGAATTCGATGTAAATTGTTGTTAGAAGTAATAACTACGGGTGGAACAAAAATGTGTCACCCTATCGAAATATACTATAACTTTTGCAAATGGCGCAAATTGTCAGTTTCATGTACATATTTGTGAAGTAAACAGATACAGAATACATTACGGAAAGCCATGGAATGCTATACTCATAGAGTATAATACCAAGAGTGAGCAACAGCTGATTTTTTTTGACCGGAAACCTCGAAGTCACTGAAGTAGTTGGAGTTATCATAGAGTTCTACTTCTAGACGCAAAACGAGCATCAAATATAATTTGAAAACCGGTATTAATCAAACGTAATTTAAAATTCATTGTCGTCAATCAAACGTCCATAAATAATTGACTAATTCTTATATATAGACTTAAAATTTCTCTCAGCAAATTTATGACATTTGGCCTGGTGTGATATGAACGTTGGATGTTGAAAAGAATTGCATCAATATTACCAGATAGAGGTAATGTCTCAAAACAACCAACAAAATAATATCAACGGTATTTCGTATGGTAACAATGTACATTTGTATTGTATTTAACATAATAATTTTAACACACAAAACAAAATACCGTTGTTGTTATTTTGTTGGTTGTTTTGAAGCATTGCCTCTACCTGGTATTATTGAAGCAATTCTTTTCAACATCCAACGTTCATATCACACCAGGCCAAATCTCATAAATTTGCTGAGGGAAATGTTAAATCTAGCATACTCGTAATAATTAGTCTATGCCACGAATAGTGTGAAAGGACACGTCAGATGAGTCAAATTTTCTCTCTTTAAAGAACTACTCTCTACCATAAATATAATTTAAATGTATTTAAAACGTGATTTACTTCCAGTCAGTTCTCGAACAGTCTTTCATTCCACTCTATTTTCTATTACTACTCTAAGTATCGGTCGAACAGCTGGTTCATCGAAACCCCCTGGCTATACTCCTCAAGAAGCGTTCAAAACCGCTGGTCAAAAACTAAGTAGTTTAGCCGCTTGACTTGGTGAGACTGAAATAAGAAAGAGTGGAGCCTCCTTCTAATATTTTAGTTTATGGCCGGCCGCCAACGATACTGTCAGTGCACATGACTAGAAATAAGCCGGCATTGCGTCTTATGTCATTTACTGAGTTAGATCGGCTAAAATCCACACATTGTTGGTTTTTGGTCGACATTGAAATAATCGTATTGTTAAATTTTTCTTCCAAATCTTACTGATTTTTTAAAAGAAGGATAAAAGAATCCGGTAACATTTTCCGATTCCAAACGGCGCGGCGCTGCCGTATTATTGACTATTTTATAACCTCGTGAGGTCAGATGTCTTAGACATATTAATTAAACAAATTCCTCCAACTGCCTCTATCCTTCGCCAGTTGATATCACCAAGGATACGGAGGGATTCTCCTGCCTTGTCTTTCCGGCGAAGCCTCTTTTCCTGCTTCAATCGGATACGTTATCGAAAAACTTTCGCGCTAGTTCATCTTCATCCATTCGGGTAGCATGGCCTAGTCAACGCAATCGGCCTAATTTGATTCGTCTGGCTATGTCCACGTCAGAAGATGCCACACTGTATTAAAACCACAAGATAAGTTGCCACTTGCAACACAACTTGCAGGAAATGTGCCACAAAATATCTTTATGAAAAGTGGTTGCCACATTACAATAAACCTGCTGGCAAATTTGCACCGATGTTGTCAGTCTACAAAAAAAGTTTAAGAAAAAGTTTACAAATTTGAGCAAATATTTCTCACACTTTACATACCTTTTCTGCAGCACAGTGGTCGCATTACAGATGTTTATTTATACATCATTTAATATTTTGAGTTGTATAATTATATAACGTTAAATATTTGAAAAAGATTTATTAAATTTTGAATGAATACATTAAGAGGACAACTTTTATAATATAAATATTCATAAAATGCAAGTAGTTGCAACAAATTCAGCGTTGCCACAAAAACTGCAAGGAGGCGCTTTTGTGTCACATTCTTGTTACGGCTATGAATATGCAAATACTCAAGTATGACAACATGCCACCACACGGCACACACTTGCTGTACATGCTGCTCGATGTATGAATATGGCCTCCGGCAAGACATGCCACAATGACAGTATCGCCGCCGTGCAAAACCACATCCCCACCATCATAGGTCTCTCTCTACATCTACATCCATAGTAGCGGCACAACGTCTTGTCCCCAATGTGAAATCGTTAAACTAGAGGCAACGCAAAAACATGTAGCTGCCACTTTACATTTAATGCTTCAACATTTAAATGTATCTATACACAATCCCTTTCCTACTGCCTCTTATACTGACCAAGCTTTAACTCACTCACTGGCAGGCAAGAGGGCGATCACCATGGCAGCCACTGTGCATGGCAATTTCAACACTATTAAATTGTATGCCCCATCCATTCCTCTCGTGTCGTTCAGCTTCTGTTGTATATCTTGCCTCTCTGCCGTGTGTCATAATAGGTTTTGACAGTCTGCCGACGCAGTTTTTGGTTGTCTGGCCAACTGTAATTTGATTTGAGTGCCTATTTTGCTCCATCACTTTGGGTTTCTTCTCTAGCCTCCATTATATTTCATATGTAGACATGTTGTGCATCTTGGTGCTCACGGTTGGAGTTCAAAATTCCATGTCATATTATCAAGAGACGAATCATTTAATTACAAAATTTTGTACGCAAATTAATTTAGAAATAGCGGGGTGTGGAAACTACGAAAAATGTATTGGTTTTACAGGAGAATCAAAGACAACATTAAGAGTCCGAAAAGTTGCATTAATCACAGCAGCACTCATGAGCCACTACTGACAATATTGGCACATGTCCAAAGAACTCTACAGCAGACAAAAATCTGTTGTAACCTGCAGCTATTAAGAATCATCGCAAATATTTAACTTTTCTCTCTAGAAAACAACATACTTTCACGACGTTCGACTCATGACGAGTCACTTTTGCCTTAGTACTCATAATTCAGTGACTCAGCGAGTTTAAAACTAGAACGCGCAGAGCTGACTGGTTGTGAGAAGCTACATAGGATGCAACGGGAAATCATTTATTTATTTATTTACTCAAAACTCACGAGCTATAAATAAAAATAAATGGTTTCCCGTTACATTCCACGAGGGGATTAGGGAGAGCTTCTCACAAACAGTGAGCTGTGTGCGTTCGAGTTTTACACTCACTGATTGGTACCTACAGTTTTACACCGGTTCCGAACGGTATTTTGAGAAGCTTTTTCATGGCTAAATACTCGATAGTGTCGCCGACATTAAGCGAGGTGACCGCTGTCGAAAGAAATTTAAGGTGGTCAGAGTAGGGATCGAACCCACATCCTCATGCACAAGAGCCGCGCACACTACTATTGCACCACCGACAGTCACAACTCACGAGCTATAGGAGCTTTTTCATGATGACAGCTAATGAAGTATAGTTAAGCAGGGGAAATCAATAACGCAGTTGGTTCACAGGGTTTTAGTGGCACCCAGCTTAAATGGCGCTGCTACAGCTAGATGCTACGTTTGCTATTGTAAAGCGATACATGTCAAAAATATAAAATATATATCATATTAAGACTACACGCTGACAAATCTGTCTTTATTTTGTTGTTTGAATGCAAATATAACATGTTTGTAGCTTGTCGTAAATATACTATACTTGTGTTCAAACACATTGTATTTGCTATTCAATATAACATGTTTGAGACACAATGATTAATAGGATATAATTTATGTTTTTGAGACCCAAATGTGTTGAAAACCTCTAAAAACAAAAACGAGTCAGATGACAAAGAGACAACAAACCAGCAAATCTTCAAATCACGAAAACAATGCTTGCAAACAAGTACATGTTTCCTGCAATATGTTGCTGGGGTCATTATTTTTTATCGATAACGCGGTGATTTCGAAGAGGTTTTATGGATCGTTATTGCTGTGAGTTAAAAACTGAAATCAGAGATTGAAAGGATTTGAAGAAACACATAAATTTCATTCCTGATTTTTACGTAACTCATTACAATTGACAAAGTGAATGAAATTACAGATAACTGCTTCTAGATAAAACTGAAGTCCATGGCCTAAGTACAGGGTCAATCCATATTTTCCAAAAGCAATAAAATGACAATTTCAATCAAAACTTAAGAAAAGGCTTTCGTAATTCAATTTAAAAAACGCTTTCGTAATTCAATTTACGTTACGAAACAGATGTGGGACATGAACTTCAGAATTGTTTTGTCCCTAGAATAATAGAATATATCTTATACAATTTCCTTAGACTATGTGTGGATGCATGTTTCCACACAGACGCTGGTCACTAATAAATTACTCGTTAAATTTTGTGTTGATCTTATAACGGGTTTTTCAATAAGAGCGCTACAAAATAGATAATTTAAATAAAACAAAACCGGTTTTAGATACCAATGACATTCTCTATTCCTGTGAAAGTACATTTGATGCCATTATGTATGGAACTCGATTTCTTTTGCATGGCCACCACGGGCACGCTTGCAGAACTCCAGACGCTGAACCCAATTTTCGACGGTTTTCAAGCATAAATCGGCCGATACTGCTGCAATTTCACGTTCAATATTCGTACGAAGTTCATCAATCGTCGCTGGCTTGTTGGCATAGACCATAGACTTGACGTAGCCCCACAGGAAATAATCTAACGGCGTCAAATCGCACGACAGACGCGGCCAATCGACTGGGCCATTTCGTGAGATAACACGTTCACCAAACTTGGTTTCCAATAAATTGATTGTGGCATTCGCTGTGTGGCTTGTGGCGCCGTCCTGTTGGAACCACATGTCCTCCAAGTCCTTATTATCCAATTGGGGCAAAAAATATTCGGTTATCATTGAACGGTAGCGATTCGCATTCACAGTAATGTGCAGGTCTTGATCATCACGGAAGAAGTACGGCCCAATGACGCCGCCGGCCCATAACCAGCACCAAACCGTAATTTTTTCGGGATGCAATGATGACTCATGGATTACGTGTGGATTGCTGTCTGACCAATAACGCATATTTTGCTTATTGACGAAGCCATTCAGCCAGAAATGAGCCTCATCGCTGATGGTTGAGGCCTCTTAAAGTTGGCCTCTTAAAGTTGAGGCCACTGACTCCAAATTTCGGTAGTAAATTTTAATAATTTCGACTCGTTGTTGGCTCGTATATCTTTCCATGATGAAATGGCAAACCTTACTGAAGAGAAATGTCAAAAGAGCGGGAAAAAATATGGCGTCGTTTGCTGTCCCTATCGATTTACTTTTGTAGCGTCTCTGTTGAAAACCTCTTAGTACATCTTATAGTACGATCTCTCTTATTGTAATTACAGTTTAATATTTGAAAAAAATTTTTAAATTATTTAGAATTTATGTATTACTCCCAGTCTACGATCTCTTTAACTTCCTTAGGTAGATAATATATTTTATTCCTCCAAACTTTTAGAATTTTTTAATTTCTTAATTTCTCAATTGAATTCAATTACAAATTTGCCATGAAAAATAATCAAATTTCTTGCTTACGTACATTGTTCCTCTGCTGCTCCCTCCTCTGTCATCAACATCAACAAATTTAAATTATTTTCAAATTTCGTTTTATTGCCATCTCGAAATGAATTTCTATTACAATTTCTTTAACTCCTCCGCAAAGGAATCTCCATTGCCAAGAAGGAAGGAGGTTAAAAGAAAAACATTGACGTTACACCCATAATTTTCTTTATTGAAGTTTTTATTTTTTTTATTTTATTTTTTTGCTTTTCGGGGAAAAAAGGAACTCGTCACCCACGTAAAACAGATGCCGATTACTAAACAAGGCTGTTGCCATTAACTCCTTTTGCTTTCCATTCCTTGTCATTCCTTTCATCAGCCTCGTCTGATACTCTAACATGATTTCTCATCCAATTGGATCTCGGGGCTCTGTCCTCCCTGAGCCTATTCCATAAATAATCATTTGCAATTTAACCGAATTGAATGGAATTTGCCCTGCTAGTAGGAGCAGGAAGTGGGGCAGGAGAGGAAGGTTGAACTGGAGGCTGGAATGAAATGAAAACAAGCCATGTTTAGCGGTAGCAAAGAAATGAACTGAAAACAAATATAAATAAGCAAATTGCCATGAAGGAGCGAGCGTAATCGAGAAGAACGATTTCGCATAACACGCAAACAGTCACTCACTGACTGACTCACAGGCAGGCAGGGGTTGTACGTTTTGACTTTGAGCAAATCCTTTAATGCCATATCCGAGAGTTAAACCAAACATCCAACCGTCGGCACACTCCAACCCTACTACACTACCTTCACCCGTTTGAAACGTCAGTGAGTCAAGTCCCCCCAAGCCATTTTCATCTAAGTCATCATCATCACAAGGAGAATCATAAATATCATCAGTAGCTTCATCATCATTACCATCATCATTCCGGTTATCATTCGATTTTACCCTGCATGGGTTTTTTTCGTTCTCCATCATCGAAGGTGGAGTTATTGACATTCAATGCAATAAAAAACGACAAAAATTGGGGAGCAACATTTACATTTACATTTCACATTCTACATTACATATTAAGGATAAAGTATGGAATCCATATCTCATTGATGAGAATGATGATTACATTTTCTGGCAACATTGAAGAAACATATGTTTTGATTATTTGTAATATTACACCGAAGGAAAAAAAAGTAGGGTGTTGTTCGAGGGAATGATAGAACGCGAAGATAGTGAACTGAACTTAAAATTGTATAGCAGAGTTGAAAAAATTGTACCACTTCAAATTAGCATTCTGTGGAATAAACCAAAGATGATCGGATGATCACCTACCAAATAATAAACCACTGCACCAGGCCTCGTCCGCCCAAAAGTTTATACCCGGGAATAGGTGTGTCTTAACTTTCTGAGCGCCCCCAAACTACTTGTCCAGCTGGTATGAATGGCTCTTGAGTGTCCACAATTAACTCATGAGCATTCATGCTTTAGAAGACTGAAGTCAATAGTGAGTCTCAACTTTTGAGCTGCTAGTTGTGATGAACCATTGTTAGTTGAAACCAACTCATAGCATTGGCTCACTACCCAGATGTCATGAGTTTTTGCAGTGAGTTGTGACTAACAAGAGAACAATGAATGTTTATGCGTCTTAGGTTGTAACTCTTGAGTACTGCTGTGAAATATAGGCACTTATGACCGACCAAAAAGTTAAATATTAGAGCCATGAATGACATCAGTATCTATGAGAGAAGGTAGAACTCTAAAGTCAGGTGTAACTCTCATCTCTTGAGAGGTCAGTTGTTATTTCATACGACTAATTGCTGTTTCTTGAAAACAACTCACTCTCATGACATTAAACACATGAGTATTTTTGGCTCACTGTTTTACCTTGCGACTCTGTGAGATATAGCCACTTATGACTCACCAGCATTGTAAATATTTATATAGTCATGAATGACTCCAGTACCTACGAGGGAAAACAGAATTCTTGAAGTCATTTGTGACTCTCAACTTTTGAGCGGTTAGTAGTGACTAATTTCTCTCTCATCACATTGAACCCATGAGTATTTATTTTTCGCTCAGTCTTACGTCGTGAGTCTTGGATATCGCAATGAAATATACACACTTATGACCCCCCGAAGTGTTTAATATTAGAGTCATGAATGCCACCAGTATCTATGAGAGAAGGTAGAACTCTAAAGTCAGTTGTGACTCTCAACTCTTGAGCGGTTAGATGTGACACATTTCGTACGACTAATTGCTGTGTCTTGAAAACAAATTACACTCATTACATTGAGCCCATGAGTATTTTTGGCGCTCAGTTTTGCTTTGCGACTCTGTGAAATACATATTTATGTACTCATGAATGACACCAGTACCCTACGAGTGAAAGCAGAACTTTTGAAGTCAGTTGTGACTCTCAACTCTTTAGCGGTCATTTCGTACGATTAATTGCTATTACTTGAAAAGAACTCAATGCGATCACATTGAGTTCTTGGCCACTGTGACAAAAATGAGGCTTGTTGAAAAAATTAGTTTTAAAAATGTCGATTTTGACATATAGTCTATTTTGTATATTCATTTGTGATTTCCAAACAAGTATTTAAAATATATAATCCCTACAAACAATTGAAGAGTATGCATGCATCCATGGCGATATCGCGGAGGTATCACATTTTTTTCGCCATAAGAGAAATAAACCAAGTACTTAGTATGTATATTCTTTTCATCATTCTCGAGATATTTCAGCGATGCTCTGGCAAAAAACAAACTATGTTTTTTTTTGGTTCTTTGAAAAACTAAAACTATTTTGACTAAATGGGGACTACAGTGTTAAGAAAACTATCAAAATTAGATCCCTTCAGAATGGCCTACAGACTTGAAAAAAAACCTACCTATAGTATGAGGTAAATAAAATTAATCAACAGAATTTTTTCTTCATTCCACGTCTCACTATTCAATAATTCCAGAAAGTCAGGTCAGTCTCCGATAAGCTCTACAGCTTTAAAGAACAAAAAAACGTTTCAAAGAGTGAATCACAATTTTGGAGCTATACTAGGATTGGAAAAATCTATGCCGCCGCCGAAAAGCCAGTGTTGGGCCCACCACAGATAAGCAAATTCCTGGGCCAGAAACTGCGAAGCCATTTTGGATCCACCGCATAGGAAAAATTTAAAAATCGGCAGAATGCCACGAAGGAAACTAATTTCTTCTTCTTTTAATTTGTCATAAATTTGCATATTTTTCTTTAATACTTTTATTGTTAAAAAATTAATTTTGGATGAATAAAATGAATTGAAATAAATGAATTGAATGGAAAATTAATTTTGGATGAATAAAATGAATTGAATGGAATTGAATATTACAAGTCAATTATTACAAAATCGAAAATTGTAACAAAATTAAAAAATATTGTCTTCTTTTTATCTTCTGGGAGTTTATCTAGCGATATATTCTTCTTATCTTCCATATGATATTCTAGTGGTATATCTAAATGGTCTTCGTGGTGATTATATGGCAATATTGAAATATTATCTTCTAGAAGTAAAGGTTTCGTATTGCTTGGAAGAATTGCTTTCGTGTATCAGTTTTTCCAGTTTGTAAGAACAGGTAATATGCAATACAATTTGTCTTCCAGGCGATATGATGACGTTATCGCCGCAATATTGCTTTCTTTGCTGGGAATATCACAGAACAATACCTACAAATATTAAAAAAAATGGAAGCAACGCCGAAGATCTATAACTTTTTATCGATGAAATTCGGAAATATTGTATTGAAATTTTATGAATTGAATATTTTGACAACTTAACTAACTATTTTTTATCGCTACATAGTTATAGAATTCCTGTGCTGATCTAGGTCGGAAAACGCAAAACCTTTCGAGTCGGGAAACAATACACCAAGTTGCCTAAGACAGCTAATAATTCATTTCCAGACTACTGGCATTAATGCCTACAACTGTCCAATGTTTTATCAATATCGGTCAACTTTTATGTTTGACCTTTGCAGTTCCTACACGCTGAAATATATCGGCCCTAGCAATATATTGCAGGAAACATGTACATGTTTGCAATCACTGTTTTCATGAATTCAAGGTCTGCGCTGCCTGTTTGTTTCATTGTTGTCTATCTCGTTTTTGTTTTTGGCATGTTTCAGCAAACACAGCCACATTTGTGTCTCAAAAACATATATTATAGACTGTTATTCATTGTGTCTCAAACATGTTATATTGAATAGCAAACACAGTGTGTTTGTGCACAAGTATACTATATTTCCGGCAAGGAACAAAAACATTATATTTGCATCCAAACAAGAAAAAAGAGAGATTTTTTAGCGTGTATGTCTGTCTACTTGTCTGGATACAAATTGCTCCCAAGAGGTGAATATAAGTAATGATTTGCTGAAATTGAAACCTCTAAATGGGAATCGTTAAATGGTCAAAGATGTAGAGGAAAGATGTAGGGGACTATACAGCTTCCCTTCGAATCACATTGATGTTTTCGGCAGACATGGCTTCACCATTCTTTGTAAATATTAAGATTATTAGTAAATATCAGGAATTCATTCCTAAAATTTCAGCCAACGAAACATGTCATAGAATCTATCATACAATCAGTGAAATATGTGTTCATAAACTCTATAGAAATAATTCTCAAAGACAATGAATGTTTAGAGTACAAAGTTATCTACATTTCAACAGTTCAAACCGAATGTCTCTCAAGAACTTTAGTAAAATCTTGTCAACTCCTTGTAGCACCCTTTATCTTGCTGTTCCTATAATTATGCTCTTATCCCTTTTTTAACATCTTTTTCGCCTTTCTCCTCTCGATAAACGTAACAAATCCTAAGAACATGAAATTATCGACCTAACAAGAGACACAATAAAGGGAAAAACAAATAAAATTATTGCCTTGGCAACCGTGGCCGTCGCATCATACCCGACAATTTGGCATCTATGACCCATCATCCATCCTTTGCTCGCTTTTGCTGGAAATCTAAAATAATCATTGTAATAATGGAGGACATCAAATTGGCGAGGAGATGCGCCTGGGTCTACTACTAGTGCTCAACTCGACTCGAATAAAGTAAACTAAATTGAACATTTAAATTACCCATGGTCAGGGTCTTTTGGAAACACAACATTAACTCAATCACAAGGCACCACCAGCAAGAACAAGAAAAGGGATTCAAAAAAACACACCAACCAATATGAAGGGACAACAAGAACAAACAAATAGATGCAGTAAAATCATTGACTTTATGTCCCGACTTGGATTCCTACTCTGGGTGTTTCTTTTTTATGTTTCTTTTGGTTGTTGTTGTTGCTTCGGAAGAGAGAATATGTGACGGTCCAATGGTTGGCTGAATAAATGAATGTATCGCCTGGGTTAGTTGAAGGAGCCAACCTTTAAATTGGCTTAGGGTATGTTAAGTCTAGTTAGTACTGGCATATACGATATATACTAGTTAGTATGTGTCGGTCTGACTATCTATCTTTGCAACTTGTTACTGTTTAAACAACAATTGTTAGGCGGCAGACATGTGAAGTTATGGAAAAAATAATATGGTAAAAAAGGCAGAGACGTCGGTTGAGAAGACCAAGAATGGGGGCAACAAAAAACAAACAACACAAACTGTTTTACAAAAACTCTTTGCCATTCCGAAACTATTTTCGAAGTTAGTTAAACCCACAATTTTTCAACCTTGCTTTAGCATTTGTCCCTTATCCTGCCACGTCCCTGTTCTTATGCTCATTCATATTCATGCTTTGGTATTCTGTGTATTTTTTGTGTTCGTTTGTTGTGTAAAGTCTCGAATCTCTTATAAACGTGGCCATCGTTAGGCTTAGTCCTGTTATAGGTGCATTTTAAGTGGCCTAAGGGCCACTTTTATCAGCTATATACTGAATTGTGTGTGTGTGTGTGTGTGCCTGCAATTGCAATTTTATCAAAGTAATCTGCTTAGGTTTGTTTCCTCACATTTAGCTTCCTTCGCCTGCCCTCCCTTTCCACAGAGTGCATTCTGATCTGTGGTCCTAAAGCAATTTTGCAACTGCTGCAGCTCAAATAAAATACACTCACTCGTCTATCACATCACTCACCATCCCACTCAGTTACACACAAATACATTCAAATGTATACTCTTCACATATACATATCCTTTCTCTTGCACTTGTACAGTGACTTATGTTTACTTAAATGCTTTGGGTGTAAAACTAAAGGAGAAAAAACATCATAGGGAAAATTTCATTACGTTTTATGGTATCATATTTTGGCCTTAAGCTAAATTATCTACAGCTCATCATCTCTTATCAGGTCTTAAGGATTCTGCTTTAAGAATTTAAGGAAAATCGTATTCTGATACCCAGCAATCATTTGATAGGACATACTTATGCTGCCATCTAAATTCGAGATTTAAATTTTAATTTATCTAAACGAAATTATCTTTTATATATTTCAGATCTACTAAATCGTCTTGAGGAAGGTAAGGTAAGTTGTATAAAATATGAAATAAACCTTTGTAGAATTCGAAAATGTCCTTGTGAATACTTTTGTTTTATAAAAAGTAGGAACATATTGAATCCCTATTGAGCACAATAGTTTAAAGTTATAGCACTAACTCGTTTATAGGCTAAGTAATCTTGACTTTGAGATATCTAAAAACTAAGATTGATTGGAATTCAATATGGGGTCTAATGCAATTTACCATCCCTGCTTAGCGCTCACCCACAAATAAATTTAGATACGAGGGCGGATCAATAAGTTCGTGACTTTTCGAACTTCCCTCGTAGTTATATGAAATGCAACTCTGCTCCCATCAAATAATAGACTACTGTCAAATTTTGAGCAAGTTCCGGCATTTACTTTGCGTTTAACAGCTGTACAAAACATTCAACCTCGTGCATTTTTTTAAAAATGGAAAAAAGTGAATTCAGAGTGCTCATTAAACATTAATTTTTGCGATCAAACCAAGGAAATCAAACCAAGGAGAAAAGCTTCATAAAAACTATGGGGACTCTGCACCATCGATTTCAATGGTAAAAAAATGTGGTTTACTGACTTTCGTTGTGGTCGCACAAGTAAAGGGTTTTTCAACAGAGACGCTACAAAAGTAAATCGATAGGGACAGCAAACGACGCCATATTTTTTCCCGCTCTTTTGACATTTCTCTTCAGTAAGGTTTGCCATTTCATCATGGAAAGATATACGAGCCAAAAACGAGTCGAAATTATTAAAATTTACTACCGAAATTTGGAGTCAGTGGCCGATACTTTAAGAGCGCTACGTCCAATTTATGGTCTTAAGCGATGAGGCTCATTTCTGGCTGAATGGCTTCGTCAATAAGCAAAATATGCGTTATTGGTCAGACAGCAATCCACACGTAATCCATGAGTCATCATTGCATCCCGAAAAAATTACGGTTTGGTGCGGTTTATGGGCCGGCGGCGTCATTGGGCCGTACTTCTTCCGTGATGATCAAGACCGGCACATTACTGTGAATGCGAATCGCTACCGTTCAATGATAACCGAATATTTTTGGCCCCAATTGGATAATATGGACTTGGAGGACATGTGGTTCCAACAGGACGGCGCCACTAGCCACACAGCGAATGCCACAATCAATTTATTGGAAACCAAGTTTGGTGAACGTGTTATCTCATGAAATGGCCCAGTCGATTGGCCGCCTCGGTCGTGCGATTTGACGCCGTTAGATTATTTCCTGTGGGGCTACGTCAAGTCTATGCTCTATGGTCTATGAAATTGCAGCAGTATCGGCCGATTTATGCTTGAAAACCGTCGAAAATTGGGTTCAGCGTCTGGAGTTCTGCAAGCGTGCCCGTGGTGGCCATGCAAAAGAAATCGAGTTCCATACATAATGGCATCGAACGTACTTTCACAGGAATAAAGAATTTCATTGGTATCTAAACCCGGTTGTGTTTTATTTAAAAAAACCTTTTGTAGCGCCCTTTACAAATGACGCTGAACGTTCTGGACGGCCAATTGAGGTCAATACACCCGCAAATGTCGAAAAAATCCACGATATGGTGTTGGCCGATCGAAGAGTAAAAGTGCGTGAGATTGTCGATGCCATAGGCATTTCATATGGCAGTGTGGTTTCGATTTTAAATGATCGGTTGGGTTTAAGAGAGCTGTCTGCAAGATGGGTGCCGCGTTTGCTCTCAATTGACCATAAACGTACGGGTGCACACATGTGCGTCTCAATGGCAAAATTCCATGAATTGGGCTACGAACTGGTACCTCATCCGCCATATTATTTGGATTTAGCCCCCAGTGACTATTTACTATTTCCAAACCTAAGAAGGAGATTTAGCTCCAACGATGAAATTATTGATCAAACAAATGCCTATTTTTTTATTCATTCAAAGAGTCACAGACTTATTGATCCGCCCTCGCATCAAGAATTTCATACGAAACCGACAGCTATAACTGATCTTACTTTTGGATAACCAGACATGGTAAAAATGGGGTTAATTACCGTAGGCATTGATTAAAAGCTTCAATTATGAATTTGGTATCGACTCGAGATTTTTCACAATTTACAATTTCTTAACATTATTTGGTACCATTAAGAACTTTTCGAAAATGAATTGCTACAGGTATTAATTGTACCATACTCCAAAAGAAAAGGGAACTAAATTTCATTCCAAATGGAAATTAAGTCCAAAGATTTTTGAACTCAAATGAATTTCATTTTTTTGCTTAGATTTAGGAAAGCGTGTGTACTTACAGTGAGGAAATATTTCATTAAATAAAGTACAAATTTTAAGAAATTTATGAAAGATCTTCTTTAAAAAGAGTTAATCAATCCTATAAAGTTTTTAGTAAACTTCATCGGTAAAAAGTTTGCACATCTACGAATCGTATTCATACAATATTCTTAATTAATTAAACGGAAAATTTTAATTTTCGGCATCCTGTGTTTGGTTGCCAGCATTATTTTCAAAAAAAACTGCATACTAAAGAATTCTCATTGTATTTACAGTTTTCCTTACATATCGTATGTGTATCACGATGTTTTTATTAATAGCACGACACGGAACAAAGGAAGATGAGCAACAGTGGTTCGTTCCGAAATTGCTGTACGGTGTGGCAGGTATCATAACGATGCGCTCTCTTATGCTATGAAATATTGTCATAGATTTCATGAAAAAATTTTATAATTTCGTTTCACAGAATCTATAAAAAAATCCAATGAGTGTTCGAACTCACGGGCGATGTGTTAACACCTTTTTGTTACACGGTACCTGTTCGATTTCCATGAACACATTAGTAAATGTTACCTTCGAAAATAAAAAACAGCGTTCTATCATATGATGACATTGCATTTAAATAATATTAATACTTAAAATTATTTAAAGACCAGTGCACGCACATGTGTCATTATTTTCTTGCTCAATACATTTTGTTTTATTCCCACAAAATACAAAGATAATGCAAAGCAACAGACACATAGACTCGTACATACATACATTGTTATGTTCGTACATACGCTACACAAGTTTACACAATTTTCGTTGCTCTCTTGCTATCTCATTTTTATATACGTATAACTACGTCATTATTCTCTTTGCTCTGAGAGTGCTCCGAACCACACAAGGCAACTATTCGCTGCCGCTACATCAGTGTGTGTTTTTTTTCGCAGTCTGACAGTCTGTGTTTCGCATTCGGACAAATCTGTGTTCTATATAGGAGGGGTGGGTCACCCTTATCATTTAGGGGTATGAAAAATAGATGTTGGCCGATTCTGAAACCTACCCGATATGCACACAAAATTTCATACAAATCTGTCCAGCCGTTTCGGAGGAGTTTAACGCCAAACAATCTGTGATCGCAGTCGGACAAACTGTGTTTGGATGTATTCACTTTGTGAGTTTAGTCCCTACCCGCGCATATATGTAGATGTTAACACATCAAAAAGTTTAATACTAATAATGAACACATTTCTTCGATTTGCTTTCATAAAATCTATGAAAAGGTTTCATAGACGCCATCCAACAATGCCATACATTTCATTTCACAAAATCTCTGCAAATGTTTCATAGATCCTATGAAGTGTTTCCTTGGGTGCAGAATTAATGAAGCAATTCAAACGAAGGATTTCATAATATTTTCGAAGAATTTTCAGCGTGTGAAATGCCCTCTAAATCCCTTGAAGTGGAAATGAAGTAAAATTAAGGAAAATATTCTGAAGTTTTAAATCTACACAGAGAGAAATCAAAAACCGCAGACAGTCAGAGAAGGCAAATAGGCTGTCATTGTTTGCGTAGGTCAATCATATGTACGAGATATATCTCATTGATTAATACATCGATCTCCTTTACGAAGCGTATGAGATTTATCAATCCGGATGTGAAGTTAAGAGGCGTTCCATTTGTTTTGATATGTTAATCAGATTGTTATTGATAATCTAATTATAATATACCAGATCATGTGAAAATGGAAAAGAAGCTGCCATGGCACAAGATTTATTCATATGCAAGATTTCGTCATGATTCCTGAGAAACTATCGAAGCGAGTGCCCAGAAATACTAGTGTTCCCCCTTCATTACTCCCACTTAGCAGTTGAGCACTCATTTCCAATTCTTGGTATTCCATAATATCCGTGGCATATTTATGTAGATTTTCTGGGAGTTGCATTATTTTATCTCTTGCTTGGTTTTGTTATTCTAACTCATCAGGGATGATATTGTTTCGATTTTCTGCTGTTTTTGTTTACCGATTATATTCACGACGTTTATATTGACTGGAAAATAAAATACAAATAAACACAAGTTTTTGAATGACTCCAATGAATGATAGAGTGGGATGGGATGCGTTACATCCAAATCTCCACTAGATACGCGGGCAGTGCATGTAAAATTGCAGAATGTGTGAGTTACTGTTGGCCAATGGTAGATGGATGATGCCTTTCTAGCCCTGCATTATATGGCCCAAGTTATTATCTTTTAAGTAGAAATTTTTTCTTCTCTTTATAATGGAAATGTGCTTCATGGAAAATCTTTTGATTGTTATGTTAAACTGATGTTTTAGTTTCAATTATAACATGTTGATATGATTGCTGTTAATGATATTGTTATACACAATCATAATATTAAACTTCCTGATCCTAAGCTGCCAGTTGTAAAACGATTAGGGAGTCGACTTGGCGACACCCTAAAAGAACTGTTTTCTTTCAAACAACAGTTTTACTTAGGGACTTTTGCTATACTTGTATACACACTAACATAAAAACTTTAGAGTACGTTTGCCACAAAAATATTAATGTTGCTACGTATTCTCAATGTTGACTGCAACCATTGAAACGTTTGCCCCCAATAAAAAACGTTTACTGTAAACGTTTTTGGATGGAAGTACACACACTTTCATTTACCCCAAAATTTTTATAATTTTCTATTTATTATGGGCTCTTCAAGTTGATATGGGTTTTGTTAAAAGTTACGGGTTGATATCATACATTACAAACACAACAATGTTTGTATGATTTCTTTTTAACAAAAATTTAATATGGGTTTGTAGTCGCCTGACGAGGTCTCAGTCGTCTCCAGGGTCGTTGTAAGGGGCCACAAAAAGTTTCGAAATAAATTGGTGGAATTCTTCTGATTCAGGTTGTAATAAAGTTTTCTTTATTATGTTATAATTCACATAATTCAATATTCTATCGAAAACAGTGGGTATTGGTGATTATTTGATCGTCGGTCCTCGACTGTCTAGGTGGGGTGATGGTGATTATGAAGCCAGTGTCTACATGATCGTTGGAATTCGATGATAGTCGGCGGCATTCAAGTTTGAGTTACAGGGGATGTGACGGTGAAACTGGGAGTAGTACTGGTATTCGGTACTAGTCGGCAAAGTTCAGATGCGGTTGACAGGTGCGGTAGCGGCTAAACCGGGTGCCTTTCTTTATACGAGAACATGTGTTCGGTGCTAATCGATGGCATTCAGGTTCGGGTTATAGGTGCGTTCCCTCTACACGAGATAAATTTAAAGCCAAATCCATTTATTCACCTTGAAAAGAAACTTTTCTACCTTTTCTACCGCTATGACAGGTTTTGCATTTCTCATAAATGTTAAAAACAATATGTTCCGGGGGGCTTCCCACAACCAGTGAGATGTGCGCTTTCTAGTGGTACACTTACCGAGTGGGACCCAAAGTTTTACACCGGTTCCGAAAGGTTTTTCGAAACGCTTCTTCACGGCTAATTACTCGATAGATAGTGTCGCCGTCACTAAGCGAGATGACCCTCTTCGAAAGAAGTCTAAAGTGGTCAGACCATGGATCAAACCCAAACCCAACCCAAACCCCAAGAGCCTCGCACAATAACCATTGTCATTGCACCGATGGCCATGTTGGTTGAGTGAGATGATTGAGTGTGTTAACCGTAGAACAGTCTATAAACGTCTTTATTCTTGGGCCGGCTCTTGTTTCAAGTCGATACACGCTGAAAAACATATTGCACATGCACATGTACATGTTTGCAAGCACCTTTTCCGTGGATTGAAGATCTGCTTCGTTTTGTTTCTTTATTGTGACAGACACCAGTGTTTTCAGCAGTTTGTAACAAATAAATCCACATTTGGGTCACAAATTCATATATTATAACGAACACTATGTGTTTGGACATAAGTATACTATATTTGCGGCAAACTACAAACTCGTTATATTTGCATCCAAACAATAAAAAAAGACAAATTTTTCAGCGTGTATAACCCGATGAAAACGGCGGCTGCAATGGGCTCAGAAAAACACATAGCGCCGCCGAACCGCTAACCCCTGGTCAGCCGGCTTGTATCTCTGCCCGGGGGTCGCAATTATACCAACTATTATATGGTTTAGTTTGCGTGAAACAACCTATTTTTCGGGACAAACTTGAACAAATATAATGGTAGAACCAGGAGTAGAACCAGTTGTTGGGCAGAAAAAGGGGTTCCACAACTGGCCAGCCACTGCATATTTTACCGGGTACTTCCAGTATAAGGGTACATTTCAAACCAAACTTCATTCAATACCGAGTAATTTTTATGACAAATTTAAGGGTTATGGAGGTACATTTCTGCGAAAAAAAAAATGGTTTCCTATTACATCCCATGAAGGGATTAGGGAAAGCTTGTCACAATCAGTGGGCTACGGCCTATATAGTTTTTACACTCACTGATTAGGACCTACAATTTTACACTGGTTCCGATCGGTATTTTGAGAACCTTTTTCATGGCTAAGTACTCGATAGTGTCGCCATCACTATGCGAGGTGACCGTCGTCGAAAGTAATGTAAGGTGGTCTGAACAGGGATCAAACCCCCGTTCTCACGTACAGGAGCCGCGCACACTAACCATTCCACCACCGACGGCCAAACCATATCTAATTATAGAAGCAAAACCATCCATATAATTTTAAAAAAAATCTAAAACAAAACGAGGCTTAGAATCTGGAACACTCTGCAGCCAGCGGCTCCGCTAACGCCCTGACATGTTTTTCGTTTCTCGTAAAGTTTAATGTTCGTTTGCCAAAACTAAATTTCTACAAATTTCTTCCTTTGGGTCTCGATTCTTTACTACTTTGAACATTCGCATTACAAACAGTTAAAACTGTGTTCTTCTATTTAACAATTTTGAACTTTATCATGAAAAATATCCAATCCTTTTCAATTATACTATAAAGACGTAGGTTTATTAAAATGACATTTTGTATAAATATTTGTCCAGTCTGACAATTTTGGATACAGAAGAAAAACTAACTTGTCATATTGTATTCCAACGCTGCTGCATGCATTTCCACTTAATCCTGTATCCACAAAGATATTGGCTTAAACAAATTTGTATCCTCTTTCAATCCAGTTTTTTGTTTCAACAAATTTGTTGGTTTATCAAATAAAATTTTCTTAAGGTAATCCCAATTGTCCTGCTACGGTTCCCACCTGCTTCCCTCCTTCTGATCCTTTCGCTCAAATGTCTATACAAAAAAAACGAAGAAGAAGCAGAAAAAAACGATACATCATTTTATTCAAAGGAAATTGTTGATGTAAAAGTATTAAACTGAAAGGTCTGCGAAGAACAGAAAAAAACATTACGTCAAATATGAATACCTTTGAGATAAAGGAACGATGGAAAAGGAATTTAATAGAATGATTGATAAATTGCTAAATTGATGTACAACGAGTGTGGAAAGGACCAGACCGGAGGCGGGGACATCTGGCATCACTTGAATGTGTCTTGTGGCAACATGATGATAAACGATTAACATCGTTATATTTTGTGCTTACAAAAGCGGTTCCATCCACCACAATACCAATTGGAGAGATTAACTTGGAACTGGAGTTGGAGTTGATTGCAATGAAATCTTTCAGCGGAATATAGAATTAAAAAAAATGCCGATGTTTTAAGAGATTTGCAAACAGAAAATCAACTAAAGCTAACATCCCTTCCAAATAGCGAATCAAATATACCGAGACAGAAAAGAAATTGCGGTGACGATGGCAATCTTTGGGAGACGGATGGATGGATAGCTGTTACAGGCACAAGAAACAAATTGAATCTTACTTATGTTATTTGCATTCCAACTTCAAAACTCTATTTTCCCAAGAAAATGGAATAGTTGATAATATTTGGAGTGTTAATTGCAACTGCTATGAAAGTCATGAAAGATTTCAAACGACAAACTTCTTGCTTTCTACTATACAGTTTGTTATGTCAATTTCTTCCGTGTTTTCTTAAGAAAACTAACAAGTTTCCATGATTTTTTGTTAAAATCCCATCCAACACATTTATAAAGTAATGAATTTTCTGGGAAATATCGTTTAAGACTCATTTCCATAGATAAATATTGATAAGAAAATTGTCAATATAATTAACGCTTTCCACACAGACAGATGGAGTGGTACAAGAGACAAACAAGACATTTGCATAAGAGTCAATAAAGAAAATAAACACGCCCCCGCCCAATGTATCAAGTCAACCATGAAGGTGGTGGATTAAATGATAAATTTATAGATAATGTCAGCATAGTATGTTCAGTTGAGCGACAAAGGATTTATAAAATGGCCTCAAGAACTAGGACACAGTTCTCATACCAAAAATAATTGACAAAATAACACAATATCGGCAAGAGAAACTTGCTTCAGATTTACCTTGAACGATGGCATGGTTGATAAAGTTGCTGATGAAGAGAATATCCTTTCATATACACGCAGTCTCACTGAGTGCATTGGGAAACAAAGACAATATCGGCAATAGGAAATTCATTAAAGTTGGACTTTTACCATGGGTGACAAGGTTCTAGACTCATTGACTCACATACTGTCAATAAAATTACGAACTAGAAAGCTCGCAGGTCATTGGTTGTGGGAAGCTCTCCCCTATCTTATCATGGGATGCGATGGGAAACTAAGATTTAGTATAAACTCAATGACGAATATGGCTCAAGAAGGTATATCTCTATAATGAACTCTCACCCTGATAAATAAACATGTATGTTGCCAATACGAATTTTGCCAAGATGGCGCCCACAAGAGAGTTCGGGTCAGCGAATAAATAAAACTTTCACAACACATCCGAAACAACTACTAGCTCATGAACTGCAATGAAAGAAAAAAGCCTCGTCGCAGCAATGAAACATGTTCGTTTGTGCGATAACATTCCTGCAATGAACAGATTCGTACATACAACGAATTTATCATTGCTGCAACGAAACATGTTACACATGATTTTGTTTTTGACCATTTGTCGTTAATTAGCTGCAACATTTGCACAGTTTTCTATTGCAATTCAGAAACTATCAATTGAAATTCGTAATTTGCAATTGAAATTCGAAATTTGTAATAGAAATTGCGAAACGATCAAATGAAATTCAGAATTTCCAATTGAAACTCAGAAAATACTAATTGAAATTTCGAATTTCAATTTGAAAATCAGAAAATATCAATTGAAATGCAGAAAAAATCAACTGAAATTCAGTACACTCAAACTGAACTTCAGAAAATTGCAATTGGAATTCAGAATCAAATCATTTGAAATTCAGAAAATATCAACTGAACTTCGGAAAATGACAGTTGAACTTCGAAAAACATCAATAGACATTGTGAAAATATTAATATTTAAATTTTTAATTCTGAATTTCATTTGATTGTTTCTTAATTTCAATTGAAAGTTCCGAATTTCCATTGATATTTTCTGAATATCATTTGACGTTTTCTGAATTTCAATTGATATTTTCAAAATTTGTTATTGATATTTTCTGAATTTTAATTCCCTATTTCTGAATTTCAATTGATGTCTTCTGAACTTCAATAATATTTTCTGATTGTCAATTAATATTTTCGGAATTTATATAACGAGATGAAACTTTAATTGAAATTTGTTTGAGTTTCGATTGATATTATCTGAATTTCAATTGTTTTTTTCAAATAATAATTTCAAATAATGTTTTCCGAACATCCCATGACGGGATTAGGGAAGCTTCTTACAACCAGTGAGCTGTGCGCTTTCTAGTCTTTACACTCTCTGATTGCGACATACAGTTTTGCACCGGTTCCGAGTGGTATTTCCCCCACTGATTTCGACATACTGTTTTACACAGGTTCTGAATGGTATTACGAGCAACTTTTTAATGTCTAAGTAGTCGATAGTGTCGCCATCACTAAGCGAGGTGGCTGTCGTCAAAAGAAATGTAAGGTGGTCACAGCAGGGATCGAACACACGTTCTCATCTACAAGAGCCACGTACACTAGACATTGCACCACCGACGGGGACCCGAACAGGTAAGGTAGTCCCTAATGTCACCAGCTCATCCGCTTTATAAATAAATAAATAGTTTCCCGTTATATCCCATGAAGGGATTAGGGAGAGCTTCTCACAAACCAGTGAGCTGTGCGCGTTCTAGTTTAACACTCACTGATTGGGGCCTACAATTTTACACCGATTCCGAACGGTATTTTGAGAAGCATTTTCATTGCTAAGTACTCGATAGTGTCGCCGTCACTAAGCGAGGTGACCGCTGCCGAAAGAAATTTTTAAGGTGGTCAGAGCAGATATAGAATCACCATTGCACCACCGACGTCCACAGTGTTTCCCTGTAATGTTCCTGTTCCCCGGCAGCCAAATAAGGTGGATATAGAACTTCATGGGCATCCCATTTAGGGATGCGCAACATACTGTCAGAGTAGATGATGTTGATACCACTGGCGGAGATGACGTTTCGCCCCAGTCAAAGGGAAGTTCTGCGATTGCCATGACTTATGCCTGAAAGACACTGTAATGGTCCAGTAGCCTGTGGGCAAGGTCTGCGACCCAGCTCTTTAGAATAGACTTTAAACCCTTCTTTCTCATTTAGTCTGGAGCCATCCTACATACCTCATACAAGGTGGTCCAAATACATGTATCAAAAATTAAATAGAATGAGCTAAACTTATTAGAAATATCAATTATTCCAATTATTTCTGGAGCACGATTTCATTCATATGGGTGCCGAAGTTGGCTTCGAAGTAGCTCATCATGTCGGCCCAATTTTCCAAGAATTTTTTGACTGTTTCTAGTTCTATCTCACGAATGGCTCGGACGATATCAGCCTTCAAGGTGTGGTTATTCGCAAGCCATCATTCTTTAACGGCACCCCACAGGAAAATGTCTGAAGGGGTCAAATCGCAGCTCTAAGGCGGCCAATTGACAGGCCCAAGACGGCTGGTAAAACGATTACCAAACTTAGTGCGCCATAGAGCGATTGTTTGATGAGCTATGTGACATGTTGTGCTATCCTGCTGAAACCAAAGATTATCCAAGTCCACATCTTCCATTTTAGCTCATAAAAAGTCCGTAATCATGGCTCTCAAGAGCTCGTCGTTGACTGAAATGTCGTTTCCAGCAGCATTTTCGAAAACCAATGATCGAATCATTCCACCACTCCACAATTCACATCAAACTGTCACTCTCTGTGGATGCATTAGCTTCTCGACCACGGTGTGCGGGTTTTCCGATTCCCAGCTGCGGCAATTTAGTTTGTTGATATAAAAATGCGTCTCGTCAGTAAAGATGATTTTTCGGCCAAATTCGATGTCCGATTGGAGGTTCTTTTGTAAGGCCTAAATTGAGCGGCCATAACGAAGTAGATTGTTGTTTGCCGTCATTTGCTGAGTCAGTTGGACTTTATAAGCAACTAATACCAGATCTTTGTGCAAAATTTTCATCATGCTGGTGCGTGAAATGCCGAGTTGTTGAGGTCGATGGCAGGTCAATATTCTTGGGTTGAATTGCACAATTTTGGCCACAGCAGCCACAATATCGTTGGTAGGCACAGTACAACGACAGGGACCATAAGTGTTGTACACCAGCAATCCAGTCTCATGAACTTTTTGCACAAACTGGCGTATATCACGTGCGGTGGGTGCCCCATTTTGGGCAAAACTTCTTATCAACAAACGTACAGTTTGGGCAACTCAGCACTCACTTTGGAAATAAGTTTGCAACATTTCCCGACGTTATTCAAGCTTAAAAAGACACATTTTTGTTCGCGGTCAAAAATGCATATGTCAAAATAACATATGATTCAAAAAGAAACCCGTCTCTTCCACTCCTGCCTGTCCAGGATATGAGTGGAATAGCATGTCTCAAGTGTAGAAGTGGCGATCCAAGCGAAACAGCTAACCAGTGTTTTACAACAAGTAGGAAGAAGTAGAAACATTTTCCAAGTATGAGGAAAATTTAGAAAACTCATTTATACAAAAGTGCTTGCACTTTTCCGTTATTTTTCTTCTCTAGTTTATGTCTAATTTTAATTTTGTATCAAATCGAATTTGTCTTAAATAATTAATGTTATCGTCGCAGAGATAAAAATAGTTGTGCATTTATTTTTTAAAATCCTTATCATCATCATTGTTAACTATGTTGAAATGGGAAGTTTCAGGGCCTCAATATCCTTTATTTGCATAACTGACATTTCTGGAGACTTTCTGTGGTTTTCATTTTTCCTCTTTGTTTTTACTTTCTATTCGCCGCGAAGTAGTAACAGGCCGAGTAGTTAAATATGTTTAAGACTGAGTGTTTATGCTGGCTGACACTGCGTCCTTTATGGGTAAATAAAGCCTTATCCTTTTTGTGGAATTTCGTAGCGCCTTTTCTTTTGTGAAAAATTACACAATCTTTTTTTGTGCTTCGCATGCTGGTTTTTTTTCTGGATCTTCATTTGTGCCGTATCTCGTTTGGATACAATAAAGTCTCCAGAGGATGCATTAAAGCTACGATGGTGATGATGGTGAAGAAGAGCAGCCGTGGCAATACGACAAAGAACTAGTGGAAAGCATGATATGCTCATCTTGTTTGAGCCTTTCACGAATATTCAGGCATACAATCAAGCAAGCATTGCTGGTAGAAAAGTCTCACTGTCTGCTTGTTTATTTGTCATTTCGTTTCAGTTTTGTTTTTCGTTTGCCATAGAAAAAGGCGCAAAGAAAAGCAAAATCAGAGGCGGAAAAGGATGAGTGAAAGGGAAGAATTCTTGGTGCGTTTTCATCAGTGTGCAGGTAAGGTCTTAAGTGTTTTTTTGAGTGTATGTGGGAATGCGTTACGACTGTAATCACCTTTTTCAACTTTTTTCTTCGTGTTTTTTTCTTTTTGCAATTAATTTAAAAGGATTCCACGGGCAACAGCAAAAAACGCAATCTTTACTCAGTCGTTCATTTCGTTATGAACATTTCGCTGGCATTACATTTAACAGTTTCTTCGACGTCAACAATTTCCATTTCGTTGCTCTTCCCAAATGTTGTTCTTATTCTTCTGCCTGGTAAATCAACTACACGTTTAAAGTACAAGTAGTGTCTGTTTTGGTTGCAAGGATTCGATGGGTGTCGCATACATGTTGTTGGGTTCAAACTTAAAATTGTCTTAGTGGATTTCGTGAATGAATCTAGTTTCAATTCGGTTTAGAGAAATGGGTTACAATATCATTTGGGACTATTATTTGGATTTCCGCATGTATGATTTGCAATATTGACGCTGGAAAGGGAAAGGAATGTTCTGAAGTAGAATTGTAGTAAATTTATCCTCGGCATTATTTTCTAATACAAGCCCACGTACTTCGCTTAGACCTAGGATGCCCACATTATGCGTAGGATTCCATAACCCGTTTAACCTGGTCGAGTCTCGATTTTTCAGAGAGACTACTTACATTCCAGGTATCAATCATAAACCGTTGTTTAAAGACAAATGTAGTTATCGGGGAGGGAGATGTTCCTTTGAGTGCTATTACCTTAAACAATTTTGAAAACACGCATTTGATGGGACACCCTTTAGTTTCGTCAGATTTAATTTCGTTTAGAAAGCCAGCATAAATAAATATTTCAAGCCTGTATTTGATTTTGGATTCTGAATGTGTTTCCAAAGAGCTTTCCAATGAGGTATGTGAGAACACGAGAGAAGTCCTTGTGTTCTAAAGTAGGTCGATTTAAATTTTCATATACTAAATTTACTTTGGCCCACTGTGTAAAAACGGTACCTCGTGTATCAACAAGGACAATTTCTTTCGATTGTGTCTAGCATGTCCTTTGTAAGTTTTGCTCGACGCTGTAACTTTCCATGGTGATTTGTCTTAATTGTCTGTAAAACAAAAACAAAACTGGATAATGAACAGCAAATAGAACATCATAACAGCCATGAAGTGTCAAAATCTACCCCTTCCTATTGGCAAACCCAACAATGCAACTGCGCCATACGGAAGAACATCCTTTCTATGACAAATCGTTGTTAAAATTTTCGGTGTCGCCTCAATTTAGAACTACTTCGGGGTCGTAAAAGTAATGTTATTACACTTATTTTGGATGCTTCCTTTCTGTTAGGATCCTTAAATCGAGATTATTGTTAACTTCATTATCCTTTTCAATTTCCTGTTTATTTACTGAAATTTGTATAAATAGTCTCTCTGGTTATTTGTTGATAATTGATTATTGAAACCAAAATAATAATATTTGGCAAATATTTAAATTGTTCTAAATGGGAAATTGTCACATCTTTGTTTTTCTTTTTCGCAAATATCACAAGAAAAAATTCCGAACAAAGTAAAAATTTGCATATTTACAGAATCATTATTAAATGAAAACAAAATCACTGTTAAACCCTCCTCCAACTCTCTCAACGCTTGGCAGTATTATGAATCCTCTGGGTGTTACTTACTCTTATGCAAAATACCCAATTCCCCGTTCCAGCAGCTACTAGACACCTACCTGGCTCATCCTCTCAACCCCACGATTTAAGGCAAACATTAACATTTGTATTTTCACCTTTTGAGCTTTGAAATTATTTTCAAAGCACGTACTCATCTCGCAGTGGCAGTGGCGGCATTTTCACAATGTGTTTTCCCTCGGAAAATCAGAGGAAAATGCGAGTATGACGACAAACAAAACAAAAAAAAAAAGACTCAGTAAATTGTGAAACAATTTGCGTCATGTGGTCGCAAAACTTCACAGATTTTTTTGTTCTGCAGTTCACAGTAATGCCGAACTCCCCCAGCGCCTCCAATTGGCAGCACTTGATTTTTTTGCTATTTAAAAATAGCAAAAAAAAAAAGAACGACAGGATTCCCTTTACACGACAACAAAAAGGATTTTACACAATTGTTAAACAAACACTTACACAGAAACAAATGTTTGGTGTACTTGTTGTTTTGGATGGATACTGTAGAAAACTCATTGCTTACGCCGCGGTGTGTGTGTGTGTGTGTGTTGTGTGTGTGCAAGGAGCAACTGTGTTGTGTCTGTGTTTGTTGTGTTGTCACTTTGTTGTTAAGAGTGCGTAAACACCAATCCAGAGGTATGCAAACACACACAAACACCACGTCACACACACAAACACAGGGGCACATTCACGTACTCTGCTGGTCGCAGAATACACAAACACGAACTCACTGTGTGATTGAATGAAAAGGCGCATTTGCTACTCCCGTTGTGTGTGTATGTGTTTGTAAAGGACCTCCACTGGTATGAGAAATTGAATAGAGCGAGAAAGGTATACAAAGGTAGGGAAATTTCGTAACAGTAACTCGAGAAACGCCAGACTGCTTTGCCTGAGCCGAGTTTAGTCGCTGACCAATACAGTCCATTACGATGGAAAATAAAGCCAACCGAAACGAGTTCGAATCCCACCCGCGGCATTTAAATTTTTTTCACTAACCGGAGAAAACATGATCTCTTATATCCTTAAAGGACCTAAACCTCTAGATTCGATTTAATGGAATTTATAGGAAAGTTAGGGAATCACATGGATTTGGCGAAAATATCCCATCTCATCGTTGAATATCCCATCAGATCCGTAGAGGTAGTACGCGCTTAGTAATTTGTACTTATATGTGCCTTGTATTTACAAACTACACAAACTACAAACAAACTAAACTACTATATTTCAAAACACTTTAACTAAACTTTGTCCAAGGACTGGCTACGTAGCGAATGAGTACCGACTAACTTTTGACGAACACCTAACATTTTACTAACAACAATCATGAATTAATTTTATATGACTAGATCTCCATTTATTTTTATTATAAGATTTTTTTGTTTTTCCTCGAGCTAACAGATCAGGGTTTTCTGCAAATAGTGACAAAATTAAACAGTCGGAACTGGGATTTGAACTCGCATTATCGTACGATCGTTTCGAATATTGTGAGCGCCTCAGCGTTATAGGCCAGTCACCGTCTTGTTCAATTGTGTCACTAATTGCAGTTGTCATTTTCAGGATTTCTCTCCTCTTTCTCTCTCAATGTTGCTACATTTGGCTAAAGCAGACATGTTCATATTAGAGATAGACTATAGATAGGAAACTGTTAAAAATCATCTTTTGGCTAATGCCTGGTTAAGTATAAAAAACCTTCTTCTTAGATGTTCGTTGTGCGGAGCATATTTCTAGTTATCAATACGGGGACTAGTGTGTCGCACCAACCATCTCATCTCCCACGTCAAAAGTGAAATCACTCTGAAGGAATCACACTTGAACTGCTTCGTAGTGACGTTCAGTGCTTCTATTGCCTCTCCTTTTTTAAGGAAGTACTTCAAAACAAAATTAAAAAATGTCAATAAAATTTTAGTGTTTAAAGGTTTCCTTACATCCAAATTTTTGACTAAGAAATTGTTTTCCAATGTCATACGAAAACATAAGAGGTTTTACCTCTTCCTGTACATTGGATACAGTGCAATGAAATTGCGTCATACTAGTCTCGTGTAACAACATTCCTTCTATGACAAATCGCTGTCATAGTTACTGCGTCTGATTAAATTTTTTGAATTGAAACGCTTTATGGGAGGATATTGAATTAGCGAAAGTTCACAAGTGTATTCAAAATTAAACAAGGTGTACATAAAAGTACAAATAGTGTACGTTTAAACAAGCATAACAAAGTTGGCATAAAAAGTCTACACAACAGTACAAAAGAGTTTACACAAAGTCAAAAATGTATAGGCTGAAAAATAAATCATTTAAAACGTACATAGTAATTGTCAGCGCACGTACGTAATCACTCACTGTGCAAGACGAACGGCAAAGCTTTTATGAAGAAAAAAAATGAGAGATAAACACAAGAATCAGTACCCGAAACTAGAAAGAGTGTACACAAAGGAAAAAATTGGTTGGGGTACAAAAAGACTTTCTAAACAAAGTGTACAAGAAGTCTACACAAAATAAAAGACGTTTACACAAAGATAAAAAAAGTATGCGCAAAGTGTACACAAAATCAATGTTTACACAACGTTACAACAACTGTACCCAAAAATGGTAGATAAAAGCACCAAAAGTGTACACAAATGTAAAATAATAGAAAAAACCGAAAAAAGATCCATGAAAATATATAATAAGTCCACTAGTCGCAACGGGGCTTAAAAACAAACACACTTACGTAAAACGTATCATACGTTCGCAACTACTCACTGTACAAGACGAACGGCAACGATTTCATTACGTATTAACGATATACCCCAGTCCCTTTACGGAATGTAACGGGAAAACTGTTTATTTATTATCAACGAAGAAACAGAGAGGCACACCCTACCAGAACAAATGAACCCAGATCTTCGAAGACGAAAAAAGAACGAACACATGTGGGAAAATATTCTGGTCCTTTAGAAGCGTTTACGATGCGGCAATGCCAAAAAGACTACATATATGTATATATGGAAGAAGTGTCACATGCTACTGATGGAATGAATATCTGTGGTTGTTGATAAAGCGAAAAACAAATATGCAGAGATCCCAGGAAAGACCCAATTTTAAAATCATGCATGCTCGATACGATGAGATTATCATTAAGCTGAGGAAAGTCATAAAGAAAAGTGGCTTAAAGGAATACGGCAGAAGGTGATCATAAACTCCTGGGAAACGGTATACAGTGCAGTCCTAAGTGTCATCCCCATTTCCGCAACGACAGACATACTGTATTGACGACGAAACACCCAGAAAAGAAGAAATTATCCGGACGATTATCACGGTAGGTTTAATGACAGTCTGCAGGAAAATCCGCGACGGAATAGCTTCGTGCCTGGATGAGATACTAAACCCAGGGAAGACCCAATTTTAAAATCATGCATGCTCGATGCTTTGAGAAATGCGTTAAGCTGAGGAAAGTCATAAACAAAAGTGGCTTAAAGGAATATGGAAGAAGGCGGTCATAAACCTCCGAGAAACATCATACAGGGCAGTCCTAAAGAAGTTGTAGGGGCACGGTAAGTATCAAATAAACTCTCCGGAAATGCTCCGTAATATCGTGTCATCCCTATTCCCGCAACGACCGCCGTACTGTCTTGACGACGAAACCCCCAGAGAAGACGAAAGTATCCTGGTCATCAACACGGTAGAGTTAGTGTCAGCCTGCAGGGAAGTCAACGAAAGAAAAGCTCCAGGTCAGGTATGTGATACCGAAAAAGCCGTTGAAAGCTGTCATCACCAGCTGACCGGACATCTTCCTCAAGACATTTCAAAACTACCTCGAGGAAGGAGTTTCCCAGAGAAATGGAAGCAGCAGCAAGGTTGGTACTCATCCCAAAGATAAACAAACCACCTGATGGGCCGTCTTCGTACCGGCCCATATGACTACTGGACATAGTGGATAACACACTGGACAGAATCATTTATGATAGTTTATTGAAAATTGCGGAGGAAATAGGTGCCCTATCTGAACGTCAGTGCGGTTTCAGAAAGTCACGTTCTACGATTGATGCTATACAACCAACACACAGTAAATATTCCATAAGAGGGCATATAGAAGGCGCGTTGCAGGGGCTGCTCCACTGAATACAGCGCGGGGTTCACATCCGACGTGAATAATGCCTACAAATCGTCCGATTTGGAGAAAATGAAAAGTGCCCTGATGAGAATGCAGACATCTATTTAGATTCTGGATCTTATTTCAAACTACTTCTCTAACCGCATATTGAAAATAAATTACGATAACGGCGTCGAATTTCATGTCCCTCTTATTTGGAACGTTATGTACGATGGTATCCTACAACCATACAAAAAAAAAAAACGGAATTAGACTCAACCGAATTTAGAGCTTGTCACAACCACATTAAATTGCATGACATCTGAATTAGAGGTGTTCACGCCTGCTTTAGAGGTTGTCAGAGCCACATTAGAGGTTGTCAGAACCGATTGGATGTTGTCACAACCTACATGAGGTTGTCACAGCTACATAAGATGTTGTCAAAACCTATTTGAGGAGTTGTCACAGCCACACTAGAGGTTGTCATAACCTATAAGAGGTTTGTCACAACCTATTTGAGGTTATCACAAACAATTCGAGGTCGTCACAACCTATTTGAGGGGTTGTCACAGCCACACTAGAGGTTGTCATAACCTATAAGTGGTTGTCACAACCGATTAGAGATTGTCACAGCCTATTTGAGGGGTTGTCACAACCTATTAGAGGTTCTAACAACCTATTAAGGTTGTCACAACCAACCCATTAGAGGTTGTCAAAATCAATTAGAGGTTAGCAATTAGCTGTTTGAAAAAAGGTTGTAGCAATGGTAAATTCGGTTGTTGCCACCGCATTCCAGACGCCAAAACTGAATTGAGGTTGTCACGACTGGATTTAGTGCCCACAAGTAAAATTCGGGTGAAACCACATCTAATAGATTGTGACAACCTCTACTGCGGTTGTGACAACCTCTACTGCGGTTGTGACAACCTCTAATGCAGTTGTGACAACCTTTATCTTCCGTTACGTCTAATTCGGTTAATTTTTATGAGGGATCGAATATTCACAGTCTACGGGAAAAACAACGCGCGCGAAATTTCACATCTGTTGTGTGTCTTGATGACACCCTGACTTTTATGTACTCCTTTTTAACTGAGTCATCAGCGACAGCCTGTGACTTGCCTTGGTTTGCTTCATTTCTAGGTGAGTGATTACTTCCGCTTGTCACCATGTGGCCGAAAGGAGACAGTTTGTTGATATGACTATTTGCCGCTGCTGCGCTTCGTCTCGCTTGGTAGAGCTAGATTATATCGTATATACGAGTATGTATATGTGTGATTATTGCCATCACAACAACTTTTTTCATAAGGATTTCTTCCAAACTTTTTAACCCGGCTACATAATTACCGGTCTTGATTGTATTCATATTGAATCGAAAAAGGATGGTTATGTTAGCATGACATGTCAACAACTTTTGGGCCATAAACATAGAGTTTTCATACATAGCAAAATTACGCATACATACAGTGAGAAATCTCTATACGTGTAAGGGCACTTGTACGCATACGTATGTGTACGTTGTATCCTGTACCTACCAACAAGAGGACACAAAACATTACCTATACCAAGAAGAGATACCTGATGTTGCCTCGGCGAAATGCTTAAGCTAAACAAATGTTTTCTATTCACAAACGTTGACATTACTGTTTTGACAATGATGTTGCCACCGGCAACGGCACGAACTACGAGCCGCTAACATCAATCGGTGAGTTAAAGGTCCTGGTTTAAACGTAGAGTGATGTGGGGACCAAAGCAAAGTAAATCAGCAGCCAAGTATTCACCATACATACACACAAACACTTGTGTAGCTGTTGTAACCCACAACACGGCCATCCTTTTCAATGTTTGTGTACCACTGTACAGGAGCAACGTCACCAACCCCACCACCATCGCCACAATCACCTCCGTCAACAGAGACAACAACGACGCAAATAAAAACGTGACTTGCATACAATGCCCATAAACCTCAACCAAAAAACGGGAATATTCTAAATGCCATTGAAGCTCTGCACTGTGATAAGGTGTCGTTAAGGATTTCCAAATTCCTTTTCTACTTCTCCGACAACTCGCACTTGACTCAATCGCCATACAACCACCTGAATCTTCCTGACGGCAACTAAAGCCGTTTTTCTTCCACCAGGTCTGTTTCTCTGGAGCCCAAAACAAGGAGCAATGGCACACATGCGACAAGGGCGTCGATGCTAAAAGCAAACACTGCCAAAGGATATTTTATTGCAATTAGTTAAAAGAGGATTTACCCTGAATATAGAATGAATATCTTCTTAGTATTAAATAGTATGACAAAAAATAATCGAAGCGAAGGAGTTATCAATATCCCACGCAAAAACATGCATAGGTAAGACTATAATGCAAAAGGATTTTAAGAAGCTAAAGGATTTTCCCAAGATCTCATAAAGATTAGAAATGACAAATTTTTGGTTTTGCTAAGCATAATAAGAAGCACTTGAAGAATGTCCTTAATAATAAAGCAAAAATTGATTGAAGAGCAGATGAAACGTTAAAAAATAAAGAAGAGGACCACATTATACTAGTATTCAGTAATGACATGAGCAGGGATATTCACGAAAGGGGAAACTGCGACTTTCGATAAAGGAAAAAAGTTGAAATTTTGTATCCAATCAATGTTTCATATTATAATTTTTGCCATAAACATTAAAATTTCGTAATGGTTTTTTAATATTTTTCTACGGAAACAAGTGTTTTCTATAGCAAAATTGTTAAATTTAAATATAAAATTGTTACATATTTTGAAGAAAAATTTTAAACTTTTACATAGAAAATGTGTTAAATTTTCCATAGCAAAATTGTTATATTTTCATAAAAACACTTTTAAATTTTAAAAAAAAAACTTTAAAATTTTGAAAAGAAAAATTATTCATTTTTTTAAATTAAAATGACAAATGACATTTTCTTTTAAAAGTTTTTTGAAAATTCTTTGATAGAAAATTTTCTGTATTTACTAAAGAAAATTTGTGGGATTTATTCATAAAAAGATTGTGTCATTTTCAATAGAAAATTTCTGGCACTTTTTACTACAGAAAATTTGTGGGATTTATTCATTGAAACTTTGTGACATTTTCTATAGAAAATTTCTGGCACTTCCTATGGATATTTAGAAGAATTTTCTATAGAAAATATTTGCCATTTTGCGTAGAAAATTTGTATCAGTTTCTATAGAAAATTTATGGCAGTTCCTATACAAAATTTATGTAATTTTCTATAGAAATTTAGAGACATTTTCTATAAAAAAATTGTGGCATTTGCTGAAAAAAATTTGTGTCACGTTGTGAGGAAACTTTGTGGGATTCATTCCTAGAAAGTTGTGCTATTTTCTGTAGAAACGTGCTGGCATTTTCAGTCGCCATTTAGAGGAATTTTCTAAAGAAAATTTGTGTCCATTTGGATTGAAATTTAGAGGCATTTTCTAAAGAAAAACTTGTGGCGATTTTCTGAATTTTTTATAGAAAATTTGTGTGAAAGTTTGTGAATTTGTAAAATTTACTGAAAAAAATTGTGTCATGTTCTGTAGAAAATTTGTGGGATTTATTCATCGAAAATGTATAGCATTTTCAATAGAAAATTTTTTTCTATCGAGTCTACAGGAATTTTCTAACGAAAATTTGTGGCATTTGCTATAGGAAATTCGTAGTATTTACTATAGCATTTATTTTCTATAGAAAATGTTTGCCATTTTGTGTAGAACATTTGTGGCAGTTCCTATACAAAATTTGTGGCATTTTTCTGTCGAAATTCAGAGGCATTTGTGGGATTTATTCACAGAAAGTTACTAACATTTTCTATAGAAAATTTCTCGCATTTTCTACTCAGATGTATGTATAGGAATTTTCTAAAGATTCAATTTATGGCATTTTCTAAAGAAAAATGTGTTGCAGTTTGTAAAGAAAATTTGTGACATTTTCTAGTTTGTCGCATTTTCTACAAAAAATTTGTGTCATTTTGTATAGAAAAGTTGTGGCATTTTGTATAGAACAGTTTTGAGGTTTTCTATAGAAAATTTGTGGCATTTTTTATAGAAAATTGGTGGCATTGAATAGAGATGATAATTTTTTAAAAAGAGATGAGTGGGGTCTTGAGGTTGAATAAATAAAATTAGAAGTTACATTTAGAGCGCACCCGTATAAATAACAAACTCACATAAGTGAATTTTTTAGTATTATTTAAGAAAATTCTTTAGTTTTATGTAGAAAAATTCATACATTTTTCATACAAAATTATTTAGTTTACCATTATAATTCATTCTATTACATAAGTATTTATATTTCCACAAAAAAATAATACTTTTTTCTTCTAGCAAATTTTTCTGTTGCGTAAATTTATCTATTAACAAATTCTTCAGTTTTCAGTAGAAAAATTCTTTAGTTTTCTATACAAAATTTGTTTAGATTTTTAGTTAATTTGTGCACAAAATCTTTACTTTTCTACAGCAACATGTTTAAATTCTCCTCGTAAAAACGTTTTAGTTTTCTATAGGAAACTTGTTTAATGTTCTATTGACAAATTCTTGTTTTATATAGAAAATTTCTTTAGATTTTTTAATAGAAAACCTTTTAGTTTTCTATAGAAAAATTGTTTAGTTGTGTGCAGAGAAATTATTTAGTTTTCTACTGCAAAATTCTTTTGTATTGTATAGAACAATTCTTCAGCGTTCGATAGAAAAATTTTTTAGTTTTCACTGAACAAATCTTTAGTTTAGGAAAATCTTTAGTTTTTTTTAGAAAAATTCCATATTGATAAATTCGTTTGTTTTTTATACAAAAAGTGTTTAGTTTTATTTATAGAAAACTCCATCGATTTCTCTAGAAAAATTCTTTAGTTGTCTGCAGAAAAATTTTTTTAGTTTTCTACTGAATAGACACAGATAGTCGCTTTAAGTAGAGTGGTGCATAATATATCAGCATTGTACATATTAACTCAACATGTCAACTAGGCTTTTCAGGAGTTTGTTACATTAAACTAAATATCCTACTTTTCACTGTTTTCCAAGAATCAAAATGACCAATAATTCCCTCAACACCACGAGTTAAAACCTCCACTACCGAATGTATGAAAGGATAATTTTAACTATAAAGGCCGCCGCAGCCACTTAAAATCCATAATACCGTTCCACACATCAGCTACATCGTATACCCAATGCCACAATGTGTTCCATAGAAATGTCCGTATCAATAGAAATGGTAAATGGTGGATTGGCTTTCCTCCATACCAAAACGCTTTAGTGCAAATTAAATGTTTAACCCAGTCCGTCGCTCCTAATGAGGAGACGAAGAAGAGTGCCACATTACACTATAACCCATCCAATAAACTATGTCCTGTGTGCCGTCACAGCTGAGCTCGACTACGAATGGTATAAACAGAATAACAAGTCGAAGTGTAATTCTCAACATTTTGGGTGAATGTGAAATAAGATGAATCCAACAATTTTAGGGAATGTCTACGCAATAGGGACGGATGTGAAGCTGAAAGCGTGAAAGCAATTGAACGCAGCAGTAAACCGTCATAACCAACCTAACCCACCCATACACAAACACCCAATTTCAATGATGAATGGCTGGCTGGATGGCTTTTATCACAGTTGGAAATCGCCACAATAGTACCTCGGCAGTCAGGCAGCCAGCACTTGTGGAAATAAGTGTTGCCATTTTGAATGGGCCTAAAGTCTTGGGGGAAAATTGAAGTGTAGTTAGTGTTAGATTTAAGCGCTGTGGTAACTTTAGTCGTTTATACACTGGAAAAAATTTAAAAGTAAATATAATGAAAATGTTTGTGAAATAGAAACAATAAAATTCGCAAAAAGAATGACAAAGTTGGATCAAAATAATTGAACAATCCCCGGCGAAACAATGAAATGGTTCATAAGAGTTAAGTATTTTATTCGTAGCAACCATCAAAAACAAATGTTGCAGGATACAAACAACACATTCGCTGAATCAATAAATGTTTGTTGAAATAGAAACAATAAAATTCGCAAAAAGAATGACAAAGTTGGATCAAAATAATTGAACAATCCCCGGCGAAACAATGAAATGGTTCATAAGAGTTAAGTATTTTATTCGTAGCAACCATCAAAAACAAATGTTGCAGGATACAAACAACACATTCGCTGAATCAATAAATGTTTGTTGAAAACAGTCAAAAATAATTGAAATATAAAAATTTTAATAATAAAATTCGTAAAATCTTGTTTTCAAGTCCCAAACTCAGTTGTACTTAAATGCAAACATTAGAATGTTTACTGACAAATATGTATGCTTTTACGTGGAAACATATGAGTGCTTCATCCCAAACATCAATATACTTACGTGGAAGCATTCGCGTGTTTCCCCCAAACCTCCATATACTTACGTGGAAACATATGCGTATTTTCTCGCAAGCATAATAATATTTAGAAACGAATTATACTTTCTTTCTTTATTTATTATAATTAATTTCATCAATATATATCCACATTTACTTATATAAATAATTAATACTTATATAAATAATAAACTAATTTACTTATAAAGGGTTCGCCATCTAACGTTTTTTTTCCAACTAGTGCTTATTTCGTGAATGGTAACACTTAGCTCATGTCTGATTTGACTGATAATTAGTTTTATCCTTCCGCTGAACGAATATGGTTGTGTATACGCTTGAACAACGCTGGGAAATATGGGAAAATGGGCCTGCGATCGACTTACAGAAGATGCCGATTTTGCCAAAAAAAAATCATATTTTCAGATGAAGCTCATTTTGATCTTGGCGGGTATGTAAACAAGCAAAATTGTCGCATTTGGGGCAGAGAAAACCCGCACAAATACATTGAAAAGCCGATGCACCCAAAACGAGTCACTGTTTGGTGCGGATTTTGGTCCAGAGGCATAATTGGGCCATTTTTCTTCGAAAATGAGCAAGGGGTGACCGTTACAGTCAATGGCGATCGTTATCGGGCCATGTTGAACGAATTTTTGTTCACAAAAATTTAAGAGGAGGATATTGGCAACATTTGGTTTCAACAGGACGGCGCTACGTGCCACACAGCCGAAGCTACACTCGATGTTTTCCGCCCTGTTTTTGAAGATCGCATTATCAGCCGCAGAGCTGATGTCGTTTAGCCTCCTCGGAGCTGCGATTTGACACAGTTGGACTATTATTTGTGGGGTGTCCTCGAAGATAAGTGTTACGCCGACAAGCCAGAGACAATTCACGCTTTAAAGGACAATATTCGTGAAGCCATTGGTGAAATACAGCTGCACACAATCGATAATGTGTTTAAAAATTTGTCCTATCGTGTAGGCTACTGCATGGCCAGCCGAGGCAGCCATTTGAATGAAATTATTTTCCATTATTAACCGGAAGGATTGTACTTTCAAATAAAAAAAGAAATTTGATAAAATATTCAGTAGTTTTTTTTATAACATTTTCAAAAAAAAAGTTATTTGGCGGACCCTTTATAAATAATTAATACAAATGATTTTTACATTTACTACTTGCATTGAATGCATTATTTGTGTTGTTTTGTATCTGCTGCTCTGTTGTTTCTCCTCTGTGTGTTGTCTCTCACGCTTTTGTCTTCAGAAGGTTTCAACTATGCGTTGGTACACGGACAATATACTTATATACAAATCTAGGTCATGCAAGACAAGCGTGTATTAATTAATTGTGTTGTTTTTATTATATTTCACAAATGGTCCGCCATTTCGGCTCGGGCAGAAAGAGGGATTCACGTTGTTGTCCTCTCCAGTTTATTTCGATTCTCACTTTGGTAGTACACAAAAAAATATATGCGAAACGCATACACAAAAACCAAAGCAACATCACAAACCATTTAACCGCCAGAGCGTTTGTTTATTCTTCTTTCACTGATGAAGCGCTTTTGATATCTTCTGTCGGATGAACCCTTGACGACTGAATATATGAAAACCAAAAATATTTATGAATCACTCACTGAGAGAATAATGCAAAAATACAAATGCACACTTACAAGATATACACACTCTTTGCCCCTCTTTTATTGGCATGCTCTCGAGCGAGCATAAACATTGCAACAAACACGTTTGTATTTGTATCACAAACACATATATATTTGGGTCGCAAACGCATATGTTATAACATATTAAACATTGTGTCTCAAACATGTAATATTGAATAGCAAACACAATGCGTTTGGGCAGAAGTATATTTTATTTGCGACAAGCTCCAAACACATGTTATATTTGCATCCAAACAACAACAAAACGACAGATTTGTCAGCGTGTGGAGGAAAAAAATTATTAATTTTGCGATTAGGAGCACGTTTCCGAGTTAAAGTATACACGCTGTAAAAATCTGACCCAGCAATATATTACAGGAACAATGTATACACGCAGGAAAAATCTGTCTTTTTTTTGTATATTATATGTATATTATAACGGGGTTTTCAATAAGAGCGCTACAAAAGTTTTTTTAAATAAAACAAAACCGGTTTTAGATACCAATGAAATTCTTTATTCCTGTGAAAGTACGTTCGATGCCATTATGTATGGAACTCGATGTCTTTTGCATGGCCACCACGGGCACGCTTGCAGAAGTCCAGACGCTGAACCCAATTTTCGACGGTTCTCAAGCATAAATCGGCCGATACTGCTCCAATTTCACGTTCGATATTCGTACGAAGTTCATCAGTCGTCGCTGGCTTGTTAGCATAGACCATAGACTTGACGTAGCCCCACAGGAAATAATCTAACGGCGTCAAATCGAACGACCGAGGCGGCCAATCGACTGGGCCATTTCGTGAGATAACACTTCACCAAATTTGGTTTCCAATAAATTGATTGTGGCATTCGCTGTGTGGCTTGTGGCGCCGTCCTGTTGGAACCACATGTCCTCCAAGTCCATATTATCCAATTGGGGCCAAAAATATTCGGTTATCATTGAACGGTAGCGATTCGCATTCACAGTAATGTGCCGCGACGTCACAGAGATGCCCAGCGCTTGAGAACGACGTGCGAGAGACACATTTGGGCTTTCTTGAACTGAAGCCTCAGCGGCAGCAATATTCTCGACACTACGGGCACTTCTTTGTCTCACTGGCACGGGAACATTTTGTACTGTGCCTGTGGATTCAAATTTTTTCCACTAGACGCTCAATTGTTGATCTGGGAGAACGATGATGACGACCATAAACCATAGCGCTCTTAAAGTTGAGGCCACTGATTTCAAATTTCGGTAGTAAATTTTAATAATTTCGACTCGCTGTTGGATCGTATATCTTTCCATGATGAAATAGCAAACCTTACTGAAGAGAAATGTCAAAAGAGCGGGAATAAATATGGCGTCTTTTGCTGTCCCAATCGATTTACTTTTGTAGCGTCTCTGTTGAAAACCCCGTTACTTGTGTCCATACACATTGTGTTTGCTGTTCAATATAACATGTTTGAGACACAACAAAGCCACATTTGGGTCTCAAAACATATATTAAAGCCAATTATAATATATGTTTTGAGACCCAAATGTGGCTTTGTTTGTCGAAAACCGCTAAAAGCACAAACGTGACAGACAACAAAGAAGCAACAAGGCAGTAGATCTTCAATTCATGAAACCAATGTGTGCAAACATGCACATGTTTTTTTTTTCTGCAATATGTTGCCAGGGCGTGTATGTTTGGAACATTGTTTTCATGAATCGAAAATCTGCTGCGTTTTTGGAAATTTTTTTTATCGTCTATCACGTCTTTGTTTTCAGCAGTTTTCAACAGTCACACATGGGTCACAAAAATATATATTGTAACATATTAATAATTTTGTCTTTAGCATGTAACATTGAATAGCAAACACAATATGTTTGCACACAAGTATAATATATTTGCGACAAGCTACAAACACGTCATATTTGCACCCAAACGACAACCAAAATAGAGATTTTTCAGAGTGTAAGTATACTTAAAGGTCCTTAGGTACATTTAAAATGATAGATTGGAAACTCTAAAATGCTAATAAAACGATTAAATTTTTCATTAACTGAATTATTGCGACACTGATGCTGTGAGTATTTTTCTCGTTGTACTTGGATTTATTTCCCATAAACCTTTCCTCAATGTTCCATACAATTTTAGTTCATTTCATTTCATTACATCTCATTTCATTTTATTTAGTTTTCTTTATGTTTTTTTTGGGAAATTTCAACAATTTTTTTTTTTGGGGCTCCCAATATTCCAAGGAAGATATCTTAAACAAGGCACTCGTCTAAGGACTTATATGCATTAACTACGAGGGAATAAATGTGAATGGCCAAAAGGAATGTATGTAAGTGAGGTAGCCCGGCTCGTTCACGAAACCATTTCAATTATAGTTCCATTTCATTGAAGTTGCATAGTAAGGAAGTGTTAAAGTCCTTTTTTTCTCTTAATACCATTACACCATGTAAGTAAAACACTATTATTACTCCTTGTAATCACTTGTAAATATTTTATTGTACCCAAAGAAAAAACTGAAGTCCTCTGCATTCACAGGCTCATGTTTTCCCTCCACATTAAATTACTTTTCCCAAGTAATGTGATGATGGCGAGAATGGCTGTTCATACTAGTTAAACATTATTATCCTTGTGTCTGTGGGTAAGAGGGGGAATTTCTATGTGTCCTTTTGGCGATGCTTCTGTGTTTCAACGTTTTATATGATACGTTTCGTATCGTATATTTTATGCAGCACATGAGACCAAATATTATGATTTTTATTGGTTACTTAAACGGCAAAACGAAATTATGCGATAGCGAATCATATCGGCAGAAAGAAAAAGGAAGAGAGACTTTCGTCTCCTTTTTCCTGATGAAAAGAGGAAACCAATTTTATGATGAACATAATGTAAAGGAACTTGTATTATCATTGTAAGGAACAGCAAGAATTTAAAGAAAAGTATATAATTTTACGAATTTTTGGAGGCAACTGTCTGGAGTTGTTACGTTAAAAATTAACCTTTTTAAAGCTTCCCAAGAATTTTTTTTAAAGCGATATCTTTGTAATATTTAGTACAACCCAACTGTATTTGGTATAAAAAACACGTAGCTGTCATATTAAAGTCACCCAATCACTCTTTTTAATAAAGACAAATTGACTGCAATATCTCTAAAACTGAGATATTGAGATCAAAAAGAGATCAAAATTTTTCGGTTTTAAAAATTCTAAAAAAGTAGATATCTTAATACGAAACAAATTTTTTGTTTTAGTTTTTTTGTGTGCATTATGAACAATTATGTCAAATTATGTTAAAAAAAACTTAAAAAGAAACAAACCAAAATTGTTGGATTCTTGGAAATCGAAAAAAAAACACAAAACATTCATGTTTGGAATTTTTTTAAATATTCCCCACTGTGCACTTTTCGATGTTGATGTATCGTCATAGTCCATGACTTCTGGTCTACACTCGGTTTTTTATAGAACTTAAAAATGTTTACTAGATCAAAAGATATTAAATTTTGGCCGGTGGAAATTGATTCTGAACCACTGCGCGGCGTCCTCGAAAAGTACGGCCCGATAACGTCGCCGGCGTAAGTAACGCACCATGCAGTGGCTTCGAGTTGATACAATCGCTGTTCGCGAATGATGCGCGGATTCCCAGTGCCCTAGAAGCGCAAATCGTGTTTGTTTACATATCCGTTCAGATGGAAACGGGGCCGCGTGGCACATGAAAAATTTGCACCGAAAGTCGTTGAGGTTCCGGCGAGCGTGAGCGTAGTTCAGACACGAGTGACGGTCCGCAGGCAGCAGCTGATCGATTGCTTGCACTGTGTAAGGGAACATCTTCAAGTGCTTCAACAAAAAGCGCTGCAGAAAATAACGTGTAAATGCCAATTGCGTGGAACGTCCTCTAGTCGTCGCTGATGGCTCATCCGCGACATCTGCAGCCAAAGTGGCGATATTCTTGTCGTAACGAACTCTACGAGACCTTCCAGCACATCTACTGTCACATGTTGTAGTTTCTTCGAGGCTAACGGCCAAACGCACGTAGTGTTTGTGCCGGCAAATCTGTAGCGTAAAAAGATAGTTATGAGTATTCCGCGTTCTGGAGGAGTATGGCGTTCCGTGCCTTGTCGACATGTAGGCTGTATCGGTTTACTTAAATAATATTAAAAAGATACTAACACACGCTGCACAAATTGTCTTTTATAGTTGTTTGGATGCAAACATAAATGTTTGTAACTTGTCGCAAATGTAGTATACTTGTGTCCAAACACATTGTATTTGCTGTTCAACGTTACATGTTGCGAGACATAATGATTAATACATTATAATTTATGTTTTTTAGATCCAAATGTGGATTTATTTGTTGAAAACTGCCGAAACTAAAAACGTTGCAGACAACAAAAAAAGATCAGAAGCAACAGATCTTCAATTGGTACAAACAATGCTTGCAAACATATACATGGTTCCTGCAATATGTTGCCTGGGGTGTTTTTTCAGCGCAGTTGTCGACATTTGTGGCCTTCGAATGTGATTTTCTTCGAAAAGTGATTCCTAATGTTTATTTCTTTAAGCAGGCTTAAGAAAATAAGTGATCCTTCACAATCCTTTTTGATAAGGGAAAAATCTGATTCGTGTTTTCGGTTGAACAACTTGTTCCTTAAGTTTTTGAAAACGAATATCCGATATTTTACAGGCAAACGTCATTGCCAAAAAATTTGTTACAAGCCCCTACATTCGAAATGTAACTTTCTAAATGCACCTCTCTAGTTACAATATTAAATGTCAATGACCTTTTCCTGTAAGTAAATTACTTTTTCTGTGCATTTTTAAAATCCTTTATACCATCTGTTCTTTTCGGCTTTAAAACAGCTACAACTAAAGGACTATTTGTTTAAACAAAAGGAGTTCTAAGAAGAAAAGCGAACCTACATACATTTAATCAACAAATGTTTTTTTGGAGTCAATCCAAAATGTAAATCCTACAAATATTTTTCGGCTACAAAAAAATTGGAGCACAAGAATTGATGCCAAAAAACAAAAAAATTTATATGGAAAATGTGTAGGTAGAAAAAAATGAGGATGTAATATATAACATTAAACATTTATATATTACAACTATGTATATATATTTATATATGTATTTATTCAGCATTTTCGTATTTGGTGAGTAGAAACAACCAAAAAGGATACAGGATTTTTGTAGAAATAGACAAGTTTTGCTTTAAATGTTACTATAAATAAATAAAAAAAAACAACAACTGGAGTAAGTACGAAAAGAAGCAATGAAAATTGAAATTTAAGTGGAATACTTTGAAATGTCTAGCAACAAGGATTAAGAATACAATTCAGGATGTTGTCATAAAATAGAAAATTGTATGTAAAGAAACATCATTTCATTACTGTTCTGTTTGTTGTGACTATAATTTGCTTACGATATAAAAGAAAGGATATACAATTAGGAAAAATATACAACGAATAGCTAATTAACCTGTTTTCCTTCATACATATTCTCTCTTTTTTTGTAATGATTTTCTTTATATTTAATATATTTTTTTATCCCTTTTAATTGCAGATTTGTTTATCCTATAAAGGATTTTACAATTTGTTCGGGGGGGGCAAAAACAAGGAGGATGGGAATTTTATGTCCTTCAATGCAAGTAAGTTACTTTTCTTTTGAATGTATATTTACAGAGGTTTTTCCACTTGTGTAAAAAAAAAGGTTTTATTTCTGGCGAAATTGCGTTAAATTTATATTTAAAGTTTATTTTTTTTTTGGAAACATTTTGCATAATCATCAGCCACTGCGTGATAGAAGAAGAAAACGTCACAAACACTGTGTTCAGACTCAGGCACACACACATACACACTGGCATTACACAACATTAACAACGCACAGTTATTTCCGTTTCCGCTTATAATATTTACACGCGAAAGAGTAAAAGAGAAGAGCTTAGGGAAAGCGACAAACGTAGTCTACTAACACTAAATAAAGGTAAAGCTTATGGTGGTTTCTGTGTGTGTGTGTGTCAAAGATTGTGCTATATTGTTGCTGTTGTTGTTTTTTTCATTTCCGCTTAATAAAGTACAATAATTAAACTTACAATAGGAAGGGAATGGGATTTAAAAGGATACCATAGACTCTATTCCTAACTAAAGGCAAGCCAACCAAACAAGCATTAGTCAAAGCATGTCTAGAACGGTTGTAGCTACGGAAGACTCAGGGATGATAAGGTTTATACGTTGGTACTATTTAGGAACATCAAATGAGCTGTAGTTCGTCTACGGTGTTGCCGTTTGGTGGCCGGTACTGGAAAAATCTTTTCCCTTGAGTCTGCTGGCAAAAATCCCGAGCATTACAATAGTTAACGCTGAAAAGGATGTATTTTTGTTGTTGTTTGGATGTTAATATAACGTGTTTGTAGCTTGTCGCAAATATAGTATACTTGTGTCCAAACACATTGTGTTTGCTATTTAATATTACATGTTTGAGACCCACTGATTAATAGGTTATAATATATGTTTTTGTAACCCAAAGGTGACTTTGTTTGTTGGAAACTGCTGAAAACAAAAACGTGACAGACAACAAAGAAGCAAAAAAGCAGCAGATCTTCAATTCAGGAAAACCATGCTTGCAAAAATATACATGTTTCCTGCAGAATGTTGCTGGGGCGGTTTTTTTCAGCGTGTCTGTATTCCTTCGCACAACCCCTACCGAGGGTTTGCGGGTTATCCGTCACCTGTTACCAGGAGATTTGCTGGAAAGGCAAATGGCTACAACATCGACAATCCGCCTGAGACATTCCTCGCAATAGATCCATATGGTCATGGGACGATTTTAAGGGATTTGCGGCAATTCACAATAGAGGTGGATCACCTACTTCAACCTTTGAGAGAAACTTCTCCTCTCATATCACGGATTGGCAAAGATAGACGGAACGCATACTAGGTGTTTTTTAAGGGCGATAGAAATTGCAATCAATGTTCATTCGAAAGATTAATATATGGAATTTACATTTGAAAATGATTATGGGCATATGGCCACCGCGGCTGTTCATGACGAAGCGCATTCTGGTCGAACAATTGTGGCCTCCACGACGTCAATTGTTGCTGGTTTAGCAGCTAAACCAGTGACGTTACGTAGCCCCACAGAAAATAATCGAGTGGAATCAAATCGCACGGTCTTGGAGGTTCTGGAGGGCTTCCGAAGCACCAATTTATACAACAAAAAGTTCTTCCGAACAAGTGTTTCAGAAGCTTTAGATTATGCAAAACACAATATTATAATAGAAAATACAGCCGTTTAGGAGGAAAGATACGTTAATCAACTGTTTAGAATCAGGTTTTTATTAGAAGCTCATGTAAGGATAAACTTTTTCTGTACGCAAGAAATTCGTAAGCAGTTTTCTATAAAAGTGCTGCAGTAGCATCAAATTAGAGATGTTTATCATCAAATGTTTAGTGTAGTGCTGGAGGATCAGTTGTTCATTAGAGAAACATCTTAGGACAGCACTTGTGCTTTAAAAAAGAAGTTAAAAGTTGTTTTTCTTTAAAGTTTAAAAGTAGTTTTTCTTTAAATATGGAATTCAGAAGTACTTTTTTTATAAAAGTGCTTCCTACGAAGTCCTTCCAAAGCACAGAATTGTACAACCTTAAATAGTACAATAGATAAATACAGATGTGTGGTAGAAAAGAGTAGGTAATTTTTCTTGTTTGTCTACCAGAAGATATATTTAGATAATAACCCCAAAAGTACTTTTGAAATTTTTCCTCTACAATATTATCATACCAACTCCGACACATATTTTAATATTTCCTAGTCTATATTTAACGCCAGGACTATGGCATTTGTGTTGTTGTTAACTATTATCCTTATAAAATTAATTTCTTTTTTGTTATTAGTTTTCCCCTTGACTGAGTCCTCTCAATGTATATTTTACTCTCTTTCTGGGCAAAGATGAAACAACTTCACAAAATTATAATATTATCCTTATTTAGCAACTTTTCTACTACCTTACCCCCGCACCTGTTCCAACCACCCATCACCTCTTTGCTGGCATGCTTAATAAAGGTTAGTGAACTTTGATTTTGGTGTTAAAACATAAATTCCTATAAGGATACAACGAGTATCATTTTGGACGCCATAATATTAAGCAATTGTTGGGTATTAAGTATTTGGCATAATAACGAAAACTACAAACCATTTTTCCCTATCTCCCGCAGCCCCTTCCACCATGAACCACCACCTCATTATCGTTTTCAAACTAGTGGAGCAGAAGTAGAAGGTCCTGCTGGCTGCTCAAAAAGGATTTTCTTGCAAGTTATTATTAATGATTTGTTTTATATGCAGAGCATCGCAAAAGTCTTATCCTATTTAACCTTACGAAAACTATGTCTCATTTTGCAACGTGCTTCGTGATATGAGTTTTCGAAATCCACACCATCGCTGCCCCATTCCATTGTATAGTTATCAAAGGATACGGCTTGCAAATGGTGGTGTAGCAGTGTGGCGCTAGAGTTGGGATTAAAAAGGTATAATTATCGCTGGCTCATTAGGATTATGTAATAAACTAATAATGAAGACATTCATTTAATTAATTTGACATAATAATTGGAAAGTACTTAATAGGGGGTATAACCATAAAGGACATGGAAAGTAATTTAAAAGTTGAGAAGAAGAAAATTTTAGAATATGTCTCTGGAACAGGGGCTTAAAAGATAAAGAGAAGTTCCCACAGAAAGTTGGTAATAGAAACTGTATCTCTTAAAAATAGTTTTAATCGTGGGTGAATTCAAAGGCCTCTAGAACAGGTGCGCAACTCTAAAAGTCCTTTAATAATTGTGATTCAGAAGAACTGATATTTACCAAAAAAATGCACTCACACAAAAATTGATAGTCATGTGCATTATGTTAAAATTTTCGTCAAATTCATAAACCACTGGCTGACGCTATATCAAAACCAGTATTTGCAATTCCATGACTACTTTCAATGCATTTGCAATTGCTTAGCTACGGCTAAGAACAATAAATCAGCAAGAGGAAACAGCAAATGCGAAAAAGAGAAAAGAAATCACTTGCACCATGTTGCTGCGGAGTTGGGCTTTGCTTGCACAGTCAAGCGAAGCAATAGCGTTTCACAGCATTGCTGTTGCTGAAAGGCGTCAGTTGTTGTCTACATTTACTATGCTTAAGTTTACCTGCTTTACTGTGTGTTTTTCGATGTTGAAAAATGTAAGAGGCTTTGAAAACAACAAACGGTAGCTTCATTGCTATGGTTGATTTTATCTCATAATAAAACTGCTTTTAAATCAATTTTCTATATAAGAACTTCAGATAAACTCTTTCTGTAATATTTTGCCTTACTCAAGACTTTATGGCAATAAAGTTTCGAAGCAAACTGGATTCGAAACCACTGTTAACAGTTTTCAATTCACCACGTTCCGTTTTGACGTATACTCATTCTGACCTTTGGTGACGATTGACATTTATGTGTTCACTGCAGTCACTTGCCTTTAGTAGCTACATTAAGATGTTGAAGAGATCGAACGATAGCCTAATATATTGTATAATACCAGTCGTGGCATGAAACACAATCTGTGATGTCTTAATCAATAATTACTGCGGATTAGTTATTAAAATCAACTAACAACAGGTGAATCGTATCAATTTATTTTTTGTGATATTTTTTTATTTTTCAATGAAATCGGTTGCACATATTCGTTGACCTTAACATCGAAAAAGAGGAAGGGAATTATTTCCAATAGATCTGGGAAACAATTCCCCTCCCCTTTTTCGATATTAAGTTCAACGAAACCTGAATCTTTTTGTTCTGTCTCATGAGTTTTATGTTGCTTCATTGAATAATATTTTCATTCAATTAATATTTTATATTCCCTTTTCACATAATATGAGACTCATTATGTTACAAGACAATAAAAAATTAAAAAAAAATATTGATCAAATTAACTTTTTACACTCTGGCAACAACGAATTTTTTATTTTGTTTCTTTCCAAGAAACAAAAAGGAATCAGATTACACAGCAACGACACTGAAATCTAAACGATATTGAAATATTGAAAGAGAATCGTACCAAAAAAGGCAACGAACGAACGATGTTGTTGACGACAATAAAAAATATTAAAATCAAATTAATTTTATTGAAAGATACAAATCAATACCATAAAAGTTTATGAGACAAAGACGACACCAGAGGAGGGAAACACTGGGAAATATTGAAATTAAATACACAATTTGAGTATGAAAACTCGTGTAGACACATTCAATAAAATATCGAATATCAAGCGGTTATAGGAAACAAAAAAAAATAAATTGGGATGGATAAGGGTAGGGAAGGTTGATGGCGGGAGCTACGAAATATTTAATTTTTAGAAAATGAAATAGAAAACTGGCAATGCTTTTGACTGAAAATACAGCAAGTGATGCCGCAGGTAGTACTGATAAACCCAATCTAACTTTGGTGTCAGGTGATTCCCAATAACCTGACACTTTTAACCGAAATAAAATTGTTTATTCCATCCTTACATGATGGATGCAAAATGGCATCACTTGGCACACTGAAAGAAACTTGTACACATTGAAAGAAACAGCTTTGTTGTATGCACGAAATCCTTTGTTGTACTAACGAAACTTGACGTTAACAGATTGTCAACAATGGCTTGCTTCGAGACAATGAAAACCTCATTATAATACATATCGTTTACGTAATTTTATATACATATATCGTTTTAACGGCTCTCATCATTGAATCAATGAAAAACAAACGTTGCATCAATTACAATATTCGTTGTTTTAAACAACATCAACAAATTTTGAAATTAGGCCAATAGTAGAGAATATCAGAGCATAATATCAAATATTTGTGAAATGAACCTTTTAGTTCTTAAAACAAATCAATAACGAAACTTCATCGTATTAATGAAACTCGTTTTATTAATGCTAGGTAACTTCGTATTTTACAATAGATGGCTTCCGACAGGACTCTAGTACTCATATAAAATTTTGTCATATTAACGTCAAATGTAATTGCATCAAAATCAAGCAACCTGGCTGGCATCTTGGGTGGCTCTAAAACACTCACCCGATGTTGTTTTGCTACATCTTATTGAAACGACATATGTTAAGACGTTCTTTAAAATGCCTACTTGGACGTCAGTGCTGCAATGGTTAAATATTTGCTTCGACGGCGGCTACCTCGACATGATCGAGCAATTAGTCATAGAAAAGCTTCTGAAAATACCTTTCGGATCCGGTGTAGAACTAAAGGTTCCAATCAGTGAGTTTTAACCAGAAGGCTCACTGATTGTGAAATGTTCTTCCCTGTCCCGTCATAGGTTGTAATGGGTAAACATTTGGTTTGCTTTATTTGGGCCTTTACATTTTTTCCATTACTTTTTGAAGATGATATCGGTCACGTGCACCGCCATTGTTGATGACCAATTGGGGGTTTTACCGCATTTTTAATGGTTCTGGCGAGAACTTCGGACGATAAGTTCTTGCGCTCTTGTCAGTTATTCTCTTTGATAGTTTTCAGAGTCAGTGGTATGTTCACATAAAGCCTTGACAATGCTAAAGAAAATTGTCTGAGACTTCAAATCGGGGGATCTTCCGGCCACTAGAAATCGCCAAAACAAGAAACTAATCCTTCAAAACGTTCATTTCGGCGTGTGCTGCAGTTGCAACCTCATGTAGGAACCACATGTCCTCCAGTTGTACGATAATTCATAAATTCTCGCCGCGCATGATAAATTTCGACCGAAAATCGTCCACTGCGTTGTTGTGGTTCAGGAGAGTGTGGACTGAGTTTAGATGCCAGTGACGGTCTGCAGGAAGCTGCTGTTTGATTGCCTGCACTTTGTAAGGGAATATTTTCAAGTCATTCACAAAAATGCCCTCCAGAGACAAGAGTGTCAATTGTGATGCGTCATCTGGGCGAAATTGACTGCTCATCCGCGACATCTTCAAGCACGGCGGCGATATTGTCGGGTGAACAAGCACTACGGGACCTTCCGGCGCCTCTTCTGTCAACTGATGTGCTAGTCTCTTCAAGGCGATAATTTTAACGCCTTAGTGTTTGACCAGTTGGCGTACGACGGCCGTCAAATTTGCGCCGAAATTCGCGTTGCGGCAAAACAGACAAATTATTCCGTAAACAAATAGCCACGAGTATTCGGCGTTCACATGAACAGATATGGAAGAGTTTATCACAATCTTTGAGCTGAACGCCTTTTAAACAGTCGACTCACTGATCAGGATGTACAGTTTTATACCTGAACGTTTTTAAACGTTTAAGCATTAAGAATTATTTTCATGGCAAATTACTCGGCACTGTCGACGTCCCTAAGCTAAGTTATTGTCGCCAAAAAATTTGAAAGGTGGTCATATCAGAGATTACACAACCGTTCTTAAGAACAAAACGCACCACCGACAGGAGAACGTGGGAATTGCCCATCTATTTAATAACCCATAGAACTAATTGTTTGAACGGATGTTGCAGCAACCATAAATATGTCTATTGCAACCGAATTGCAGTTGACACAACCGAATTGAAGTTCCCGCGACTGACTTTATTCCACACAACTGAAGTTCGGTTGAAGCAGCCTCTAATAGATAGTGATAAGCAATAATGAGGTTGTGGCCACCTCTAATGCGGTTGCGACAACATCTAATGCAGTTGTGACAACCTATAATTCGGGTGTGATGACATTTAATATGGTTGTGACAACCTCAAGATTCGGTTACGGCTAATTCAGTTACTTTCTGGGGTGTAGCTGGACATCGTTTGATTCACAGTTTCGACACCCGCTTGGTTGCGTTATAGTCTAAGACATGATTGGGATTTTGTAGTTGATTGACACAATAACCCAACTGAACACAATACTGATCTTGTCCTTACTCGGCATGTACACGCAAACAAAATATATTTGGAGAACAGTGGCTGGAAAAAAAATTTTTTACGTATCTGAAAAAAATTTTACGAGCCGATGAAACCGAATGGGAAGTGAGGAGGACATCGAAACGCTTTCTGGTTCATTGCCCCGCTTTCGCAGGATTAAGATTCCAACGCAAGTTTGGAAAAACTAGGCGCAACGTACCTGATAACACTGAGGAAATTTGTACGCAGCACAAACATCTTATACTCAATTTGAGGTTGATCCTGGGAGTGCGAAGAGGGCACAAAATGTCTACCTACTGGCTTAGGCGGATGCACAGAAATAAGTCATGAGTCCAAGAACCAAGCTCTTTCTCAACCTAAACTAACCTACAAGTTTTATTTGTCGTTGTAAACGAACTTTCATTAACCTCACAAATTGTATTGCATGTATTATAATGTTCGTTTACGGCAAACATAGAAACGGGTTTTTTGCTAAAAAAAAACAATTGTTGGTTGACTCTTCGGGGGTACGAACCAGAGCCGCTCGGGAGCTGGATTTGTGGCTGTTCCACGAACATTTATGCTTATGAGAAACAAAAAATGTGTCATGGTGCATTTTTCATTTCTCATGAGCATACATGTTCGTTTGCCGCAAATAAAGTCCTCAAACGAAGCGGAGTTTTTGTTTATGGGAAACGAAATTGTTGTTTGGATGTACGACCACAACGATGCAGTGTCGTACAAAAACTTCTCAGGAGGCTTTCGGAGGCGTAGAAAAGCGGAGACGGGTTTTCTAGGGTTAACACAGAGTATAATCAGTGTGTGGTTCATCTATCTATTTATTTTTTCAGTTTTTAGAATACAATTCTTTACACACCAGCGAATATATTATCTAAGTCCAGAACTTGAGATTGGTGTGGTGTCGGGTATATAGATTTGCATTCAACTCGTTGACTAGTTCTCGAACTGGTTCAATTTTGGTACCGAGACTTAACACTAAAGAACATAAATGTCATGCCGGGCATGTAGTCTGTGTCCATGAACATCAGGTCTGGACACCCTAAGTAAACTATAGACATATGTAGCTACCTTGCATTGGTGGTGCAATGGTAGTGTGTGCGGCTTTTTTACATGGTCCCTGCTCTGACCATCATACATTTCATTCGAAGACGGTCACCTCGCTTAGTGAGGACAACTCTGTCGAGTACCTAGTTATGAAACATCTTCTCAAACTACCATTGGGAACCGGTGTAAAACTGTGACCTACCCAATAATGGATTGGAAAACTAGAAAGCGTACAGCTTACTGTGAGAAGCTTACTGTGAGCTTACTATGAGAAGCCCCTCCCTGACCCTTAATGGGATGTAATGGGAAACAATTTTTTTCTAGTTCTCGAAGCTGTACGATTTTTGAATACCAGTTAAGCGTCCGCTACGTTTTAGTTTTAGCAAATTTTTTCATTGTTAACCTCTGCTGTGGTTGGTGTGAGCGAATACTGTTTATGAGAAAGCGGGGTCGATCTAACATTCACTGCCTTGGCATTAATCAAATACACACTGGGAGGTTCTGTCAGGATTCTGCATCCACTGCTTGCACTCTCTTTGATAGGCTTCTTTCCTTTATTATTTCAAAAAAATGTCCCCAATTTCCTGAAAACATTCCCCACAAACTATTACGCTGTTGGAAATCAATATAACCACAACTCGCTCCCTCTTTTCAATTTTGTTTTCTTCTTCAGCCATGAATTTTCTTCAATGTTTTTCATATTTCCACACATTTTCATTATAAATCTGTCAATATTAAATGATTTATGTAGCAAATACTTATTTACAATTCCCTTATCACAACCGAACCAACAATGACTCAATGTTTCGTGCCTATGGAATCCATTCCACACTACGAGTGATTACCCCCTCCCGGAGCAAGACCACTTATTAAATGTTGTGCGGGTTCCATGGCGGCTTCGATACTCATATCTCCTGGTGTTTCAGGGGTGGCATAATATTTGTTGCTTATTTGTTACAACAATAATAATAATAATCAATGATTTTCAATATACTACTCGTACACACTAGTACTTGAGTTCTTAGAGTACGAGTATTGTATTTTACTCAAATACCAAATATCAATATGTTAAACAGAATACAATTGAAATCAGAGCCTTGTTGGGAACAAAAAAAGAACACGCACAAACACCAGGCAATTTCAATACGAATTTGAGGAGAATGGGTGAGGAACTTATACTGCGGAGCAGAGGGCTCATGTAAATATTTTGATAAAACGCCTGCTGCTTCTTAGTAAATATTTACTTTTTTCCTCCTTGCGAGTATCTAGTGTCTCAACAGCGTCAACAAAATGCGATTCTCGAACACTGAAAATTTCAATAAAATAAACATTCAGCAAACAAACACATGCATACAAATATCTCACCATACTAGCAGATATGCTAGGAGTCCTACTCGTACAAATATGCTCTCACACACACACATACACTTACACAGGCATCCTGGGTGTTGTCCTGAGTTTCTCGTGGCTCATGTGTATGTGCGTTAGCTTAAGTAATGCATCCATTTTCTTATGTGAGACAACACCATCCTTTTCATCATCAACAACAGCGATAAAGACAACAACAAACACCATTCAAATTCAATTTCATTCAATGACAAACAGGATAAAATACAACCCAAACAGAATGACGATGCGACGTAATGTAACGTGTGTAACATCTTTTAAATATCAATATGGCACAGTGGTTTAGAGAGCACAACTTTTTAGCAATCATAATGTCGGGAAATTCCAAAGTAAAAGAGGAAATTAATAATATATTTTAGTTCTAGTTTTACACGCCCTGATTGGGAACTACAGTTTAGTACCGGTTCCGAACGGTTTTTTGGGAAGCTTACTCAATAGTGTCGCCGTCACAAAGCGTTCCAGACATTTGGAGTTACCAACATAAGTTCGACCTTTTTACAATATCCGGTCGCATGTCGGTTACATTGCCTAACCCGGGCTGCATTTAAACATACATACTTCTCCTGTTCCACACAGGTCGGGCGTGTATATAAGCTATCATGTCCGAATTTTTGTAGATATTTTCTAAAGCGCGAATGCACAGCTAAAAATTTGGGTCAAGTAGTAACTTACCGACTGTGGTGCAATGGTTAGTGTGTGCAGTTTTTATACATGCAAACGTGGGTTTGATGCCTGATCCAACCACCTTACATTTCATTCGACAACAGTCTCCTTGCATAGTGACAACGTCACTATCGAGTAATTAGCTCTGAAAAAAGGTTAAAGTTGTAGGTCCCAAACAGTGAGTGTTACAACTTGGACGCACACAGATGACGGATTGTGCGAAACTCTCCCCAGTCACTTATAGCAATAATTTGTTTTCATTTTATCTTCCTACGCACATAAGCAATCACTCACTGTACAAGACGAATGGTAATGACTTCATTACCATATTAGCGATGAAAACGAGATACAGATGCAACCAGAAAAATATACTCTCATCTACGAAGACGTCTAAACCAACTCACCCACGTGTCTCAACAGCTATACACATACATCTGCACATCATATCGAAAAAGTATACACAGTCATCAGACAAGAAAGCGAAATGCAAAAAAAAAATTGTAAATGCATCTGTGGGGTGTCTTCACGACACACTTATAAGTCCTTTTCGACTACCAAGGACACCTAATATTACAAAAAATTTACTAAAATTTGTAGCGGGTGTTTTTTTAAGTGTTTGGTTTTTAGTTTCGAAAACAACACAGAAAAATTTAAAAAGTGTATGAACTTAGTATTTGAGTCAATAAATCAATGCTTGCTAATTTCTTTTTAAGGATTACTTCATGTAAATATCGAGCACGCGACGTTGTAAGTGATCCATTCGGGAATCCCTATTTTGAACCAAATTTTTCAGGAAACGGACTTGTATCACGTTAATAACATACATATGTCATATTTCAAGGCTCCTAAATAACACTTACAGGCAAAAACAATTTACAGGCAGTCTTTATCCCGCGGTGCCCAACTCACTGAACCTATACTTCAGATAGAAATAGGTCCTCTAAATAGGTCCATTGTTTCACGTGCTCTGTTATATGTACTACCGTCTTGCTGAATCCAAATCACTACCACATTTAGCATGTGCATATTGGGCCAAAAGCGATGGGAATCATTGAACGATTTCGCCATTGACGGCATCGTTGTGCCCATCGTTATCTTCAAACAAATATAGTCCGATGATTCCACCGGTAGAAGAACCGCATTAAACAGTGAATTTTTGCTGGAAGTATTGATAACTCTTGTATTCCTTTTTTTAAATCTAATCCTACAATTTTTCTTATTAACATGCCTATTCAATCAGAAATAAGCTACGCTCCTGATCACAATTTGTCGATAACAAAACGGATCTTGCTCAGGTTTCCCTAAGGATCACTGACCGAAAATGCGATGCTGTAGCACGTTGTTCCGCTTTGGTTGTTGAACGCCATGTATTTTATACAATTTTAGGGCAATATCCTTGCTTAATATCTTCCACGAAGTCGAGTGCACATACCCAATAGCTTTGAACGGGATCGGATGAACAAATCACTACTGCATCAATACTGGCGGCTATGGCAGCAATTGTTTTTCTCTATACACACTATTTCAAGTGGAATGATATTCATTGACGTAAAATTGGTGCGAAATTTTGTTACTACGGCTTGAATAGCTTGGCGACCATATACGACCATAGATGGAATAGTCGAATATCAACGAGCACAAATTTTTGATAATAAACATCGGGTGCAAGTATTTTCATGATGAAATGGCAATGCTAACTTAGCACGCTTGACTTTGACACACGTCACGAATCGCATGGGACACGTCAACAATTTTACACTGAATCCGCAAACAGCAATAAAATCACCCGTTAGTAACAGCTTACATTCATACGTAATCGTTCACTGTACAAGACGAACGGCTGGGATTACATTGCGATAGCAACGAAGAAAATCGGAGGCAGTCATAAGCAGCAAAAATTTAATCTCATCTACGACGTCGTAAAAACAAACGTTCACACATTTTCCCAACACCGGAAATACGAAGGCACTTTCAGAATTGTCCTGCAAGTATACCTTGTGAGGCAGTAGGTTGATATTCAATTACGTCTTCTTCTAGAAGGCAGACAGTCCGACAAAAAATTATTTTTAGATGTTGGCGAAATTTTTCTGCATCAGCTTCGTTGCGATAAAATCGGTTGGGTCGAGGAATTCATGCTACTATTTATGAAAACTTCAAACGTGCCTAGGGTATCCCTGTCGATCGTCATAATGCTAACGTGGTAACAGTAATCAGTAAGATCAATCATATTGTTTATTTAATGAAAGATTATCATGACTCTTAGCGCTTCCGACAAGTCTCTGTTCCGATCAAGGATCTTTTCCAATGTTTCAAGTAGACATCGAAAATTTTAACAAAATGCTTCAAACCACTGTGCAGTGTTTCTATCATCATCATCACTCGCGTCAGTATTAGCGTCGAATACGACTCTCGCATCTAAGTGTGTTTGTATAGATGACAACGACTATATATGAGGTTAGGTAGGACCGGTGCTGAAGCCTGTGCCGCTACTAATGCTGGTGCTTTCTCTCGATGGCAGCTTCGCTTTTCATACCCATAGTTTCCTTTGCATATGACCCGCATGTCTTCCAACACCAAGTGTACGACACCAAACTCCAAAGTGAAGTGCTTGAGAAACTACCTGACATTATGACTGACTTTATCGTTGTTGTTTTTTTTTTTGTGTGTGTGTTTTCATAAAGGTACAAACGACGAACGACAGCAACCAAATATATCAATACGTGTACACAAAAGAGCTTACGCAAATTTTAAATATGATCCTTTTTCGAAAACCCAACACCACACACCATCGGCACCAGCACCGGCACCGTCATCATGCTCAGCCCCAGCTTCAACTCGAGATGAACTCAACCAGATATCGAGAGACAGATTCATAAAATGTAGTATGTGTACAATATCACATTTGGATGTGTGTGTGTGTGTGTTGGTAAAAGCCTTTAGTATTTTGTTTCGATATCTTGTCGAGATCTCTGGCATCAGCACATTAATCTGTCGTTGCAGACACCAAACCAACAAATAAAAAATGAACAAATTTCTTGAAAGAAAATATTAACACAGCCAGGCAGTCAGTCAGTCACAGTTACAGTCAACCACTCTTGTAGTGGGACAATTCTTGTAATACAACAACAACGAAAACAAAATTTTTCAAATGCTAAAGAGAAAAAAGGACTAGCAACAACACCAACACATCATCCAAAGGGAAGGACAACCACAGGATCATGCAACACGTACGCATACACAGCGAAAGGAAGATTTGTGGGAAGGATGACATCACGTATTATAATTTATGAGACATTTCTACAAATCAAAATATGAAATTTTAAGGAAATTTTAAGGAAAGTAAGAAAAATGTAAGTAAATTCTATGGGAATAATATAATTTTAGGGAAAAGTAAAGTTTTGAACAGAAAAATATGGCATTTATTTATAAAAAGGATGCATCTGCATTTGCAGGACAAGAAATCAAAAGCAGAGGTGTTACAACATCATAAATAGGAGATATTCCCAATAGAAAAAGGTTTTCGCGTAGATTTTATTTGCTTCCTATGGATGGATTGGGGGCCGTGTCTCACAATTATTGAGATAAACGCTTTAGATTTGTATATTCACTACATGGGACCTACACATTTACAATGATCTCGAAAACTCTTATTTATTTATTCACTCATTTATTCATTCGTTCATTCATTCATTAAGTTATTCATTATTCATACATTCATGCATTCTTTCATTCAGTCATTCCTTATTTCATTCATTCAATCACTCATTCACTGATTCAATCATCCATTCATTCAATCATTTATTCATCCTTTTCTGACGTCACTTTTCCATTAATTCATTCATTCTTTCATTCCTTCATTCATTTATTCATTCATTTATTTTCATTTATTCTTGTATTCATTTACTCATTTATTCATTCATTCATTTATTCATTCATTCATTTATGCATGCATTCAGTCATTCTTTCATTCAGTCATCTATTCATTCATTTATTCTTGTATTTATTCATTCGGTCACGATTCATTCATTAATTCATGCATTCATTCATACATTCATTTATTCATTCGATTATTCATTCATTCACTCTATTCTTCATTCATTCACTCTATCGTTCATTCATTCAATGATTCATTCAGTCATTCATTCGCTCAGTTATTCATTCATTTATTCGTTCAGTTCTTCATTCATTCCTTCCTTCATTTCCCCATTCAATCATTCATTCTTTAATTCATTCATTCACTCTTTAACTCATTCGTTCATTCACTCTTTAACTCATTCATTCATGATTCGTGCGTTCATGCAACCATTCAGTCGTTCAGTTATACATTAATTCCTTCCTTCATTCCTCCATTCATTCCTCATGCATTCATTCCTTTGTTGTTGTTTTGATACAAATATAACGTTCATTCATTCATGCACTCATTCATCACTTCTTTTGTTGTTATTTGGGTGCAAATATAACGTGCTTGTAGCTTGTCGCAAATATAGTATACTTGTGTCCAAATACATTGTGTTTGCTATTCAATATTACATGTTGGAGACACAATGATTAATATTGTATAATAAATGTTTGTGTGAACCAAATATGTTGTTTGTTGAAAATTGCTGAAGACAAAAACGTGACAAACAAAGGAACAAAAAAAGTAGCAGATCTTCAATTCATGAAAACAATGCTTGCACATAAGTATATGGATGTTCCAAACATATACATGGTTCAAGATGATTAATGTAGTTGTTTTAACTGGTTTTTATATCAATGGGATAGTAATTCAATTAAATAAAGAGTTAAAAATTATTAACTTGGTTGTTTTAATTTTTTTTGTAACAATTAAGTAGTTTGTCTAAAACAATAGTTAAAAATGATTACCGTAGTTGTTGTAATTCGCGTTTAGAAATCAACTACTCATTTGTTTACCTAAGAAAGCAAGGAGTTTTATCGATGTAGATTTAAAAAAAATAAAGATTTAAAGTGATATGTTTGTTGCAACAATTATTCATTTGTCGCTACTAAACTCCTTAAACGAGGTGTCTTAAGTTTCTTTTATGCGGAACGAATTGTTTTTGCATCTACGACAATATTCACGTTTGACAACATTCATTGGATAGCATTATAGTATAGGGTAAAAACATATTAAATCAACCGAAAATATTAACATTTCTGACTTCATCACCTCCAAATTTGATAAGATTTTGTACACATGATCTATGGATCGGCACAATAATATTTGCCAACTTTCAGACATATAGCCTTCCAACTTTCAGAATTATGGCCATTCCAAGTTGGCAAAAATCAATAAAAATGCACTCAGATGCCTTAACACAATTTTTAATATCTCGAAAAGTATTCATTGCACGTTAATAATCAAGGGCTCATTTTACAGACAAAAACATGCGCCATTCAAAAAAATTTTTTTTTTAAATTTTCGATCAAGGATAATGTAAATAAAAAAAGGACTAAAATTTCCAAAGGATATATCTCGAAAATCAATATTTTTAAAAATTTAAAAAAAATATATGTTAATTCTTATTATGTTTTGTACAAGTCTGCCAAATTTCAATGTGGAGTCTTTATCACAACAAAAGTTATTAAGAAAAAAGCAGGCGAGGGTTTATGTATTTCATGAAATGTACCAAAATACAAAAAGGTGACAAATTACAAAAAGAAGGACAAATCAAATGTAACGGAACTTTTTCGACTTTTCTTTGCTTAAACTCTTTTTCTCCATTGCTAAACCTTTAATAAAAAGTACAACATAATGTATTATCATTATTAAACACTTTATTACAGCATATTTATTTATTTCTGAAGGATTTCAATTAAAAAATCTGCATCTGCCGAGTAACGCTTGACTTTAATTTTTTTTTATCTACAGGTTCAATAGAATGCAGCTTTTGAGTTCCAGGAATAGTACGCAAATCTTTAAAACGAATTTGAAGGAACCGTGCTTCTTCTTCGTGGTCTTTTAGAGTTAAAAACTCGAAATTACAGTTCAAAAGATTTTGCAGGCACCATTCATATAATTGTTTTGGAGTAGTTATTTGACCTTGTAATGGACGCTGTAAACTAGCTCGACGTGCCTCTCTCTTTACGGTACCTCCAAGCCCGTCACTTGTGCCTTTTCCATGGCTTGTTGCAAAAAAATGCCACTCAGCATTACATCCAAAATCTTCCATATGATAACATAAATTGATAAAGTTCTTTTTATTTTTAAACTGGGCAGCACTACCGTCTGAAAAATACGTGATTTTCTTCGGGGTTGTTTTAAACTTTTTTCTCAAAAATACATTCAGGTGGCGATGGAACAGGTGAACAGCTACAGAATCGTGTACAAGATAATCAGATATTATTATGAAGTTTGTATGTTGTGTTTTTCCATCTGATTTAAAATAAATAGCAATTGGGTATAAAGTGGCCTGAGAGTTGTTCCAGTGAAATCCCTGGACTGCATCCTGAATAGTAAAAGAAGCATTTTCTGAAAAATCGCAAACTCATTTCATTTTCTTCCAAATTTGATTTTCTTTCGCTCAGATATGCTGCCTGCTGTTTTGCAATAAGTGAATGAGGTAATAGAATTTCAAGCTTTTCACATAAGGAATCCACAAAAACGTCGGCTTGGCCAATCATGGTCTCCAAATTATCCCTATCTACACTTACCCATTGTTTATATGTTATTTCATCAATATCATTTTGCTCTAGTAATTGATCTAGTTTTGCTTTTAAATTTTCAATTCCTGGACACTTGTTACATTTACGTAGGTGACACTTTGAAGAAGATGGAATGCATGTCATTTGTTTCAAACAATCTTTGCAACATTCAAGCTGATAATTCGGAACACCAGCAGTTAATTTTTTAAATTTATAGCATCAATCATCAGCTTCACATTTTGATGCTTTGTACAAACACACACGTTATGAGATCCACTCGCATTTGCTAGAATTATATTCCTCGGGCGAAGTTGGAAATACCTATTTTTATTCCATCATGTCGTTCCTTGAATAAGGCAAGGCGTACATTTCTCTTAAGTTTCCAAGCAAAAGTCTTTTATTTTTCCTGACTTTTGTACCATTTTCAAAAACAGACACGAAATCTTTCTGTCCGGGCAAACACCTGCTGACGTCATCGGATTCATAAAAGAATTTTACTAAACTGCTTGTCACTGGTGAAATTGGACTTCCCAGTTTTGGGTTAGGCGTACTCATCACACCCTTTGTTTCAAATAATGCTTAACTTTTCGCGCGATATAGTTTGTAACCAGGAATTCTTCCTTAATTTTATGTATTGTCCAGCTTTTTGGTAAAATTGTTAGCAGTTGGATTTTCTCACTATTTTTTGTTAATGTTTTAAACTTTTCTTTTAATTGTTCTATTATTTCGTTTTGTGGGCACATATGCGAAGTTGATTGTGCTGAACAGTGGAAAATTTTGTCTTGAATCGAATCACTTATTTTCCTGAATTTTGCATCTCTGTACCGTTTTTGATGTAACTTCTTCTTTTTTATCGGAGATTGTTCCAGATACGGTAAAGATTGGTTTAATTTTGAAATAGCAACTTCTTCCGTGCCTGACGCAATGTCATCTTCTTCCGTGCCTGATGCAATGTAATCGAAAGTATCTACATTTTCGTTTATGTCTGGACCTTCTTCCAAATTAGATTTATTAGATTTTTTCAGATGCGAAAATTTTATTCTACATGTCCCACAAATTTTATTTGAGATCGTAATGTTTTTATCCTTAGTATACTGTAGCATCCATTCTTGGACTTGTCTTAAACTTTTATTGCACCCAGTGTGACCGGATTTTTTAAAAGGATTACAGCAAAATGTTGAGTTGAATGGCATATTTTTTATTTAAATACCACAACCGAATAACTGCACGACTTTTTTGTAATGACAATAATTATAATTTATTTAAATATTTAGTCTCTTTTTTTTGCTTTTTCAAACGATCCAGTCACTTTAACACTTTGACGTTTAGCACTTATGAAATCTGGTATTCAACTGAAGTTTGACTTAGAGTCTCTGAACTATTTATACTGTTTTTTTTGGTACAAAATATAGATTTCAGGTAAAAAAATAAACGCCTTGCTTTTCTTGAATTGGAAAATTTGCGTGAACTACGGGTCATAAAATGTTTTTTAAATAGGGACTGAATTTGCTACTGCCAATAAGCCGACCACATGTCATAAAATATTTGTAAATTTTTTGTGTGAACAGGCAATAAATATTTCGCCTAGGTTGTAAAGTCGAAAAAGTTCCGTTACATTTGATTTGTCCTTCTTTTTGTAATTTGTCACCTTTTTGTATTTTGGTATATTTCATGAAATACATAAACCTTCGCCTGGTTTTTTCTTAATAACTCATGTTGTAATAAAGACTCCACATTGAAATTTGGCAGACTTGTACAAAACATAATAATAATTAACATATATTTTTTTGAAATTTTTAAAAATATTGATTTTCGAGATATATCCTTTGGAAGTTTTAGTCCTTTTTTTATTTACATTATCCTTGATCGAAAATTTAAAAAAAAAATTTTTTTGAATGGCGCATGTTTTTGTCTGTAAAATGAGCCCTTGATTATTAACGTACAATGAATACTTTTCGAGATATAAAAAATTGTGTTAAGGCATCTGAGTGCATTTTTATTGATTTTTTCCAACTTGGAATGGCCATAATTCTGAAAGTACGAGAGCTAGGACACTGAAAGTTGGCAAACGCTATTATTATGTTTAACTTTCCCTTCGTACCAAATTTCATCCAATTCGAAATCGGTGCGGTCAACTCATTGGTTGATTTCATATGTTTTTACCCTATAGTGAGAAATAGTTACCTTCTTTAAAACATAGCGTGTCTAAAGTTTCATTTCGTTCGCCTTTCTTAGAGTAATACTGATTTACAAATAATTTCTCTCCAAGTTGTGACCTTTCTCATAAATTCCTCAACAATTTTTCTCAGCCTCTGAAAAATTCTTTCACAGTTAAGCAACGTTCCTACCTAAGGTTTCCTTCCCTATCGATTTCATTCATAACATCAATAAATCTTCAAGTCTTCTGCACCACAATATCAGTTGCACATTTTAATTCAAGAACCCACAAAACTGCAAAACAACAAAAAGATCTGAAATGGAAATAAATAAGTTTGCTCGACAATCATACGAAAAATCATCTGAAAACCAGACTTAAATCTCAAAACTCTAAATAAACATACAACATTCAACGGCATACAAACGGACAGACAGGCAGACATACATGCATGTGAATGTTGCAATAAATGTTTATAAGATTATCACCAGATGAGCCAGATGTCGTTAGTGTGTAGTGTTGCATACACATGTGTCTGGCTGTCTCTCGTTTGTTGCTGATGGTTGTTTATGCCTCAAGTATTACAATTTTATAAAGATTTCATTTCATTTATGGCTCAAACGAATGTGTCATATGGTGTGAACGGAAGACTGAGAGAAAAATGCAATGAACATTATTACAACCAATATTGAGTACTGTCTCACTGTCTACGACAATTCCATGTTAGCAGAAAGAACACACGTTGCACAGTGGTTAGTTTAAGCTAGTATTTGAAACAGGTAGCATAAGTGCGCAGAAAAAAAGTTTCAGTAAAAGTGAGTTAACGTATTCATTGATCGCCATAAGGCGAATATTCATTGCAGCGACAACCAAATCGCTAAATGTACGAAGCTGTTTATTGAGGAACTGCATTTTTTATTTTGTGGCAATGAGTGGTGTTTACGTTAGCTCGCTTCTAATGAAATTAGTTGTCAGGGTGACGATTCTACGATAGTTTGTACCTATAAGACTCCAATCGTCGGCTATACATTCGTCTAGCCAGATTTTGCATTTGAGATGAAGCATGCAGCTTTCCAGCTCATAGCCGCCAGCTTTTAACACCTCAGTCGGTAGTCCATCAGCACCAGTGGCTTTGTTGTTCTTAAGTCCGGAAATTCCAGTTCTAACTTCGCTTTGTCTAGGAGGGGACAGTCGGCGCCATCGTCCTGTATTTGCTCAACTCCCTCATCTATATTGAAGTGACAAGATTCCCATCCTTATCTCTACAAAAGGGGGCCCTGATCCATTTCCTCTGAGTTGGCTTTGTACTTTTCGGTAGAATATTCGGGCCTTGTTAAATTTATGCCGATGATACAACATCCTATAATACTGAGAAATATTGGTATAATGAATTTAATTGAGGCCTGCGTTCGGTTCCGTACGATTTTCGTGCATGTCGTCCAAGATTGGCTGTTGTATCAGAAATGATTGATGCTTTGCGTGATGAACTGGTATTGCAAAACTCTCATGGAACACACCGTGAAACAGAGGCAACCATGGACATTACTTCCACTCCCATACAATTCAATACTACATGAACCGCATAATTTGGTAAATGATGGTCGTCAAAGGGTTAAAAAAAAAGGTTTCCCATTACATCCCATGAAGGCACCGGGGAGAAATTCTCACAATCACTGAGCTGTGCGCTTTACAGTTTTCCCTCACTGATTGGGACCTACAGTTTTACACCGATTGCGAACGGTATTTTGAGAAGCTTTTTCATGGCTATATACTCGATAGTGAAGGTGGTCAGAGCAGGGTTCGAACCCAGGATCTCATGTATAAGAGCCGCGCACACTTACCATTGCACCACCGCCACCGTCAAAGGGTTAAGGAGAAAATTTAAAAAAAAGGTAAAACCCTTTTCGATCATCAATTCTTGTTGTTTTTTTATTATTACGCCGGAAGTATAAACAGCAACCCTCGTAAAATAGTAAAACATGTGGTCCGTTGAGGGTTAACATATTGAACTAGTAGATAAATAAAAAGTCCCCATATTAAAATAAATAAATTGTTTCCCATTACATCCCAGGAAGGAAGCTTCTCACAACGAGTAGCTGTTCGCTTTCTAGTTTTGTACATACCGATTATGACCTACAGTTTTACACCGGTTCTGAACGGTATTTTGAGAAGCTTTGTCAAGGCTAAATACTCAATAGCGTCGCCGTCACTATGCGAGGTGACCGTCGCCGAAAGAAATTTAAGGTGGTCAGAGCAGGGATCGAACCCAGGATCTCTCACCAATGGCGACAAGTCTCTTACTAAGTACATAGTATTAAAAACTTTGTGGGTTTCATAGCTGATCCTGCAAGGGTTAAGAGAGGCTTAACAGATACGTTTATTGTCGAAAATGTACAGGAAGAAATAGCAAATGAAGTTTATTAGGAAGATAAATGGTACACCCTGTATTCATAACGACTCGTTAGCCACCGGATAGCATCTGACTAATCATTTATAATTCATATCACTTCAACTAAACGTGGCTCAACGAGTAGCTACGAAACCAACGAATACATGCTACATTTTTACAAACAGCTGCTAACAACAATCATGACTATCAGGGTTGCATTTTGCCAAAACAGACTTGTTCAAGTTAGAATTAGACATGTTCATGTTATAATTCAACACTTGACCAACCCTAAAAACATTCCAGTTAGACACTCGTTGTACGGAGCGTATATTCAGTGACTAACTTTTCGTTATGAATAGGGGACCAATGTGTGGCTGTACCCCAGGTGAAAAACCTTGGGTTCCAAAAAAAAGCATAATTTATCATATATTTTGAGAAAAGACAAAAAATATGGAAAAAATTTAAAGGATTTAAATCATAATTAAACACTTATGTTTTTACTATTAAGCAAAGAATATTCTCTCAATTTCTTTAAAAAAAAAAGTACTACCAAACCACTGTAACAGTCAGGAGACGACAGTTATTTGCACCAAGAAACTTAATAAAATAATGTTTGTTAGTTTAATGAGTTTTTATTCGACTTTTTATTAAACACATTATAAACAAAACTCTACTCTATCCTCTACCCTGCAAAAGCTGACAACTGCCGAGGGTGGTGGTGCTGGTGCCAGGAGTACCATGAAGACATGTCCCCAATTCATTCATCCATTCATTGGTTTGGTATCCTGAGGAGCAAAGCCTGTTGTATGCCATTGCGTTTTGTTGTTGTTTATGATATGATAATGAAATAAATTTCAGTTTTGTGTTTCGGATCTGTTGCTGCTCTCAGCTGGGTACCGCCGGAGATCTTTAGGATGCTTAGACTCCATAATGAAGCCGGTGTCGCTTTCGTCGGTGTTGGTGCCGATTCCAATGCCAATGCCAATGCCCGTGTTGCATGTCTCTGCTGCAGAATGATAGACTTTGGTATGTGTGTGGATGGTTGTCTCATGTTACATGAGAAATTGTCATTTGTATCTCGGGTGGGTTGCCACCACATCAGATCACAACAAAACATTTATACATTCAGTTCATGTGACACAAAATTATTATTATTATTAATTTTATTTGTTGGAGAGCAAAAAAACATTACATCCATATGAATGTATGAATGCATTTTGAAAAATTATTGGAATTCTTTGTCGTTTCTCAGCGTGATTCCCATCGTGTGTGGGTAATATTGAGTCTTTCTTTGTTCATCCTCTGAATGTTGTATTTCTCATCTTCATCTTCTCAAGAAAGGAGAGGTTTCTGGTATTTTGTTTTTTTTTCCTGTTTTCATTGTGAAGTTTAACTGATGATCATCGTTTTGGGAAATGATCAAGATAAGATGTAGAATGCTTGCTCACACACAGTGTCTGGGGATTTCGATTTAATAATTTATTAATATATCTGTCATTTCTCTCCAGAGATGCTGCAAACCCCAAGAAAATGTCACAAAATATTTGGTTAATTTCAAAATTGTTGATGTGATACATGAGATAAAGAAGTCATAAAGTACAGAAAAATGAGTACAAAGTCATTATCTAAAAACAAATAATCATTTATCATATAAATGAAGAGGATGAGAATATTATTTTAATAGAATGACGGCAGTATGTGTTAATTAATAGCTCAAAGATCCAATGGGAATCACAATGCCGACCCTCAGGGCACTCAGGACTTGTGTCGACTGACTTGGACTTCGAATCCCGCTTAAAGTCCCATTACAACTATTAGCCAACAACGACATCCACTCTTAACTCAAATCCAAATACAATTTTTTAAAAAAAAAAAGTCAGAATTTAAAATTGTAGCTGATCCAATTGTGCACCCTTATCATGTGGTACTTGCAGCGCCACCTAGATGAATGTTGCTTGAAAAAACATAAGACTTATAGACACCAACAGTGTTTTGTTAGTACTGCTATCCTTCCTCTTTCCTTCTGATCTAACTGGAGATAGTATTTCTGACTTTCAACTTTTTATGGGAGGCTATTTATATCCGGATCAAGAAGTTTTTCTATGACGGATATTAGGAGTGTGTAACACGTCGAGTTGGCCGAAGTAGAAAGGGGTTAACACGTTTCGTTACACGATAGTACTAAAAGTGTACCCAAAAGAGCGCACAAAAGTACGAAAAGTATAGGTGAAAGTACAAAAAAATGGTTTCCGATTACATCCCATGAAGGGATGTCAGTGAGCTGTGCGATTTCTAAAACACTTTCACTGTACACAAAAGTGTGCACAATAGTACAAAAAGCGTACACAAAAGTACCAAACATATGCACAACAGAACAAAATGTGTATACAGAAGTAATAGTTGTTGGACTCGTTAATAGTTACATATGGGCATTTCCACAGAAAGTTCCTCTTTTTGTCACATCCAAGGATAGCAAATTTTTTACTTTTTTTTGGTACAATTTAATCCACCAAAGTGCCAAAGCTCTCCCATGATAAATTTGATACATTAAACAATTATCCTAAATATACTACATTTTTTTACAGGAAATATTATAACATAACAACAAAAGCTCCTAATTTTAATTTGGAATAAAGGGTTTGCAAATAGGGCCGGGCAGATAGTTAAATAAAACAAGTTTCGTGTGAAGTATCAACGAATATTCGAAACGGCTATCAATGGATTTATGTATGGAAAATGATATAGATGGAGGATAGGTGCAAATGGCATAGATGGGTGGCACCCGAGAGGTTAAATAATCGATGACTCTGTCGCCAATATCAAGGTGAATTTAATCAATGGCTGGGATTATATTGCTTATGGGGAAAACATACGTTTCTGGTTTATTGGCATAGACTTGCGACTTAAAGAAATCCAACTAGAAAAACTCTAATGAGGCCAAACCGCACGCTTTCCTTGGCCACTTTACGTCGCCTCTTCGTCTACTAGGCATGTCCTCAAATTGCTCGTGCAGACTGGTCACTGTGGCATTAGCTGTGTGGCACGTCGATCAGTCCTGTTGAAATCGCACGCCGTCTACATCAATATCATCCAATTCTGTGCACAAGAAATTGATTTTCATTGACCGGAAGCGGTCCCCATTGACGGTGGTAACAATGCCAACGACGTTTTCGAAAATGTACGGACCCATAATGCCGGCTGCTCACCATCCAAACCAAACAGTGGAATTCTTCGAATGCATTGGCTCTTGGTGGGCCTCGTGTGGATTGGTATTGTCGCAAACCCAGCAATTGGGCTTGTTGACGTACCCGTTCATCAAAAATAGGCCTCGTCGCAAAATGGGCGGAACGGGCACATCATTCCCCAAAGGAACGCGAATTTTCCTAATAAAATTCACTTAATTGTTTACAAGAGATCAACTATTTTTTTAAATCAGTAAAATAGCAGGGATCGAACCCAGGATCTCCTGTAAATCATCTTGTACAGGAGATCCTGGGTTCGATCCCTGCTCCAACCACCTTAAAATTTCTTTCGACGACGGTCACCTCGCTTAGTGACGGCGATACTATCGAGTATATAGCCATGAAAAAGCTTCTCAAAATACCGTTCGGAATAGGTGTAAAACTGTAGGTCGCAATCAGTGAGTGAAAACTGGAAAGCGCACAGCTCAGTGATTGTGAGAAGTTCTCCCCGGTCCCTTCATGGGATGTAATGGGAAACCATTTATATTTATTAAAATGAAAATGAAAATAAAATTTGAATAATCTCGGAATTTTAGTACTCTAAGGGCAAATGGATTATTTACTAAAATGACAGTGTCCTCCTCTATCCCTGGTCACATTACGACATGCTTATATTTTAGGACCAACCAGTCCGATTGTTTTCTCTTCTTTCACTAAATATATAGCTGCAATCGAACAACCTGGTCTTAAAATGTAAGCTCTGACGTGATGTGACAAAAAGTGGATCTAACTGAGGAAATGACCATATATAAATTGCATCTAAGAATTTGAGTGTGAAATAGTTCAAAAGTCTTGCAGCAAAATATTTGATTATTGAAATCATTGAAATGTTTAGAAAATGTGTAGATAGAGATGTCGAGTAGTTAAACAACTAACAATAGTTAAATAGTTGAAATGCTGTTTCAAATTTAAAATCATCTTATATACACAAAGTTTATTTGCTTATTATTTTTATTATACTTCAAGATGCAAGAGTTAAGTCAGTTAAACTGTCGAGTAGTTAAATAACTAAGCTAATAGTTGAATAGTTAAAATATTGTTTCCGTATCAAAATCATCATTTACACAAAGAGTTTATTTGGTTATTATTTATATTCTAATTTAAGGTAATTTGTATGATAACTACATTGTCGAATAGTTAACTAATTAATATTAGTAGTTAAATAGTTGAAAAGATGATTCAGTCTCAAAGTCACCCTCAACCCAAAAAGATTCTTTCCTATAATTTTTAACATATTCTAATTCTTATATATTTCCTATATTCTAAATTATCCAATAGTTAAATAACTAATATTAATAGTTGATACGATGTTTCAGGTCTCAAAATAATCATTTATGCAATAAGTTTATTTGGGTGGTTAAATTGTCCAATAGTTAAATAACTAATATTAGTAGTTAAATGGTTGAAAAGCTGTTTCAGTGTCAAAACCTAAATTTACACTATGGGTGTATTTGGTTGGTTAAATTATCTAATAGTTACATAACTTATATTAACAGGTTGTTTCAGTCTCAAAATCTCCTTTTAGACAAAAATATTGTTTGGTAATTATTATTACTATATTCTAAGATGGTAGGTGTGACAGTTAAATTTTCAAATAGTTAAATAGCTAATATTAATAGTTAAATGGTTGAAAAGATGTTTCAGTCTCAAAATCATCTTTAACCCAAAAAGTTTATTTAATTCTGATTTGTATTATATGCTAAAGTGGTAGATACGATAGTTATACTGTCTAACCAATAACTAATATTAATAGTTGAATAGTTATCAAGATGTGAATAGTTATCAAGATGTCAATATATTCTTTCACACAAAAAGTTTCTTACGCTACTAGTTTAATTATATTCTGATTATTATATATGTTCTATATTCTACATTATCTAAATAAATAACTAACATTAATAGTTGAAAAGTTGTTTCAGTCTCAATAACATCATTTACTCCAAAAGTTTCTTTGGTTATAATTTTTGTTATACTCTAAGACGATAGACATGAGAGTTAAACTAACCAATAGTTAAATAACTAATGTTAATAGTTAAGTAGTTAAAAATTTGTTTCAGTCTTAAATTCATACAAGTACCATACACAAAATTTTGATATGGTTATTAGTTTTATTATATTCTTAGGTGGTAAAGGTATGATAGTTAAATTACCCAATAGTTAAATACCAAATATTAGTCGTTAAACAGTTAAAAGGTTCTTTCAGTCTTAAAATCATCTTTTACGCAATAAGTTTCTTTGTTTATTATATTTATTATAGTCTAAAGTGGTATAGTTGAGATAGTTAAATTGTCGAATAGTTAAATAACTAATAATAGTTAACTAGCTGAAAATGTGTTTCCGTCTCAAAATCATCTTTAACAAAAAAAGTTTCTTTGGCTAGATAAATTGTCGAATAGTTGACAAACTTTAGCAGTTAAATAGTTGATAAGTTGTTTCAGTTTCAAAATCATCTTTTACACAATTTACGATATGGTATGTACGATAGTTAAACTGTCGAAAAGTTAAATAACTAATATTGAGAGTTAAATAGTTGAAAGATGTTTCAGTCTCAATGTAATCTGTTACATAAAAAGTTTCTTTGGGTATTATTTTAATTATGTTCTGATTATTATAGATTTTCTATATTCTAAATTATCTAATAGATAAATAACTAACATTAATAGTTGAAAAGTTGTTCAGTCTCAATATCATTATTTACTCCAAAAGTTTATTTGGTTATAATTTTTGTTATATTCTAAGACGGTACACATGAGAGTTAAATTAACCACTAGTTAAATAACTAATATTAATAGTTAAATAGTTGAGAAGTTGTTTTAGTGTCAAAATTACTCATACACAAAAACTTTCTTTGGTTATTATTTTTTTTTATTTTCCAAGGCGATAAGTATGATATTTAAATAGTTGAAAGTTTATTTCAGCCTCAAACTCATATTTTACCCAAACAGTAGTTGAAAAAATGTTTCAGTCTCAAAATCATAATTTACACAAAATGTTTCCTTGGTTATTATTCCAAACGTGAAGCGCCATGATTGATTCAAGCCATAACCTTCCTAACGTTCGATATTATTTGAAGATAAATAAATCAATACACGATTTTCTGAGATTCTCGGTAAGAAATCATAAAACAAAAATATTATTATGTATCAGTCAATTTTATCAGTCAATTTGTTAATTTCCAACAAATTCAAATAACAATATTGGGGTAATTCATTAGGCAAGTCGTGACTGACTGGACGAAAAAAAAAAATAACTCCACCTTTTTCCAAAAAAAAAAAATCAACAACACCACCAAAAAACTTGAAGAGACTACAACAACGTCAAATGGCTTTTTAAAAAGAAATTTAAATTTTTTTATTTCCAGATATGACATTTTAAATGTTTTATTTGTGATATTTTTTAGGTTTGAACTGAATGAATGGCTTCTTTTTGTGGGTTGTCAAAGAATTCGAACGCGAGTACTTGAAAAACTCGAAATTTCAAAAATTATGTGAGTCACGTTTCGGATGGTGGTGCTGCTGCTGGTGCTGGTGACGACTGACAAAGGGACAGTGCGCTAAGTCAAGGTGGATGGATGGAGTTGGGAGTTGGTAGCCAGGGTGTGGAGTGCTCTGACTGCGTTTTTTAAATCGAAAAAAGCGTTTGTTGATTGGGTCTTTAAATTGTACCCTATTTGGGGGAATTAATATTTTCTTCTTCTTTATTCTGTTGTTGGTACCCAAACAACATGTTAATGATTTTCTTTTGATTTGCTTGTGGTTCACTCTTTTTTGTTTTGAAGCAGAACTCTTTATAAAGAACTCTGCAGCCAGACTGATGTCTCAAAAGTTTTTTTCTTCTGGTGGTTGGTCGGACGGACAATGGTTGCTTTGGATTTGTTGTTAAGATTTTCAGGTTTATGTTGTTTTTGGTGTTGTTGTTTTTTTATTAACAAGAAAATAGACGAAAATTTGTTTTTAAATGGTAAAAACATTAAAAATTCATGTCAGGCAATCAAATCGAGAGTGTTGAATACTAAGGAGCAAAATCTACAGTCAAATGATAAACAAAATTTAATGAGTTTTGAAAAACAACTGGAGCTGTTCAAACGAAAAGGAATCGTTGAATAGAAAACGAAATACGCATTTTAACATAATAATAAGAAAACCAGATTTAAAGATGCCCAAATGAGCATGTCTAAGGCTAACAACTGAATTAGGACAGCAACCAACTAAGCAGTTGCCCAGGTGGACCGGAATTTGGTAACATTTTACATGGGCCTTTTAGTTAATTTTAGTAAAGAGCCTTTTCTGCATCTCCTAGTTTGTATTTATTAAGCGAAGCGAACAACTTTTGTATCGAAAATTATTTGCAGCAGAATTTTAACACTAACGATTTTCCTGCTAATTCCGTTTTCTGAACTAGTAGCTGTGAATTTTTAGCCATGTCATCATTTAGTTTAAGTTTCATGTAGTTCATGATCACCTTCGCTTTGGCTTGGAGGGTGGCTGTCGACGCCATCGTCCTGTATTTGCTCAACACCCTCATCTACATTGAAGTTAATTAAAGCAGAGGAGTGATCTCTCCACATGTGCGGCAAGATTCTCGTCCTCATCTCTACAAAAGGTTCCCCTTGAACCATATTATTTTGACGTTGTACTTTTCGGTAGTAGAATTTACGGGCCTCATTCTCCCTTCTGTTGGATTCATACGTTCTTCTTAAATAAATGAGTTTCCTCTCTCCTCTCCTCCTTATACTGCTCTGTCGCGGTTTGCGTTGCAACTGACTGAAGCATTGCCATACATGCAGCGTTCTTTTCATAACGTGCCATGTGACACTCTTCATCGTATCATGGTTTGTCTTTAAGCGGTGTTTCATAACCAAGTACGGTGATTCATAAGTTTTAACGATAAAAATCGATTCATAAAATTTCAATACAAAATTTCCGAATTTTTGTTATTTAACTACCGATTTTTATGGTTAAAAAAAGTTACAGAATTCCGCTGTAGATATCAAAATTTTGCTAGTTTTATATTAAAAACAGTACTGTTAATTTTTTACAAAGTTTTTGTTTAGTATCAATTTTAACTCGTTTTTCCAAACAAAATCTTCTGTTAATCTTCTGGTTTCTTGTTTTTTCTATTTCATCACCAACACAACATTCCTTTTTTAATTTCCTGCGACACATTCGTATCACCCATCTTGAGTTATGTGTTCTTCCCTATAACTGCCATTGACATTACAATGTCTGCATTTCTACCGAACGACTCCTTTGCCATCCTAACATTTTCAAAACTCAACCATAAATTTCTACGATGTCGTTGTAAAAATCCAATAACGATTTTTTTTTCGCTGTTCAAATACAAATAATATACGATATTTATGTAATGATGACGCCGACGACCAACGATAATAATAATAATGTGCAATTGCAACTGTTTCTATACAACAAATCCTAAAACTGATATCGGACACGTTTCTGGGTACCAAACAAAAAGTATAAAAAAATTGCAGCAACATTTGCTGCTACGTGTAAAGTCCACATCGTATCTACAAAGAGTTACATTTATTGTGGCAGCCAGCCATTGGTCGGTCCGTCTCTTTCGATATTCTAAATACAACAGGAATTATAGAAATCCATAGAATTCATACGTTACGATACGATATGGCAAATAGTTGGAAAAAAACACAACTATCGATAAAAGTAGGAGAAAATAAGGAACAACATGGACTAAAATATAAATAAATAAATACACAATATAAAGCAAATGCAATTCATGATTTGTATTATTAAACAACAAGTAGATAATGCATATGTGGGAATGTGTTGTGCTTAGGTTTGCGCACGAAAAATATAGATAACACACAAAAAGGTTTGTGTATTTAAAAAAAACAAGCAGAATTCTGCACGTGGCACTCGAGGGCAAGTACGTCGTTATTTAAAAAGAATTTGAAAAAAAAATTAAAAAAAAATTTTAAAAAAAATGTATTTCAAAAAAATTAAAAAATTTAAAGAACATTTTGGAAAAACTCTTTTTTTAAAGAATCATAAAAATATAAGGCTTAAATTTACTTCATTCAGAATGCCCTTCTCTATACCAAAATTTCAACTCCGACAAAGTTTGCGGCGCTGAGTTCAAAAAGTTATGTTTTCCCCCGCTCGGCCCAACTTCTTGAGATATAGGCCTTTAAAACTTTAGTATATAATAGGTCAACGGTGTCCCTCGTCCACCGCTCCTGCTTCATCACATATGGCCGATCTTGCAGAATTTGCTTACAAGTCGCTGGGTGTATGCAAACAAGTTCCAATTCGTGTGGAACTTGTGAAATAGTTCCCCGAAATGCCCCTTTTCCTGACATCCACATGAGGTGAATATCGTACAGCTGACACTTCTCGTTAAGAGACCAGGGGCTGTCCTGGAAAGATAATGAGTTCAGGTATACTGATTCCAGGGATTTGATGATCGTCGGACTGCCAGAGAAGATATTGAACCCACTGCTTAATGAATTATTATCGTTCAACCAGCCGGTAACTTCTCCACTATCCATAATTTCTGCATGATACTCGATGCTATGATCAGGAAGTCTACGAGAAAGAGACAACCCTAGTTCCCCAGACAACCCTAGTACCCTACCTAATCATTAATTTTAGGCTCATTCGCGTATAAATGCGAAAATCCCTGTATACCAGGAACTCCATTCCTCCAGGAATCCCTTTCCGGTATGAGAGTGTGGAATTTCCAATTGGATAGTGATTTCACTTTCGACTAGTCGACAAATACAACATTGGGAACACTTTCCAGCGCTGTCCCATGATCGACTCTGACCACGCCCCGTTGCGCGAATTGTATTAACATAAAGGCAGACGTGGATGCAATCGCGGCAGCAAATCTTTAAGTCATGAAAGCACTAATTGCACCTACACGCTGAAAACTAACTGCCCCACCAACATATTGTAGGAATCATGTACATGTTTGCAAGAATTGTTCTACTGGTTTTTTTTTGTTTCTTTATTGTCTGTCACGTTTTGGTTTTTAGCAGATTTCAACAAACGAAGCCACATTTTTGTCACAAATACATATGTTATATAACCTATTAATCATTGTGTCCCAAACAGGTTGTATTGAATATCACGCACAATGTGTTTGGACACAAGTATACTATATTTGTGTTTAATGCAAGTATAATATATTTGCATAAAAAACAAAAACCGATAAATGTTTCAGCGTGTATTTTATTATTATTGTTCTTTAAGAGGAGAAAGTTGTCTGCTAGATGGGTGCCGCATATGCTAACAAATGAACTATAAATCATACGTGTTTTAATTGTAACAGAATTGCTGTCTCCTAAATGAAATCCTAAATAAATGATCCCTGTTCATACCACCTTACAGTTCTTTCAACGACGGCCACCTCGCTTAGAGATGGCGTTACTATCGAGAACAAAGTCATGAAAAAGCTTCTCGAAATAACGTTCGAAACCAGTGCAAAACTGTAGATCAAAATCAATGCGTGTAAAAACTAGAAAGCGCACATCTCACTGATCGTGAGAAGCTCTCCTCAATCCCTTCATGGAATGTTATGGGACACCATTTTTTTATGATATCTGAAGCAATTATGAGATTAATTTATAACAGACAACGGGTTATGGATGCGGGTATAAAAGTAAATAACTACTGACAGCACTATTTGGCTATGAGACGGTTGACTGTTAGGTGGGTGCCGCGTTTTCTAACAATCGATCATGAAGTCTCATATGTGGTAATTTGAAACAACTGCATTATCAATGTTCCAAGAAGATGCAAATGACTCTTGGTTTGGATTTTTAATAAGGCAACATAAAGTGACTCATCTTATTTCATTCATCTTATCTTGACCAAATTGTAAAATTTTCAGTTTTTTATGCCTTAGTTTTTTTTTTCGTGCGCAATCCTTTTTATGTTTCTTATATCTGTGTATCTGGGATGTTTGGTGTGGACTCTCATGCAATTCGAGTGTTACGAGCATTTGTATTTACAAGATACTTGAACGTGTGGTGCCTAACATAGCACATAAATCAATGCTCTGATACTTGAAATCGTATCAGCTACAACAACAACAACAGAAAGGTATTACCAATGTACATGGTTGTTGTATTTATTTAAAGAATACACTACCCTGTATTGTGTTCTATTGTATGCTATGCGTTACAGATACTACGAGTATTTGTTTGTTTGATAAGCAATGAGATTTTCAAGAAGTCTAAGGAATCCGCAACAAAAATCATATAATAAAAAACTGTTTTAAACTCAAATACAAATCCATTGCAGGCCATGAATGTTTATTCGTTCTTTCGTCCAATTCATATGATCCGTCGCATTCAACGCACAGTCACACAGTGACGACTCGAACTTAACATAAAACATGTGTTTCATATGACCAGAAGAGGATCAAATTGCTAGGGAGATTGGACCTTAAAACACTTGGCCAATTGAGGAGGCTGGCCTTATGCGGCGGATGAAAAGTTTTGACACGCGAAAGGGAGAGTTTTGAAGAATATACAGGCGTTATTGGGAATTAGTATAATTATATTTACATTGACAGTACTTTGGGACTAAGTAGTAAAAATTTAGCTTAAACGTTTTTAATGCAAACAAATTTTAAATAGCCTTTGCGACAATTCATTTCTCTTTATATTTCATATAACACTTCAGTATTTCCTAACATTAACAAAATTTACCAAAAAATGTTTTTTTGTTGTAAGACCTGAGAGAGATTTGACCACTACTTTTCAACTCTTTGATTTAAACCCCGCGAATCTTCGAGATACTTTTAGGGGGAAATTATGTGTCAACATGTCCTTGATTGACGATATTAAATTCACCTACTTTCAGTTACCAACAATGTTTCTTCAGTTGTAAATTCGTTTTTAATTTTTGTAAGATTGAAATTGAACTGAAAACAATTTTAATCGAATTTTTCTTAAACTTTTCATCCCCACCTCGTATCTTCTAACGGAAACATAAAACTTGATCTGCAATTGAATGCTGTACCAATATTTTTATTCATTTTGAAATATTGTAAATAAAATAGAAGTACAATAATTCACCACAACCAAATTTTGATGATTTACCATTAAAAATATTATCAAGTGGTATTTTGGGAACTTAAGAAGTGGAGCAAAAAAGAAATTTGAATGCCTTCGCAGGGGGTTGAACAACACTCAGAAATTCAAATTTATTTAATTTCAAAATAAATTCCTCAGTTTACTTATATTAAATTAGACACATAATACAAAAGTAAAAAAGATAAACAAAATTCTTATTAATATTCAATTTTGTATTCTATTTTATTTCTAGGTAAGTTTTAGAATATGGACAAAGGACTAAAATAAGGATTTTAAAATAAAAAATAAATATTGGTGAGTTTTTTTATACTAAAATTATCTAATAACTCATGAGTTTTGAAAAGAGTTGTATCTGCTATTATAAAAAATTGTTGTTGTTGTTAATTATTCCCTCTACCCATTCTTTTACTCGCTTGGGTTAGACAAATATTTTGAATTTCGGCGAAAATTAAAGAAGAAAGCGAAAAGTTAACCGGATATTCAGAAAAGATATCGAGGACCATAAACTTCGATTGCAAGTGTGAGAGAGTTCAAATGGTGTTGTGAGATCTACAAAATCTTGGAAATAACATTAGGATGCATCATAGTTAAATTTTACAAATTTCTTTTGAGTGTGGGAGCCGCGTTTGCTAACAGCCAATTATAATTGCTATATCTTTAAAATGCAACGACATAAAAAATCATAAAATTGTTGCTGTGTTCACATCTATAGGCACGGGTAGGGTAATCTATCAAAGTGCACACATGCAAACAACACACAGTGTCAGCATCACATACGTGGTTGTCTATCTATCAAAGTGCACACATGCAAACAACACACAATGTTAGCATCACATACGTGGTTGTTGTACAACAATAGTCTGCCTGAAAATAAGTATGAAGGTATTGATGTAGCGGCAGCAAACAAACAAGCAGGTCGTTGTCGACAAAGAGTCGCCAAAGAGGAACGAATTGTATGACTCAAAAGCACTGGCGACATCTGGCGAAGGATTCAACACGTGTTACTCTCTTTTTGTCATAACTTGGTCCATTTATGTGCAACATTGATGCCTTTTGAAACATTTATGCTTTTTGTATTGTTTTATGTAATAACATCGTCGAAGTGGTGCATTTATATTGAAATATTCTATAAAGAGTATAAGACTCGTTAATGATCTTTTACTCAGACTATAATGTATAGAGAAGAAAAAGAGTGCAATAAGTTCTCTATACTATTCAATACTTTTTGTCGTCCCTCTGTTTATGACAAATCAAAAGCAATTATTTCAGTGAACTTTATTTTAACAATATTACATCTAATGTTACAGCAGCAAAAGAGCCTTCAGCACAAAAACTATTTTTTTTTATTTTCTAATGTAACAATTACTAATGTGTTCATAGAAATCGAACAGGTACCGTGTAACAATAAGGTGTTAACACATCGCCCGTGAGTTCGAACAGTCATTGATTTTTTTTTGATGTTTACTTGAATCTTCAGCTTTTTCCCCATTACTTTTTGAAGATGATATCGGTGACCATTTGGGCTCTTTGTCACGCATTAGAACTCTGGCTAATAAATTTTCGAACTCCTGTCGGATATTCTCTTTGCGAGCGACTAGAGTGTGTGGCTTGGTCACATATACGAGGGTTGCTATTTATAATAAATAATAATAAACCGTTATTAATGAATATGGCTATATTGTTTTTCAAAATATTCCACTTGAATATCAGTACACTTCAAAGATTTTCGGAAAACAAATGGTCGTGTACCACTCACAATTGACCGTTCTACATTGCTCAAGCAGAACAGTGGCCACATGACCCATTCGGCCGAAGAAACAGGCGACCATTTTCTTCTTCCACGAACAACTTTTGTTTGATTTAGCTCGTCTTGAAAGATCCACACGGTCGATTGCTGTTTTTTCCGGCTCATACGCATATATCCATGATTCGTCACCTGTCTCGATTTTATACACGTCTTTTGAAGCGCCACGGTTGAACTTTTTAATCATTTCCTTACATCAATTGACATGAGCCTTTTTTTGAGCGATTGCCAAATTATGTGGGATCCAACGCGAACAAATCTTTTTTACAGCCAAATGTTCATGCAAAATCGAATGTATTGAAGTGGAACTAAAGTCCAAGGATGCCTCTATCTCACGATATGTCACATGACGATCTTACATTATCAGTTCACGCACTGCATCGATGTTTTGTGGCAGGACAACAGATTTTGGACGACCTTGACGAAATTCATCCTGGAACGAACGGCGTCCGAGACAGAACTCTTGGTACCAGCAATTTACTTCACCACCAAAAGTCGAAACAAGTCTTAATCACCAAAAGTCGAAACAAGTCTTCATCACCAAAAGTCGAAACAAGTCGATTGAAATACTCTTGTATCGATAATTCACGCCGAAAATCGTAAAAAATCATCGTTCGAAAATCTTCACGGGTTAATTCTATTTTTTTACCGAGATGAATTTTCACACAGTAAATACAACAAATAGGCTCGTAAGTAAAAACGCACTATGTATATTTATGCTAAAAAATTTCAAACTTTCCAATGGAAGTACCAGTTTCCATCTGGAACCACTAGTATTCCCAGTTCCCGAAATATAAACAGCAACCCTCGTATCCGTCAGTTCAAACAACCGCAAAGATATAAGTCTGGAGCGGTCAAACCAGAAACTCAAACTCCAAGAATCCCTTTATCTAAAAACTGTATTTAAATATGAGAAATATGAAATATGACTGCCACGTTAGTCAAAATTAGGCCACACACAAACACATATGTACTTATATGTATTTACGCCGCACTGTGATGCAGAATCGATTTCCATCGGCTAAATTTCAATACCTTTGTACCTAGTAAATATTTATGGGTTAAGTAAAAAAACCGACTGAGGTCAGCAGTCAAGGATCATTTTGAGATATTATGTTTGAATATCGGGCAATTGTGTATATTTTAGAAAGTTGCCCAAAGTTGACAACTTTTCTTAATTTCGATTTCAAAGAATATAAAAATATTAATATTTTTTTATGTTTCTTGACATATTTTGATGTAATTGTCCATAAGGCGCACTAAAACTTTAATATATTTCGAATTTTTTAAAATTCAAAAAGAAATTCATATTTCATTCTACTATATTCATTCTTGAACTTCATCTCAAATAGTTTTAAAGATATTACACCAAAATTTGTTTATATTAGAAAGTGTAGTTTCTTGGCTTTTTTTATTTGACGTCTAACTTTCGTTTGTGCGAAAATGTACATAGTTCGGTTTTAATAAATATTTTAAAATATCGTTTTTGAAAGAACATATTTCTTCGCAATATCACTGCATTGCGACGTAAACGGGCAAGTTTCTCTAAGATTTCATATCCCTTACACCATTCCTAGACATTCTATCATAACAAGTTGTTCAACAAAACAACAACCAATCACAATTCACTCAATTTCTACAATCATGCAACAAAATTGCACTCGTCATTTGTCATTCATTCATTCATTCACTCGAAGAAAACCATCTTGTTTAGAAGTTGTTCAAACATAAACAATAATTTGCTCAATAACGTCTTTTTATTGATGGTTCAGCACAAAATGTTAACACACAGGAGAAAAAAATGAATAAAAATACAAAACTGAAAATTGACAAGTTATGACAGAAATGACAAACAGACATTAGCGATTCTCAATTGAATGAAATGCAATTTGCTGTATGAGCACAATACGAGTATGCATTGGTAGAAGATGGAGCGGGGAGAAAAGTAGGAAACTAATTCCGCACACAATCACTCAATCAAGAGGTTTGAACCAAGTTTATTTCGTCTTTTAAATGTTGGCGAAAAAAATACATATGTATATAGAAATATTCCCCACACAGCAGAACCTTACCACATATGCCAGCAGCGCAGTACTCGTCGTCGTCATCTTCATCGATGATTGTGGGCAACCTGGGTGCAATACAGCAAATGTGTCTAGCAAATTATCGGTGGGTAATCGTTTTTGGGAAAGGTAGAAATAAGCATGAATGTCAGTTTATAATGATAGACATGCAATGGGTAGAGTTTTTTTCCAGATGTAATTTTAGTTTAACATAACAATTGAAAGGAGTTAAGACGGCCAAAAGTAGTTACATTTAAGCCAATCATAGTTAATGGCCATCATTTATATTGACAAATTGATGGAATAATTGAAAAGCTGATAGTTTAGAAAAAAAACTATGTATGTATTTTTAAGCGAAGAAGCTATTATCTCTGTGAATCTAAAGCGGCGTTCCGGTGTATCGCGATTTCGAAGTTTTCGTAATTTCAATCCCACAAACATATGTTTTATTGTACAAAAATCAGCTGTTTATGGAAATGATATTCAGAAAACAGTCAAATCGCGGTAAACCTGAACATAGCTTTACAAGTATTATGGTGGAATTCGGAGACCTAATTAAATATGTATGATGATACCCGTCGAAACAATATCTTTATGTCGATAATGCTGCCTTATAGAAGCATTTACACATGTAGATGAGTGCTCGCTAAACTTTATTACCGACATAACGATAATAATCAGCTCTCGGTTACCGATAAAAAAAAATAATATGAGCAAGAAGATAAGAATATGTAAACAAAAACTTGAGGGCATGAAAAGCAGGTACAGTATGGTACGAAAGTGTTCTGACTTCTGAAAAGTCTGTCGTTATTTTGCATGCAAAGTGCGAAGATCATCTCATAATTTATCTATAAATTCAGTCTAATGTCAGCTATCGAACAAAACTGGAAATCTGAATTGTTCCAAGCGTAACAAGTTGTTGTTTTGCCAGCTCAAATATGAATTCTGAAAAGTGCACCTTTGTTTTGTATTCAAAGTGTGACGAACAATCCGATAAATTATCGATAAATTTGTTTATGTCAGCTATAGAGAGAATTTAAAACTGAACTTCGTTTATGTTGTATTCTGATAGCTCATCAAGAAACTCTCTTTTAGATCAAATATACAGTGTAAACTAGGATCGATAAATTACCGATAATTCTTCCCAAGTAACAGCTGTTAAGCCGGCCATAACCGCAGATCTGCATGACCAATAAAATGTTAGTTCAAATTTATCTGCTAGTGTAAAGTGAAGTTAAACGTCTGAACCAACATGTTGCACAAAATCAAAACGACTTATCCATCAGTGGGGAGGTTAGAAAAAATTAAACAGCTAACAGAACCCCGAATTATTATCGATAACTTCCGTCACATTTCAACTACCAGATCAAATTAAGAATTTGAACATCGCATTATATTGAATAATAAAAATAAAACAACGCAAAAGTATCGGAGTCGGATTAAAATATACACTACACCAAATATGATTAATTAACAAAACCATACGTCAGATGATTCAGAAGAGATCCACGCACTTGTCATGCATGAGCATTTCTAACTGACTCATTAATCGATTTATTAGCGATAATCGATTAATTATCGATAATCGATTAATTATCGATAATCGATTAATTGTCGGTAAGCGATTAATTATCGGTGAGCGGTTAGTTGTCGATGATCGATTAATTATCGATAAACGATAATATATCGATAATCGATTAATTATCGATAATCGATTCATTATTGATAATCGGTTAATTATCGAAAATCGATTAATTATCGATAATCCATTAATTATTTATAGATAGTCGATTATTTATCGATAACCCATTACTTGCCGATGACCGGAGAATTATCGATAAACGGTTACTTATTGATTATCGATTAATTATCGACAATCGATTAATTATCTATAACCGATTGCATATCGATAACTGATGAATACCGATAATCTATTAATTATCGACAACAAATTAATTATCAATTATCGATAAATGATTAAACATCAATAACAGGTTACTTAAAGATCAGCGATTAATTATCGATAACCGATTAATTGTAGTTATTCGATTCTTTATATCAGTCCAAAAATCTGTTAACGTCCACTTAGTCTTGTACTGAATACTATTTAAAAATTTCAAAAATATCGATAAAACTGTAAGGAAGATATAAGTTGCTTCCCAACTGCTTCTCTACACCTCTTGCTTATCCAAATGAATATCTCGGAGATAACTCGTATATGTCAGGAAAGAAGGAACGAAATCTGAAAATACTATTGAAGAATATATTTTACAATTACATTTTACAATGCAACATTCTTCCTTTTCCTCTTTATACAATCTTTCAAATTGGTTCCATTTTGTGACGACATACCACTACCAACACCTAAATCCCAACGATTTATAGTCATTTGCGATAATTTTGACACATCATACGCCAAGATATGACGGTTAATATGACGACAAACAAATATGGGAGAACCAATATAATTTTGACATTTCGTTGACAGACAGTTTGCCTAAAACTGTCAACGCCACATTTTGAGGTAAATAGTTTATGACATTTTCAGTTTTCCCAATCAACAACCAGAGTTTCTTATCTCGCCTTTTGTTTAAACAAAAGACTGAAAATTCCATTTGTTAAAAGGGGGACAAGAAAAAAGTGGCCAAAGCCAAAGTAGCTGAATATCGGGATAAGGAGAGGTGAGATTTATGAATGAAGATTAAGATTATGTTATAGAGAATGGAAATTATGATGGATGACATATTAGAGAATTGTAATTTATTAAAGAAAGTATAGAAAAAGAAGATTGATTTATAAAACCAAAATATAGAGAAATGTTTCGCGGCTGCATTTGTCAGTCATCATTCGTCATTCATGATCTGTTAAGGAATTCCTTTGACCTTTTGCGTCATTGTTACGATTTATCGTTACACAATTTTTCATGAAATCTCATTTCTCAGCTGCAATTAATGCAATTTTACGTAATGGGATTTTCCGCCCTCATCTTAGGTTTGTAAACAAATGACACACAGACAGCCGGTGTAGATATGTTGGTCTTTGTTGTAAATTTCGAAAAGAGGGAGAAAGAGGTCCTTCCTCTTCCAGAAGGCAGGTCAAAATTGTTGTTTACTTGCGTATTGTATTTCCTGCTTTTGGAAAAATCGCATTTTGTTTGTTGTTTTATACAATGTTTACGCTTCTCTGTTGTCTCAGTGTGCCAACAGGACCACCGCCAAAGTCAGTTTTTGTAGACGGATTAACCGGAATTTCAACAATTGTATTATTTTGCCATAATCAGTGTATAATTGACGAAGGTTTGGCACAGACAAACAATACTCGTGTGAAAAGGACTTAGTGCCAAGGATTATAAAAGGAATCATTAATGAAATAATGCACAAAAATGATTATACGAAGGATAATGGAAATTATTTTGGACGAAATTTAGAAGTAATTCCCTAGCCTAGGACATTTTATTCTCAAAATTATATAAACCACATGAATTGTCTGTCTTGTTTCCAAAATTCAAACTGAATTATCCGTAACCGAATTTTAAGGCTGTCAAAATCGAAACAATTATGTTGCCACAACCGATGATTAGGTTGCTTAAAATTAATCACAAGCGGAATGAGTTTATGGTATCCGAAGAGTTAGGTTGTCAAAGAGATGTCTTATATTTTTGGTTGTCGTGATAGAATTTTTTGGAAATTAAGTTACGGTAACCGAAAATTCGGTTGCCACAACATAATCTTTCTTGAAAATGAAGTTCCCGCAACTGAATTTTTCTGCTAAATACCTGTTGCTGTAATAGGAATTAATAAGAAATTCAGTTGAACCAAACGTATTTATCATAAATTCCATTGTTGCACCGAAATTAATGACAAATTCAGATGTGGCAAGCGAAATAATAAACAAAATCGGTTAATACAGAACAAATAATGGAAACATCAGTTGCCACAACCGAATCAATTACGAAATGAGACTGATCCTACCAACTTTCAGTTATGGCGACTGAATTAAATTGTGACCACCTCAATTCGGTTGCGGTAAACACAATTCGATTGGAATGACCGAATATTTGGTTATGTGACCTCATTTCAAACAAATAGTTCTGTAAATATATTTCTGAAAACCGGCGGCTTCATATTATTTACAACAATTAATTGAAATTGATATATATAAACAGTAAATTAATTATACAGATTTCTCTTTTTACCCACATAAAGAGAGTTAAGGCAACCTCTATAGGTTCGTGGTAAACCAATTTAGTTGCAACACACAAATTTACGATTGATACAACCATTTTTCACACAAATAGTTCTGTAAGTATATTTCTAAAACCTGCCTGCAATTAATTGAAATTTATATATAAATAACAAATAAATTTTATAGAATTCTCTCTTTTTCCACACAAACGTTACGGCAACCTCAATACAATTACAATTCGACTGCAACAACCGAATTTTCGTTTACTACAACCTCTCTCCAAACAAATAGTTCTGTGAGTGTATATGTAGAAATCCGTACTAATTGTTAGACTTTAAATAAATGTGGTCAATGACGTAGCGTCCATCATTATTTAGAACAATAAATTGTAATTTATGTATAAATGATAAATCAATTTTATAGATTTTTCTCTTTTGTTTCCACACATTTCCATACCACAGAGAGTACTGAAGGCAAAAAATAAAATAAAATAAAAAATAAAGAAAAAACTACTTTTGATCAATCTACGATATTGAAAAATGTTTTGCAGAATATAGGGATATTAAATAAAAAACAACACAGAATGATGCAGAAAAAATTTATATAAAAGAACAAAACAACCAATTACATTCAATGGTAATACACGAGGGTCGGTGCGTAAGTTGTTGGATATTGAAAAATAGAAAATATAAAGGAATTGTAAAACGCTTTACTTAAATTTTCACTTTCGTTTGATTATGATCAACACTCGAAAATATTACCTGTGAAGCGACCTTTTTTTGACACTAAAACTGTTTATTTCTAAATGTATAATTTTTGTATTTAAATATAAATTTTCGATTTTCTATATTTTATTAACAATTTTTCAATTTTCACTATCAGTTTTCCATTTAGCCAACAAACAATGTTACTATTCTGAATTTGGAATACAGTTTTCCCAATATTTTTTTATTATTTCTCTATATGTGACCTGGTCTACGAAAAGGGAGCTTACGTGCGAAAACTAGTTTTCTGTGAAAAAGCTTTAAAAGTAAGCAACTCGTTTCGTCAGTTTCTCATTATCTCGTTAATTATTCTCCGCGACGGACGTCCAGTAAGTGTTGTTGTTGGTCCAGTAAGTGTTGTTGTTGGTCGGAATATTATTATAGTTCATCGTGTAAGTTGCTAGTGTGGAACATTTAAAAAAGTAACACTGAAGAAGTGACGTTTACTGTTTCTGTTGATTATCGTCTTCGCATTTCGCATGAAATGAAACATGAGTGTTGATGAGGAGTTCAGTGCCGTATACGGACAATATTTCCATGAAAAGGATGATGAAAACGATGATGAAAACTATGAAGAGAGCGATGATGATGAAGACGAAGTATGTGTATCTCAGGCAGAAGATGATACCGAACAAACTTTTGTTAACATGGACCTGTATGTTGTTGATGTAAAGGAGGAGGAGCTGGTAACAAAATTTCTGTCAAAAGATTGTTGTAATAATGAATGCCATACACTGATACCACGGGAAATGATCGAGAGTACGCGGAACAATTGTTTAGAGATGTCGAAAAATGAACTTGATTTAGTGATACTAAGTCACATCGAAGCTGGAATTATGAGTAACGAAAAGCTAGAAAGTGTATACGCAAAGCTTGCTGGGCGGAAGAAATATGGACAGAGACAGGATACAGAAGTTATGAGGCATAGAATTCAATTTACCTTCTACAGAGTACCTGTTTGTCGTTCGTTTTTCCTTTTTGTACATGCCTGTACGACGAAGCGTTACGAAAATTTAGTACGTCATTTTCACGCACAGGGTGTAACAGTGCGCCAACACGGACTGGCAAATAAACCGAGTACACATCCAAAGTCATTTAAACCGGCTGACATCGAAAAAGCTGTTAAATTCATCGAGTCTATAGCCGATTTAATGGCTCTTCCACTGCCCGGACGACTCCCAAAATTTAAGGATTTTCGGATAATGAAACTGCCATCCAGCGAGACGAAGTCCTCAATTTATCGAAAATACATTTCTTCACTCAGTGATGACGAATTGAAGATGAGTAATTGCAGTTTTCGACGGATATGGTCCAAATACATACCCCATGTTACAGTTATGAAACCAGCGGATGATCTCTGCGATGTCTGCCGTGGTAAGTAGCTCATTATTTTCTCATTTTATAGTTGTATCAAACGTTGAGATTAAATTCAGTATTTTTTCTTTTAATAGGAAACACAATATCGATTGCGCAAGGCAAAGGTGTTACTGACATTGAACGCGAACAGAAGCTTAATCAATTTCTTGATCACCTCCACCGAGCCCGAAATCAACGAGAATATTATCAAAGTTGGTGTAGAAATACTGACCCTACAGCAGTCGTTCTGTCATTTGATTTTGCCCAAACCGTTCACTACCCTGTCAGTCCACAACAACCTGGTACAGCATATTTCAAAGCAACCAAGAAGTGCGGAGTCTTCGGAATTACAGACGAAAAACAAAAAGTTCAGGTTAGAATTTCAAACTGAATCATAGGAACTCAAATTGCTCGCCCTTACACGATCTTACTTATTTTTTTTTTTTTACAGTACAATTACATGATAGACGAAAAAGATGAAGTTGGTAAAGGACCTAACTGTGTTGTGAGCATCCTGCATTATCACCTGCAAACCTACTATAAAGACATTGAAACACTCGTTCTTTTCTGTGACAATTGTGTTGGGCGGAATAAGAATAACACTGTACTATCATATCTGCAATGGTGTTTGGCTCGGGGTCTTAACAAAACTATTTTATTCAATTTTCTACTTACCGAGCACACTAAGCTCGCGCCTGATCGTTACTTCGGTATTTTCAAAAGTAAGTATGCCGTCAGTAACATCGACACGTATGCAGATTTACTGCAGTGTGTCGAGGCATCATCACCTGGGGGTTATAATAAAGCTGTATCGGCTGAAAAAGTCGTCTGGTATGAATGGGACAGCTATTTTAAACCACTGTACAAGTCACTTGTTGGAATAACGCAATTCCATCATTTCATAATCTCTACAGATTGTGTAAAAACAAAGAAATTCGCAGACAGTGAAGAAGTGCAGTCCATTAAGCTTCTGTTAAAACCTATCGATCCTGAAATGCCGAAAGTTATACAACCAGCCGGTTAATCTTTGGAACGTCAGTGGTACATCTATCACAATCTTCGCAGCTTAGTTTCGGATATATCTAAAGTAGATATTGTGGCTCCATTGCCGAAAGATTTGCCATCGAAGAAACGGAAGGCAGAAACTAGTGAAGATGTTCTCAAACCAGACGAGGAACCAGGTCCATCTTCCTCAGGATCAACACGTAAAAAGATCTCAAGGAAAACGACAACAAAGAAAAATACATAAACTACTCAGCATTATTATTTTTGGCCCATAATACGTTTTTCTACTGTATAATCATGTCTTCATAGCTTATAATTCAATGTATTTTGTTCATTACCAATAAATTATATTTTGTCGTATTTTTACTCTTCTTTCTCTACATTTTTAGTACACTTCTAAGCAAGTTAGGATTTTCTGCTTTTCACCACGTGAAAAAGCATCTCATCTTCCATCCGAATCAACCAAAAAGTGAAAATTGATTTTTTGACACCTAAGCCCCCTTTCCGTAGACCAGGTCACATATTATTCTATGACAATATCAAATTTTCAATTAAAAATATATCATTTCTCAATATCTACTCAAATTATATGTGACCTGGAATGAAAAAGGTAGTTTGTGTAATCGATTTCCAGGTTTTGCCTGATTCTGACGTAGAAAACTTTTCGTCCCTTTCTTCAATCCGGGTACCATTTTCACTGACATGTTGAAAGTTCAAACTTTCCTCAATTTTGTCAATATCTTTATTCCATTTCGCAATATCAAGTTGTATGACTTCTCACATAATGTTTGATATTTAATTGCCTTGCTGTTTATTGTTGATTTAAAAAAAAACACGCCTTTCAAAGTGAGCCTCGTACTCTGAGCTTATAACACCATAACAAAAGAATAGAAGTGCGTATTGAATGCACACACACCGAACCCCACACACTCACTCTGGCTCTCCTTCTCTTTTATGATAATGGGAGGGTATAAAGCAAAGAGCTTCGGACTATCAAAGTCATATCAATTAACCCTTTTTAACACCCTGGCGTTGCTGCTGCTGATTCGTTTCTGATTCTGTATTTCTTTGCCATTTTTGTACTTCATTTCTCTTTTCTTTCATAGCATTTTCAATTAAAATGTATTTGTACACAAAACGTTAATTTAAATTAAAAAAAAAAATAAATAGAGAAGTGGGTTCCAGAAACAAAAAGGAAAAACTTTCAAATCAAACAGACAAAGTGACCACACAAAGTTACACTCGGTAATTTGATGTTGAGCAGGAATAGAATTTAAAAAAAAAAACTACACTCGAATAGGAGGATCTAAAACTGTTCGATTTGCATGCAAATTCTCTTTTGCTGCATTTACAGTCAATAGCAATTGATTTTATTGGCGGAGAGGGTGGTATATCTTCGACCTTTATGGACTGCATTGACTGCTTGTTCACACTTTATCACAAATCATTTATCGTTTTTGGACTTCTTCCCTTCTTCCGTCTAACCCACAGGTTTAAGTTTTGCACTTGAGAAAAATCCATTTCTTGCTTTGTAACTTTTTCAAGTGGCATTTTGTACTTAAAGTAATGACGCCTAATGGAGGATATCACACCAAAGTGTTTCACTTTCTGCATCTCCTTTTCCTCCTTCTGCTTGTTCGTTTTTTATTATTTTTCATCTCTTTCGTTTTTACTCCCTACAGAGAGAGTCTGGCTAGAACAGCGTTGCATTGGTTGCTGTTACTTTCGGTTTTTTTATATCATTTAACACTTTTCAATTACACGAAGTGTTAAAATATTTGAATTCTATAGAATAAAAAAAAAATCACTAGATTCTATGCAAATTCGTCGAAGGGAGGGAAACTCTGGCCAAGTTTCAATCAACTTGCAGGAAATGTCACATTTTTCTATGTTTTGTTCTGTTGTTGTTGTAGGAGGCACTTTCCACCACCGGATGTGTTGGTTGTTTCCGTTGTGATTAATTAGTTGTTGTTGGATTTGTGGTAGGCAGGTCGACATACCGACATTCTACGAATATATTATTTAAGTTTAGAGATTTGTGAGGAATTTTAATTTTAAAATATTGTACTAAAATATTAATGGTTTAGAGATTTGTGAGGAATTTAAATTTTAAAATATTGTACTAAAATATTAATGGCACTTGAAAATCATAAACATTTGTAATAATGATGGGACAGAAACAGCTTCATAAGAATGACCTAGAGGCAAATAAATGGACATAATCTTAAGAAAAATTTTCCTCAAATTATCGTAATTTTAGTACCTGTTTTAGTAAATAATGGGTTTTTCAATAAGAGCGCTACAAAAGTTTTTTTAAATAAAACAAAACCGGTTTTAGATACCAATGAAATTCTTTATTCCTGTGAAAGTACGTTCGATGCCATTATGTATGGAACTCGATTTCTTTTGCATGGCCACCACGGGCACGCTTGCAGAAGTCCAGATGCTGAACCCAATTTTCGACGGTTTTCAAGCATAAATCGGCCGATACTGCTGCAATTTCACGTTCGATATTCGTACGAAGTTCATCAATCGTCGCTGGCTTGTTGGCATAGACCATAGACTTGACGTAGCCCCACAGGAAATAATCTAACGGCGTCAAATCGCACGACAGACGCGGCCAATCGACTGGGCCATTTCGTGAGATAACACGTTCACCAAACTTGGTTTCCAATAAATTGATTGTGGCATTCGCTGTGTGGCTAGTGGCGTCGTCCTGTTGGAACCACATGTCCTCCAAGTCCATATTATCCAATTGGGGCCAAAAATATTCGGTTATCATTGAACGGTAGCGATTCGCATTCACAGTAATGTGCCGGTCTTGATCATCACGGAAGAAGTACGGCCCAATAACGCCGCCGGCCCATAAACCGCACCAAAGCGTAATTTATTCGGGATGCAATGATGACTCATGGATTACGTGTGGATTGCTGTCTGACCAATAACGCATATTTTGCTTATTGACGAAGCCATTCAGCCGGAAATGAGCCTCATCATAAATTGGACGTAGCGCTCTTAAATTTGAGGCCACTGACTCCAAATTTCGGTAGTAAATTTTAATAATTTCGACTCGTTTTTGGCTCGTATATCTTTCCATGCTGAAATGGCAAACCTTACTGAAGAGAAATGTCAAAAGAGCGGGAAAAAATATGGCGTCGTTTGCTGTCCCTATCGATTTACTTTTGTAGCGTCTCTGTTGAAAACCCCTTTACTAGGAAATCTCTTCCATAAGAACAATTTTCTTCAATAATCTCATCTGTGGACAAGTTGTCACCGACAATCTTTTCTATAAAGATACTACACGAAAAAATGTCTGCTTTAATCTTCTTCAGCCATAAAAAAGCTTCTCAAAATACCATTCGGAACCGGTGAAAAACTGTATGTCCCTATCAGTGAGTATAAAGCTATATAAAGCGCAAATGAGAAGCTGTCCCCACTCCCTTCGTGGAATGTAATGGAAAACTAGCTATTTATTTATATATTCTTCTCTGTTGGCTTCTCATAGGGGAAACACTCTGCATCAAAATGTTCTATAGGAAAAGCTTCAGGCAATATGTGGTATAACAAAAGTTGCTCCCGAGTATATTTTCTAAAGTTGTCCCAGAAATTCAAAATTATAATAAAATATACATAAAAATAATATATAGAAATTTGCTTCGGATTATATATTCTATAAGACAATGGTTTCCTTAAGAAAATTGTCTACGACAAACTTCAAAATTATAATAAAATATATATAGAAATTTGCTTCGGATTATATATTCTATAAGACAATGCTTCCCTTAAGAAAATTGTCTACGACAAACTTTTCTATAAGATATTGTCTTTAATCATAATTTCTTAAAGAAATGATTGTCACAGATAATTTTCCTCCGACAATAGTTTCTAAAAGAAAGGTTATCTCCGACAATCTGCTCCATAAAAATCGTTGCCTCCGACAATCTTTCCTATAAGAAAAATTTTCACTAACAATCGTTACTATAAGCAAATTTGTCTTGGTGAGCCGTTTCTATAAGAAACGATTCCTCCGACAATCTTCTCAACAACAAAAGTTGTTTCCGATAATTTTTCATTTAGAAAACTTGTCCCTTACAAACTCTTCTATAAGAAGCGTTGCCTCCGATAATATTTTCAATAAGAAAAGTTGTCTACGACAATCCTATCTATAAGAAAAGTAGTCTCTGAAAATCTGCTGTACGAAAAAAATTGGGTCCTATACATTTTTTTAGAAAAGTTGTCTCCGACAATGTTTTCTCTAAGATAAGTTGTCTCTGACAATCTTTTTTATAAGAATAATTTGTATCCGACCATTTTCTCATATGACAAATTGTATACGACTATATTTTCTATAAGAAAAGTTGGCTCCGACTTTATTTACAATAATAGAAGTTGTCCCTCACAATCATTTCTATACGAAAACTTGTCTCTGGCAATCTTTTCTATAAGAAAAGTTGTTTGCGACAATCCATTCTATACGAAAAGTTGTCTACGATAATCCCTTCTATACGAAAATTATCTCAGATTTTAGAAACAAAATAATAACCGACAATATTATCTATAACAAAAGTTGTCTCCGATAAGTTCTTTCCCACAAGTTGTTTGCAACAAGTTTACTCCGACAAACTTTACTACAAGAAAATATTCTCCGACCAGGTCCGACAGTGTTTTCTGTAAGAAATGTTGTCTTCGTCAATCGTATCTATCAGAATAGTAGTCTCCGACATTTTGTTCCGTAAGAAGTTATATCCGACAATTTTTGCTAAAAGAAAAATTATCTTCGACAATCTTAACCATAACGAATGTTGTCTCCAAAAATCTTTTCTATAATAAACGTTGTCTACGATAATCAATTCTATAAGAACAGCTGCTCCGTCCATATTTTACAAGAAAATGTAAGAAAAGTTGTCTCCGACAATTTTTTTCTTAGAAAAACTATCTTAGACAATCCTTTCTATATGAACAGCTGCTTCGGCAGCCTTTTTACAAAGTACATTTGCATCGACAATTTTCTCCACAACACAATTTGATTCCGAAAAACTTTTCAATAAGAGAAGTTGTGTCCGACAATCATTTCTACAAGAATAGTTGTCTCCGACTATATTTTTCTATCATTTCTACAAGAATAGTTGTCTCCGACTATATTTTTCTATAATACACGTTGTCTACGCTAATCTATTCTACAAGAGAAGTCGTCTACGTCAATCTTTTCTATAAGAGATATTGTCAACGTCAATCTTTTCTGTAACAAAAGTTGTCTTCATTAATCTTTTTTTATAAGAAAAGTTGTCTTCATCATTGTTTTCTATTAGAAAACAAACAACATCTTTTGAAGTTGCTTCAATCTCTAATGTAGTTGTTCCAACCTCAAATGAGTTTGTTACAACCTCTTATTCGGTTGAGACAACCTCTGATAGACAATATGAATGATCTTAGGAACTTTTTGCAGAGTACTAATTGGTTTGTCAGGGACAAATATATGTTTTTTCTTTTGCCACATCCTGCATTAACGGAATGACGTAGCATGTGACTTCAACGCACTGCCAATGAATCACTACTTGGCGACTCTCAGCGTCCAAGAAATAATTTTTTTATTACAGCTCGTATGGTATTTTTCAGAAGAAAAGTTGAATTTGTACTGAAAAAGTAGTCAAATTCGAAGTACTTCTTTTCAATAGCAACACCAGGTAAAAGTCATTGAAATAATAGTTAAATTGTCACGAGTAATAGTGATAAGAATTGTGATGGTTTTACTGGAGTCTCAGAACACTCAAGCTGGTTTAAAATGCCACTCTACAATTTTTCTATTGGCTTAGAGTCAGTTTGTGGGATCTAGCTTAACAACATTTTATTGGTTATACTTGGTTTAAACTGCGACTGTTGTTTCTGGGATCTGGTGTATTTTGTATCAATTCATATTTAATTGGGTAATATTGGTCAGTTAAACGTAAGTTCACATTTAACTAACAGCCCACAGAAGAACTAAGTTTAGCCCACGACCCAAAAACTAATTCTTAAAGTCTGTAAGGGCAAAGTTTATAATTAAACAACAGATGGCGCATGCGTATAAAGTTAAATATATAACAAATACTATATGTACAAATTCATTTATTTAAACATTTTTATAGCTTTTTCTTATGATTTTGAAATATTGATGATTTATCCGACCTTTCGAAATTGAAATGTTCGACCGTTTGGTCTTTTTTCAAATAATTTTATTCAATATTGAACATTTTAATATTGAATATTTTGAAATACCTAAAAATACTTTAGATGCAAATATTATATACAAAAAAACACTTAATACAATTGAAATTTATTTTCATAGTAAACTTATTTTCAAAGTTTTTTTTTACATTTTTCTAGTCTATTGTTGCCCTGTAGATGGCGCTTGCGTATCCTCAACTATGCAGAAAATTGTTTTCTCAGCTTATCCATTAATTTTTTTTCTTTGAAATGACTGTTTCTTCCCTACAAGTCCGAAAATTTTCCATATACAATTGAGATTTATTATAACAAATAATATCTTATGATACTTTAACACTACTTTTCCTTTTTTTCTCTGTTCCTTTTCATATGATTTACTAACCAGTAAATGGTTTCCATTTTCTTCTACGTTGACTTTTCGCCAAAGTGTTATATCTAGCGATTTGCAAACTGCCTTTGATTTGTAGGGATCTCCTAAGTGGACAGAGGAAGGAATAAGGGGCCATGTTCAAAAGAAGATGAACAGAAGAGAAAAAATATCAGTACTTTGTGCATACAGATTGAAATTTATTACACCAGATTGCTTAGAGTGTTGCAGAGCAGGACATGTACATACATACATATCTTGGGTAGTTTGCCTTCTTGTGCTGTAGCCGTAGCATCGTAGCATCATTTGACAAAGTAATTCCCAGTAGTGACAGTTAGGGACTTGGCTTGGGCTTTGCCTTTGTCTTTGGGCTATTCAGCAAACATTACAAGTTCCTTTCGTACTTGCTAATCAGGGAAACTAATAAAAAAATCTCATCACATAAATAACTTTAAAATTGAAAATCCATTTTGGGTTTACATAAATCAATGAACCCTAAAATTTGAGGCTATTTGTTGTTTATTTGGCTGGGAAATTAGCATTTGTCTGGCAACTCTCTTCACTCATCTATCCACCCCTTCGTCAGTTTAGGGAAATTGTGGACAAATATGAAAATTCCAGGGTATTTGATTTTCATTTAAGAGAGATTAGTTTTCCATACTGACGAGTTAACAATTTGTCAGGCGCTTAATTGTTTGTTAAATATCTTCAAATTGTTTATGGCTATCGCTGTCTCTCTATCTCTTCCTTTCAGTCACATACTCGGTAAAATAAGTTGTCATTTTTGACACCTAAGTGTGAAAATGCATAGGAACATGTCAATTGTCAATAATTGTGTTAGATTACAGTGTCCTTGACAGGTAAGTGTCAAATTTTAAGGATTATTTATTAAATACTATTAAAAAAGAGGCAGAAGTCAGGTCACGGCGTATAAAAGAAATAGACTGTAACGAGTTTCTTTCATCGTACTCGGTACTTAATTCACTATTGATTGACAAACAAAGAGGAAATGGTACTTTTGTTGACAAGTAATTTCTTTATTCGATGCCTGACAGAAAAATTAAAGATGTACCATTTCATTGCAGCAAAAGTTGTAAGACAAAAATTGGCTAACAAATCAATTTTCTTATTTGAAACAATTAGGAAATGAACTGACAGTACCTACCGGACCGGTTTATGTTAAATTTTTTACAAACTGGACGTAGCATTGAAGTCTCCTGGGGCAAGTAAAGCAGATAAGTGATCTCTCTTTATTGCCAACATACTCGTTACATCGGCGACTAGATTAACGTCCTTAGCTCGCGTTGCAACTCACTAAAGCATTGTCATGCGTGTAGCGACATTTGCGTCAGTTTCCATGCGACACATATTGTACCCTGGTTTGTCTTTAAACTCGCACTTGCCATAAAATCTTTATGTTGAAACAAGTAATATTTTGGAAATAGTACAAAAATTAGCCAAAAAATAAGAAAAATGTTCAAAACGCATAAACAAAGTACCACAAATTTGCCAAAAAGTACAACATATCGCACCCTAAATATAAAAGGGGCACAACTCAAAATTTTCAAATTTTAATTTTTTGCTTAAAAACAATAACCAAGGACCATTTCTATCCACTGTAAAAATCTGACGTCGTTTACACTTCTCTTTCGTTAAAAAATTCCTTTATGAATATGTCTATTAGTGAGTATTTTCATACATATTTCTAATTAACCAAATCAGTTTTTTGCCTCTACTGAATAATGGAGAATTTTGAGTTGTGCCCCTTTTGTACTTAGGGTGCGATATGTACCAAAAAGTACTTAAAGTGCATCAAAAAAGTGAATAATATGTACCAAAAAGTACACAATATGTTCCAAAAAGTACTTAAGTGTACCAAAAATATACCAACAAGTAGATGCAGTTTACTTTAAAAATAAGTACATAATGTGTAACAAAAAGTACGTTTTGATTAACTTAGTCTACTTTTGGTTCACATTATGTGATTTTTTGTATACGAGGTTGAATTTTATGTTTCGGGATTAGAGAACAACAACAAATATTAATCATCGAAAATCACTTTATTGTTTTTCAAAATATTCCCCATGAAGATTTATAGACTTTTGCATGCGTTTGAACCAATTGTCGAAACACTTTTGCCACTCTGATTGAGGTATCTCCAAAACATGCATTCTGAATGCAGCAACCGCTTCTTCAGGTGTCGAAAAACGTTGACCTCTCAGTTTGTTTGTTACGTACGGGAATAAAAAGAAGTCATTTGGTGCCAAGTCAGGACTATACGGCGGATGACCCATCAAATCGATGTTTTGGGTGATCAAAAATGCAGTTGTTTCAGCCGATGCCGATGCCGACGATGCATTGTCGTGGTGAAGAGTGATCCGTCTTCGGCGGTTGGTTTTCCTGATTTCTTGGAAGACAACTGGCAAACAAATGGTTGGGTACCACTCAGAGTTCACTGTTCTGCGTTGTTCTAGTGGTACGGTTGCGACATGTCCGGTTTTTTCGCAAAAAACAGGCGACCATTTGCTTGGAAGTGCTTCGGGCGCGAACAACTTTTGTTGGATTTGGCTCATCTTGAAACACCCATACAGTTTAACTGCTCTTTAGTTTCGGACTCATACGCGTAAATACAGGATTCATCACCTGTCACGATGTCATAGACGTGTTTCGAAGCACCGCGATCGTATTTTTGGAGCATTTCTTTCGACCAATCGACACGAGCCTTTTTTTGATCGATTGACAAATTTTGTGGGATCCAACGCGACCAAATTTTTTTGACAGTCAAATGTTTACGCAATATTGTCAAATGTCAAATAATATTGGTCCCACTAATGCCTAAGGTTGTCTCAATCTCACGATAGGTCACATGACGATCTTGCAAAATCAGTTCGCGCACAGCATCAATGGTTTTCGGAACAACAGCTGATTTTGGACGACCTTCACGAAATTCGTCTTGGAGTAAACTACGAAACATAAAATTCAACCCTCGTACTTTATGTACATTTAATGCATCTGTACTTTAAGCACTTTTTGCAGTTCTCACAACCGAATTGAGGTTGGCACGACTGTATTTAGTCCCCACAACCGAAATTCGTTTGAAGCAACCTCTAATATATGTTGACAACCACTAATTCGGTTGTGACAACCTCTAATTCGATTGCGATGACATCTAATGTGGTTGTGACAACCTCTAAATTCGTTTACAGTTAATTCGGTTATTTTTTCTCTGAATGTAAATAGTGTCAGGGCTACAATCCCAATAAACTACATAGCTTAAATGTTATAGTTTAAGGGAGAACAAGCGATCCTTAATAATTTTCTCCTAGATTTTTACAATCAGAAGAAGCGTAGTTTTTAAATCCTGTAAATATATATTGATACATACATAGAACACACTCCAATAAACCCCGTTTTGTCCATACAAAACCTTGTTTTCTGTAAGTTGTTCCCCTAATGTCCCCAATAACTTTTCCATTATCCTTTTCATGGGAAATTTTCCAGCAACTTTAACATCTCTCAATCAATTTACTCTATTCTACTCTACTCTAGTTTTTTTTTTTTTTGCAAAAATCTACTTTATTTAAATATTATTGATCATAGTTTTTAATGTAATTGTAAATGTAGTTTTTTCCAATTCATTAACTAGAAAGCTTTTTTTGTTGTTTAGCCAACTTGTTTCCCCCTACTCTATTCCGCATATCCTTAATGTCAAACACAATAATAACAGAAAACACAGGACGGCAGCTAGAAAGGGTAGAGGGAGAAACACTTTTCTATTGAGTAGTTGGGACATCAAACAACATCCGAAGGCACAAGAAAAGAGAAAATGGAGCCTCACTCACCATCATCCGGACCCATACACATACTGCAACAAATGTGAAATTGTGCATAAAAGCTTCACAACAATTGCATTGTTAAACTATGGTTATCGGAATGAAAGGCTCGATGATCCACTTCCATTTCCACTAAACTCGCTGAAAGACTCAGACACTTGCTGCCTTTAGCAGGAGAAGGAGGAGAAGGTAAACAAAACCTCAACTTAAATAATGTTGTCAGGCTATTCCACACTAAACCCTTGCAGAATCCAGGACAGGATAAGGGAAACAAACCAAAACATTTCCATAGTTTTCACTTTTGTTAAGCGGCTTCGAATCCTGCACCTATTGTGAATGCATTCACAAAAACAGAGGAGACGCAAGTCGTCCACACACACACACACACACAAACAACGCACAGTGAATGCGAATAACAACACAAACGGAAGTAACAATAGTTTCCGATTGCAAGTCATAACAGTTGCAAAGGCAACAATAACACCAGCAACAACACGAGCAGCTTCTTTACATACAAAATTCTATAGATGTTGTTGCCTTTATAGAAAATTCATGTTCCATAAGTGGTTTAAGAGTTTTCCAAACTCTGACCGACAAAACGTAGAAAAAAAAGATTCATGGGGCAAAAACGACAGGAACGCCACAATTGTTGCCACTATCGTTGTTGTTTTTCGGGTTTTTGTTGATTTGCTCTTTCTCTCTCTCTCTCTGCCCGAGTAGTAGTTGAAAATCAAAAAGGACACAACTTCAAATTCACTACATTGACGATGAATATTAGTTGTAGTTCTGTTTGTTGCCAATAAGCAATAGGTCGGTTTTGTTTTGGTTACCAAAATAAAACACTTTTTTGTAAATTAACAATAGTAGAAATCATAGATGGGATCAAATAATTTCCTGTGACTCTGGTGCATAAATCATGATGGATTTGAGGGATGGCTGGCACGGGTTATGTTGACTTTCAGTACACCGGTCGTTTGTGGCTTATTGGCATGGACCTGCGACTTAAGGAAACCCCAGAGGAAAATGTCTAACGGGGCCAAATCGCACAATATCGGTGGCCAGGTTACACCGCCACTGCGTGAGATAACCATAAATCGGTCGTGCAGAATGTCTATTGTGGCATCAATTGTGTGTCACGTAGCACCGTCCTGTTGGAACCACATGTCGGTCACAATTATATCATCTACTTTTGGCTAAAAGATTCGGTAACATTGATCGGTGGTGCTTGCCGTGGACGTTGATAGTAATGTCATCATCGTTTTCGAAGAGTATGGACCGATAATGCCCACGGCCCATAATCCTCACCAAACTGACTTTGTGCGGATGCATTGTCCCTTAATGGACCGCATGTGGATGGGTATCACATCAAATTTTGCGTGTTATCGTTCCCGTTTATACACAAATGGGTACAACTCGCGCTTTGTTGCCCATTTTTATAACAGCGTTGTATTATTTGCACATGCACACTCAATGCACATGCACAGCTTGTCGCAAATATAGTATACTTGCGTCCAAACACATTGTGTTTGCAATTCAATATAGCATGTTGCAGACGCAATGATAATTTGGTTATAATATGTGCTTTTGTGACCCAAATGTCGTTTTGTTTGATGAAAACTACTGAAAATAAAAACGTGACGGACAACAAATAAATAAAAACGCAGCATAATTCTAATTCATGAAAACATGTTGCTGGTGCCGTTGTTTTCAGCGTGTATTGTTGAACCATGGCACGCGAGAGTTACTCACGACTAGGAAATAGCAAAACAAGTTACACAGACCTTCCCACGTCCTGTCACAGCTCACAGTTAATTTCTCGCAACAGTCAGTCGCCTCTTCTAAGTTCTCAATAGTTCTACCCTAAAATCACTGATGGGAAATGAGTATTTCCTGGCGTACAACGATTCTTTTATAGGAACACATCTTGAATACTCATGAGCACGTCACGCTGTAAACTTCGTACAGTGGTTCAGAATCGAATCCCATCGGCCAAAATTCAATATCTTTTGATCTAGTAAAAATTTTTATGTTCTGTAAAAACCGGAATATTTTTATGTTCTGTAAAAACCCGAATTAGGCAAGGAGCCAAGGATTATTGAAATATATAAACATTCCACAGTTGGGCATATGTCTGAAAAATTTCCAAAGTTGACTACTTTTTCCACGTAAACAAAAATGTTATTTTTTTCTTTTTATATTTTTTAACATATTTTGAAATAATTGTTTATAATGCACCCAAAATATATATTTTCCGTATTACAAATATTCACTTTTCGAATTTCGAAAATTGAAAAAATTTTGATCTCTTTTTTCGAATTTCTTCAACTTTATCTCATTCAGTTTTATAGAGATATTGCTCTCAATTTTTCTTTATTAAAACGAGTGATTGGATGGCTTTAATATGCCAGCTAAATTTTGTTTATACCAAATACAGTTGGGTTATACTAAATATGTAAAATGTATCGTTTTTGAAAAAATTTCGAGTTGGGACCAACAGAACTATTTAACGTTAATAGCCTTCAAGAATATGATACACAATTTCCCAATTTTTTAGGGTAAATTTTGCTGCCGCTCGGCACTAAAAAATCAGACTAATCAAAAAATTATAATTTTTTAGTGCCTAAACGTGAATAACTATTTTTTCCTCAACAACTTTAAAAAAAGTAAGTACGCAGCTAAAAAGGCGATAAAATTCCCTTTCTCATTTTTGTAAATTTTGTACTAATCGGAGTTCATTTGACGGAGTTATGTGCCAAACATCCCTTACAACACAACATTTAGCATATAAATCGAGTTACTGCCGTTGAATTGCATGCAGGTGGTACTGAAATTCATCAAAAAGAAAATATTGGCATTATTATAATGGTGTTATACCAGCATACTAATAAAATTGTGGCCGTTGGTGGTGCAATGGTTAGTGTGCGCGGCTCTTGTACATGAGATCTTGGGTTCGAACCCTGCTCTGACCACCTTCAAAAAAATTTCTTTCGGCGGCGGTCACCTCGCATAGTGACGGCGACACTATCGAGTATATAGCAATGAAAAAGCTTCTCAAAATACCGTTCGGAATCGGTGTAAAACTGTAGGTCCCAATCAGTGAGTGAAAACTGGAAAGCGCACAGCTCAGTGATTGTGAAAAGTTCTCCCCGGTCCCTTCATGGGGTAATGGGAAACCATTTATTTATTTTACTAATAAAATTCGCCTCAACAACAGCCGTGGACCAATTTTATGGTCACTAATTGGGACATACAATTTTACACTGGTTCCGAAAGGTATTTTGGCGTTTTCATGACAAGTACTCGGTAGTGTCACCATCACTAAGCGAGGTAACCGCGGGCGAAAGAAATGTAATTTGGCCAGAGTAAGGATCGAATCCACGTTCTCATGTACAAGAGCCATGTACACTACTTTCATACCATAAGATATTTAAATTGAAGGACATACAATTATTTCGCTCCGTCGAAATTTACTGCCATCCACTGTTTTATTACTTGCAAGACTCTCGAGTTTTATTCCTATCCAAAATGTGTATAAAATTAGTTTTGCAATGTAATTTGATTTAGATTCGTTTACTCCATCCTCCTCAACTCTGAACCACCCCCTCTATTCTTAGTAAATTTATGTCAAAACCGAAGCAATTTCATTTTTTTGGCCCTACATGTTCGGAGAAAACTGAAAGTTTTCCCAAAACTTTTTGATTACTTCGTATTGTGTTCGATATTTCCGGGGTGGAGAGTGGGAGTTGAATGCTTCCATATATCTCGAACGGACGCAGGACTAAAACTATTTATATCCTACCAAACAACTAAACAACAACAAAATCTTGTTAAAGAAACTTGATTATGAGAGGACTTGGAGTACTTGAATGTGACAAGTGCAAAACCACAAGCGTTGCAGAAAAATATTGACCCAAGGATCGAGTCACGCAAGGAAGAAATGACCTGACTCCAAATACATACATAAATTGGTTATAATGAAAATGAAGAGATTTGAAGGCGAGAAAAATATGAACTCCAAGGATACTTGAATAAGTGTTAAAGTAAAGTTAGCACACAAGGAAGACAAAAAATGATAATGAAAAATTATCAGTTTGATGATAATGATGTTTATGGTTCGTGGTTTTAGAAACAAGCGGCGGGCAAAGATGACTGGGCAGAGCATTCGAATATCAAACCATTATTGTGTTCTTGAAATCTTATTATTGTACATATAAAAAACCACGGAAAAGGCTCCCAAAAGTTTTGAATAAAACTGTCGACAGTACCAAAAAAAACCGTCTTTATGATGTCTTGGTTATGCGGTTGGGTTGGCTGCGTGATCCGCTTCGACCCCGTTACGAATCCGTCAAAACACAGACAAGTGAATCAGTGAAATTGCGATTTGGTGGAAGCGTTTCGAACCTGTTATGAGTCTGTAAAACATAAAAACTCGAAGCAGCGAAATTGCGAATTGCCGGATCCCGTTACGAGTTCGTAGAAACATAAAAATTCGAATCAGTGAAATTGCGATTTAGTGGTCCGTAAAAACATTTTAAGCTATCGGTGAAATTACGATTTGGTGGAGCCGTTTCGAACCCGTTACGAGTAAACAAGATAAAGAGCAAACATTTCGTGAGATAACCAGCTCGTATTTCGGTCAAGGCACGACCGACCCACTTCCCCTCCACCACTCACCTTTTAGCGGCAGATATTTTTGTCTACAAAATTTAATGTCGAAGATTCATCACTGAGTTGCTGAAACACAAAAACTGAAACGAAAATCAAATCCGCAAAAATTTTCAAAAGTGAATCCGTCTGAATCCATTTTATTTAAAACAAATAACCAACCCGAACCGGATTCGAAAACGAAGTCCGTTGCAAAATCGAGAGAAATTTCTTACGGAAACGGATACCTTATGTTTCCGTAACTGATTTCCCTTTCGGAAAAAAGTACGAAAATGTGTGTTCGTCTCGAATTCGAAACTGAGTCATATGTTACACTGAGAAGTTGCTCTTTGGCTGGGACGAAACGTTATTAAAAGCTACTCTGACAGTAAGGTTGCTAGAAAATACCTGTAATCTGTATTCAACACTGCACTCAACTGCCGCGCATCCAATACTAGATTGGCAAGCAGTTAGACATCCATATTATATATATACCTGGGCACAGATATATTCCAGGGAACCATAGAGAGGATGAGCTGGCGAGATTCGCGACTACCTTACACGTTACGCTGTATATGAGATAATTTGGAAACAGTCGATGTAGAATCACCAGGCAAGGATTTGACGCGAATCGTATGCTAAACTTGATAACCATTCCTAGACAAGATATATCTTTGTTAGTAGCTGTGATCTCTAGGTATTGTTGAAAAGGCAGACACGCGTCTAGACTTGGAATCTTAGCTCATGATTACTACAGAAGGTGCGATGATGTAAAGGAGGACGAGGGTTTTTGAGGTTTTACCATTTTATCGTTAGGGTGCGATATGGTAATTTTTCTATATTTCAATCCAAAAAATATTCTTGAGATGATTTGTATTTAAATCTCAATTCAGACATCAGGTACTAGCAACATATACCCATATGAGATTGTAGAAATTTTCAAATGAATTCAAATTGATAACCCCTTATTGACTTTCCTTGGGACAAAATGGTGATAAAGAACTCATTGATTATTGAATTCTGAATATATAGTAGGACGAGGTGGAAAGGGGGCTTGGACATACAATTCCGCTTCGTTTCAAAAAAAAAATAATAAGAAGAAAACGAAAGCTTTGTTCTATTCCAATAAATTGTAGTTGGAGAGTAAGAATTCAATCTCAATACAGCACAAAACCCAATCAATAGGCGAGAGTATTTGTGCGTTATCATTCAATTCCAATGGCATGAAGCATAAAATATATGAAAATTTATTACATCGTAAATTGACAGCAACATGTGAGACTTGGCGGCAGTGGCCTCAGCGCCGACAGCAATGAACCCAATTCAACACCATTGGCAGCCAACCACTCCAAAGCATTCCATGTCACAGCAAGCAACCTATCCCTTCATTCTCGGCCTTTGAACATTATGCGGCCAGTGACGCGCGTGTGTGTGTACGAGGCTCTTACTCCGAGATATTCGAAAAACGTCATTCATCTTTAGGTTTTCTACTTTCTGGTTACAGCAAAGTTCTCTTGTAATCACTTGAAGGAAAAGCCCTCAATTACTATGGGTGGGAGATGGACGGATTGCTTTGTATATTGTACAAACAAATTTCTACAAGATATTTCTCTCTGTGTTATTTTTGGTTGACATGTATATTTTCGTCGACACACAAAGAATTGGCCGATTCTTTTCTTCATCATCAACACCTTATCCTAAAGATCTATTAGTTCATTGTTTGATTCCAAAATAGAAAATGGGGAAATGGAATTTGGCCTCAAACATTATCAATTTGTTGCCAGTCTTAATAATAGGGACGAGGTGGCGAGGGTGTGGAAAGTATTAGATGATGAATGCCTAAAATCGTGAACTCTTGGGGGTGGAGCAGGAGGGGAGGAGGAGGAGTAGGTGGAGCTGGTAAATACCAATTTGATAAATTCCCCCATTGACATTGTTAAATTGCTTAAGTGCTGACAGTTGCTCTTAATTCGTCTGTGATTTTGCTTTTTGGATGAGCAAATATTTGAAGGCTATTAATTTATCGGAGGAGACTTAACATTTTCGAAACCGAAAAAAGATCAAAGGCTAATCTTTGCGATAGTGAATTGGACCTGCTACTAAAAACGAGAAGAATGCTTTTTTGGAAAATATTGTGAGCGAAATAAAGCAAACTGACAAAAAACACTTCAGTTTGTAGAATATTTGGCCGTCGGTGGAGCAATAGTTAGTGTAGTCCTTGGTTCGATCCCTGCTCTGACCATCTTCAATTTCTTTCGGCGGCGGTCACCTCGCATAGTGACGGCGACACTATCGAGTAGTTAGCCATGAAAAAGCTTCTCAAAATACCGTTGGGAACCGGTGTAAAACTGTAGGTCCCAATCAGTGAGTATAAAACTAGAAAACGCACAGCTCACTGGTTGTGAGAAGCTTGCCCCACGTCCTTCATGGGAAGTTATGGGAAGTTATTTTTTACAACAATTAACTATAACTACACTAAACTATATAAATATATCTACTAATTATAAAACAACAACAAATTCTGAATATATCTTCACGGATGTTGTGGTGGACCGACATTATGCTACACGATTCGTTTAAATACTTTCCCAGTAGCAGGTTTTGAGACCCACAGTGCAACAAAAGTCGATTCCTTAAAAAACTTAAAAAACTCCACGATGGTCCAAATATCCTTTTCCTATTTAAGTCGGTTGAGACAACCTCTAAAGTCGGTTATGAGAACCACTGAATTCGGCCATGACAACCTCTAAAGTAGGTCCTGACCTCTAAAGTCGGTTGTGGCAACCACTGAAGTCGGTCGTGACAACCTCTAAAGTCGGTTGTGACAACCTCTAAAGTTGGGTGTACCAAACGCTAAAGTCAGATGTAACATTCTCTAAAGTCGGTCGTGACAACCTGTACAGTTGGTCGTGACAACCTCAAAAGGCGGTTGTGACAACCTCTAAAGTCGGTCGTAACCTCTAAAGTCGCTTGTGAAACTTCTAAAGACGGTTGTGGCAACATATACTAATACAGTCGGGTGTAACAAGCTCTAAAGTCAGATATAACATTCTCTGAAGTCAGTCGTGACAACCTCTGAAGTCGGTGGTGACAACCTATACAGTTCGTCGTGACAATCTCTACAGTTGGTCGTGACAACTTCTAAATTCGGTTGTGAGAACGTCTAAGGTCGGTCGTGACCTCTAAAGTCGATTGTGAAACCTCTAAAGTCAGTCGTGGCAACCTCAAAAGTCGTTTATGGCAACCTCTAAAGTTGGGTTTCACAAGCTCTAAAGTTTAAAATCGGTTGTGGCAACCTCAACAATTGATCGTGACAACCTCTGAAGTCGATTGTGACAACCTATAAAATTGGGTGTTACAAGCTCTGAAGTCAGATGTAGCATTCTGTACAGACGGTCGTGACAACCTCTGCAGTTGGTAGTGACAACCTCTGCAGTTGGTCGTGACAACCTCTAAACTCGGTTGTGAAACCTCTAATGTCGGTTGTGACAACCTCTACGATCGGTCGTGCCAACATCTAAAGTCGGTTGTGGCAACATATAATGTTAGGTGTAACAAGGTCTAAAGTCAGATGTAACATTCTCTGAAGTCGGTCGTGACAAACACTGAAGTCAGTAGTGACAACCTCTACAGTTGGTCGTGACAACCTCTAAAGTCGGTTGGGACAACCGCTACAATCGGTCGTGTTAACCTCTGAAGTCGGTTGTGACAACCTATAAAGTTGGGTGTGACTACCTCTAAATTCGGATAGATCAACCTCTAAATTCGGATGTAACAACCTCTAAATTCGGTTATCTCAACCGAACTTAAGTGTGCTATTGTCAGACTTGAAGAATTTATACCGGCATTGCCACATATCAAAATTTAAGTGACAACCCTCGTACCGGAAGCAAACCTGGCATCTATCTACGTGGGCACCAACTTTTGTGCCACTTCTGGCGACATGATATGCGGAAAGCTTCTGGATACAATTTTGCTTAACACTCTGTCGTGAGAGATGACAACCACATCCGCTTGGGTTTTCGTAAATTTGACAAAATGGGTTCCCATTACATTCTATGAAGGAATTGGGGAGAGCTTTACACAACCAGTGAGCTGTGCGAGTTTTAGTTTTACACTCATTTATTGGGACCTACAGCTTTACACCGGTTCCGAACGGTATTTTTGAGAAGCTTTTTTTTTGTAAATAAGAAGTTATTAGAAGAACTATTTGGCTTTTCTCAGCTTGGTAATGAAGTTCGTCTCGAAGTGTTACCCGAAGACTACTTCAAAGAAGAGTCGACTACTTATGCAATAGCTGATATAACCTAAATGAGAAGTGCAAAGATGACGTAAACAAATGGTAAACATCAAAACTCGAATTTTGGTTCAAATCGGTATCTAATCGTCTGCCATTGAGTAGGGATGGTAGATGTCGGGCGAGTGTAAAATTTGTGGGCCGGGAGGATGAGGCAAAAACAGTGATTTCTTCAGTAATCTTAAAGGACATATTAATGATTCATTTGACATTAACACCACGTTGTAGTATTAAGCAGATTTTGAGAAAAGCGATGGGAAAGTTTGTATTGGTTTTTTTCTGTTTCGTATAATTTTATTTTTAGTTCTGTCAAAAATTGTGATTTTAATGATATTTTATTTTATTTTCTGTAAACAATTTTTATTATTTTATATAATTTTACTTTATTCTGTAAACAATAATAAAACTAAATTTCCAGCTGTTGAAGTCTAAGTATTCAACCCTTCTAAATTAAGGATGTCACGTTTTAATTTTTATTCTTCAAATCCCTGTAGATTAATACCTTCATTAACGATGACAGAAGCTAAACATTTCCGTTTCATTTGTTGGCTTTTTATAGAAAATACTATTTGTTGTGATAACTCTAAAAGTGTGAGAGTCGTTATAGTTTTCAGTTTAGGTGTCGGTTTCTTGTGATTTGTTAACCAAACAAATTTGAATTCAATTTATGACACATTTCTGTGTTTTCGTATGCTCTCGATTAGGGAGTCACATAACAAATGTTTAGCTTTCTTTACGGAGGCGATTTGGAACATACAGAAAAGTGAAAAAAAAATTAAATTAAAATTGAAATAAGAAACCCCTTTTGTAAAGTCATTAATCATGATTTAATTTAATTGTTTACACTAAAAACTCACTCCACTGGGGCGGGCAAACACTCCATCATAATTTCGATACACACTCCTTAACAATGCACTCAAGATGCTTAGAGAATTGGAAACCCACGCCTTTTTTCGCCATCGCCATCGTCGTCGTCCACATCTTAGTGAGTCAAAATGTTCAAGATGAAGTTGAGACAGGGAACATCGGTAAAACTTAAAAATAACTCATTTAGAATTCCCCAATGCTTAATATCACTACTAACTGGGTACAAAGAATTGCAATGAATGCAGCTTCTAAGCTACAGTGTCATCATGCAGCGTCGGACAGCAGCCACCACCATGGACTCAGTGAAACTATGGAGTCCCCTAGCACCACAAACAACCAACATCAATGTCAACTGAAGTGAGACTCTGGACAACAAAACGACATGATTAAGTGCAACTCTAAGCAAATATTGTGAATGATTGTCCAACAAGAGGAGTTTATAAAAAAAACACCAAATCACACTTTTTGTCCCCACACTGTTAAGGGGAACAGAGGGGTAAAGACGAAACTTAGCCTCTCAGCATCAACGAAAAGTTGCTGACTCCTAACTAGTTGTCTGTCATATACAACGCTACACACAAAATCGTTAAACCACAAATCGTGAGGTTGGCGTTTTTTTTTTCTTCTTTTTTTGTTTGTCGACGTTTTCCAACATCTCAAAAACGCTCTCAACACAATTTGATCCTCAGGTTATATGATGGTGAGACATGCAGCTTTGCACAAACATCAGAAACACATTTCTTTACTCCACCACAACTTCCATGCCAGCATCATGATCACCGCAGTGGTTTGCCTTAATACTTGCGGCTTTACAGTACCCAGTAAGGCAGAACATGTAGCCTCCGTACGACTCCAACTCTTCTTCCTTCCATAACTCCTTCATTGCAAACGGCTAAGCATCACCACAGTTAATCTTTAACAAGTACTGTGAAAATGAAACATGAAAGGCATGATCATGCCTTGAAGCTGATGAAGATGCGGGGTAGTGCTGGCATCCAATGGGGGGCTACTCTTATAACAAGAGTCACATTGGTTCACAAACAGCCAGTGGATACCAAGTACAGAACTAACCAGGCAACACACTAAAAAAAACAACGAACGTAACTGCCAAGATCAGTAAAACTAACAAGAGGTGTTACCCCATGTCGTTAGGGATTCTTGTTGTACGGAAAGAACACAAAACGTTGGGAATTATTTAACAGTGGGCAAAAGGGAAGGTACATGTAAAAATTAATTAAATAATGTAATTTCAAAACAAAAAGAAACAATTAATCAATAAGAAATCGAGGCAAAATCAATGTGTTTTTTATTGAGTTTATATAGTGATTTTGACATTTGATTCAGGAAAAATGTCACAGCTTGTAAGGTGTTAGGTAAAAGCAGTCCAGCTTCAATACTGATTATACTACTTGTCACTACACAATTTGATATTTAGGTATATTGTGTCGTAGTTTTTCACGGTTTTTAGGGAAAAATTAGTAAAAACACTATTTGTATGTCTCAAATTATGAGAGATATTCTTTGACTGAGATAAATCGACGAATCAGTTATGAAATACTTTGGAAAACATATATACTTTTGAATACTTTTGAATACATAGTTAATTATAACTATATCATAGTTAATAGTTATATTTGCCATTCATTTTCTACTTTTTTTATTCTGACTAAATTCAAAATAAGACAAGCAAAAAATAAGAATAAGAATGCAAAACTAATAGTTACTCATAACTAATAGTAAATAATAACAATTAATTATAATTAATAGTTAATTAGTATTCATTTTCTTAATGACTAAAACTAAAAATAATAGCTAATGATAAGTAGTAGTTAATAATAATTTAAAAAAATGGATTTCCATTACACCCCATGAGGGGATTGGGGAGAGCTATTCAGAACCAGTGAGCTGTGTACTTTCTAGTTTTACACTCACTGATTGGGACCTTATGGCTAAGTACTCGATAGTGTCGCCGGCACTAAGCGACGTGACCGTCGTTGAAAGATAATTGAGGTGTTCAGAGCAGGGATCGAACCCATGTTCTCATGTACAAGAGCCGCGAACACTCCCCATTGTGGTTCAATGAATTCCGTTGTGGTCGTACAAGCACAACTGCTGCCGAACGTTCAGGTCAAAGAGGTCGTCATGTCAGAAATCTTCAATAAAATCCATCGAATTATATTGGTCAATCGGAGAATGAAAGTGCGTGAGGTGGCTGAGGCTGTAGACATTTCAAATTAGCGGATACATCAAATTTTTTATGAATATAGGGACACGAAAAACCTAACAGCGCGATGGGTGCCGCGATTACTCACACTCGACCATAAGCGCAGCCGTGTGACCTCTTCAACGTAGTGTTTGGCGATGTTCAACCGCAATCCGACGGAGTTTGTTTGCCATTTCGTAACCATATATAAAACATGTATCCATCCCAAAACTTCAGAGACCGAGGAACAGTCAACGCAGTGTATTAAAGAATGTCAAGGTGGGTCTGTCGGTCAACACGGTGATGGCGACAGTTTTTTGGGTTATATGCGGTGTCATTTATATCGATTACCTTGAAAAGAGAAACACGATCACAGGCGAATATTATTCACAGCTGTTCGACAGATTTGACATTGATATGTAGCAAAAGCGACCGCAAGTGGCGAAGAAAATAGTGATCTTCCACCATGACAACGTGTGTAGTCGGCATGGCGAAAATACATAAATTGGCCAGCGAATTACTACCTCATCCACCATATTCTTGGGATTTAGCCCCCCAGTGACTAATTTCTATTTCCAAACCTGAAGAAATGGCTCGGCGGTAAGAGATTTGAAGAGGTGATCTCTGAAACAAGCGCATATTTTGATGACCTAGAGAAAACCTATTATTTGTAAGGAATAAAAAAAGTTGGAAAAACGATTGTTTAAATATATCGAGCTAAATGGAGACTATGTTGAGAAATAAAAGATTTTTTGCCCAAATAATATATTTTATTAAAAAGTCACGGAATTCTCAAACTGCCCGTAAGTGTTCTATATTTCAGCCTAGCGGATAGTCGATCCAAATTGGTATTCAACATATTTGCTAATTTCTTTAAATGTTTCTTCAAATCTGTACACGCTGAAAAATCTGTCTCTTTTTGTTGTTTGGAGGCAAATATGGCCCATTTGTAGTTTGTCGCAAATATAATGTACTTGTGTCCAAACACATTGTGTTTGCTATTCAACATTACATGTGATTAAAATGTTATAATATATTTTTTTGAGACCCAAATATGGCTTAGGTTGTTGAAAACTGCTGAAAACAAAAACGTGACAGACAACAAAGACGCAAAAACCCAGCAGATCTTCAATTCAAGAAAACAATGCTTGCGCGTAATTATATGGATGTTGCAAACATATGCATGGTTCCTGCATAATATACAGGGGCTGTTTTCTCAAGCGTGTCCCATTGGAAACAGGAGGAGATTCTGGACAAATTTCGCTTGAATTGAAATTCATAGTCACGATTTAAATCACGGTGAAATGCAGAATACATGCGTTTTATAATATACAACAAAGTGTTAATTACAATTGCTATCTGTATTTATTTCTTGTTTGGATCCAAATATAAGGTGTGTTTGGAGATTGTCGCAAATATGGAATAATTGTGCCCAACCACATTGTGTTTGCTATTCAATATCACATGTTTGAGGAGCAATGATTAATATGTAATAATATATATGTTTGTCATCCAAATATAGCTTTGTTTGTGATACAAATACAACTGTGTTTGGTGCACAGTTTATTTATTTCTTTCGCTATGCTCTGTCGAGAGCAAAATACTAAAGGGAGGACAAATAAAGATTGTTCTCATCCAAAGTTAATGTTGTTAGTGTACTAAATTTTTGCATTATTCTTGCAGTCAATGATTCATAAATATTCCTGAATGCGTTTTCAAATGAACTGAGTGTTTATATTGACTGATCTGTTGCGATTTAGTTCCATGCATTACGTCGCCATTCGCTCGTTTGGGAGGAAACACACGAATGGCTCCACGTAAAAGTAAGCACCTTAATCTTTAACAAGTTAACAGGTTAATGTTTGGATTCAAATATAAGTGAGTTTAGGAATTTTAAACATATGAATATTTAGAATGTACTCCAAACTTATACATGGTTCCTGCGGAATTTGTTTGGGAGTGTGTATGATACTATCCAGATATCGTAATATATTCATTTGTTTTGATGAAAAAATCTATAGTTTCTAAAATGTTTTGTGCGATTTGAATCTTTAAGCTCAAATTCATTTTAAGTGATAGTGGAACTTAGAACACACATTTGGTTGTAATAAATTCCAATAATCAGACTATTGTTAAAGTATAAATGTTTGGAATCGGTGTAAATATGTTTTCTTGCAGAAAGCATTCCATACACATGACTATTCTGTATTTCATTTTAAGAAAAAATCGACTTGATGAATATTTCCTATTGAATTTTTATAGATTCACCAACAAATTGATAACCTTGTCAACTATAAAAGATTCAAGAGGAAATTTCGTGTGAATTGAACCATTAAATTGCATTCCATTGTAAGAATTCAAATCAACTTTAAGTGAAAGTTTAATTGAGAATACTTCCGATTGATAGCCCACAACTCCATAGTTTTTGACGTGACAACGTCTTAAATTAGGTTGCGGCTGGGAGTCACTTATGAAAAAGTGTAACGCCCGGTAACGTTACGTTGAGTCACCGAACACAAGTACACGCAATGTGTTTACTTGTGTGCCAGAAACGATTTGCTTTGCTGGCTTCTAGTGGCTGTTGGTCGGTGGTGTGAGTGTTTTTGTTTTTTGGCACATCATATATATGACGACTGAGCAAGTATGTATGTGCGTATATATGTGCGTGTGTATGAATATTGATTTAGATCAGTCTGCATTGGATAAGGTATTATTTTTTGTTTTTTTTTGTTTTTTGTTTTTTGGCTTTATGATATGTGTAGTGTATGTTTGTGTGTAGAAATTTTCATATGAATTAGGTAGCCAAAACGAAACAGAGAGCTGCGGTCGGCTTTAAAAACGATATGCGAATATGATGAATTGAAATACTTTTTGGTTAGTAAATTATTTTCTTTTGTTTTTAATAAAAGAAATGTTTATTTTTTATAATAAAAGAAATGTTTATATTTTATAATAAAGGATATGTTTATTGTTTATAATGTCACATTTGATAATGTGTTCATAGAAATCGCACAGGTACCTAGATGGTGTTGAAATTACTTCTATTTTCCTAAACCATAAGTTTCAATAAATGTTAAAACATCGCCCGTGAGTTCTAACACTCATTGGGCAAGTGAGTTCATTGCACTCCTATTGTGCAATTTAATTATATTCATATCAATAAATATTCTACCGAGAAAAAGACGTTGTCACGTAAAATCTTCGCCCGTAAAACCGACTTTACAGGCAACAATTTTTTTTTAACATCTAACAACTCCTGCCTTCATATATAACAATGTATTCAAATACACTTCTGGTGAAAGTGGAATACGGAACATCCGTGTTAAAGAACTTACTTTCTTCCGTAATTTAAAGTATTCGTAACAGATAAAGAGTATTAAAATAATATAGTTTATAATTTTTTCAATCATTGTTAACAAATCTAATAGATATTCATTTAGAAGTTCATAATTTCATGCTGGCAATACCACTGTAACTTTCAATTTTCATCAGCGCCATCTGTTGTCACTTGAACGTCGCGTTAGGTATCAAAAACGAAGCCAGCGAATAAATTCGCCGAAGGCTCATTTTAATTTTCATGGTTGATTTAGTGATACAGGTTTTTGCAATTTGTTGTTTTGCAGTTACACCCACAGTTAATTGTTTTGTTTAAAATTTTCAATATTTTTTATTAAATACTTATTGTATAAATCTTTCGCCTTAACAACTTGAGAAAAAAAATGTACAAAAAAAATGCAAATATTGAAAAGAATCAGTTAATTGGAAATGCATACACCTAAAGGAAGCAAATCTTTGAAACACGAATGATTCGAATTATACCGTTCCGGTATTTAGTAACCTAAACACAACTACATATGTTGAAATCCTATTAATTATAACCTCATAATTCCATTTAATTCACTTACAATTGTGCAACTGGTGGGTTTTTTCTTCTTCTTCTCCTTCCTTTTGTAATTCTGTAAATCACTCCTTTTTAATGTTCACCTCCCAGAAGAATCTGAAATCACGAAATCACATTGGCAACTTTATGGGTGGTTTCCATGAAAATTCTGTTACTTCCATGTTCCAGCGAATCATCTTGGATTACACCACGTACAAACACGTCCACGTTTGGTTTGTTGCAAATGTTGTTAATAGTTGATTTTTCATGAGGCATATCATGTTACACTTCTTTCTACATTTGGTTGCAACAGCCGGATCAAACAACAAGCGCAGACACAACAACAACCAGTTGAAATAATAAACAGAAAGAACAACAACAACAACAACAACAGAAACATGCCTCATTAAGTGTGGCACAAAAAAAATATATGATGGAAAACTCCAATAAAATCTACTGATATTATGGACAAATGTCATGAGAAGTGTTGGAGAGATGAATATAGGATACAATGTGGTCTTAAGATCATTGCATCATGAAATTTATTGCAACGGAAATGTGACATATTTCAAATGTTTACAATGGCAATGCAAAGAGACTGTTGCACTAGTCTTAGACTAAAGAGATGATGGAGAGAGAGAATTATTAGGTGTTTAACAAATTTCTATTAAACGGATTCATAATCCTTAAAAGGATTTCAAAACCATAAAGACTTAAGGAAAGAACCCAAATAGTCGTATATCATATAAATTAAACCCTTTTACTTTTATAGCAGAAGCGTCAGTCAAATTGTACTTGATAGTCATTCCAAGCAAACTACTTTTGTATGGTGAAAAATACGGAAATTTAAAATTGAAACAGAAAGTAGCCCCTGTGTTTGCTCAAATCAGTCAGCTATCCTGGACAATGACCGATGGTGTAGTGTAATAATTGAGCCTTATACCTAATACCATGTCGTCCACATATGCAACAATTTTCCCACCCACATTTTCGAGAGTGGCCAGTATTTCATTCAGCGCAAGGTTCCATAGAAGTGCAAACAAAACTCCTGCTTAATATGTGACCCTGCTAACATACCTAGTAGAGCCCGAGGTACCCAATTCAGGCGTGGCCCGTCTCCTACTGAGCGTTTCGTATTCAAGCTCCATAAGATCCAAATCAATCGCATTAGGCGTAATATCACTCTCAATGTCGAGAAAGGCTACCAACGTATATTGATTAGCACCCAACGATTTTTCTATGTATCCTACCATTGCTGCTCATCAGATAACAATCTTACATCGATACTCACTCGCAAATGTCCATCTATCGGTCGTTCCAAAGTCTTCATGAGCGATTGAAGACTTATGGGTATAAAATCTTTAGAAGCTGCGTGAGGGGCGTTCTTCTCTTTGGGAATAAACACCAATCTTGCATTGCTCCACCGTCGAGATATGCATCTGAAATTTATATACGCGATGTAGAACTTTATTCACCGGGGGATCAATAGATCGATAATAGCCTTAAGTTCCCCTGGAGACATCATGACTTAAAGGGTTTGAACTACTACACTTACACAAAATTTCGGTTGAGACAGCAGAATTAACCATAACCGAGTTTATAGGTTGGTCATCACAGCCGAATCAGAGGTTGACACAACCTCATTAGAGATTGGCACAAAATCATTAGAGATTTACACAACCTCATTACAGGTTGACACAACATCATTAGAGGTTGACACAACCTCATTAGATACATTGATGCCAAATTCGGTTGAAGTTGAAGTAACTGAATTTGGTACCAATTTCGGTTGTTGCATCCGTATTAATTCCAAATTCGGTTGTTTCAACCGAAAGTTTAAAAAATTTAGTTGACGGAACGAATATAATTGAAGATTCAGATGTCAGAACCGAAATAATTATGAACTGAGGTTGCTTCAACCGAATTTCAGTTGTGGGGACTAATTTCGGTCGTGACAACCTCAATTCGCTTGTGGGAACCGCAATTCGGTGGTAACAGCCTAATTTACCTCTGGCGCAACCTCTTCTCAAACAAGTAATACCGATATCCGATTTAGTCCTGGATTTCCCAAAACTTTCACCATAATAACGTAAAACTGTTAATTTAAAATCAAATTTTTCCGGTTTGAAAACCCAATCCGAAAAGTTTTTAAGAAGATTGATATCTGAGGATGGATGATACATCACATTAAAACAGAGACAGGAGTTTAGAATACGACAAATCTTGGGAAAAAAACTCACCAAAGAAGGCAACAATATCTCACAAACGGAGCGATTTTCGCTTTCTATTTTAAACTCATAGATTTGTTTCTACAGTTTTACACCGGTTCCGGACAATTATACAGCTCTATCGAGGCTATTTACTCGATAGTGTCGAATGCCGTTACTAGGGCGAAATGATCGTCGAAGTGATTGGAATGTCATCAGACCAGGGCTAAAATGTGCGTTATTATGTGCAAATAATTAGAAGCGCTAATTCGATATTTACAACGCGATAATAAACCATTATCTTTTAAAGATATCGCCATTGTGATGTTGAACAGATCGCCCAATAGGTTTCTGACTTTTTTTGAGACTTCACCTGACATAACATGGTTTTTTTGCATCACTGTTAATTTCTTCTAAATATAAGAGTAAATCAGCATTCAAGAATGATTTTTACGTTGCTTTCCTATTAAGATGTTGATGAGATCGTTAAAAAGTATCTCACATTTTATTGGATATTATGTGCTATTAAATATTTGCTTTGTCTTCACACTTAATTTACACAACTAAGAACCAATAGATGGCACTACAACTTTATGCATAACATAACATTAACAAACCACATAGTTGCAATCATAGACGAAGGCAATTCTTTAATAAATCCTCTCCATCCCATTCTTTAATTCAAACAAATCCCATTAACCGTTGCAAACAGCAAGAGATGCGAAAGACAAAAAAAATGTATACAAGACGACTAAAGTTATTACCCCGCCATGTTAAACTTGACATTTAAATCCCCTAAAAAAATAAATTTTACTTCGCTTACACTGAGGAATGTAGCGACGTAGCGTCACCATGTAACGTAACGCAACGTCAACCACAAAATTGCTAAATATTCATACAACAATTGAATAGAAAAAATAAATTTCATGTAAAATAATATAAAAAAGAAAAGAAACCGAATAACTAGACAACAAAACACACATGAAGAATAATGCGAAAACACCACACAAAACATATGACGACGACACCAACGAACGAACATACAAATCCTGTACAGATCCTATGACAATGTCACATAAATCTGACAACTACGCAAATAATGTCATTTTGACAGTTTTAGAAAAGATACAAGGGAGAGAGCGAGGGAGAGAGAGAGCGAGCGAAAAAAACTACAAGACTCCATTCAACCAGCCAGTAGTCAAGATCCACGAATGCCAACGTATGGCAATTTTTTACGCAAATCTTTGGCGCAAACCAAACAAAAAGGAATAAAATGTAAAGGGGAAGATAATTGTAAGAAAAACGAGTAGAGAGTGAAAACGTAACGAATCTAGGAGACAGCGACATAGAAAAATGACTGGTATTGAGATGTTTGTGATTTGGTTGCCAACCAGATACTCGTATGCATTGGAGTAAATGCAAGAAATAGAACAAGGGTGACCATGTTACTTCAAGGAAGTTATCATCACCTCGCTTAGTGATAACGAGACTTTCAAGTTATTAGAAATTAAAAAAATCCCAAAGCATAACCCTTTGAAATCGGTGTAAAACTATTTGTCCCAATCAGTTAGCCAAAATATAGAAAGTACAAAGTTTTACCCAATCACTTTATGGGATGTACACGAAACGAAAAATACCCGAATTACCCGTTACCGACTTTAGAAGTTCTCACAACTACTTTAGTTGTCATCACATGCGAATTCGAGGTTGCCACAACCTATTAGAGATTGTTTCAACCGAATATCAGTTTTGGGAAACAAATTCAGTTGTGACAACCTCAATTCGGTTGTGGCAACTGCAATTTGGTGGCAGCAGCCGAATTATCTCTTGCTCCGATCTCTTTTATGGATAAAATTATGGATTTACCTCAATGCAAACGACCTCATGCACCTTTCATACCGATTCTTGTTGAGCTTCGTCATGCGTACATTACAGACGTTCCAACAACAAATCCAGCGCTTCGTATGAGTAGGACATATTATGTGAATATCCTTGTTCATCTTTATTGCAAGAGATACGAGGGACACTTGAAGATGCGGAAGTTAGGCCCATGTCGATGCTTGTTTAGCTTGCAACCTTAGAGCTCAAAACTTTAAAATCATTGTAAACTCGTTTCATCAATTCCTTTTAACACTTTGGGCACCTTACATTTTCGGCGGAAGCGATTTTATGTCATGTCATTTATCTCTAAAGGGAAAATTTCGTTGCGAAGAGTTACCACCCATCTCTGATTTGCGCCTTGCATATATTTCATTAATAATTCCTCTACGTACTCCATTTTATTTTTAACACATGTAGTGTTAGCTTTCGGTTGTTAAAATTATCGAAATGTCAAAATTGTAGTGCCAAAAAAATGTCTCCGCACAAAATAACTTTGGAGTAACAACCCTGTAATTAATTTTGTCTACGAAATTTTCGCATAGATGAGTACCACGCAAATTTATAAAAAACATAAAATATGGTGTCCCATAACATCACATGAAGGGCTTGGGGAGTGCTTCTCACAATTAGTGAGATGTGCGCTTCCTAGTTTTACACCAGTGATGGCCAAAAATTGAAAAACATACCACATGTGGTAGGAAACGAAAAATGCTGCTGATGCTCTGCTCCCACACGTTCATGCTCATTTGATTGTAGCAACAACAAAACAACGTGTTTACTCAAATGAACTCAGTTGCTGTGCAGCGCAGTTGCCTATTATTGCACGCACACAAATGTACTTTCTTAGTGTTAGTGTGGCCATCACTGTTTTACACCAACTGATTGGGACCTACAGTTTTACACCGGTTCCGAACGGTATTTTCAGAAGCTTTTTCATAGCTAAGTACTCGATAGTGTCGCCATCACTAAGCGAGGTGACCGTCTTCGAAAGAAATGTAAGGTGGTCTGAGCAGAGATCGAACCCACGTTCTCATGTACAAGACGGTCACGCAAATGTATAGTGAGCGAAATTTTCAGTTCAGGAAATTTTCCTTATTTTTTTATAAACGTATGTACTTCCTATGGCAACAAAAATTTTATAAAAACTGGATACCGGGCTTAAGCGACAAACAGCTGATTCGGTTTCCAATAACGCGTATAAGAACGACTTAGCGAACGAAGAGCAATGCGTTCGTATTGAGTTTCGTTCGCTTTGTCGTTCTGATGCGTGTTTGCTGTTTATAGTTTAGTAAGCTAACGAAAGCGTTCGTTTTACTTAGACGAAAGTGATGTTATCGTCGTCGAAAAGTGATTAGAGCGGATATAAATCCCTCGTTCTCAGCTGTCATCTAAACGAGTTGAAATTTTTCAATTTGCAAGATATGAAAAGCATTGCCACAACCTTTCGACCATCCCATCCTAGGATATTTACATGGCCACCTTTTCAATAGCGGTCGATTTCCACAAGGAGTAACAAAACAATCACAATTCACCAAACCAACAACCCAACAATTATGTGAGTTGCATAGAATATCAACTCGATATATGTATGTGATTTGAAGTAGAAGACGACAGAAGAAGAAGAAAAAAATGCATTACGCACGTATCGGTTTTACTTCTCGGTTGGTTGTTATAATACGTGCGTAATTTATGGCAGCACCCTGCTGCTGTTAATGTTCAGACTCTGGTCGATTGGCTGCTCAAACTCCAGGTTTTCTAGTGCCTCAACAGCACTGCACTGCATGTGCATCACACTGCAAGATATTGAAGAGTCATAGGGTGGAGTAAGGTAAAGTGTGCATATTGCAATTCGGTGTTAGCCATACACAGATCCTTGTGGGATGCTGCTTGGAACACCCATCTCGGGGTGTCAATTGTGAACCTTGAATAAATAAACAACGTATGAGCAGACAGACTTACACATTTCCGCACACCGTTAACGATGAAATATTTAAATCTTTTCTGATTGCCTACCAAAAATGAAATCCATTTAAAAAAAGTTCCAAATTTGGAAACAAGAAAAAATAAATTTGAAATGCCAGCGACGGAAGGGGTGGGGGATTGGCAGTCAGAGGGTTCCGGGTACGTGTGAAAATAATTATTCATTCATTCATTCATGTGCACACGAGCATTTGCAGTGGTATTTTTATTTTTAAATTTAAACAAATTAGAAAAACATTTATCACTATCATAAATTATGATGGCAATTTAAGGCAACATCAGCGGCAGCAACAGCGGCATCAGCCAACCTCACCAGCAACACTTTAAACCCGCAGTTACTGTTTGGCCCCGCCGTACCCTCTGCGTTTGCTGCTCATCATCACTGTCACTTTCTACCATTGGATTCCACCCCTTCTCCCTGGGATACCAGTAGTGATGATCACTTTGTGATCACCATGACGAGGATGATGAGTAGTGCATTTTGTTGCTTCCTCTGGATTGTTTAAATGATTGTCATAGGGTAGGGTTTTATGCGTTAATTGTTAACTATCATTGATGAAAATGGCTTGTATAGCACACGTTCCCAGATACCACCAGTGGCACAGTGGTGGAATATAATGAAACTTATGGAAAACTTCAAATTGATGGTTCTATTTGAAAAAAAAAACATTTGAACTTATGGCAGATATTGTGATGAAATTAGATTTAAAGTCAAAGACTTTAAAGTTGTTGTTTCATTACATCCAACGAAGTTATTGAGAATCCCTTACCAAAATACCCGTATAGGGTTCCAAGGTTAATCGATTTGTAATTGATCTCTAGTAGGCTGGTATTATTTTATCATTAATTAAATTTTCGACAGTCTTATGATTCCCATCACCACTACTCACCCTTATCTCTTTTATTTTTTGTGACCACCTCATTACAATTTTACGATATCTTAACAACACAAATTCTCAACTTAACAAGATCACATCATCGGGCCATCCATCCGACCGTCCATCCAACTCTACCCTTATTATTACCTTTATTATCTTCCCTCCCAGTTCTTCCTGTTGTCGTTTATCCGTACACACATTTCCTTTAAAGTATTCATTCCTTCTGCTGTTTTTTCTTTCGTTTCGCTTCTTCTTCTTTTGGCCATGTCCGTTTTTTCATCATCGCATTTGCGCCTCTGCGCATGCGCGCGTTGTTGTTATCTTTTTAAGGGTCTTGTTAAAAGTAATTCGTAACACGTTGTTACCAGATAATAACCGCCATAAGGCTAAACCCAGAGCTTGTTAAGAAAACAACACACAAAGCAGAGGGTATGGCTCGAAACTGACAACAGGAACATAAACAAGTCAGAAGGCGAAAAAAAGCGAAGAGAACCGCGCAACAGGCTGTGCGCATGCGCAAACGACCAAAGGGGGGAGCGGCCAGCAAAACAAGAAAAGAATCGTTAAGGTATTCAGGCAACATTACAAGACAAGTTTTATATCTTAGCTGTTTTGGGAGAAATGCTAAAGAGTGTTACTCTTTAACTCTGGGCAACTCGCTCACTGTCCTACTGCTCTCTCATTTTATATGAGAGTTTTAAACATATTTAAAGAGATATATTTGTTCTGCTATGAATTAACTCCAATACCGGGTGTGCAAAAAAGGCACTAGTCTACTTCTAAATTGTCTTACTGGAACCAACATTAATCTTTGTGTTAATTTTTTAATAAGGCAAACCAAGATTTTCCTACAATTCATGTACATGGTCCTTCGAGCCGACTCTTGGGCATCTTTTCCTTGTGCATATTAAATAAAATTATTATAATAGTGTCACATTGGTAAGAATTGGTTTCCCAACTGGCAACATTTCTATATGAAATGGGATGCAATTTAGTAACATTTCTATACACTGAAACAGAATTTCTGCAAAAGTCAGCTAACGTAGAGAATTCATCGCCACAATGTAAATATGCATACCAGTGTTGAACAATTCCGTACATCCCAAGATTTTCTCGTTCGTGCAGTCAGTATTTAAGTTTTGCCAAAGATTTGTGTAAACTGAAGAAATACATCGACACAATTCATTGAAATGGTAATTCTCAAACTCTTGTCAACTCTCTCACTCCCCTATTCCACTTCCACTTTTTATGAACACTTTTTTCCTGAGAATTAATTCCAACACCGTGTGCACTAATAGCAAAGGTTTACTTCTAAATTGTCCCACAACAACCTACATCAATCTTCGTGCACTTCTGTAGTAAGTCAAACCAAGATTTTGCTAAAATACATGTACTTTGTCCTTGGAACTGAATGGAATGAACAGTTTCGTACCTCCAAAGGTTATGTAGATATAAATATTTTGAATAAATTCACCACCACAACAAAAATATTCATTGCATCTACATCAAACGCTGTACGAAACTGTTCACTGCCGCAATGAATATTTACCTTGCGTCGATGGAATTTCTATCTATGCCGACTGTTAATGAAACTTTGTTCTCCAGTGTACGAAAAGAGTTGCCTTTCGGAAAATTTTCTGCACAGAAGGAGTTACCACTGAACATCGTTTATCTACGAAAAGAGTGGCCTGTCGATACATGTTCAGCACGAAAAGGGTTCCCTACTGGGAATATGAAAATAGTTACCAACAAGCAAATTTTATATACGAACAGGATTGTCCTTCAGTAACTGTTCCTTACGAAAAGGATTGCTGTTGGTTACTTCCTCTACGAAAAGAATTGTTCTATACTACTTTTCTGTACGAAGTGTTGACAATTGACATCTTTTCTATACAAAAAGAGTTGTCTATCGTCAACTTTTCTATACGAAAAGAGTTGTCTATCGTCAACTTTTCTATACGAAAAGAGTTGTCTATCGTCAACTTTTCTATACGAAAAGAGTTGTCTATCGTCAACTTTTCTATATGAAAAGAGTTGTCTATCGTCAACTTTTCTATACGAAAAGAGTTGTCTATCGTCAACTTTTCTATACGAAAAGAGTTGTCTATCGTCAACTTTTCTATACGAAAAGGGTTGTCTATCGTCAACTTCTCTATACGAAAAAGGTGGTCTATTATCAACTTTTCTATACGAAAAGGATTGTCTATCGTCAACTTTTTTAGACGAAACGAGTTGCCAATGGACAAATTTTATATACCAACAGAGTTGCCCACCGATAACTTGTCTTTACAAAACAGATTGCTGCAAACTCCCTTCTATAAGAAAAGGATTGCTGTTGGCAACTTTTCAATAGGAAAGTGTTGCCTATTGGCAACTCTTCCATATAAAACGTGTTATCTACGTCAACTTTTCTATAATATTCTGTCGGCAACTTTTCTATACGAAAGAGGTTGCCTATCGTCGACTTGTCTATATGAAAACAATTGATTATCTTTAACTTTTCTATACGAATAGTGTTGCTTTTCGATACGAATGGTGTTGCCCTTTGGCAAATTTCCAATCGGAAAGTGTTGCCTATTGGCAACTTTTCTATATAAAAACTTCTCTATAATATCTCTATACGAAAAGGGTTGCCTATCGACGACTTTGTATGAAAGCAGTTGATTATTGTCAACCTTTCTCTACGAATGAGTTGGCAATGACCCAATTTTATATACGGAAAGAGATGCACATCGAAAACTTTCTGTACGAAAAGGTAACTTTCTATAAGAAAAGGATTGCTATTGGCATCAGTTTCTATTCGTATAGTGTTGCCCATTGACAACTTTTCACTAGGAAAGAGTTGCCTAGGGGTCAATTTTCTGTATTAAAACCGTTGATTATTATCAACTTTTCTATAATATTCTATCGTCAACTTTTCTATACGAAAAGAGTTGCCAAACGTCAACTTTTTTATACGAAAAGAGTTGCCAATCGTCAACTTTCTCAGTATTGCCTATCATTTATCATTTCTATGTGAAATGTTGCCAACTAGCATCAATTCTATACAAAATCTTGTCTCCTGCCACTTTTATATTTTACAATTTTGAATAAAAATTGCTTCCAAGAGGATTTTTCGTCAACAAAAACATTCTTATTTGGAATGTAAATTATTGCAGTAACGGTTAAGGAACCTTCGCACCCTGTACATGACTTCATTACAATCTTCTCCGAAAGAACTTGGAGATTCGTATATCTCTGTGACTTAAAAACGCATCTCATTAAATATTTCTCTCATGCTATATTCATTAGCAAGCGAACCTTTTCTTTATGCCCAGTTTCTAAAGGCACACTCTTCCACCAGCCATAAAATCAACAGGGTGCCTTGTTAACTCTTTCACCTATCCTTCCACTGATCGTTTTTGCGTGTGTATTTGTAAAGATTCTTTCAATTGCAGCGGAATTGTATCGGATCCTTAATCTGCTTTTTGTTTTGGACTCACGTGTTGCATCTTGTTTTTTGGGCGATTTATATTTTGTAGTTGTTGGTGTTGTGGTGCTCCGACCGGCTCCGTGCTACAGACTCTGTCATCATGACTCTTTCCATAACACGATCCAAACAGTTGAAGAATTCTGTTTATATTGTGATTGTTTGACTAGTGATTGTTGTTAGTTGGCGGGTTCTCCCTCTAGCAGCATGAGGAGTATCAGCAGCAGCATCTGCAGCAGCAACAGTTGTAGTCTCCCTTATGCTGTATCTGCTGTACATGTTGCTTGTTACATATTTAGTTGTTGCATGTAGCTTCTGCTTCTTGTTTGTTAGTTCTTCTTTGTTTTTGGTATTCCGGCAGTTGTTGTTGTTAGTGTTTTGTTTGGCATCATGTTGTTGTTTAGACATTATAACGTCGAAATCGTGCGGCACTGCGCTAATGAACTTACAATGGAGATTCGTCGTTTCAGTCTGTCCTTAATTTTTGGGTTGGTGGGGCGCTTGGTTTCGAGTTTACTTTCATACATAATTTAATTGTAACATAGATACCCACACACATGCAGAGGGCCTAGGTGTACAGTGAAGACAGTGGAATGCAATAGAACTGTGCACAGTGGGCTGCTGTCAGATGATCTTCTATGAATCGCATAGGGCTTAAAATTTAAAAGATAAGTATAACTTGAGATATGAATAAAACTTAAATGGAATTAATTTATCCAGCATTTTAGGAACAGATTTTTGTGGAACTTAGTATCTCATAATGTTCGTAACAGAAACACGGGGCCTTGGAGTTATTCGGAATTGCAAACAACTGTTCACGTAAAAAATTAAACGTTTGGAGCTCACAAAGCCTCAAATGTAATAGTTCATTGTATTGTTGTAGACCAACTTTCATTTATAACAAAATATTTACATTTATTTTTACGGCAAATGCAGAAATCGTTTGTGAATATGTGATAAACGAACAAGTGTGTTTATATCGCATACACTTAAAAATGTGGTCTCTCTCTTGAACAAAGACAACAAGCTAATTGTAATATCTTCGCGCAATGCCGGCGGTAGCTCGGTGTGTTATTGCGCGGAATTGCAATCATAGTGCCTGGGATCACCTCTATTCCAGGAAAAGTATAATTACCACAGTAAAGTTGCATTTAAAATTTAAAAAAAAAAACTATTCACTTCCATCCAAAAGTTATCCCATTCAGCAACGTTTTCATAATACTTTTTTTTGCCACCCCTTTTCAAAAATATATTCATTAGTGCAATAACCACCTACACAAGTAAAACAAAAATGTTAACTCTACGTGGATGTGAACCTGGGCAGCTCCCGTTTTCCAACGGGATGTGCCAGCGCCAGTACACATTTTTCGTTTCTCATGAACATAAATGTTCATTTACCGTAACTGAATTCCTCAAACAAAGTTTTGTTGTCTAACACTTCGGTTGAAGGGAATGAAATTATGGTTGCTGTGCTTGTAGGAGAACTCCAACAAAATTCATTAGTTAATACATTGTATTGGTTTATATTACATTATATTGGTAATATTTTATCTACTTAGACACTAACAGTGGCCCAAGCTTAAGATATATTTAATTCTCTGGATGCTCTTCTGTAAATCAATAGAAGGCATATCTAAAGCGCCGAGGCTAAGGCGAATACTGGCGCTAGACAACACGACGATAGAGTACCTGAAGGACTCATCCGGATATTCGGCCAGTCTGCTTATGAACACCCATTTCCCAGGCAACTATCTGAACGAGGAGACGGTTTTATGTTCAAAGTAGTTTTCAATTATATTATTCATATAATTAATTTTAATCTATAATGTGGGTGTTATGTTGTTCAATGACCTTCTGCCTTCGTTCAGGTAAATTTTTGATCCCAGATTCATAAAATGACTGGCCCCTTCCACAAATATTCTCGAACAACTCGGTTTGTAGGTCCCCTTTTGTATTGAAGGAATCCCTATTCAAAGAGTTTTGCAGACTACGGTATAAATGAAAATCGCAAAGTGCCAGATGAGGACTAAAAGGTGGATGTGGCATCACTTCCCATCAAATCTCTAATAGTTTGTATCGAGTCTGCACAGATGTGTGAGGCCTAGCGTTGTCGTGATGGAAAACCACGCCTTTGCGATTTAACAATTCAGGTCGTGCTTCAAAGTTCTTCAATTTCTGACCAATGGCGTCGGAATTTGTGCTTTGATTTTTAGGTAGCAGTTCAACAAAACTACTCCCTTAAAATCGCACCAAATGAACACCATAACCTTTTTTTGTGCAGTTCAGCCTTTGATGAAGTTCGAGCTTGATCATCACACTTAAGTTCGTACGGAAGCCAAATATCAACCCTTTTGACAAGTCAAAGCCGTTTCAAATGGTTCTATATGGCCATGTGCAACACCTTCAGGTTGTCTGCAACTTCCCGAACAGAAACGTGTCGATTAGATTCGATAACGGCTTTGATTTCATCCTCATCAACCTCATTTGGCCTATCTCCCCTGTGGCCATTTTTTATCGTGACATTTCTAAACGAAATTTTTTAAACAAGCTTTGGCATGTGCGTTCTGTCAAAGCATCCTAACCATACACGTCACAAATACCCTGGTGTGCTTCCGCGGTCTTTTTGGCCTTTCGGAAATAAAACAGCAAAATATGACGAAAGTAGAGTTGTCTGTTTCTCGCAGACTACCTAATAGTCGTAGCGTGTATTAGAGAGAAATGTTGGTTAATAGGGAATTGAGCGCCTGGCTGGGCTATAATAGTCCAGCAGTCATTGGAGTTAATGTTTTCTTACACAGTCAGATAGAAATCAAGTCCTTGAAATCAGTATTCCTAAAGTCAACATCTGTTCAGAATTATGGCAGATCTCTTAACGAGATGGTCCACCAGTTCAATATTCACCGCATATGGCGCCAGGGACATTCCGAGTCTAGGGACTACCTTAGAGGATCTATATCAAATGGAACGTGTTGGGATGGCCCTGGCGACTTGCTAGCATATCCTGCAAGGACGCTCCTCTTTGAGGGGCTCAGATTGTATACGCGAAATATAAATTTGACCTATAGTCGATAGAATCTGATCCTTGAACCTTGTGTCTCCAGCGAGGACATAAATGTCAATGTTTGTTTCAGTTTTTACGGGGCACTGTCTAGACATGCGGTGAGACTTAAGGTCAGAGCAAACGACTTTCGTTGAAGCTGCAACGATCAGAAAAAGGAAGAATCCACTAAACATCTCTAATGAGGTTATGACAACCTCTAGTGCGGTTGTGACAACCTCTAAAGCGGTTGTGGCATCATGTAAAGAGGTTGTGGCAACCTCTAATGTGGTTGTGACAACCTCTAATGCGTTTATGACAACCTCTAGTGTGGTTGAGACAACCTATAATGAGGTTGTGATGACATTTAATGTGGTTGTAACAACCTCTAAATTCGGTTATGTTTTCTGTGGGTGCAGAGTTGATCAGGCATGTGACGCAAGTCGATTAATTTAAATCAAATTCGATTTGACGTAATTAGGGTTCTTGCAAACAATTTGACATTTCTTTTTGTAACCTACAGTTTTACACCGGTTAAATATTCGATAGTGTCGCCGTCATTAAGCGAGATGGGCGCTGTCGAACGAAATGTAACAAGGGTAGATCAGGGATTGAACTCACGTTCTAATGTACAAGAGGCGCGCACACTACCATTGCACCACCGACAGTCAAGAAATAATTTTGATAGCATTCGTAAATATTCTAAAAATGTCGATTTCTATTTCACACCAGAATATCGAGTAACTTGTAGGATATCAGGCCAAGCTTGCCATGCAACCTTTCTAAAGGAGGCAAGCTGACTCTCTCAAGTGTGTTATAAGAAGCGCTTCCTGAATGACTTCTGAAGCAATTATGAAGTGAGAAAGGATGGCTTTAAAACGTAAAGAGAAGGCCCTTATACAGATTACTTTAGATATGAATGAATAAGTCCAGCAATATTTGCGATGTCTTGTAAAAATATCCAAATTAATAAAAATTACTGTATCATATTTATGTAATAGACAACAGTCTGTTGATGATAAATCGAATCAAAAAAGAGACATTCTGCATAGCCTCTTTTGAGAATCCCTTGCAATTTGGATCAGCTGCTCCATTAATTACGTTATTATTATTTTATAATGTTATGACATTTTCTTAATAGATTTTGATCTGTACAATCGATCTAATTTGTTTCGTTCTATGTCTCTCTTTCGTTACAGGTGATCCAACACAATTCTTCAATTTACCTGAAAACCTAAAATCGTATTCATTTCAAATCAACAGAAGGTAAGTTTGTACATTTAATTTCAAAATTCTCTAGCATGCTAGAAATATAACACACGTAAAGAGCGAGAGAGTTAGAGATTTTGATTATATGTGATTATTTAATACACAACTGTTTCAGGTTTACATAGAGTAACACGAGAGTTGTACTTGTTTTCTCTGCATTTGCTCTCTAGTTTGTTTTTAAAAACACATGTTACCAATATGTACGTTCTACTCACCCCATTAGACTCTCCGGTAATAGGTAGGTAGAGCAGAGTTCCATGTGTGTAAAATGTTGAAAACGAGACCGTAATGACGCTAAATTCATAGCCGTTCTTGTTGCTATTGTTTTACAGTTGCGGTCAAAATAATAGTAGTGCACAGAAAACCAATTTAGATATTAAAAAAAAAAAATAATGTGAGTCGGATCACAGGGGAGATGTGTAAACATCTAGTAATAAAGTAGGAACTACTTATGCTTTTAGTATATATTTTTAATTAATCAATTAAAAGTATCAAAACTTTCAATATTGTAAATACATAGGAATTTGCTGGTTTTTGTTTGTTTTATTTAACTTATTTGGTTAGCAAATGGGCACACTGCAGTATATATGTACTGCATTAAAAATTACTGATTACTGAAAAAATTCAGTAAATTTTTACTGATAATGAAATTTATTTTGCATTACCAGTAAAATTATAGGGTCGTCTTCATAATAATCAGTAATCGGGCATTACTGACTACTGAAAATTCAATGTAACCATGTAGGCACTTTATAAAAATTGCTGAAAAAAATTTTAGTAATCAGTAAAAATTTACTAGTTAAAGAATTATTTTTACTGAAATTTTAGTAGTACTGCAAAGTGCCCATCTATGGTAAATGTCTTAAGTACAAATAGTTAATATTGGCTTATGGTAGCTAAAATAAGATACATATTTAAATTTTTGACTCGATTGTATTTAAAAATCTATGGAAAACTGCATCTATAGTAGTGGAATTGTTAGTTGTGGGGGTTTGTGGAGAATTGCTCATATGCAAGTGGAAAACGTCAAATAAAAATTTTGATAAAGCTTGCGACTGTGGGTTTGCAAAATTTGTATTAAAATCTCCACCCATAATAATTGGCATGAGATGGAGATTGTTACCCAATTGCCGTGCACCAGCTTCAGTGTAAGGCAACAGTACGTAATGAAGATATGTTATAATCTTAATTTATATTGGAATCTAATAGAAATTTTATTAGAATAACATTACCTCCATTCAGCTTTGATACACTTTGTGTTGTTTTTTGTTCTGAGTTATAATTTTTTTGGTGTTTTGTAAAATATTTTATTATTTTGTATTTGTTGCGGTTGACAAGTTATTAATCAGCTGTTTACTGAAATGTAATGCATGTAGTTATTTTACAGCATAGATAAAGGAAATAAGTAGATATCGCACAGGTGTTGTCAAGTACTACCACTAGGTGCTGTGTTGTCGTTTTGTAACACTCACTGAAGTTTCTCATAACTTTCATTGACGTTTATTCAACACTGTGGGAAATTTGATACATAGAAAAAAAGTATCATTTTCCAGGTTGTGTTATTCGAACAACTAACTTCATTTTTTTATATCATTTTGTTCCCCACTTTCAAGTTAAAATTCTGTTATTTTGATTGTCTTTTTGTTTTTGTTTACTGTTATTGTTGGTGTTCGTTTGTGTTGAATTTCAGAGCAACGGACAACAACACAAAAACAAAATCCTTGTTGATGTTGCCTACCACACCTATTGTTAGCACCTGTTCTAAATACACCTTGCAAGGTATATTTTGTTCGGGATCAAACGTTGTAATTATTACATTCAGCTCCATCTAGAAAATATCCCATTGAACAACAAATTTCCCAAGGCATGTGCGATATCTAGTTAATTCCTTTACCTATGTTTTACAGCAATGGTTTTCGAAAATTTGTAGCTACTATTGCACACTAGATGGTGTTGAGTATATTGTATGCAGCGTATGATTACACTAATACACTCATACATAGCTCACACCGATTTGATAACGCTTTACGATTGGTTAACGATTACATCGCACATCTTACTCTAAATTTGTGATTGTATTGTGAAAAAGATGTTTACCCCCAGCGTATAGATGTTTACACATCAAAAATATTTTTATATCATTTATTAAACAGAATTCCGAGAATTCTTAAGCATTTAACTAAACAATTGCCGAAAATTATGGACAACCTTTTAATATGTGTAATAATACCGTTGCCATTTTCATTTTGAAAGATACAGGGTGTCTCAAAAGAAAGTTTATATTTTGTGAGTCGATAAAATAAAAAATTAAGATGTGTTTAACAAAAATGTTTATTAACTATCAAAGTACAGTATTTAGAAACATATTTCTTAAAAATACTATCGTCTAAATGTAAACCTTCGCGTTCACGGCATTCATTTAGTCGAACGGTAAAATGTCACTTGCTCGCTTCAGAATTGAAATATTCGGATCCTCACAAACAACCTGGTTTACACTCTCCACGTTTTCTGCCGTTCTTTATGACCTAGGCCGCCCAGACTTTATCTTTTGTAGTGCTGAACCGGTCTCTTCAAATTTGTTGACCCATTTCCCAATGAGAGGGACGAAAACCTCATTCAAGTGACGAAATCGTCGAAAACTACCGAATCTTTTTCGAGCTACAGTCCCTTTTAGTAAAGCACTCGCAATCACAGCTCGCGATCCGCTGCCGAGAAACACTCCGTAGTGACTGAAGTCCAGAGAACCAGGCTACCTACTGGCATACCTCCCGCGCCACTCGGATTCAATGTGTTCACGCAGCTAAACAAATTTACTTTCGTTTGAGACACCCTGTATTAAGGAGCAAATAGTTTTTCATGGGAACGAGATATTTGATATTTTGTTATTGGTTTTTTACAAATTTACGAAAACAGAAAATTTGTACTATGAATGAAATATTTATTTGAACCAATAAACCAAAGTCTGCTATATACGTTGTCCAAACGTTGTCCACAGCTACGCTTCATGTGGTTCATTCTGAAAGTCCAAGGAAAAGCACACTTTTTCCAGCATTTCGGCCTGAATCTCAACAATGACACGTGCAATCTTGTCTTCCCGGGCGGCAATCGAGGTTGGCTTGCTTTTATTACTGAAGATGTCGCGGATGAGCCGTCCATGTTGGACAGAGGACGTTCCAAACAATTGGCCATACACGTTCGTTTTATTTATTTATTTTAATTCTTAATCGGTTTCACACACAACAAGATACATAGATCTTATAATCACAGTATGTGACTTTCAGTGGTACTTCATAACATCCGAGATAACAAACAATAAAGACATACATAAGAAGAAGGTTTCGGCAGAAAATTTTGATGAAAAACTTGAAGATGTTTACTTACGAAGTGCAAGCAGTTCATCAGCTACTGACTGCAGAAAGTCAATCGTATATAACCTGTGCTCTTGCTCTCCTAAACCTCAACGAGGACGAATTTCGTTGGATATTTATCATGACCTCTGAAACCCATTTTCATCTGAACGGAAACACACAAAATTTGCACTTCTGTTGCACTGAGAATCCACGTATTATTCACGACGAGTCATTACATCCACTCGAAGTCACTGCTCTGTGCGCCTGTTACGTCGGAGGTATCATCGGCCCTTGTGGCCGTCAGTGGGTAATGGTACTGTAGGTTATTTTAAACGAGAACGTGGGTTCGATCCCTGCTCTGGCCACATTACATTTCTTTCGACGACAGTCACCTCACTTAGTAACGGCGACACAATCAAGTATTTAGCCATGAAGGAGCTGCTCAAAATTCCGTTCGGAACCGGTGTAAAACTGTAGGTGTAGGAGTGTAAAACTACAAATCCCATAGCTCACCGGTTGTAATTAGCTCTCCACAAGCCCTTCGTGGAATGCAATTGGAAACCATTTTTTTTTTTTGTCATCGGAATTTTTGTTTATTCGAGAACGCCGTGTCGAACATGATTACATGATTACTAGCGAGAGATTCAGAACCATGTTCAACGAGTTTTTATTGCCGCCAGTTAATGAATTGCAGCTGAACGGCATGTGTTTCCAACAGGACGGCGCAACTGCACACAACGCTCGCGCGGGACAATGGGCATTTTGAAGAATACGTTTCCGGGTAGCTTATAGCCTGTTCCCCAAACTCGAACTAAAGCTTTCGTTCGTTTTGTTGTTGATTTGGGTTCAGTACATATTTTAGTTCTCTATCTCTAATGTGTTGTCATTTGGGAGCAAACATTCAGTCGAACGAAAATGTCCACTTAAAGGATCCCAATTTGAGTCGTATGCGAGTGCCTAACTTTCGTTCGTTTAGCTTTTCATTCGAGATCGAGGGCGATTTCCAGTGCCCGGCAAGATCCTCTGATTTGACAACTCCAGACGACTTTTTTTGGGTTTTTTAGGTCGCGGGGCTAGGTCAACAAGCCACAGACTCTGAAAGCTCTGAAAGAGAAGAGCGCGAGATATACAGGCTTGTGACTCATGAGTAAGGATCTGCCAAGGAGGGACTCATGTGCTTTATTCATAAGGTTGGTCACAGTGAAGCTTTGATCAAGTAGTTTAGTAGTATTTTTGTTTGGTATTCGCTTGACCCGGACGGTATGAAGGCCACGATAATTTTTCTAAAGTCTCACTTTATATTATAAATCCATTTTAATACGCCTAATAGGAGTTTTTGAAGTCGCGGGTCTAGGTGAACAAAACACAGTCTGATAACAGAGAGAATAACCCACAAGAGTGCGAGAACTTATCGCCCAAATGGTCATCAACAATGGCTGCGCCCACTTGACCGATATCATATTCAAAAGAAAATGGAAAAAATCTTAGAGGTCTACAGAAACATTTAAAAAAAATAATCAAATTATGTGGTTTGATTGTAAAGATATAACAAAACAACATCGAGTGAGGGTTGCTGGGTCACCCAATATTACACAAAATATTTCTACACTTTATTCGTTTTTTGTAGTATCTTTACTATTATTTTGAACGCAACTGTATATTATGTTTTTGTATCTCAGTCAAAGCAACGGAGAGCAACAACAACAATGAAAACAAATCATATCAGGTTTTACGCTTCACAATTACGTCTCGTCTCGGTTAAACAACGTCGTCCGTCCCACCGTCTGTCCGGGTATTTTTGTATTTTGTTGTTTAGTTTTGGGTGGTGGTGTACAAGTATCTGTGTATCTGTTGGATTTTCAGGAGCATAAGAGAGCAGGGAGATTCCAAAAAGAGAGCCTTGTTACAATTCATATTGATTTGTGAGTAACCAGTTGTTATTGTTGCTGCTGTTGTTGGTGTTTTTTTATGGGATTTTGAACGCCGCCATGCCGGAGTCTTGTCTAATTTAGTTCAGTTTTTAAAGAGCGATCGTGTCGCATGGTGGTGTTGAACGGACTTTAAACGAAAATCGAAATTTTAAAGAAAAAAATATGATAATGAAACCGTAAACGCGTTCGATTTTAAAAATAAACAATATAGAGTTTAAGAAACTTTTTGCAGAAAATTAAAGGATTTTTTGAAATTTAAAGAAAGAAAATGTAACAAAAGTAAAGAAAATTGCACAGTGTTTAGCAAAACGACATCATAAGATTCCCATATTAATGGTTTCCAATAAAAGTTGAAGAAAGCAACAAAAAAAAATCAAAATTTATTCCTATTGTTTGGTGGTGTGTTTGGTGTATAACACTCGAGTGTTGTTGTTGTTGTGTTGTTGTATACTACTCTACAGCCAGACGACGGCTGAATGTTGACACGATTTCATTGTTTGTGGTCTTAACCAACCCAGCTAACCAACCATCATCGTGGTATGGTGGAGTTTTCGATGTGATTTCAAATCGAAGAAATATAAAAACGAGTTTTTTTTCCTCCTCTTCTCTGCAGCCACGAAACTATAAATGATTTCTAAAGCAGAAAAATAGCTACAAAATCAAAACAAACCCAAAAACAAAAAAGGAAATCATCGAAACTTCAAACTAACAAAAACAGCAAAACAAACGAAATCTTCAAAGCTAAACACTACCGGCTTTCGGGCCATAATCCTCCCTGTGGCGGCTACGCAAAACAACAAAAATCTATCCCCTCCCCCACGCCTAAAACTTTAGCCCACAAAATGCCAATTGGCTTAACTGTATAAAACAAAACAAAATTTGAATCCAAAAGTCTAACAAAAAAAATCTAAACCAAAATAACAAATTTCCTTAGAACACAACAAACACCACAGACATCATCTAGGCGGAATGTCTTTTCTCATGTGTAAAGTGTCCGTTGAATTATTTTGTAACATGCAGCAAATGCCTTTGAAAATTAAAACTTCTGAGATTTTTTGACCCCTCAGCGGATTGTCTGACAATAGAAAAAATCTCAAGAATGTTGAAAAACGTCGCGGTGTGCCAAATTTGAAAAATAAAACTTTTCAGAACAAAAATAAAACAACAAAAAACCCCCAGCGAAATACGTTACAAAAATCTCGAAATTTTTGAAACAACTTAGAGAAGAAAATCTCATGTGGGACCTCAAACACATCTTTTTGGATTAAACCATCGGATTATAGATCTAAAACACTGTGAAAGGTATGTTTGAATTATAAAATTCGAATAGAATAACGGGATTTTAAGAAAGATATTGCTTCTTTAGAAGGCGAAATAAAACTGCTTCCAAAGAAGTATAAAAAGAAGCTCAAATTTCGCGGCGAACTGTATTAATACTAGTGAAGTAATTCATCACTAGGCTTGGCCTTGGAGGAATCTTTTTGACTTTAAGCTAACAATTCACATCTTATAAAGGGTGGGCCATGAACAATTTGGAAGATGAACCCCCGTCATTTCGAAGCAGTTGCCAATTTGACATTTACGAAGTAACTGATTATTAGTTAAATGTTAGAAATTTACGAAATGGGTCGCTTTACGCTTGAAGAAAATTGGGACGTATTAAAAACTTTCTTCCAAAGTTATGAATCTTCAACTCACACTGTAAGAAATCTACGGAATATATTCGATAGAAATAGAGTGTGTCATCAACGCAGTTTGTGGATCAACAATCTGGGTCCTGTCCTTATTGGACAAAACAACTTGTGTGTGTACCTGCTCGACCAGTGCGTTCTGTCGAAAATATTTCCCCTGTACCTGAAAGTGTGCTTTGAACAGCCATCAACATCAACTCGCCGTCGTTCGCACCAATTGAACATTTCTCGCGCTTCTTTGAGCAGAATTGAGCATGAAGACCTCGGTATGAAGGCGTATAAACTCCAATTGGTCCAAGCATTTTCCATAGTCCATTCCGATGCATTTTCGCTTCGCTGAATGGGCGGGCTGAAGATCGCTTGGCTGAAGATGACCGTTTTTAACAAAAACTCAAATTTCCCGATAATGCTCATTTCCACCTCAGGGGCTACGATAACAAACTAAATTGTCGCATTTGGGGCTCGGAAAATGCACACATCGTCGAGGAGGAGACGTTGCATCCTCCTCATGTGGTTTTTGGCACGGCGGCATCATAGGCCCATTTTTCGATAATGCTCCACGAGCCGCCGTTACCGTCAATGGCGAACGTTACCGTGACACGCTTAGCGATTTTTCGATCCCAAAAGTTCAAAAGGATAGCATGGACAACGCAGAGGTTCAACACCGACATGCCACACAGCCAGAGTTACAATCGATATTTTGTCTACTGTGTTCGAAACCCGCATAATCGGCCGAAACTCGGAAATCAATTGGCAGTCTCGCAGCTGCGATTTGACCCCGTTAGACTACTACCTCTGGGGTGATAAGGGTTACAATCACTAGTCCATTGAGTGGGGCCATGTAAAATTTTGAACTTAAAGCATGAAACACATAGACGACGACAGGCTACCGACCACAACCTGTCAAAAATAAAATACTTGCGTTTATATGCAAGTGAATATTTTAACGACGGCAAGGCGACACGACTGCAGGTTGTTGTCTATGCTACTTATGTAGCTGTAGTTGAATTAAACTAATTTCTATTTGTGTGGGCAACAATCAACAGGTTAGAGCTGTCAATGCCTGAAGTGGCACCACTGACAGAATAATCAACTGTTTTCTCAATTTTTGTTATGTTTGTAATAATATTTATTAAATATTCTCCAGACATTTTATTTTCTTCTAACACAAATAACACAATAACACAAACGTCAACATTACAGATCAGCTGTTTACTTTGCAGTTGCCGTCTTGAAAATAATTCAGTAGCTGCCACACGTCTACATTTGCAGTCAGCGGCATTTGTAGTCGTGTGTTCATGTAGCCTGTCGTCGTCTATGTGTTTCATGCTTAACTTCGCTTTAAAAAAATACAATACACTTTTTTTTGAAAATTATGATTTCATTGGTAAGAGCCATCACTGACATTTAAAAATAAAGCACATCATCATTCCAATGGCTTTCACGACTTGTTTTACAGTAACTCATTCTATCTACCCAATTTTTCAGTACATTTTCGCTTATTTGGACCTCTTTACCATGATCGAAAGCGTCCATTTGGTATTTTAAGGCCGCACTGGACTCTTGATTGTTTGCGTAACACTTATATTGCACGGCGCTCCAGAGATAATAGTCTAACGGAGTCCAATCGCACCTGCAAGGCAGCCAATGGATTTCCGAGTTTCGGCTGATTATGTCGTTTTCGAATACAGTGCGCAAAAGATCAAAATGTAATATTGGCTGTGTTGCACACGTAGCGTGGTTCTGTTTAGGGTATCCAATCGGTTAACCGTTGCTCGATTAATCGAACAATTTTTTTCACTTTTTTGTTCGAGTACTTTAAAATAAGTGGTTTCGAGTAAAAAATTAATCGAGTAATTTATACCGGTTAATCGAATAATTCAAGTGATGAATAATTGATTAGAATTGCAAAACATTTGTTATGTTACAGGAAAAACGAACTAAAATGATATATATACAAGATATTAACATCGATGTTCCTCTTTATCTTGTATGGTACACCACTGTCTAGGCATTTTAAAATGTATGATTTATGGTTTCGAACTGATGATATTAAAATATTGACGGATTTGAGTAATATTTTGAGATCACTTGATGCGACCAACATAGCAGGATAAAGATTCAGCAACATTAATTGAATTTGAAGGTGTTTCAAAGGTTGTAACTTATAATTTAGTAATGGTAAATAATTCATTTCAACTTAATCAACTTAATGATCGATGAAAAACAGTTATAAATACACTTATTTTGCATCTTCATTCAGTAAAATTTCCTACTAATAACAACCTCTTGAAGTGAATTTGACAGTTAATTTATATACTATTTTTAAAAGACCTATTAAAGTTTAGAATGATCTCAGTTGATGTACTTATTAACTTACTTCTTTATGTATTGTTTAAATACGTTTTATGCATTAAATTGAATTAACGATGTTTTTTAATAATAAAAACGAAACCTACAAAACTGACCTTGTATTTTTATCAAAGCATTCAAAGATTTAAATCAATATAAACAGATTAAAATTACTCGAATAACTCGAGTAATTTAAAAACTTTATGCAATTGTTCGAGTAAGTCAGAAATCCAATTTTCGAGTTACTCGATTGTTCGAACAATGAAAAAACCCGGATAATTGGATACCCTAGTTCTGTTGTAATCATACGTCCTTCATGCCGTCCTCTTCAAATTGTTGGAAATAAAGTCGCTGAACATGGCACGGTAACGGTCGGCAATGACTGTACCAGCGGCTCCTTGTTAATTTTCGAAGAAAAATGGACCTATAATGCAGCCATGTCAAAAAAACCCGACTTTTCCATATACAGGAAAACTTTCTTGGAATGAAAAAAGACAGCATCTGTAACATTATGCAGGAACCATGTATATGTTTGGAGCATCCATATACTTACACGCATTATTTTCCTGAATTCAAGATCTGCCGTATTTTTGTTTCTTTGTTGTCTGTTATGTTTTTGTTCTCAGCAGTTTCCAACAACCACAGCCGTATTTGGGTCACAAAAACATATAACATATTAATCATTGTGTCTCATGTAATATTGAATAGCAAACATAACAAGTCACAAGTAAACTATTTTTGCATCCAAACAACAACGAAAATACAGATTTTTCAGCGTGTAGTTTAGTATGGAAAATAGTTGAAAATAGTAATGCAATATTTTAGTAAACGTTTTTTCATATAGAAAACATTTTGAATCCGAGATGTTTCATATATTAAAAACGTTTTAGGTTTCTCCATATTTTTCATACGGAAACAGTCCTGGATTTATTTTGCCTTTTCTATATAGAAAAATTGTATTCAAAATGGAATTTTTGACGTCAAAAAGTAATGATTTATTTTTAATATTAGAAACTCTCAAATTCGAACCAAATAAACCATTTCCCTTTATAAATGATCTCAGATTCAAATGGCCTTTTATATTTATGAACATATCTCGAATTTGATGCCGTTTAAATGCCTGGTTTTTTATAGCGAATATATTGAAGGTTTTTTTGTTCGGTTTTGTTTAAAAACTGACATTGAATTGAACAAAAGAATTTTGTTTTGAATTTCATATCCAAGCGACACGATTTTTTTAAAACTTATTGGTGTTGTTTCGAAATTTATGATTCCCTTTAAATTTAAACATTGAAATTTGATCTATTCTTAGTATCAAAACATCGTATTTCATTAATTCTTGTTAAACAAAAAAAGATTGAAGTTTCGAGGTTTGTATTGTAGCTTTTTTTAAGTTTCTTTCATACTGTTGCCTCAAAGTAACAAGCAAAACCTGTTAAAATCTATTTAACATCGTGTCTCAACAAGAAAAAGGTGTCACGTTACGCATAATTTATGTGGCACTATCCAACCAACCAACCAACCATCCAGTCATCCAACTTCCCTGTCCAGAGGAGGGTAACAACACCACAATCCAATGGTATAAACATAAGTTTTGGAGCTAAAGTTGCTAAAGATGGAACTGATGTGGTTACTGCACTGTTACCCTATGATGTTCATGATGAGTTAAAACACATGCAACATGTAATCCCTTTCCCTTGGATGTCTTCTGCTGGTACCATCTACATCTGCTTCGCTAGTCTGTTCTGTTTTTTTTTTCGAAGGTTTTGATTAAAGACTTGTAATTTAAACCTTTTGAAGGAATTTCTGTGTATGTTTCTACGTCTATCATAGACTATCGGGAGGAGCACAAGATACAAGGACAGACATACAGTCATACATGTGGTGTCTCATGTTAGAATTATGATAATGATCTGTCAAAGACATGGATGGACTCGGCGATGTAGATATTGGGGAAACATGTACAAGATCTTCGACAAGATAAATTAAGTCTCACGAAAATGACAGTTTTTATTACCAAAGTATCAATAGCAACAGTTGTGTTGCAGTGTTTGGTCAGGTACTTAAGGCACAAGATGTTTTCATAAAGGTGGTGAAATAGTACAGCAGATACTATTGGCCAAGATCAGTAGTTAAGATAATTCAAAGGAATATAATAACAATTTTGGGATTGTGGTTAAACTGTACAACTTAAAATTCTACGATTCTCCTTAAGAATTGTATCTAAATAAAATGTTTAAATAGGTACTTATGACTTAAAAATTTCCTTTGGAAAACGTTTGCAGCAAAAATATTTCATATTTATTGTGGTGACCGCAACTGCTTGAACGTCTCCCACAAATGAGAAGGGTTACCGTAAACATAGAGTGTATTACTGCAAACGAACTTATTTTTATAATTTACTTTTAGAGCCAACATGGAAATATGTCCTTTGCTACAGATACTCAACATTGGCCGCAACAACTGAAACGTTTCCCCCAAATAATAATGTATATCCTAAACGTAGCTTGCATTGTTATAAACGAATTTTCATTTATAGTTCACTTTTACAGCACGCATGTAATTTCTAGGTATTCTCAATTATGACCGCAGCATTTCCGGCAAATAAAAATTGGAATCGTGGAAGTCATTTGTACGTTCATTTATAAACATAGAAATATGTCGTTTGCTGCCTATACTCAATATTGATCGCAACAATTCCGGCAAATAAAGAAATGAATCATAAACGTAGTTTGCATTTTTGTAAATGAAATTTCATGTATAATTTACTTTTACGGCAAACATTAAAATATGTATTTTGGTACGTATCAACAGCTGAAATGTTTTTCCAAATAACAACGTTTGTCGGAAAAATCATTTGTATTATTGTAAACAAACATTCGGTTACACCAAAATTGTAATAACTTTTACGGCAAACATAAAAAACCTTTGTGAACAGGTGCAAAATTAAAGTGTATACACACCAAGGCGTACACTCAAAATGGTTCTATCTCACTCTTTTCTTTCAACAAAAACGAACAACGAAATCCTAGTGTCAACGTTACCACGTCATCACGCAAACCCTGCGATAGACCTGTAGATAGACGCTTGCGGACTTGCAAACTCGGTGCCTGGGATCAACTTCACTTGAGGAAAATAATTTTATTATTAATACATTTTTCCACTTTACGCCACATGAAGGAACAGAAGAAAGCATCTCACAAGCAGTGAAGTGCGTACGTTTTCTAGTTTCAAATTCACTCCCTGGGACCTACAGTTTTACACCAATTCCGACAGGTTTTTTAAGAAGCTTTTCATGGCTAAGTACTCGATAGTGTCGTCGTCGATAAGCGAGGTGACCGTCGTCGAAAGTAAGGTGGCTAGATTACGGATCGCACCCATATTCTCTTGTACAAGAGTCGTTCGCACTAACCATTGCACCACCGATGGTTTCATTAAATTTGCATTACAAATACAAAAACTACTTCTACAAGGTGATCCAAAATGTAGCAACCTAACGGAAGATACTATAACTTTTGAAAACGTCAATGAATCAAGTTCGTTGTAGCAACGAAACAAACTCATTGTAGCAACGAAACAAACTGATTGCAGCAACGAAACAAATTGATTGCAGCAATGAAACAAGTTCATTGCAACGACGAAACATACTTAGAGCAGCAATGAAACAAATTCATTGCTGCAATGAAACATATTAATTTCTGCAACAACCACAGCTTCGATGGACACATTTTCGTAGCGGGAATGAAAGTGTACGTTAGCTCACTTTCGATGACAAACGATGTTGGGGCGACGAACATTTTCATTCCTGCGATGAAGCTTTTCCGTTCAATGCACGTTAGTCTCTGCAGCGTATTTTGGTGAAACATCCTTACAAAGTGCGGTCAATCCACCAGCTACTGCCTGCATACCCGTCAATGGTGTCTAAACTAAGATTAGCCTCTACTGAACCTCAACAACGCAGTGGACAAATTTCTGTCGAAATTTATCATAAGCGACGAGGCCCATTTCCATCTGATCGGATACGTAAACACTGAAAATCCATATATTATTCACGAAGAGCCATTACATCCACTCAAAGTCACTGCTTGGTGCGTCATTTACGCCGAAGGTGTCATCGAGCCATATTTTTTGGAGAAAGCTGTGGGCATCACGGTTATTTCGCATTTAAACCGCAGTTTATCGTGCCCAGGTTAACCTTGTTCTCTAACCTTTGCCGTTTACACCACCCAATTTGGCATTAAATTGACATTTCAGATGGCAGCTTAGACCAATTGAGACCAGAAAAATTAAATTGATGGCTCTTGGTTATTTCAGTTTTGTACAAAATTGGATTGCTTTTGAAATAACTGAACGTTTAAAATTGTATCAGTCGGTCAAATCGGGTCAGTCGGTCAAATCGGCTCACATTTTAAACGAATGAGAGCAAAGTCTTCTCAATATACCGTTCGGAACCGGTGAAAACCCGTAGGTCCCAATCAGTGAGAATAAAACTAGAAAGCGCACAGCTCACTCGTTGTAAGAAGCCCACCCCAATCCCTTCATGGGATGGAAACCTTTCTTTTTCATTGTACTACCGCATGAACATAAGCATTCGTTTGCTGCAAATACCAAGTCAAATTGCCTAAAATTTCGTTTACGGGGAACGTCGTTTTGTTAATATAACTCGAAATTTTTTTAAATGTTCTCGTTTTTTTAGTATACCCTAACAACTTCCTTTGCAGTCAAAACCAAAAATATCAATATATTTCTTTCTCCCTCTTAATCAAACACACAAAATATTGAAACCAAAATAACGGCAACAAAATGTTGATAACATTGCAATCAATTCGCCAGACCCCGGGTTATATATATTCGGTCTACTAAATTTTGTGAACTACTTTATTTGTACAACTGTAAAGGCAGGTAATCATAAATAATTTTGACACAAACGCTCATTCGCACAGCGCCGATATCAGTTATTAAGCAGTCAGGGGGGAATAGGAAGAGTGAGAGCTAGAGAGATATCACCCAAACGTGGTGTAACATATTTGAACGTTGTATTTTTGTCTTGTTCGTGTTGAGTATCGAAAACAAATGTCAAATTGATAAGAGTTTTGAAGAGATACGCTACCTATAACAACCCGGCGTGTATACTGGAATTTCGACATAAAAAAGGAATGAAGAGAAACAAAAAGGCACAAATAGTAGTACCCAAAGATTCTTCTTCATATTGAATTGTACATACATATATAATAGAAAAGCCACAAACTTTGGAGGGGAATAGAAAATTGGTTAGTATTTCTTAAAGAAAAGAGTCTAAGTAATCCCAAAGGTATCGACTAACAATTTTGATTGATGTTAACTTAAGTTAAAACATGAAAAATTTAATTAAATTATCCTGTATTCACCGATCTTTCTTTTAATACAAAAATGATTCTAAAAACTGTGACTTTCCATGGAGATACCTCATTTCCTTCGGCCCCTTAGCTTACACTAAATGTATCTAATGGCTTTTTCTTTTCTGACAAAAGGGGCAGCAATTTTGCTGACCTCTGTCCTAACAATATGTTTTCGTTTTACTTTTTTTTTAGAAATGAAAATACCATTAGTTACGAACCTGTTTTTATAAAAACCTTTTTATTTTTATATAGAAACCCCATTGATGAGTCCTAAACTTTCAGTTAGTAAAAATATCAGATTCATACTCGTATAACTTCGTATAATCGAATAGAATTTTTTCTATTGCACTTTAATTTTTTTACATCTGCTTTAACATTAGATGTCATATTGTTAAAACAAATAAAGCAATATTTAGCTCACTGAAATAATTGTTTTTGTTTTGTCATAAACAGAGCGACGGCAAAAAGTATTGAATAGTATAGAGAACTTATTGCACTCTTTTTCCGCTCTCATGTAGAGAGTCTAAGTAAAACAGCATAAACGAGTCTTATTGTCTATATAGAATATTTCAATATAAATGCACCATATCGACAATGTTATTACATAAAATAATACAAAAAGCATAATTGTTTCAAAAGGCATCAATGTTTCACATCAAAATTATGAATGGACCAAGTTATGACAAAAAGAGAGTAATACATTTTGAATCATTCGCCAGATGTCGCCAATGCTTTTGAGTTATACAATTCGTTCCATGAGTTCTCTATACTATTCAATACTCTTTGGCGACGACGACCTGCTTGTTTCTTTGCTGCCGCTACATCAATACCATCATACTTATTTTCAGGCTGAGACTATTGATGTACCACAACCACGTATGTGATGCTAACGCTGTGTTTGTTTGCATGTGTTCACTTTGATAGATTGCCCTACCCGTGCGTATAGATGTTAACACATCAAAAAGTATCTAATTTGCTATACGAAGAAACGTTTTCGTAGAGAAAAAATATTATGGGCCGCCGATTTCAGATATGAAGATTTTATGTAGTCAAAATACTCAGATTTCGTCTACAAAAAATATGTGTGATATATAGGCAATATCGTTTCATTGGATACAAAAAAAAATTTTGTTCATACAAAAAATGCTGATGTTACACAGAAATTTTTCAAACAAAACTATGATTTTCTTATAGAAAAAATATCTGAGTCTCATACATTGTTCCACACACAAATTTCTCAATATAGAAATATATTTATGCAGAGACAGCATTTAACTTTTCCCGTACAGAAAATGTTTGGACTTCTATACTGAACGTGTCTGAAGTATCTTAAAGAACTTTTCCATATAGAAAAAGTCTCGAACTTTCTGTACATAGAAACATATCGATGCAGAAAAATTTCGGCAGTCGGTTATAATTTTTCATATAGTCGAAGAAACAAAATTTCTATACAGAAAAAGTGTTTGATTAGATTGGCCATGTTGGGCAAAACAAGTCCGTGATTATCGAACTGTACCTTACCCATTGACCATAACGTTGCGGCCATCATCTTCTTTGGGCAAGCACTGTCCAATGATACCGCCGGCCCATAAGCCGCACCAAATAGTGAATTTGTCAGGGTGCATTGGTAACTCTAGCACAGCCTCTGGCGGCTCTTCGGACCAAAAACGGCAATTCTGTTTATTGACGTAGCCATTGAGTCAAAAATGAGCCTCGTGACTGAAGACCATAAAATGGACGTAACCGGAGAAGCACATTTTTCACAGAGCACGAATTTTGTTCGTTTGTCCACGCTGAAAAAACTGACCCAGAAACATATAGCAGGAACCATGTATATGCTTGGACATACTTTTCATGAATTGAAGATCTGCTGCTTTCTTGTTTCTTTATTGTCAATCACGTTTTTGTTTTCAGCAGTTTCAACAAACAAAGCCAAATCATTGTACCTGAAACATGTAATATTGAATAGCAAACACAATGTGTTTGTTTGTGTTCGCTGCGAAAAGTTATATTTGCATCCAAACACCAAAAGAAGACAGATTTTTAAGCGTGTAGGTCTATTCAAGATGAAATGGCAAGGCAAACAGAACATTTTTGACTTTGACACATGTCACGAGTCACGCGTGAGTTGGGAAAAACTTAACACTGAAAAACCAATTAGAAAAAAATCACCAAATAACAGGTGTAATTTTAGCTGCATGAGAACTGTCGATATCGATAACTTCAGAATGTCAAACTGTGTTGACATTTGTGTTCAGTAAGAGTTGGAAAGTCCTCATGTCTCGTTTAAAGCAATATTCAAACTACCATTTATGGGAAATAGTACCCAAAAATTGGACGGATCGCGTGGACCATGTAACTCGTAGCCGCGGCAGAAATCATATTTATTTCAGATGTCATTTTTATATTAATACAAATTTCATTGCAACAATATTTCTGTCTTGTATTATCATTTTAATTTCCCCCGATATAAGACAAATATTTCAGATTCAGATATCTTTTCATATACCAAAAAAAGTATCTGGTTTCAGATAAATATTCAATAGAAATATTATTTGAAATGTTAAAACTTTAAAGTTAAATTAAACTTGAAATTTTCTATCGTTTTTTTTTTCATTTAATACTTTATCGATTCCTTTTCCCCTAAACAAAAATATCAATTTACATACTGCATCTTTTGGTTTCGCAAATTCCGTTTCTAAATCCTCTAAAGTCCTTAAGAATGACTTTTGAATTTAAAAATATCACCAATGTATTTTGCGTATCTGTAGGCCTTTGTTTTGTGTTCTTTCTACGTTCATTGTACAAGGGAACACCACATGCTGTGTTTTTTTTGGGAAGAAGCGAACATCATTTGAAATCTCACAACAGGCATCGCATCGCGTCCCAGGCAAAGCGTCAGCCGTACAACATGAGCAACATATGCAAAGCAAGGAAGGAAGGAGTAAAGGCCAGTCAAACACTACACCAGCCATCCATCTCGAGCATTTAGGCTGGCAGGCAGGCAGAACGGCAGGCTGGCAGTCAGTTAACACAGCGAGAAAAGGCCTCTGTCTCTGCGTTCCTTTGTCTGTCATGAGGAATTTTTGTTATTTTTGTTTTGTTTGGCTGCGTTTTCCTTTTTTCTTGACTGTTTAACTCCCGCTGGTTTTCTGTTCATTCTCTCGTTTTGTTGAGTGTGTAAGGGTTTTTTTCTTTTTCTTCTTTGACTCTCCTTTTGACTTCGTTTCGGTCCTTTGGTTTTGTGTTTTATGATGGTTTCTTTTTCTTAACGGAAATTCCTTTTGTAGAAACAGGTGATCTGTATACTCGGTAGATTTTGGTTACCTGTGTTGCGTTCTACGTTTCCTATAGGTTTTTTCTTTTTTTTGTGAGGGTCTTTCTTTAGTTGATTTTTCTGTGTTTTTTCCATTTTCATATCTTAACTTTTCGATCTGTGTTTTGTATCTTTCTTTATTCCAACATTTTAGCTCTAAAAAAATTAAACCATAAATTATGTCTCTTAAGCGTTTTCTGGCTGTTGCCTTTCTGGTGACTGTCGTTTGTCTAAAACGGTGACATACGCCTCTTTTCATTAAAGCCCTGTACACAAAGGGGCATTTTTATTGACTGTTTTTCCACCCGAAAAAGAAATGAAAAATTAAAGACGTTAACGAAACTTTAATTAATTCTTAAGAACCATCTAGTTAAGAAAATGAGATACTTAACACAAACTCGTACACAGAGATGTATATTTCTACACAGATAGTTGGTCAAGAAAGTGTCTCATCGGCCAGACAATGAATGAAATGATGGGTGGTCAAAGCTGGGTTATTTAAATCAGTATTTTAACACCATTTTGAACTTTTAAATTAAAGATTTTATGTTTATAAGCTTTTCGTTAATTGTAAAAAAAAGAGCAGTAAAGGGCGGACAATTGTTTATAAAATGTACAACAGAAGGTCCACTGTATTATTTAACCAATAGTTGGAAACCCAAATCGTTGCCCTTCAGGAGTTAGGGAAAACTATTAAAAAAATATTTTTAATAAAACTATTCCAGCAAATAATGTCAAGTGTTTCGAAGAATTTGTTGCCTGCATTAAATTTCACTCGTCAATTTAAGAGTGGTACTTGAATATGTATTCACACCTTTAAAGTAAAGGGTTTCCCAAAATTCACTACCTAGTGGTATTTCAAGAAAATAACAAATTGACCGGGCAAAGAATTTCGATATCATTATTTTACAGTTATACAATTTATTTATCGATATTACTGTTAAATTTACCAAAACATTTATAAAAAAAATCAGTTTTTTATTCGTACTGAAAAAAAGGCCAGTTGAGAGCGACCAATTTTTGGTGTAATGTTTCACCGAAAATATAAAGCTTTAGCATAACCAGACTAGAAAGATCAGATTGATGCAGTTTAGAAGTTATTGGCACTCAAAAAATACACTAAAAAATTAGGGAAAATAAAAACAACAACGAAAATGACCCCAAGTATTTTAATGTAATGATTTCAAATCTTTTTTGTTGTAATTCGTCAGTTCGATATTTTAAATTCATACTAAGGTAAGAAAATGGCAAATGCAGACAAAAAATTTCGATAGCAGGCTCTTAAAATTTTTAAAATTTATTATTTTACCGCTTTATTACTTTTTTGACGTCGATGTCATTAAAAAATAATGTTTTCTATTTAAAAATAGTTTTACAAAATTCAGTTTTTATTGGTACTGAAAAAGATGCAGTTGAGGGCGGCCATTATTTGGTGTAATCTTTTGCCGAGGATATAAAGCCCTAGAATAACAAAAACTGAACGTTTATTTCAACGCAGTTTAGAAGTTGTTGACAATCAAAAATTCCACAAAACAAAATTATAATAACAAATTATGCAAGTAAATAAAGATATCTAGTCATTATGCGTTATTTTCTTTTGTCGTTACACTTTTGCGTAACCGCTTGTTAAAAAACTACATCATTGCTTTTTATGTTCTACATTATTTTCGTTCCAATTTGTTGAAACTCGATCTCGCAGCGTAATTATTTTTACAATCGCATATAATTTTGTTGTGTTGTTAATAATTAAAATAAATTGTTACTTTAAACTTTTCCCCTCTTTGATCTTGGATTCATTACCACGTAATTGCTGAGATTGACTTTGAATCGTTGCACAAACATAAACCAAATTCCCCACAGTTCTATACGGCACCTAAGTACTTTCATAGTGGGTTGTAAGTAAACGTCGTTTTATGTTCGTACTATCTTAGACGCGTCAATTTACTGCGCGCTGCTGCTACCTACTCTCTTCGAGAAATAGTTTCGAAATAATCTATAAATGTTTTGTCACAGGTAGTTTAGATATGGACTGGGTACACCTAAAGCCAAGTCAGATACGAGTTGGTACTAAAAACACACATCAGCCATATAGTGTAGTATCTCGAACTAAAGCGCAATCACATCCATGTAACTCGACATATAAAATTGTATAAAACTATAAAAATATCAATAATAATAGTCTTGTCTGGGGAGACTACCTAGACGTCTACATGAGGTGAGTTAGTATTTTTGTTGTTGTGTGTTTATTTTAATCTAAATACAACAAGACCCTAAACCTAAATGTGGTCGATCATCATCTGCAGCTAAACAGTGAACACACATATAAACGATCAAGTGATTTATGACTTTATTGGACAACAATGTGGCAGAGAAACTACAAGATATGAACAGAAAATGAAAGTTAAACGGTTCAACGGAGATACAACTGAGGTTGAGAAATGTTCATTCTATTGTTTGTGGAAATACAATGAGAAATGTCAAATATGTGAAATCAAATTGCTTTCTTAAAACAGTAGCGACATCTAGCTGAACAACGACAGTGAAGAAGTTCCGCAATAATATATGCAGATTGTTCAATATATTTAGTTTAACTGTAAATATGTAAATAGATATCAAGGTTCACAAAAGGAAAAGAGTCTCACTTGGCCTTTCACAAAACTAATTGTTTAAACTGCTAAAGCGTTTTAACACACAACCTCACCCTAAGAATCCAAACGAGATTTTTGTTGACGTAATATGGGCTTCATTTCCGCTTAATTTACGAAAATTTAAAAACCTTTTTTCGATTTACGGGAAATAGCTTGGCTTCCGAGGTATCGTTCAATGCAATTTTGCGGCATTAAGATCTTAAATGATCCTGTCTCAATATCTCATTAATTGTTACATTAATTAATGGGATTTTGAAATTCTTCCTGCAAAATAAAATAATACACATTCAGCATACACAAACTGTTAAATGTTTGCGGGGTAACTTAGACACCCCGAGTATTCTATTCAAACTCCGCAAATGCCCATTTATGCCAATCTAACGATTTCTCTAATAATAGGTGTGTTTTGGTTACACCGCCAGCTTAGATTATCACTTCTTTCGTATGAACTTGGCTTTGTTCAAGACGATTATATGTATATAGCTCCATGTTATCGCTAGTGTGGTGTGTTCTTTACTAGCAAGCAAGCGATGACCGCTAGCTTGTAACCAAAACACGCCTATTGTACCAAGGGTTTTCAAATGAGTTTGAAATTCGGCCGTCGATGGTGCAATAGTTAATTGGCGCGGCTCTTGTACATTAGAACCTGCGTTGAATCTTTGCTCTGACCATCTTACATTTCATTATATCTAAAAGCTTCGCAGCCTACCGTTCGGAACCGGTGTAAAACTGTAGATCCCAATCAGTGAGTGTAAAACTAGAAAACGCACAGATCACTGGTTGTGAGAAGCTCTCCCCAATCCCTTCATGGGATCTAACGGGAAACCTTTTTTCTAAATTCAAAACAACTGAATTTGTATATTTTTTTGCTTTCATGTGACGTGATTCATGTCCCATAAACTATAAAAAATGGAATGGTATTTGGAATTCTTCAGGCGTACATCTCAGGGTTTCAAAACTAAGCACTCTCAATTTATTTAATTCAGACCAGTTTTTTTCGGATATCTACACTTAAAAAAAAACCTTCATCACTTTGACGAAAAGTTACTCCAAATGTGGCCTAAAGTATAAAGTCATTGTAACAACGTAAATATGCATAGCGGCAACGACAAAGTTGTTGGATGTACGAAACTTTGTATTGTTGCAAGGAATGTGTATGTTATGGAGATACATCTTTTACGTTAGTTTACTTTCGATGAGAGAATTCATCAATGAGACGAAATTTGTTTCAGTCTTGAGTTGTATTTCTTCAGTTAGTATATGACAACTGTTTGCTCCCAAATATTCTAATGTTATCGGCAGAGGGCTTGACTTGAATACAATGAAAACGTCCTCGAAACGTAAATTGTATCGCATACATAGCCCCTTGAGTACATATTGGGTGCTGGATTTGAATTTTGCACGGCAGCGGACACAACTTCCAATTCTGCTTATGTTGCTCAATCAATTCATTTGGGTCCCTTCTACATATTAAGCGTATTTTTTTATTTACCGCTAAACTAATTTTTCGACGACTTTGTATGGAAAACCGCAGAAAATCGCTTAGCTTCCAAATACAAAGTGGTTGAAAAATTAGTTTAGCGGGAATAAAAAAAACAGGCCTATTATAAGCAACAACGGTGAGTTTCACTCTATTGTGAACTGTTTACTGTCAATGTAGATTAGTTCACTATCATGTATGAGAACCCAAATCGATTCGGCGAGAAGGACCACGATGTCGATCATGAATAATATGATGTGCTCTATCAGTTTGCACTAAACAGAAACACATATTTCGTATTGAAATACAAAAAATTACAAATATTGCGCGAAATGCCAAACATACGAGGTGAAATATAGACGATATGATCGACCCATCTGTAATTGTATTTTCAAAACAACTATCGGTGTTGCCATAACTTTGGAAATATTGCCACATTTGTAAATCTCAATTCTCAGTAAAACACTTCTCTCCCCTAATGTTGCATTTAGACCTCAGTTCATCGCTGCCAGGTTAGCGATAACCTTGTGCTCTAATCTTTGCCCTTTACATCAAACAATTTGAGATTAAATTGACCATTCATGTGGCAACTTTGTGCTAAGACTAATTTAGAGATACTCCTTGCCGAGACCAAAATATCGAAGACGGCGGCATAAGAGAATTATAAAATTGTCGGCGCTTGGCGTTTGAAATATCGAAACCTTTACAAATGGACCAGTCGGTCAAATCAGGCCAGTCGCTCCAACCAGCTCTCATTTTAAACTGATAGAAGCCAATTACATGGCCAACGGCGTGAGCTTCAAATAAAAGCAAAGGCGGCAACGCGTCGGAAAATTGTCGACCGGCTTCCTTGTGTCAAACAGTTGATTTTTTGTGTATGTTTATATTATGGTCGCATTTTTTGGTACTTAGCAGAGTTGCATCAAATTGTACACCAGTTTAAAATGAGGTTAAAAATTTAACTTCAGCTTTGCAGATACAACTGTATAAGTAATCTTCAGGGTTAGCGCGATTAACAGAGTTAACTTTCGAAATGTGGTAATCTTGGTCGGTGTAAATGTCAAATCCAAGAAGTCATGATCTGATGTTCTTTTGTTCGCATAACACCTTGACATAAAGTGAATCCTTTAAAGTAAGCTGAACAAATACATATTTCGCTTAGTTATCCAGGCAATCTGTCAGGATTAGGGATATTTTCATTTGGGTTATGACCAGCAACGGCTTTGCTGCTTCGGAAAATTACCTTATCTGGTTTCCAAATTTCAACTGTCGATAAATCGATATCTAAGCAAGTTCTTGAGAAATTGTGTTTAATATTTTCTCGTACATTTTGGTTTCCCATTAATAAAATCGAAAAAATATTAAAAAGTTGTATAGATTTCGATTAAATTTTAGATTTAAAAAAAGAATGTCTCAAAGCCCTTTCGAAACCTGTATAAAACTGTAGGTTCAATTTAGTGAACGTAAAACTAGGAAGAGCACAGCTCACTGATTGTGACAAAGCTCTCCCCTGCTCCTTCGAACGATGTAATGAGAATTTTTTTATTTAAAAACTAACCGAGTCATGAAACGAAATTATTATGTCGCCATTTCAAATTTCAATTTCCAATAGCTCTGTAAATTACCGAGTTATCGAAAAATTTAATTTAATTTTTCTCACTTATTTTTGGTTTCCTACAAGAAACGCCAACTGTAACGAATACAAGTTATACAATTTTATGCATTTTTCAAACATCAACATTGGATATCTCGAAAACTAAGCGAGATGTTGAACAACTTTATTTTATTTTTGTATATTATTTCGAGGTTTTCTAAAAGGTGTCCCAAAATTCACACAAGATGTTATTTTTACAGAAAACGCAGGAATATAATAGAAAATGTTGGATTTTATATTGATTGATAAAATATACAGTTACGTATGGAATAACTTAAGGGTAAATGGCTTTGCTGGCAAACTCTTGTGTCGAAATTTAAGCTGTTTAACAAAATTTAAGGTGTTCAACAAACCGCGGCATTTCTCTTCTCCTCTCTTATTTTAATGACATTTACCGAATTACAAATTCACGTAACTACCCAAAATCTAATCACCTTAATGACAGAAAAAACTTTCATTTCAGTAAAAAAAAAAACAAAAATATAAAATTCAAACACATGATTTTACTAATTACAAATAATATTGATTTCTAGTAAAGTAACATTAACAAATATTTACCCATTTTTTGGACCCCATTCCAACCACATATTTTGTACACATAACGCCTTTTGTTTGTCCAACCAGAGTGTAGATAAAAAAAATAGACCCCCTCCCTCGTCTATCGATAGCTAATTGATATTGCCCCAGCATTTTGACCCGCATTTTAAATCATCTGCCAAAACTTTAAAAGGCAATTACAGCTTTAGCGTTAAATCCAACAAACTTCAAAGTAAAACCGATCGACCTTCTTTGCCAGCAAAAAAAAAACAACGAGATACAAATTTGTTAAAGTTTTCGGAAAAAAAACCCAAACATGTTAATGTCATCAATTTCGATCATTTTTCATGTCTTTGAAAAACACAAAAAATAAGCAACAAAAACAAATAAAAATCATTAAAAACTCCGAAAAAAAATAAAAAAAATCGTGAATAGAAAATTTCTATAAATATTAACAAAGAAAATCAATCATAACAAATTACTTAGGTAAAGTCATTTAAATAAATAAATAATAATAATAACAATAAAGAAGGGGAAAACACGTTTGAATGAACATCATCATCACCATCATCAACATTTGTTATACAGTTTACGATCACCAGTATAGTGATAATATGTCTATTGTAGAGATGATGTCTATGAACTTCATCATCATGATCATGATCAAAATGACGTTTTACTGACAATTAAGCGTGTGTGTTTTATTTGGTTAATTTGTTTAGGCTAATTATCATCTTCACCATCAATCCAGACACAAAAAATTTCATTTTAAATTAATAATAAATGATCCATAATATAAATGGTTAAGACGTTTTGTTTTTTGAGAAAATATTTACTTTAAACCCAAAACATTTATACTTTTTATTTGAAATGAAAACATTTGTTGAAAAATTTATACAAAAAGGGTCAAGATTTTGTTGAAATATTAACATAGATAGTCTTATTTCAAAGCAATTGATCGATCAACGTTAAAACATAAACACAAGCGATGTGGCAACTTTGTCAAATATCAGTTAAAGATCGGTATTCAGTTTTTATGAAATTTCCATTGCCGTAAGAAGTATGTGCGAGTATAAGAAATGCCATAACCGAAAATTTCGCTCACTTTTCATTTTCTACATACTCAGCTCTCTGCGAAAATTTCGTACGCAAAATCGATTACAGGGTTGTTAAGCCAAAGTTATTTCGTGCGAAAATAATTGTTGCATTAAATTGCGAAAGTAATTGCATGCATTAAAAATAAAATGGATTTCGATAATTTATTTCATTTTAATTTTCCTACAAAAAGATTTAATGTAATATATTTAATATATATATCTTTCATTTTACCCTTTCAAGCTTAAGATCTCAGTAATCAGAGCTTGTAAATTATATTATATTTGTAATTTAGTTATAAGTATAATAATGTAATAAATAAAAATAAAATGGAGTGCGCAAAAGGAATTATAAATGAAATATTTGCCAGATAAATCAAAGATAGGTGGTAACTCTCCGCAACAAAATTTTCCATTTAGAGATAAATGACAAAATTTCTAACGAAAATTTCCCAAGATTCGAATACGGGGCTTAAACAGCAGACCTAACAAAAACCATAAGTCAACATTACGGAAATGAAACAATATGGCAACTTCATGGAAATAATGGAAATTGTTAAGAAGGATTTTGAAAAAAACCGTCAAGATTTGGGTGAAATATTAAGATTTTATGCTGGTACGATTTTATGCTAGTCTTTTTATAAGAAGTTGGTCAAGAGTAAAACTATGAATCAAAGGGATATGGGATATGGCAACTTTCTAAAATACCAGTTAAACAGATGGCTATGGTGAAAACAATATGGCAACTTCACGGAAATGATAGGAATATCTGGTGACGTTTAAAATATATGTTCGTTTGGAAATCAAACAGTTTGTTGAAAGATTTATAAGATTTTAAAAAGATTTATTTTTGGTTGAAACTTTATGAATCGATAACATCTACAAATTTCAATAAAATCTACTTTTTTTTAAATTTTTCATTATTATCAGCTGATTAATACTAAAAACATAAATAAAAGGTCTATGGCAACTTAGTCCAATGTCAGTTAAGGTCTTAATAAAGTATCAGTGAAAATATAACGATTATCGGGGAAGAAATAGGAATAAAATCTCACTTCCATTTGAAAGGAATATTACGATCATTCTGCTTTCGGTTCACACTATTGAATTTGAAAAAAAAAAGAATAATATCGTAGAATGTAAAATCATGTGGAAATAATAAAAACTAGATATTAAAGAAAGTTGTTACCAAAAATTAATTAAACTAAATTCAATTAATTGAAAACTCCAACGAAATAAAAGAGTATATTCCTGTTGTCTTTTTGTTTTTGTTCGTTTCATTCTAAAAGCATCATTTTTCTAGTACAATCAAAAAATTGGATAGATCTGTCCAAATTTTTTCTGTAAATCGTTTTCTTCGAGTTTACACTAATCCATTCACTCTCCGTAAATGAAAACTATTTATCTAATAGTGTAATACGGAATTTACACAGCCCAAGATTACCGCAGTTCGAAGGTTAACTCCGTTAAACCACACTAACCGAGAAGATTAAGTTTAAGAAGTTGAATATTTAGCCTCATTTGAAACTGGCGAACAAAACAATTAGATGCAACAACCGAGAAGATTAAGTTTAAGAACCTCATTTTAAACTGGCGAACAATTAGATGCAACATTGTAAGTACCAAAAACCAAAAAAATGCAGCCATTATAAGAACATACACAAAAAATCAACTGTTTGTCTGACGGAAGTCGATCGAAAATTTTCCGACGCGTCGCAGCCACCAACAATTTGTTGAAGATCGCCGATTAATTAGCTCTCATCGATTTAAAATGTGAGCCGGTTTAACCGACTGGCTCGATTTGACAGACTGATCTAATTTTACAGGTTCAGTTTTTTTTTTTAATTTGTACAAAACTGGCAAAAACAAGAGTCGTCAATTTAATTTGTTTGTTGTGCCGTCGTCTTCGATAATTTGGTCTCGTCACGGAGTTATTCTAAATTGGTTTAAGCACATAGTTGCCATCCGAAATGTCAATTTAATCTCAAATTGGGTGGTGTAAACGACAAAGATTATAGAACAGGATTATCGTTAACCTGACGACGATAAACCGCGGTCTAATTGCGAAATTAAACAGCTTGCAATGGAGAGAACAATATGGCAACTCGAAGCCAATACCAAAAACAGCTGGTAATGTGCTATGAAGAGGAAAAAATTTGATTTTCCATGAGTTGGAAAACGAGTACTCGTCCCCACATTTTGTCCCCATAATATTACTCGAGGTTTTTTTTAACGATAACTTAAAGAAACCTCAATTATTTATAAGGCTTCGCAAGATAAAAAAAAATGCCAACTTCGTCAAAGGTCGATTAAACAGCTGAGATAAAAAAACAATATTGCAAAATCTCAAAAATAACAGGAACAGCTGGTAAAGCTAATAATTCTTCTCTGTAGAGAAATTGTAGATTTTCTATGAGTTTGAAAACGAATTCTCGTCGCCCCATTTTAACCCTAGAAAGTACTTTTATCTTAAGGCTTAGAACCACTGCAGGCTTTTTAACGATAATTTAAAGGAAAACTATTTAAAAACTATTTATTTATTTATTTTCTATTATTTTATTTATTTATTTTAAATTTTTTTAAAAATACTATACACAAGGTGATATGGCAACTTTGGCAAGTGCCATTTAAACAGCTGAGGATAGAGTAAACAATGTGGCAATATTTCGGAAATCCCGGAAACAGCTGGTAAAGTTAATAATTCTTCTTTGTAGATATAGAAAACTGTAGATTTTCTATAAGTTCGAAATCGAGTACTTAACCTCGCAGACTATCTTTTTTTTTTGACTACTTGCCGTTCCTCAACCACATCATTTAGAAATTTAGACTGTCGGTGGTGCAATGATTAGTGTGCATGAGAATGTGACTTCGATCCCTGCTCTGACTCCCTTGTATTTTTTTTTGACGACAGTCTCAAATAACCTTTCGAAACCGGTGCAAAACTGTAGATCCCTAACATGATTGTAAACCTAGAAAGCTCACTGAATGTGAGAAGCTCACCTCTGTCCCTTCATGGGTTGTAATGGGAAAATATTGTTTTTATATTAATTTTAGAGCCAATATCAAAAAAAAAAATTCGAAAAACATTTCCCCAATTTTTTAAACTACACCCCATCATTATTCCCTATTTTCTAAACAAATAATCACCTATCTCTAGTATCCAAAAAGACCTCGCGCTCCACTTGAAACTCTTGTTGTATTTGTATTATGTACTTGTAAAACAAAACAAGAATCCGTGTACTCCCATTAACTCCTTCCACTCTACCACAAACATTTTCCTCGATCACGTCTTTAATTTTTTTGTACTTCTGGTGCTTTTTCTTCTTCTTCATTGCCTTTTTCTCCTGCTTAACAAACGTCCCAAAAATAAATCATCCATAACTGGTCTTGTGATGGCTGTGATGATTGATGAATTACAATCAGTGCTAGAGGAATCTCGTAAAACCTCAGCGGGCGCAACAGAAAGAGAGAGGAGCGTGCACAAGAACTCACAAACACAGAAGAAAAAAATTAATCAAAATTCATAAAAGCGTTTTGTGTTTGTTCATTCTGTTTTAGGCCTCGTTTACAACTTTTTAAAATGTCTTTAACATGACTGGTGGTTGGTTATCTTACCAACAACAACAACTGCAACGCATTCACCACGAAAAAAAAACATATCTATAAATGGCCAAAATAAAGCAGTTAAGATAAGGAAGGCTCAGTCGCTCGCTCACTGGGACCACGAACGAAAAGGGAGTGCAAACTTGTTCGTCCATTTGAATAGGTGGGTACGTAAGGAGTTAATGATTAACGAGGAAGAAATTTGGTATTTTTAAGAATATTTCTTACGTTTTCTATAAAAATACGTCTTAAATACATCTTTAAGAAAAATTTCTTACTTTTTCTATAAAATAAAATTTTGTAAAAATTTCCACAAAACAAAATTTCAGAAAAAATTTCAGTTCAGAAAAAATCTTAAAACTTACGACGCACTGTGGAAAATATCTCTACTTCGCTGAATACAAATCTAGATCTTTGGCGTTTTTGAAGACATGGACCTGCATTTTTGTATGAAATATTCCTCATTGTGCCTATTGTTAAAAAACGTGTAGCGAAAATTTGTGGTCAAATTTGGTGGATCTTATACGACAACACTAAATTGCATAAGATATTTCCGAGCACTTTGAATGGGTACGCTAAGCGGTCTTAAGTGACTCCCCACACAAATTGGTCGAAAAGTTGGTTTAGCCTCGTTGAAAAACAAACACGCCTATTGTCTCGAACAAACCTTTTCTAAATCTAGTGGCTAGAATTTCGTTTATTAAAAAGTATTTCTATTCAAAACTTTTTTCAGTTCAAAACGTTTTCGTCGAGAAAATAAAGGAAAGGTTACTCTATATCCTTTACGATTCGTATCAAGAAACTTTTTCAAAATGATTTATATTAAATAAAAAATGCGAAACGTTTCGACTGAAAAGAAATCTTCAAGTCAAAGAAAGTAAAACCGTGTAGGAATCAATCAATAAATTTGACTGAAAAATCTACTTGAAAAGGCTTAACGGAATTTAATAGCGTTCCGTCATGGCACATTTTTAAAGACAACAAATATTTTCGTCCAAAAAGCAATTCAAAACGTTTCGCCTAAATTCACACAATTTTATCACTTAAATCAAAATCTGATATTGTACAAAGTTCATTGGAATCAAACAGGTTTGGTTCATAAAACATCTTTACAAAAATGTTTTTGCGTAGAAACGTTTTGAAAGTTCCAAGGCAGAGAAAGAAAAAAATTTATGGAAAAGAATCAAACAAATTATCGCTTAAAATAACAATATTTTACTGGAAAAGGCTTAACGGAATCAAACAAGTTCCTTCATGAAACATCTTTAAAACCGTGTGTGTCACTTGAGAAATCGTTTCGAAACGTTTCGTCTGAAAACAGTTCCAAGGTAGAGAAAGAAAAAACTTGTGGGAAAGAATCAAACAAATGTATCACTTTAAATAGCAATATTATACTGGAAAAAGCTTAAGGGAATCAAACAACTTCCTCCATGAAACATCTTGAAAACCGTGTGTCTTTTGAGAAACCGTTTCGTCTGAAAAAAGTTTCTAAGCCAGAGAAAATAAAAACTTATACGAAAGAATTTTATAGCTTAAATTACAAAAATTTTACTTGACAACTCCTTAACGGAATCAAATAACTTCCTCCATGAAACTTCTTTAATACCTGAATGTCGTAAGAGAACCCGTTTCGAAACGTTTCGTCTGAAAAAAGTTCCAAGGCTGAGAAAGAAAAAAACTTGTGGGAAAGAATCAAACAAATTTAACACTTAAAATATTAATCTTTTACTGGAAAAAGCTTAACGGAACTAAACAGCGTTCCATCATGAAACAGTTAAAAGAAAAATCGCGTAAAAAAACGTTTCGAAACGTTTCGTCTGAAAAAAGCTTACAAGTCGGAGAAAGTAAGAACTTATAGGAATGAATCAATCAATTTTATTTCTTAAATTACAAATATTTTACTTCACAAAACCTTAACGAAATTATACAGCTTTCCTTCACAAAAGATCTTTAAAACCCGTGTGTCGTGTGGGAAACCGTATCGAAACGTTTGGTTTGAATAAAAGTTTTTAAGTCAGACAGTAAAAATGTTAATCATTTTATAACTTAATTCAAACTGTTTTTACTGGACAAAAACTAGTCGAAATTTGTTTGCGTTCATTCACGAAACATCTTTAAAACTTGCTAACGTATCATCTAATCACCATACGAACGTTTCGTCTGAAATTTTTTGAAGGTCAGAGAAAGTAAATCTTGTGCTAAAGAATCAATAAATTTTAACGCATATATTAAAAATCTTTTACTGAGCAAAAGCTTCCTGGAATTTGTCTGCGTTCCTTAAGGAAACATTTTTAAAAAATTTATATTGTGTGTGAAAAGGAGTCGAAACGTTTCGTCTGAAACAAATTTCTACTTCAGAGAAAAAGAAAGTACTTAATCTTGTTTCACTTGAATCAAAAATTGTTCACTGGTATAATTGTTTAGCAATCAAACGAAATTCGTTAGTGAGAACAGCTTTCAAAAATCGTGTCGTGTGATAAAACGTTTTCAAACGTTCCGTTTTCAATAACTTTTGTAATGTAAAGAACGTGAAAACTTGTCAAAATCTGTAGAATTCCATGGAGAACATGAATTAGGCAGTGTTCCTTGGAAATAATTATAACCTTTTGATTAGACAAACATTTTGGCTGTAAAAGAAACCGTTTTTTTATGCGAGATATTTTCGCTTATTGTATATTATTGATGAGCTTTTGTCGGCGATAGTTATTTATTCGCCAACTAAATATTTTTCCGTCAGATTCAATCAGATATATTTTAAAGATATTTCAAAAAGACTTTTTTTTATTAATTCCGATAAGTTTTTACTGATTTTTTTTTCTTTTAAACAAAGTTTTTTAAAGACACGTTTTTGAATACGAAACGCTTAGAACATCTGTTTTTAAACATAATTTTTTTAAAAAATTTTAAATAACGAAATGTAAAAATACTTCAAACTTTGTTTAAATATATTGCAAATAAATTATTAGTTATAATTTTCTTTTAGGTCTTATCTCTTATTTTAAAATCTTTTTTTAAATCCTCATCAAGGTTGTTTGTTGCAAGATTTTCCAAAGAACTTCAATATATCGTTACGTCTATCCCATATGTTGAGGTTGAGTGGGGGGGATTAAGCCTTCACCCCCCAGTCAGAAATTCTCGACATCCATTATAAACCCCAGGACATCCTTTTTCCTTTGTTATATCTTTAAAAATGTCTCCATCAAGATGCATTTCTTAATTTATGGCCGTTTTTTTGGTTTGCTTCTCCCCGGTTTCACAGGAACAACGATCACATCCATCGCATCACAATGGGGAGATGGTCATAAATTATCTCCAAATTAATTTGAAAACCATCTGCGGGTGCTTAATTAGTCATTTTTATGTTTGTTCACAAAAAAAATATTTATTTATTTCTCAGTCACTGTGAGATGAGTAGAGGCGACGCAACTGAATTTGAAATGGGTTTTGAATTTTTTGGAACTTTGGAAGAGTTAAGTTAAACAGGTTGTTGTGTTTGAAGTTTGTGTATTTTGTTTTATTTTATAGATATTTAGATATGAAAGCAATTTCTTTGGAAGAGAATATAATTTATATATCTTTAGCATGAATCTTATGATGGCATCGATAAGATTTATTTTATTTTTTGGTGAAACTCAGTTGTTGAAAAGACAGACATTTTTTTGAGGGTGTTTGATTTTAAAATTCTTTGAATTTATTAAAGGTTTTGTTTTTGAAAAGAAAAAAATGGTAAAATTATAATAATCATTAATTTTAAAGTTACATTTTATTTCGAATACGTTGTTGTTTATGGTGTCTTGTGACAATTTATTGTTGGAATTCGTGATTTTAATAATTCTAGAAGGGGGGTTTCATAGAATTACGATGTGTTTTATAATTCACACATGTGGTGTTTGTTAATAATGATTAATGGTTCTTAACATTTTTGATACAATAAAAAACAAATTTTTACAAAATACTCAACAAATTAGGGTTTCTTTTTTAAAATACCAGATGCCGTAAAATAAGATAGTATATTAAAAAATGGTTTCCCGAGCTTCTCACAAACCAGTGAGCTGTGCGCGTTGTAGTTTTGCACTCACTGATTGGGACCTACAGTTTTACACCGGTTCCGAACGGTAATTTGAAAAGCTTTTTCATGGCTAAATACACGATAGTGTCGTTGTCACTAAGCGATGTGACCGCCGTCGAAAGAATTTTAAGGTGGTCAGAGCAGGGATCGAATCCACGTTCTCATGCGCAAAAGCCGCGCAAACTACCATTGCACCACCGACGTCCAGAATATACATATGTAATGTGTATATTTCTTTTATAAAGTTTGGTGTTTTTTTTAATACCAGATGCGACAATAATAGGTAGTATATGGTATATTTGTAGTATAACTTTTAAAGTAATTGAAGTTGATATTCAATTTAAATTGTTTATAAAAGCTCATTTTATGCAGTTTAATTTAAAATAAAAATACAATTTTTTGGTAAAAAGAATTAAAATTTTTTCAAGTTTTTAGTAACATTTTATAAAATATAAATGTGCTGCAGTTCTCTATAAGTTTGATAATAAACTCCACCAACATGTTTGTATACTTTTATTGTTTCTCAAAAAGCATGAAATTGTGCGCAATTTTCGCTGTTAAATTGTTCAATTCTAACGTAGCATTTAAAAGTTATGGGATAATGAAACCAGAGAGTTATTTTTGCCCTATCATCGATAGTATCTGCTGTATTTATTGTATAACTTTTAAAATAAAGGGAGTAAACACTAAATTTAAATTATGTATCTAGATAATCTCATTTTAAAAAGTTTATTTTAAAATAAAAAGAAGCATTTTAAGTAGAAAAATCAATTTTTTCAAGTTTTTTGTTTTAATTTTATAAAAAAAATAATGTACTGCAGTTTTACAGACGATTAACGAATAAACTCCACCGAGTTTGAATACTTTTCACGTTTCTTAAAAACCACGAAATTGTGTACAATTTTTACTGTTAAATTGTTGAATTATATCGTTGCATTTAAAAAGTAAGGGATAATATGGGATATATTATGGGTTAAAAAATATACTCCATCAACGTGTTTGAATACCTTTCATGTTTCTTAAAAAGTATGAAATTTTGTATAATTTTCACTGTTAAATTGTTGAATTATGTCGTTGCATTTAAAAGTTATGAAGTGTACAAGTGTAGTGTACATTAAATTTGAATTATCTAGAAAATCTCATTTTATGAAGTATATTTTAAAATGAAAAGAAACATTTTAAGTAAAAAAATTAATATTTTTAAAATTTTTTTTTTAATTTTATAAAAAAATTATGTACGGTAGTTTTATAGACGGTTAAAAAATAAAATTCAGCTACGTGTTTGAATATTTTTAATGTTTATTAAAAAGCATGAAATTATGTATAATTTTCACTGATAAATTGTTGAATTTTATCGTTGCATTTAAAAATTAGGGGATAATAAAACCATGCAGTTATGTTTGCCTTATCGCCGATATATGTATTTCGTGTATAACTTTTGAAACAAAGGAAGTATACACTAAATTTGAATTGTTTATAAAATGTAATTTTATGCAGTTTTATTTTAAAATAAAAACGAAATTTTAATTTGAAATGAATCACAATTTTTTTAATTTTATTCTAAATTTTTTAGACAATTATGTGCCGCTGTTTTATATATGATTAAATAATAAACCAACAATATGTTTGAATACTTTTAATATTTCTGTTGAATTATATCGTTTAATTTAAATCGTTGATAATCGATAAGATGTGGAAAAACTTAGATTACCTTAGAATGAGATGGGATTTAAAACTTTAAGGGGACATAATATAAGTATAAGTAAAAATATAAGTAATACTAAAATTTTTCCAAAACCAATATTAACATAAGTTTAATAAAGCCAATACAATAGATTTTTTACAGTGTGTTAATGATAAACTACGCGCCTTTACCAAACAACGGCTTAACCTACAAATATTAAGCAGCCAATTTCCCAAAAGTTCAAATTTCATGTCACTTCTGTTTATTCAACACACTACTCTAGCATTTTCCTTTATCGCTTCGCGTATGTACAAAAATCTTCTTCAAATTTTAATTAATCTTCAATCACTTTGCTGGCCCTTAAGGGCCTTAGCTGTCTTCAACAAGAAGAGGGAAAGGGAAACCCACACAAAATAATTGACTAATGAACTTGAAAGATATCAATCTTTTAAAACATTTAACCCCTTAAGACCACAAAAATCTCAAAAAGAGCATCCCCACTGAAAAACCGAGCACACACAAATACTTAACTTTAAACTAAGTTTACACACATTCAACATGATCACAATCTTTCAAATACCCCTACCCAAAAAGAAGAAACTAAAACCCCAAAGACAAAAAAAAATAAAGGAAATAAAATAAAATTTAAAATTAAAACAAAAAACGACTACAAATGACAACTAAAATTGTCAACCTAATTAAAAAAAACACACATACTATACACATTATTATATAGCGGACGCACTCGTTTCAAATCCAAAATGACAAAAAAACAACACGACGCTCGAAAAACAGTCCCTTGAAAATATCTGTAAATAAAAATCTTTAAAATACTACAAGCAAGAGCAGCATTAATTTAAATTAAGCCAGAGGAAAGAAAAAAAATTTAAAAAACGCTCAAGCATAATAATCAACAGCCAGCAATCAAATAAAGAATCTTGTAGATACTCCGCCATATACGACGAAGCGAGCGACTGCACAAGAGCCGGAATACTAGTGTATCCCCTTGCCGTCCTGCGGCGATCAAGTAGGGGAAATCGAGATACTAACTAAGAAAAGAACTCAGCACTTTTTTTTGTTGTATGTTTGATTTGATTCTCTAGAAAGGAAAGAAATTCAAGGACAGCAAGTGGCAAAATTGTAGCACATTCCAGAAAATAAATAAAACTTTTATAAGATTTTTAAAAATGCAAACAGATAAAAAGTAAAGAAATGTTTAATAGTTAATCTTGGAAAAAACATAAAGCATTTAATTATCTATTACGTGCATGCAGGATTAATACCTACTGTGAGCACACGCGGCATCCACTTTACAAAAGTTAACATTCTAGGGAAAAGAGTAGTAAGCTTCATGCAAAATTCGACTCAAAAATTTAAAAACAATCGATAACTCTCTCTCTATTGTCAACCTATCTTAAGCTCACAACACATTTCTCGAGAATGTGAATCGGTTATCGCCCACAAGTATTATCGTTCTACATCCCGCCGTGTTTGATTTCAAATAAGAATTCAATCAAAAAGCATTCTGATAATGTGGACGTCGACGAAAGAAATGTCAGCAGTCAGACGAAGGGATCGAAACCACGTTCTCATGTACAAGAGTCACGCACACTAACCATTCCACCACCGACGACAAGTTGCTTCCTTCAAATTTTTAAAGTAAATCTGCTACATTTTTGTCCTTAACTGTTAACATTTTGCAAAGCAAAAATCCTAAAGTATCCGAATTTTTACTCAAAGATTATGTGTATATGATTTCATTAAGAAACACGAACTAAGGCAATATTTATACAGGGCCAAACTGAAATTTCAAAAACGAATAAAATTAAAAACAAACACACACAAATGGTGCAAGTGGAAAAGGATGCAATGGAAACTGATGCATTCGAACAAATCTCTAGATGAGGAAAGCGTAGAGATTTGTATGCACTGTTGTAGTGTATTATGTAGTAGTATGTTAACGCAAATTAAAAGATATATATCTTGTTTTCTGCGCGGAAGCTGACAATGGGATGAGGTATTCGTACGTTCAACAACCCAGCAAAAAATAAAAATCTACCACAGAAGTGAAACAGAAGAAATCTGTATGAACAGTAATGATTTTACCGCGGGGCTAAGTCAGCAGGGAAGCAGTTAACTTTAAGCCTTAATTTTACACACGCGAAGAAAAATTTTGTTTGCTACAAACAAATATTCAAATTTGTTTGCTACAAACAAATATTCTATTGCTGGCCATGTTTCCTCATACCTACTGCTTGACCATCCGCTCATTCCCTTCATAACATGTCATTCCATTCCATTCAATTATTTTCCACTCCATTCAATTCATTTCTTTCCATTCAATTCATTTTACTTAATTTAAATTCAATTCATTTCAATTCATGTGAATTCATTTCAATTCTATTCAATTTGTTTCATTTCAATTAATTTCAATTCGTTGCAATTCATTTTAATTCATTTCGATTCATAACAATTCATTTCAATTCACTTCAATTTAATTCAATCCAATCCATTTACATTCGAATCAATTCAATTCGACACAATTAAATTCAAATCAATTCATTTCAATTCAATCCAATTCAATTCAATTGAATTCAATACAATTCAATCTAATTCACTTCCATTCAATTCAACTCAATTCAGTTGAACTCAATTCAATTCAACTCAAATTAATTCAATTCATTTCAATCCAATTCAATATAATTCATTTCATCTAAATTCAATTCAATACAATTAAATCGAATTCAATTCAATTCAACTCAATTCAGTACAACTCAATTCAATTCAAATCAAATAATTCACTTCAATTCAATTCAGTGCAACTTAATTCAATTCAAATCAATTCAAGTCCAGGTTAATCAATTCAATGCAATTCAATTCAATTCAATCTAAATCAATTCCATTCCATTCCATTCAATTCAATCCAATTCAATACAATTCAATCTAATTCAATTTTATTCAACTGAATACAATTCAATTGAATTGACTTCAATTCAATTTATTTCAATTCAATTTAATTAAATTTAATCCTATTCAATTCAACACAATCCCATTTAATTAAGCAAAAAATATGTTCATACTGCTTATTGGGAAGTAATGGACATGTGATATTCTCGGAAGTACTTCAGTTATATATTTTGCTGGGATTACATTGATTAAGGCAGGCGGGTGCTTGATGATTGTGTGTATACCTAACTGATGGTTGAACAAACACATGGGTCATTAAAAAATGCATTGCTTTTTCAAAATATAAAGTATAAAATAGTGATGGGATTATTATAGAAACTCAATAGAGAGAGTCAGCGATGGCTGTGTTACTATTATTATCATCATCTTTCTTAGTAGTCCCTTCATCCAAGCGTACAAATTTAAAACAAATATTATTGTTTTATACGCAGCAGACAACGGCTACAAATGATGCATTTAATACTAAAACAGCTACGAGTCCCGGTCAGAAAAGGCATTAATACTCCCATTACTTTGATATACCAATTATATTAATGTGGAGAATGTGTAGTACCTTTAAATACTTTGATTATACATACATATTCATCATTGCCACCATGATCACCATCATCGTTATCATCATTATCATCCTCAACAGCACAATCATTGGTAACAATGTTCATTGTTGCTTCCATAACAGAAATCAAGAGAAGCAGCAACACGCGGCTGAACTGAACCCCAATAACATCCAATACCCACTACACTCCATATACAAACTGAGTAACTGAATTCTTTCAAAGAGCTGGTACTCGCCCGCTGGTACGTCCATCTCCTCGCTCAGTATCGAAACATAATTAATTTCTGTTTGTTTTTGTTAAACGAGGCGGCGATGGCAGCAGAGCAGACCCATTCCCCTGCCCTGGAATACAAATTCTTTATTTGGTTTCTCTGTTTCTGTTCTCTGTTTGTTATTTTCGTCTTGTTAATTTAATTTTTTCTCTTTTTTTTCGTTATATTTTATTTTCAACCCGCCAAGTTTAGTTTGATTTCTTTGAAAAATTACAAACAAACATCAACAAAATGTTCGCGTTTGGGGCTGGCCTCTTCTTCCACTTCTGCCAATGATCGGGGGACTCGATATTAATATTTTATTTTTTTTTCAGAGATTGCAAAAAATCCATATTCATTATTGGCATGTACAAATATGGTGAGGAGAAATAATAAATTTTTATGTTGTCAAAAACTCATAAATTAAACATTTTTTTTAAAGGAGAATCTCGAAAATAATTCCAGCAAACCCAAAACAAATAATCAAGCAACAGGGGGAGAGAAAACACCAACTTAACATGATGCCAAACTTGAATATTCCAAAAGATAATTAATGGGAATGTATGAAAACATCGCTACAAATTAAACAGACTACAAACCTAAACACTGAAAGTGCAGCTGTTAAACCAGTCCTTATAAATTCGAAGCAAGCTTAACTCAAACAACATCTGCTAAACTAAAGCTTAGCTCATGTGTAGCGGAACTGGGGGAATTCCAATTCATCATGTAACTTAACATATTAACGATATTTCGTTCCTGTAACCAACAAAATAAATGTAAAATAACAAATTTCTGTTGAGTTAGCATAGCTATGTTAAGTAACATACAGCGGGCATATTCGGGCAAATCATCGTCATATAAGAAAAAGGGCAAGTTTTTGAAAAAAAATTTAAAATGATTCAAACTCTTATCTCATTTGGTGACACTACACATATAGGAACAGGCGTTTCTCCCGCTACTCGAATTTGTAGGCAGCATTAACAAAATTCCATGTGATTCCAAATAATTATGGATCTATCAAGAGCACAGCTCTGATTTATCCACCCTATCACAACTTTGCCTAAATAGCGGCTTCGGCAGCATGGTCACCAGTGAAATTTCGCAGAATTGCCAGCAACTTTTGTCTTCAGCACGATAAACTAGAAAATATCGTTATAGACAAAGACTGCGTCATATTGCAGGACAGGTTTCCTTATACCTGACCACTTGACCCCAATTCCATTCCATTCTATCCATTGAATTCATATTAAAATCCTTGTTTTTAATAAATCGATTTTGTTTGATTTTCAATTGGAATTGTTGTAGATATATTTCACCTACCTTAATTCAAATGCAGTTTTATTGCATTCCCTTGACGAACCATATCACAACTCCAAATGATTACCCAGCCAGCGACAAAAGGAAACCCCCTTCTGGGTTGCTACAAGTTATGATGGATGCATTGTATGCTCATATAAAATGTACACTGGTTAGGATTCCAATGAAACGTCTTCCATTCAATCTTCTTTCTATAAGACCTGGCAAAATAACACTTCCAACGGGCCAGCCGTCGCTCGCTGAAAAATATCGGCCCAGGAACGTATTGCAGGAACCATGTACATGTTTGGGAGCTTTGTTTTCGTGAATTGAAGATCTGCTGCATTTTTTCTTTAGTGTAGTGCCTTGTTTTGGTTTTCAGCAGTTTTCAACAAACAAATCCATATTTGGGTCACAAATACATATATTATAACCTATTAATCATTTTGTCCCAAACATGTTATATTGACTAGCAAACACAATGTGTTTGGGCACAAGTATAATATATTTGCGACAAGCTACAAACACGTTATATTTGCACTCAAACTACAAAAAAGACAAATTTTTCAGAGTGCGGTGATGCAATGCTAGTGTGCGAGGCTCTTGTGCATGATAACGTGAGTTCGATCCCTGCTCTGACCACCTTTAATAATTTATTTCGGCGGCGGTCACCTCGATTAGTGACGGCGACACTATCGAGTACTTAGCTGTGAAAAAGCTCCTCAAAATACCGTTCGGAACCGGTGTAAAATTTTAGGTCCCAATCAGTGAGTGTAAAACTAGAACGCGCACATTGTGAGAAGCTCTCCCTAATCCCTGCATGGAAGCCATTTACTTGTTAATAGCAAAATATGCTTTGTTAAAGACCTGCAAAAGTAACCATTCTAGAAGGCCTGCAAAAATATTTATTCTAGAGGGACTGCAAAAGTAGTCCCACTAGAAGACCTGCAAAACCAACAATCTAGAAAACCTGCAATAGAAGCCCAAAAGGTGTATACGAATCTACTAGCGATTATCGGTAAACAATCCCTTCCGTGACGCCCTCTGTGGCTGCCTATGATGTCATGATGTCAAATGTTATAAGAAGGCCTTCTAGTATTCCTTTTCCTTCATATTTGATGAATAAATGTGGAATTTATAAAGGTTAAGGATAAAGACTTCTACCATGTCATTTTAGCGAAGTGAGATGAGAAGGTGTGCAAGCTCTTTTTCCATTTACAAAGAAGGCCTTCTGTAATAACTTTTTATAAAAGGCGTGATAGAATAATGCATGAAAATTTAAGAAACACACTTTACTATGAATTTACACTGAGCCCGGCGAAGTCCATTCGGGTGGTTTAGCATCTCCGATGCAGCCGATCATCCTAGGATTAATTGTGTTAAAATGTTGATCAAGCCAAAATTTTAATCCCCAACAATTGGTCAGTGTTAACCCTTTGACGACCATACATTTACTGCCGAAGCGACTTAATTTTTTTATTTTTGATTATTTTCGTGATCTATGATCTAATAATAGTTATGCAGCAGAAACTGGGACCAAAAAACTATTTTTTTGTAAATTTTTTTTCATTTAATCTAAAAGGCACACATATTTGTCAAACATATGTTCGGTCCATGGAAGCACATTTAAATTCGACCTAACATTTTTTAAAACTTATGGTATGGAGTCAAACTTTGCTTGACATTTCCCCCACGTGCGACCCTTTTTTCGACCCGTGGCATCCCTTTGTAGTAACGACACTTTTTGACCCAAGTTGATGGCTTATAGGGTCAAATCGGATCAGTTAGAGATGTAACGTCTACTACACTATTGTTGCCACTAATGTCCTCTATAAATTTCCCATGATACATTTTCTCTATCTCCTACCTGTACAATTATAGGTGCCAAAACCCATAGGGCAATCATAGTTGCCGTTTGCCTGTGGCCGTCAAAGGGTTAAGGAAAGAACACTGTTATTTTTGACATAAGACTATGCTGTTAAGTTATCTAAATTTTTTTTTAACCTTTAGTAAAAGTTTGTTGAACGTATGTTCTAAGTTTTGGTGTAAAGTAAAGTGTATCGAAAGATGCCTTATTACTTTAAACATTCCATCGTTCCCTTTCTGCTTTACCCTTTCCAAATGTCATCATAGCTTAGGTTTAATAACAACACTAGTTTCCCATTGTAGTTGGCGCGCTATCGATGTTGTGTGCTTTAGCGCTCTTTTACAGATTGCCTAGTTGAATTATGAGATTAGAGTTGAGTTCTACAATTTAATTAACTTTTACTCTCCTTCGTCTTCTTCCTTTCTCCACTACTTCTCGGTCACCATGATTTCATATCCGTCGTCTTGGACTTTTTCTTCGGCCCGCTGAAGTTGATGATGAAGAAGACATTGACAGCCCCTGCTATTATGAATGCGGCTGCAACTACTACTTCGATGACAGACCGACAGACAACCGTGTTGTGTTTTGAAAGGAAGTTACACTTAATCATAGACTTGCAGTTGACGGCAATAGGATGTGATTTACATTGGAGTTAAAGTCAACATGTGTGTATGGATTAGATGGGATTGCGAGGAAAAACTTTTGTTCATTTCTAAATGTATTTAACTATTAAATGTTCAAGTCAAGTGAGTGGAAACGTAATGAATGACACTACTACCCAAGAGTGTCTAATTGAGTGCAACGCGTGAGTGGGAGGATTAATTTTGCAACTGTCTTGTCTCACATATATAGCCATGATCTTCTAAATACTGGTACTGGTTGGTTGGTTGTTGGGAAAATTGGGGGACGAGGAAATGCAACTGCAGGGATTTTGAAAGTAGGTGTCTTGTAACTATTACAGCAAATGACGGCGAGTGTTATAACGAATTTACTTGCCATTCTAAAAATGTTGTTTTGTTTGAAAAACGCCGTCATTTAGCGCGCATTTTCTTTATGATTTATCTGCTTGCGCTCTCTTTCATTTGATTGTGCTTTTCAATTTCATTTCATTTGTCTCGAAGAAAATGTCGAGCTGGTTGTTTTTTGTTTTTGTTGTTGTAAGACTAGAAATCGAAAGAGATACGAGGGCGTATTGTGAGATAAAAAAATGTTTTCTTATTTTTTTGTTTTTGTCAATTTAAGTTTAATTAAAACTCAAGTGTTTAAATGCTATAGCTAGATATGACAATTTGTTAAACAAACGTATTGAAAAATCAAAACAAAAACGCCGAAACTTGGTAGTTTCAATTCAATAACAAATCTCAAATACAAAAAGTTTGAAATCATTTGGAATGAAAAGCTCTTATAGGAGTGAGACATAGACAAAAAAATTTATATAATTTGAATTAAAATATTTAATGTTGATACTAACATTTTTAAATTATATAATTTTAAATTTTTGTTGGTACCAACTTTTATTTGAAATTTTAAAGTTTTTAAAATTAAAATTTGTATTTAGTAGTATTTAATTTACAACCAACGTTTGAAAGAAACTCAAAAAAGTGCACAAGAAGTATAAAAATCTCTGTTCATTGAAGTGTTTGAGCTACAAATGCTGCAGGCAGGCACACCATACGATGGACTGAGTTCAAGGATGTATACTCTTTTTGTCGATTGCCGAAAAACTATCGCAGTGTTTCTAAGGGCTCAAGCTCAATTTGAAAGCTCACAGATATTTTTCATATTAAATTTAAATGGAGAAATTTCAACTGGCCATAACTCTCGTACTGTTTACTAGACATCTGCACAAGGCGTTTTGAATGGTCATTCAAAGTTCATTTTCAAATCCCTTCTACCACTAATAACAACCTTCGTTGATTTTTTTTAAATCTTTTATCAAAATTCTATAAAAAAATCTTTGTTTATAAAAAAATCCGTTTGAATTTGAATATATTTTTTGTTGTTATTTGTTTTAGTTTATGCCAGAAATGAAACAGCTAATTAATTTATCGTTGTTTGCAATTGTTGTTTGTTAAACAAATATTTATAAAAGTTTATGAGATTTTTTTCCATTAATTATATTTATATTTCTTTTTCTATTTTTCTTATCTTTCCAGGTCTATCTTTCTACATAAATTGGATTTGAAATTGCAAAGTTAGTGTGAAAAGCAGTACAGGGGATTTATTTAGGAGCGCAAAGAGAATTTTAATCGAAAAATCGTTAAAAAATGGAAAAAATGGTGAGTAGAAAATAACTTTTTTTTATAAATTTGTATAAAATTCAAAACAAAACAGTTGCAAAATCTAGAATTTAAAAAGGACATAGAAATTTTTAAAAAGGTATAAGGGAAAGATTTAAAACTATTGGAGGATTTTTTTATAAATTTGTATAAAATAAAAAGAAAATTGAAAACGTTTAAAATAAATTAGAAAGCTTTATACTTCTGGGAAGGAATGACAAATTTTGTTTAAATTTTTATAAAATCAAAATAGTCTAAAAGTTAAAGTATTTACTGAATTGTAACAAGCTTTAGGGAAAAACTTTAAGCTTATTTGATACAAATACAAAACCTTTTATAAGTTTTGATAAAATCAAATTGAAATCAGTACCGAAGTTTGAAAAGATTATAGGAACTTTTTAAAGCGTTAAGGATCTCATTAAGACTAATACAGGTTTCCTCATAAATTAATCTAAAATTAAATAGGAAACAGTTGGAAAGTCTACTATTTAAAAACATTATAAAAAATGTTGGAAAGATTTAAGGAAAATCTTTAAAATTATAGGATACAAATAAATTTTTTCTAAATTTGGATAAATTAATTATTTGGAGTTGATGGTTGAGGCATCATTATAGGGATAACCAATTCTCAAATTAACGAGAATTGTTACAACTAGTGCGAAAACATCTAAAACAATAGCATATGAGATACTTTGTTGCAATCGAAATAACTATGAATATTCCCAACCATCCACTGAAATAATGAATTTATGATTTCAAAACAAGTTGTACAGCTTTAAGGAAAAGCTATAAGTAAAATGATTGGATACAAATACATTTTTTATAAATTTGAATAAAATCAGTCTAGAATTTACAACAGTTATAGAAATTTTCAGAAAGCTTTAAGCAAATACAATTTTTTTTATAACTTTTGACAAATAAATAGAAAACAGTTGCAAATTATAGAATTTTGACGCGTATAGAATTTTTAGGAATCTTTAAGGCAAAGCATTGATCTTTTTGATACAAATTATTTTCATAAATTTTGATAAAAATCAAATAGAAAACAGTTGCAAAGTAAAGAATTCAAATAAGTTACAGAAATTTGTTGGAAGCTTTAAGGTAAGGCTTTAAACTTATTGGAACATAGAATAAAAAAAATGTTGTACAAATTTGTAGAAAGCTTTAAGGAAAATCTTCTCTGAACTTATTGTATAGAATTTGAAACGGTTATACAAATATTAGAAAGCTCTAGGAAAGCTTTTAGTCTATTGGAACAAGTACCAAATTTTATATAAAATTCTAAAAAATCGAATAGAAACAGCCGCAAGGTCTAGAATTTAAAAAGATTGTACAAAATTGTAGAAAGTTGTAAGAAAAAGCTTTAAGCTTATTTGGTACAAATACAAATTTTTTTATAAATTTTTATAAAATTAAATAGTTGCAAAGTATGGAATTTACAGAGTATATAAAATTTTAGAAAGCTTTAAGAACAAGCATTAAACTTATGGGAACAAATGCCAATTTTTGGTATAAAATTTTTATAAAATCAAATAAAAAACAATCGAAAAGTGTAGAATTTTAAAATTGTATACAAAATTATAGAAAGCTTTAAGGAAACGCTTTAAATTTATTGGAACAAAGGCCAAATTTGCTATAGCTTTATACAAAATCAAGAAGTAAATAATTGCCACGTCTAGTATTTAAAAAGTTTATTCATTTGAGAAAGCTTTAAGGAAAAGCTTAATACTTAATGGAACAAATGCCGAATTTTTAATAAATTTGTATAAAATCAATTAAAAAACAGTCGTAAACTGTAGAATTTAAAAACTTTATACAAAATTACAGAACGCTTTTTAAGAAATATAGAAATTTTTAGAAATGCTTAAAGAAAAGCTTTAAGAATAATCAAACAACTGCAAGTTTTTTTTATCACTTACTATGCTATCAAATAGAAAAATAAAGTAAAGAATTTAAAAAGTTTAATTAAATTTTTAGACAGCTTTAAGGAAAAGCTTTAAGATTATTTAATACAAACACAGTTTTGTTTAAAAATGTTGATAAAACCAAAAAGAAAACCGTTGACCTGTTTAAATGTATAAAGTTTATATGTACAAAGTTTTCGAAAGCTTTAAGGAAAAGATTTAAGCTTATTGGACCAATTACAAAATTTAAAATTTTGGAATTGTAGAAGGTTTTAAGCAAAAGCTTTAAACTTCTTGGAATATATATACAATTTCATACGCAAAAAGTTTTGAAAATGTGAAAATTTGTATACCTTCTTTAAGTATTAAATAATCGAGTTTGAGGTTTTAAATTATGTTTCAAATTGGTACTTTACATCTTTCAATAGTTCTCAAATTTCTAATGTCAATGTTTTTGTTGATAAACTGTTAGTTTAACATACAATCTTTGTTGTGGATTTTAATTATTTCCTCGATGGATGAGCTCATCTCAGGCCACATTCCCCATGCTTTTTTAAACTAGTACTACAAAACTATTGTTCCAAATTGTTTATAGCCAAATTCTAATTGATTTTTAATAATATGCCTAACATGAAACTACGAAGACTTAAACACAAAACATTTTCAAACTTATTTTTAAACAAAAGGCCTGTCAAACCGATATTATTTATGGCAATGTAAAAAAAATATACCATATTTAAAATTTCATACACATTCTCTTAACAAGTGTCAACACGTCCAACGTAGTTTTCCTTATACAAATACTGACAAGAGACTAATACAGGGGAACAACTTTACAAATATTTTTCTAACACCTCCAAGTTTTACGCACCACTTCCCCCCAGTGTGCCAAGTTAAACATTGTATATTGTCTACACGTTAACAACCTTTGGAAATCCTATCTGTCTACGTATATGATAATTTAATCGCGTATTTAATTATAAATTCTTATCATAAAGCCTGACATATCCATAATCGCCATCGTGCGATTGAAAATATTAAACATGTGTATTATTTGAATTGTAGCATTTAACTGCATTCAAAACCCAAGCGTGAAACGAAAAATATTGAAAACAAATCGAAACAATTTAGTTATTTGGCGGGTTGGGAGACTAGCTATCCCAGGGAAAAGGTTAAAGTAAAAAAAAAAAACATTTCCATGAAAATTCCATTCAAATTGAAAAGGAAAAATATGACAGAAACACATTTTTTTAGGAGGCGCCATATTAAGGGTCATATTTCAAAACAATTTTGACTTGCGTACACTATAACGGCATTTGTCGATTCTTAAGAATTCCAAAAAAATGTATTTCAACAAAAAAAAAGGTAATTTTGTCTGCAATTAAGAAATAGAAAACTTCAAAAACAAATTGACAGCCTACACAATTTTTTAGGAGGCGCCATATTTAAGGGTCATATTTCAAAACAATTTTGACTTGCGTACACTATAACGGGGTTTGTAAAAACAGTTAATTTCCAAAAATCGAATTATTTTGAATACAATTAAAAGAAAAACTTCAAAATAAATGCGATCCATAATTTAAAAAACAGAAATGTCATGACAGCCAACGAGACTTTCAAAAAGGTGCAACGGAATTATGTGAATGTCATAGGGAAACATTTAACAAATGGTTCAGTCTTTGTTAAGCAGTTATGTAAATGTCCAAAAGGAAACAGATATTGAGTAATACAACTTATTAATTTAAAATGGAAAATATCGATATTGTAATCGATCTATACCTAGACTTAACTATTTAGGTTCTTGACACTTTGAAGTTTAGCGCTAAATTTCGTATAAAAACGGTTTGGTAATACAAGATATTGAGTTATTCAAATGTCTACAAATTATAATTTTATGTTGTCAGTAGAGGAAATATGTGGCAACGTCGTAATATCAATACACTTTCCCCACAATAGTTAACTTGACATCTAACATGTTCACGTTATCATTCAAAGACTTACACTGGCTGGATTCACTGAAAAATGTTCGTTAATTTTACCGTAAAATCCATAAAATAGACAACCACACGAATCATACACAAACTTCAGTTTGAATTTACTCTCTCCGACTCAACAACAGATTGCCTAGACAACGTACAGAAGAGAGTCAGAGATATCCAATAACTTTGGAGCACAGCTACAATTGCAATCTCTTCAAAGGTATAAGTGAGAAATGTTAGTAATCAAATCACACAAGTGGTACTTAAATAACTACAAGAAGCCAAAGTTGTCGATATGGTATACTCATACTTACTCAAGATTGACACATGAGTAGAGAACGTGTACTCAAAGTACTCCAAATACTTATTCAAAAATTGTGCATTGTTGATGGATCTCCCAGCCATCAGGGTCACCGCACCAATTCTAACGAGTTGTGTTTGTCGATGTAAGTCCTAAATCATGAAAGGTGATCAGAGCAGGGATCGAACTCACGTTTTCATGTACAAGAGCCCCGAACACTACCATTGCATCACCGACTATAACCGAATTGAATATGAATTCGGTTGTATCAACAGAATTAATGAGAAATTCGGTTACATCAACCGAATTACAGCCAAATTCGGTCGTTGCAACCGATCTAAGGCCAAATTCTGTTATAGCCACCGAATTTATACCAAGTTCGATAGTGGCAACCGAATTCATGCCACATTCGATTGTTGAAACCGAATTCGGTACAAATTTCGGTTGCTGCATCCGAATTAATTCCAAATTCGGTTGCTGCAACCGAAATTATTGAAAATTTAGTGGACATAACGAGGATTTAGTTGTCACATCCGAATCAGTTAGGAAACGAGGTTGCTTCAAACGAAGTTGTGGGGACTAAATTCAGTCGTAATAACCTCTAATCGGTTGTGGCAACCTCTATTCGGTTGTGCCAACCGCAATTTAAGATAGCTACCTCTTTCCAAACAGATAGTTCTCTGCGTGTAGAAATAGGTTCCATATGGGTAAACTGACATTTGTTGAATATAGACCTAGTACATACTAGAAACGTGACTAGTCAGCTGTCTCTATTTGTAACATCTAAGAGTTGAAAAAAACTCCTTAAGGGTGGTATGATCTTGGCCAGCCCACATCGTTAAAAATCTATCGATGCTTAGGACTCCAATTGTTGTGATATATAACATCAACACGTTGTTGTTGCTATTGTGTGATTTAAGTTTAATGTTGTTGTAGTTAACGAAGACTACCCCACAACAATTTCATTAATGGTTGTTGTTTCTTGGCGGTTAAGCCTTCAAAGGTTTCGTTTTTTCTCCTTTTTGTTTTTGTTTAAAAAAAGGGGGCGTTTTAACAGCAAATCAAAGACTCTATAATTTTGCGATTTGCCGTCGTCGTCCGTCATCCTTGCAGTTCCTTTACTATTAAAAACGTTGTTCGAAAGGGAAACTTTAGCAACATTGTAGTACTACGAGTACAACTAAATATCCAAGAAGAAGAACCAAAAGAAGTATCTGGTTGAAATCGTGTGGTTTAAACCAGAACCTGAAAATCTCCTTGGCAGTGTCTGCTTCCATGTTTAGTTGCTGGTGCTATCGAAATATTTCATTGCAGTCCCAGCACATGTTGCAACAAGAGTTTTCAGATTCTTCTGCTGCTGCATTGTAATTTTCAGTATGTAATTTTCAGATTTTCAAAAAAAAAATTCTTTATACGAGATATCGTAATGTTATTCTTTACTGCTGTTGTTTTTGTAAGCAGCATGTGTTGTGTATTCCTGTGTTTTGTTGTTGGTTGTTTCAACTTTTTAGCTTCCAGGGAAAACGCTGCCGCTTGCCTTCAATGGACAGACGAATGGTCGGTTGGTTAGTTAGTTGTTTCGAGTCTCTTGTTTAAAATGCTGCAGAGTTTAGGTTGTTGGCATATCATCATTAGCAGCCTCATCGTCAGCATCATCATCTGTGGCTGCTGTAACTGAAGCAACGAGGTTCTCAACTCGTTGGTGCTGCAGGAACTAAGAAATTGCAACTGCACCAACAGCAGTCCACGAAATAAGGAACATTAAATGCACCAGCCAATCAACCAACCAACCATCCAAGCAGTCAACCCATCCATTCCGTTCCACTATATTCTGATCTCACTCACCATCACAGCGCGTTCCTTTCTGAAACTGTTTGAATGTTTTCAAGGAGTGTGGAAAAAAACTATTTAGCAGATTCTCCCTCGTAAACAAAAAACAACAACAAGGGCAATAATATTAACAATAACATCTAGTACTACAACAACAACTAATGGCTATAGTTATAGTTTTCGGAGGAGGAGGTATGAGAATGACGGTAATTAAATGAACTTGGTTTTTCCACAAACAAACTTGAAACGCTTAACTTGTTTTTAAAAAATTCTTTGTTTCCAAAAAATCGGTTTCAATTTTTATATATTTTTTGTTTTAATTTGCACTTGTATTTTTAAACTGATCACTTGAAATTTTATACTCCGGGCTTTCCGAGGCCCAGTAAGGTACCTTACCGCCATTCTGAAATAAATAAATGTAGATATTCGAATGGACGCGAAAATACTCACAGCCTTTACCCTAGAAACAGTTAATTAGAAAGCACAAACTTCAAATGGATCTTGAAAGTTATAGTCGATCATCGTAGGGTTAGGTACGGTTAGTTTGAACATACCAGGAGACTTAACCCTACCGATATTTCATTTAGTAACAATTTCTATAGGGATGAGTATGAGAAGTATCTCCAATAACAGCGGTCTTGTCGTTCTGGAGCTAAAAATCGAGAATGCAGATTTCATTAGATGTGCTGACAGAACTAATTCCATTTTATATAAATAATTTTATGTTTGCTGTTATCAAAACATATTTTTAAAGCGAAGATCACGGGAAAGGACGGTCTTTCGTATAAGCACACACACAAAGACAGCCCCAACCATGTATATGTTTGCATGCATTGTTTTCAGGAATTGTTGTCTGACACGTGTTTGTTTCCAGCAGTTTTCAACAAACAACACCACATTTGGGTCATAAAAACACATGTTATGTCCTATTAATAATTGTGTCTCCAACATGTAATACTGAATAGCAAACAGAATGTGTTTGCGCACAAGTATACTATATTTGCGACAAGCTACAAACACGTTATATTTGCATGCAAACAGCAAAAAGACAGATTTTTCAGCCTGCATTTAGTGGCGCCCATGAATGGATTAACGAGGTTCCTACTGTTCCTATCAACTGTCCGAGGATGTCCGCAGGGTTCCATTTGTGGCCCCTATGTGTAGAATCTGATGGATTCGCTATTGCTCATTATGGTCGAGGGCAAATCTCGATAGTGTTCGCTCTCGTGTAGGAGTTAGTATCTCGGTGGAAAAGATAGAGCCGATGTTGCGGAAATGTAGTTTAAAGTCCCAATTTCCTATAGTGCATCTAAATGGTGGTGAAGCGATTCGGTACTCCACTGAGGTGAAGTATCTCTTGGGAGAAAGGATGAACTTTTTGCCTTATATAGGGAGACTCCGCGAAACACTGGAAAACGTGGTAGGAAAGGTAATGCGTGTTTTGAGCAGTGATTGTGGTCAAAGCCGTCAGAAAATGAGAACCGCGTACAGAGGCCTTTTTGTTGCCATGGCAAGATTTGGATTTTCAGTTTGGTCTGATACTACGTGAAATGTATTCGGGCAGCGTCGATTATTCTCTGTTCAGAGAGGGTAATGTTATTGGTTTGCACGACAGTATGTCGTTCGGTGTCTAAAGAGGCCCTACAGGTGTTGATGGGTGGCACTCCTCTTGATCTAGAGGATTAGCATGGACTTCAAAAACAAGAGGGGTACGCACTGGGTGAGTTAGGCTGGATCATTGTTGGAGCAGAGAGCATGAGTTGGAGTAAGCGGTGGGCTTAGTTGAATGTGTTAGTCACATTTCAGTGGCAGGTCCATTGGCATTCCAGTACCAACGGGCGAGTAACGTATAGGTTCATTCCGAATGTAGGATTCGTCTGGAACGACCCTGGTTTTAGTTTCAATCTAAGCCTTGGGTTTAGGTCACGGGTTGTTGAGTGCACTCATGCACAGAATGAGACTTGCTAAACGGGAGTCGTGTGATAGTGATGCGCCAGTCAAAGACTGGCTTCATGTGTTGTCCGAATGCCCCCTTTATGGGGCTTTTAGGGACTTAGCCGACATGAAGGTTACCAGAGTGTGTGATATGCTTCTGTCTCCGGGTGCGTTGTCAGTGGCAATGCTGTTTGCCTCGCGGGGTTTCACGAGTGGTCGTGCTGGATTAGCCGCCAAGTCTGACCAGAGGCCTATTTCTGGTACAGTGTGTTGGTTGAGAGTAACGCGTGGAAGGTCTCGAACTCGTGCCCTTTTAGACTTTTGTTTTATGACCCACGGGAGCATCATCGGGCGAAGCCACAAGAATGGTTGCCATTCACGGTGAGAAAGCTACAGCCGATTGTCTGTAGTTATTAAACCATTTGTGTTGCTATTTGGGATTTGAATGCCAATGTTGATGTGATGCTGTTGTTGGTGTTGTTTTGTAGAATTGTCTCGCGATGATACTTATTGCCTGGCCAGTCCCATACTTAGGATGAGGTAAAAATTTATCACACTTTACTAGAGAGTAGGATCTGGTAGCACGGGTGGATTGGTCCCCTTTTGGGAGTATCGTGCTGGTTTTGGTTGCCACCAAAATCGGTGAGAGAGTTTTATCAAACATGTTGTTTGTCGGACGGTGCTCACTTGTGATTAAGGACTTCACGTCGAGAACCACCACATTACATCACGCGGTCTCTGCCCCTATGTACTCTCTAGCGAAAGAAGACTCTGGTGAATTTGACGAGTTGCTGAAAGTTAAATTGAAAAGTGGCATAATTGGAAGTACTTCCTTCTAAAAGCAACAGTTTGTAAAACTGACTTATTCAGAAGCCAAATTCTCAATATCTCTTATCGAATAGTTAGAAGTTGTGCTGAAAAGTTATCGTACTTCCTAGTTTAGCCACTTTTCAATACAATTTTCAACTATTTGTTGGCCAATGACAAGAATTTGTAAAATTAATTTATGTACCAGCCATATTTTCAATACCTTTTATCGAATAGTTGAATATTTTACATTGGAAGTACTTCTGTTCAATGACAATACTATGTGAAATTCAGGGCAAAACTTGCAATGCAATTCATTGATGTAGCAGGCAAATGTTCACTACTTCTTATCGAGTCACATTGACGAAGAATAGTTTCGGAATTTATGACTCTTCTCATCAGCACCTTAGCATTCCAGGACATTAAACGTCTTGTTCAATTTGTGTCTAATTGCAGATTTTGGTTTTCTCTCCTCTTTACCTGTCGTTTAGTTTTTTGCCTTTGCCTCGCCTTAGCATACCGCCCACTTCCATTTATACCATCGACCGATCCACTACAAGTATACTAAGTTCGCACAACACTAGCTACACTAGCTAGCAATGTAGTAGGTAGGTTCACAAAGTAATTTACGTTTTTCACCCATCATCAGCAATCAATGAACTTATTTAAAACTTGTAGAGATTGAAAAAAAAACGCAAGGAATTTTTTTTTACATCCCATTTCAAAACAGAAACGTTTATTTCGAAACGCTTGTTTGGTTTTCCTGTTGTGTTTTCAACTCAATTTTGTAATGTTTATTTTTGGAGTTTTTTCCCCAAACGTTTCGTTGTGTTTTTATAATGATGATATCCCCTCCAAAAAAAAAAGAACTAAAACACAAAATACCGATTTGTAAAAACAAAAAACTTTAATATTAAACAGTCTATTCAGCTGGATTTGTTGTTGTACGCTTAATGTCTGATGCGTTTTCCCGCTGTTTCACGAAAATTGAGAGAGCAAAAAACACATAATGCCAGACATTAAAAAAACTCTATTTTCCAGCCGACCAATCGATTTGATGTTGCATTTGGCTGTTTGTTTTGTTTTACAACTTTAGATCCAGCCAGACACACTCATTTTCCAGCATTACGTGTAGGCCTATAAAAAAATTATATCGTCTATATATCCAGTTTCATTCAGTTTTCCGTTTGTGTTTTTGTGAAAACAGACAAATAGATTTGTTTTCCTTCTTTTTTTTTTTTGCTGCTCGTCCATCTGTCTGTCTGTTTGTTTGTTTGCTGCCCGGCTATAAACCACAATTAGAGCGCTTCTTCGGGGGTCTTATGGACCGGGAGAGGACGAATGTTGTATGTTTGTTATAATAGCATCATATAATCGCACCTAAAACAAAAAATTGCCTCGTATCATATGTTGTAAACTAATAATGACGCCAAAGTAGACGGTGATAATGATGGTAATGATTGCGTTTTGGAATTGAATATTTTGAATGCTTTTGCAAAAACATGTGGTATTGATTTCAATTTTTTGCAACACACAGAGAGAAGTGGAAAAAACACGTGATTTTAATAATATAAATCTGTGCTTATTAAAGTAAGTGAAACACTTGATTAACACGTTTTCCTGGTAAACAAAAAGAGGAAAACATGTTTAAAAACTGTGGCAACTCATACCCAGAAGTTGACACTTGACACATGTGATATTAATTTAATTCTATTTCAAGAGAATGAGAGGTAATGAATAAAGGATTTAAGTCAAACTAATTCTTGCTAATAATAGAAAAACTGGATTAACACTTTATTTCCTAAAGACCTGTGCAAAATACATATCTCATAAAATGTGCAATATATCACATAAAATGTTACAAACCTCCTAAAAAAAATAATCTAGCGAAACATCACTATCGAGAATCAGGCAAGATTTTACTGTCTCAAGGAAAAAATACAACGACCAATCAAGTTGTAAGAAGAAATGATTGAATCAAATGGCAACTTTGATTTAATTTCTAAAACGAAAATACTTTTAGTACAGTTTGGCCAATTTCACAGTGAAAAATTCGAATATCAGAAACATGTATCGGCAATATTTTAATGCTTCTAAGACAATCATCAACTTTCTTACAATTTCTCAAAAAAAAAAAAGAGATTTTCAGTGTTAGGACAACTTAAAACAGAGAAAAGTATAGTTGACAACTCTGATATCTTTCTGGCCGATTTCACAGTGAAATAATTCATATTGCTTAATGTTTGTGCGTATGGACAAGCTTAGTACCAGCCTTTAAGTAATAATACAATACTATGGCAACTTTATTTTGCAACAGATTCTTTAGTTGTGTGATATTAATTTTTTGTTTGTTCCTAAACAATAAAATAATTGAAAAGCGTTACTAAACCCTTTTACTCTAAAGGCCCGAGCTACTATCAATATTCCACATGAAACTTCACAAAACTCTATACAAATAAACTCCGTCGCTGTAGTACTAAGTTCCTTACGCGAAATAACAGCAACATGTATGTAACATGTATCGAGCAACATTTTAATGTTTCTAAGAAAATTGTCAACTTTCAGGTAAATTCTCACAAAAAGATTAGATTTTTACTCTTTAAAGAAAACTAAAAACAGAGCTAAATATAGTTGCCAATACAGATGATATTTGGCTGACCGATTTTGCAGTGAAGAAATGTATGTTGCTCAAGTTTTGTTCGTAAGAACACACTTAGTACCAGCCTTTAAGCAATAATAAACCACTATGGCAACTTTGTTTTGCAACAACTTTTGTAATCGTGTTATGTTAATATTTTCTTGTTCCTTAAGAACGACAAGACTGGATTGAAAATAATTGAAAATCTTTATTAAATCCTTGTCCTCTACAGACCCGTACGTACTAAGATCAATATTCCACGTGAAATTTCACAAAATTGTATACAAAGAAATGCGTGCGAAATATCGACGAGAAAATCTCCAGTGTAGTACTAAGTTCTTCACGCGAAACATCAGCAACATGTATCGAGCAACATTTTAATGTTTCTAAGAAATTCGTCAACTTGTTGTCAATCCATGTTGTCAATTTTCATTATATTTCTCAAAAAACTAGTTTTTTAGTGTATAAAAAACTTAAAAACAAAAAATATACTTGCCAAAACTACTCTCATTGAATTTGTCAAACAAAAAGATATTTTTAGTGCAAAAAAAGTGAAAAGCAGAGAAACATATAGCCGTCAACGCAACGAATCATATTCATGTTCTCGAGAAGTACTCGGGTTCAAGGAAAAATAAAAAAATATGTAGTTTCCCACTACACTTCCCATAAAGGACAGTGGAAAACTTCTCACAATCAGCGAGCTGTGTAGTTTCTAGTTTTGCACTCACTGAGTGCGACCTACAGTTTTACACCGATTCGTTACTCTCCATTGAACAGCTTGCTCATGTACTGAATGAAATGACTCGATGACAGTGACTCCATTTAACATTTGTTGGAATATACATAAGTATGTATACAAAGCGAAGCATATATACAGAGATCACGTGATATCCTAAATTTATAAACTTTATCTATTAAAATCATATCGTTTGGCAGTAAGATTTTAGATTTTTTCTTCCCAATTATCATTTCGAAATTCTGGCACGACAAATCTTATGTTATTAAAACTATTTTATGTTAAACCCCGTAAATTCTGTTTTAATTTCTATTTATATTATTTATCATTTATGTTAATTTCTAATCACCTACTAAATCTTTCGGCGTCTAACAAATTTTGTAATCAATGTCAATACTTCGATTAGAACTATAAATTTCAAACAATTCAATACTTTACACACATCTCTCTGCCTGGGAAAATTTTCAATTACAATACATTTTCATTGTGTAAACATAAAACGATAATCGATTTCCCCTCAATAGCAGCCAGCGCCCATTAGAGTGAGAAAATGTGTGGCACGGAAAATATGTGATGTGGTGTAATGTTTATCGTATTTTAGAAATAACAAATATACAATGAAATTTGATGATGATTAACAAATTATGTGTGAAAATTTATATACCTCATGTACCCAAGACCAGTGGTATTGACATGAGTCGTAAAACTATCAGCATCTCCCTCAAAAGAACAACAGCGAAACCCCAACATATGATGATGGCATCTCTGGGGAATATAACACCCCACACCCTACACCCACCTGAAAATGTAAATTCATGATCATATTCACCTCCACATTCCATGTTAACATGGTACGCCATCACTTCATTTCTCACATGCACATTTGTTTGTTCAATCATGTGTCCTTCCATCTTTCCCTCCAGCAGAATTTTGAATTCAAAACTAAATATCGTAAATATACAAATCGTGTAATATTTACATTGGATTTTTCATTATATTGAAATTGCAATAAATTTATAAATTTATAATACATTTGTAATTGAAATATAAATAAATATTTGGTGATTGAATGGCAACAAAATCCAAAATTACTTGTGTGATTTTGCAACAGATTTTCGTAATTATATTTTAAAATTTATTTCGAATATTATGGCGGAATCGGATTATTTGAAAGAGTTGTGTGTGTGGCAGGATGTTAGAGAATAAATGATTGATTATAAATCCATAACCAAACTGTTTCTAATATTGTACAAAATGAAGCTTAAAAAGTTTAAGTTACTACAATTTTTGGTAATGAATAACGAAATGTTTTGATAACGCCATCTATTGTAAAGATATCAAAAATGTGAATTATCAAAATCAAGGATGTTTAGTATAATATTTACTGAAATAATCCAATTAATGAGTAATTAAACATAAATCCTTCGAGTTGATTTGAAAAAACAGGGGTTATTTCAAAAATTAATTTACATTTCTTACTCCCTCTATTGGCAATATCATATTTGTCGAATATTATACAAAAATCAATTAAAACTTATAAAAACTGCAATAGTTTTTAATAAAAATTACGATTCTCTTTAGAAACTATAAAAAAACACGATAATTTTTAACTCAAACACGAACTTAGACGCAACTGCAAAACTTACCAATAGATGGCGCTACCAACACATTTTCACTAAATTAATTGAAAATTACATGCTTTAAATGAATCTCTATATATATTTTAGTTTAAATTTGCTAAAATGTATTAAGTTTTAAGATACATGAAACTTAGAGCTGGTTGGAAAAATTTAACTATTTTTGTTGTTAATACATTTTTAGCGCCCTCTCTTGGCAGTTTTTTGAAAGTCAATACTAACTTATTACAACTTATTATAATTTTTAAAATATAGTTTGACATTTTAGAGATATTTAAAAGCAAATAAGTATAATTACAATATCATATATAAATTTAAATAGATCTAAATACGATTAACAAGCCTTTGCAACAGATGGCGCTGGCAACTTACACATAAAATAAATCCCAATAAAAATGCACGATTTAATTTATAACTAAAGCTTAAATTTTTTGACTGAGTGGTGACATTTCTATTGTATGGAATAAAATATCCGACAAATGGGTCCTTGCTCTTTTCATGAAATTGTCGAGGACAAAGATGAGGCTCTATCTCACCGATGACGCAATGGATCCCGTCACTGACCTTAGGAATTGTTTGCGGTTTATTAGCAAATCCCGGAGATTTCTCAAAACACCAAGGAAAGAAATGACACGGGGTTAAATCACCACGATATTGATGGTCAGTTGACATCGGAATTTCGAGAGATATTTCGGTTTGGAAATCTTTTCTGCAATAAATCGATTATTTTATTCGCAGTGAAGCAGGAGCCGCCAACTTGCCTATACTACATGTCGTCCAGATCCAGAGGCCACAAGAACTCCATTATCATGTTCCTGCAATGGAATGTCATTCGCAGTCACTGCATTTCCAGCCTCATTTTCAAAGAAGTATGACCGAATCACGCCGCCTGACCAAAATCCGCACTAGACAATTGCTCGCTGTGGATCCATTTGTTTCTCATGAATTATGTACGGATTTCCTGAGCCCCAACTTCGACAAATTTGACAAACCCTTTCAGATGAATATGCGCTTCATCAGTGAATATGATTTGTTTCGAAAAACCGGCATTCACCATCGCCCATTGAGCGATTTGCCTGGCTCTGTACATGGTCTGCTAGATTAAGCTCCTGAATTAACTGAGTTAGCAGGTGAAGTTGGAAATGTTCGAATCATCGAAACTCGCTGTTGTTGTGAACGATGTCGAGTTGGTGTTCCCGGGTTTTCAGCGACACTCATTTACAGCTGCAATGTTTTCGAGAGTCCGGTCGACACAGACGGCACTTACTGTCCTTAATGGAACCAGTTTCTTTAAAATCCTTAATAACTCTTTGAATTACTGACACTTTCACTACGGAAAATTCCGCAAATTTTGCGAGCGCTTTCTTCCCAGATTAGCAATGGGTTTTCACAATGATAAGGGTTACTTACTTTGTGTGGAGTTCCGTTTTTAATTATCGGAATAATCGCGGACGACTGCTATCAAATTTCAGAGCTTCCACCTGAACAGGAAAAAATCCCATCTAAGTAGCAACATTGCATCGGCAACATTATGTCTGTAGGAACATATTCTTCGAACTGTCGAATTTTTGTCGATAATTCGTAGAATTTAATTTTAATTTTGTTGTTTGTGTGTATAGAAAAACATAAAAACATTCACTGCGGTAGTTTCAAAACACTAGTAACATTGCTTCTGAATCATTATCTTTGTAGAACTATAGTATACGAATTGTTTTACAATTGCACTACAATTGCATCTGAAACATTATTTCTGCAGCAACAGAATCTTCGAATTGTTTTAATTTCAAGCAATAATTAGCAACATTGCATCTGCAACATTATTTCTGTGGTAGAATAATCTTTGAATTTCTATACAATTAAAGCAATAAGTAGCAACATTATAACTGAAATATTTTCTGTTCGAATATAGTCTTGGAATTGTTTCATAATTGAAACAATAAGTATCAACATTACATCTGCAACATTATTTACGTAGGAAGATACATATTCTTCGAATTGTTACCAATGGTACTAATTTTGTTCGCACAAAAGCATTTAGCAATAATATTTGGTTCGCTGTGAAATTGATCAGCAACATATGAGTTTTGATGACTTTATTTTTCTTTGTTCGAAAGTCTTAATGCTAAAAATTGTTTTTCTTTTTTTGAATGAGTGTTGAGAGTTTGAATGAGAGTTGTCAACATTAATCATTACTTAGTACAATTTGATTGGCCGTTTAATTGTTTTTAGAAACATTTAAATGTTGCTGGATACATGTTGCTAACATTCTGTATTGAATAACTAGTACTTAGTAGGCGTACAATTTTCGACGATATGTCCCCGGAGTTTTATTTGTAATTTTATCATTTTGAAATTTCGAGCGGAATATTAAACTTGTTACAGGCCTTTAGATTAATTTAAACGAAGAGCCTCAATATGGCGTAGTTCTGATACCTGGTCTTCTAGTTTCTGTTTTTAGTTAAAAAAACATAATTTTCTTACAGACCAATAGTTTTTAAAACTGTTTTATTGGTTTCCTCATCATTGTTGGACATATTCTTTTTGAATCTTTTCTGAATTTATTTTCTTTGATTATATTTTTTAATTTCTGATTTTATGTATTTTTTTTTTTTTGTTTCTTGTTGACTTTTATGACTTCTCATACATTTGCTTCTAATTTATGGATTTTTATTTTTCAAACCAATTTTGTTGTTATAGCATTTTGTAGCGGTTCTGTCTTTTGATTTTAGAATGACCACAAAAAGCCATGCCGGGCACACGAGCGTTTCCAATGGTTACCAGAAAAAAATAAATATTGACGATAAGAAACCGATTTATGATTCTGGAACAAGATTTGTATATGAAAAAGGGGATGAATGGTAGCGGCAATGCAGATACGAGGGCATAAGAGGAATTTCGTTCGATGAGGGCCACAGGGGAATGTAACCATAAATTTAAAAATTTCATGGTTATAGATATTAATAATTTCGAGAGGGCGAGAGTGAATGATTGTAAAGTCAACTACTGGCTATTTTTATTGAAGAGTAGTATATTTAGAATATGTTGCTATATACTCGTATTTAACACTAATTTTTAATCGGAAAAAATATTCTGTGTAATGATAAGATTTTGCAGAATTTACGGCCCTGCCGGCCTGTGTGTTGTAAACGCAGCAAATATTTTCATTTCTAATATTTGACCACTTAAAAATCACTTTTGGCAAAAATCTTCATTCTGAGTAATAGAGGAAAAAGGCGCTTGTGTGTTTGTCTACATCCCGGATATTTGTTTCTTTCTTTCTGTATTTTTTTCGGGCTACTCGAAATACTAATATTTGTCTAACCGAAACCAACAACTAAATTGATTTGCTCTTATTTGATTGGGAAATATGGAGCAGCAGCAAGCCAGCATCTCTTCAAGCATTACCACCACCATCCAGCCAGCCAGTCATCCATGGTTGGCCGCCATAGCTCTTCATAAGTGGCTAAAAGTCAACAAACCAAACTGCCATTAAAAGCCATTAACTCTTAGAAAACAAAATCTATCTCACAAATACGTTTGAACAAAACTACACAAAAATGTTATTCCGAAAATGAAACACACCACACAGCAAATTGAATACCAACACCGAGTGGTAGGTAAACGGACGGACGGGCAAATGTGAGATATGATGAATGAAACATATGAATAAACAATAACAAAAAGTTTCGACCAAAATAAAAAAAAAAACCAAAAAAAATAATAAAATTCTACTCGAAATCGAAACCAACGAAGAAAAACATTAGGCAAAAAAACAAAAATAATACACAAAAAAGAAAATATAACATTTCGAGCTAAAATAATATTCAACACAAACACTCAATATGCTTTATTTGGAAACTTTAACAAAAATGATGAAAATTTGGATAATTTCGAGAATTTCAATTAGTGTTTGAAAACAAATGTGGTATTTAAGAATTTCAATTAATGTTTGGAAGCAAAATCGGGGTATTTAAAAATCCATTATTATGTTGAAATATACATACACTTCAAAATAATTCGGAATCTTGAAAATGTTTCAAATATTTTGTAATTTATGAAAAATATATCACTTAAGATATTTTAATTACTTGAAATTCACTTTAAATTGGCTAATATGTCAAGATAAAAGGGCCATAAATCCATTGTGGAACTTAAATTGCAATAGAGACTCTTGAATTTGTTTAATATTCAATTCATAAGTATTTTCTCGCAATACTTGAGCAAAAATATGCTACGAAATTTAAATGTTTAAAAATTTAATTTAAAAAATGTAATTCTACAATATTTCAGCTGTTGCATTTGATTGCCTAAAATATGGTTTCTTAGTCAGCACCTTAAAACTTCCAAACATTGTACATTATAAATTAGACCTTTAGCAACATTCACTATATTTTTGTTGAAGAAACATTTGAAACAATAATCAGCAACATGGCTTATGAAACATGATTTATATAGCAACATAATCTTCAAACTGCTTTACAATTCAAACAATAGTAGCAACATACCGGCTGCAACAGTTTTTCTGCAGCTACATATTTTTTATTTACAATAAATAGCGATGTTGTTACTCATCGCTTTTAAACAACATTTCTAAAACATTGTAATCTTCATTATTAAAACAATAGCAGCACCATTTAACCTAATTTTAAAATAATTTCACAACAACAGTAGCAACATATCAACTACAAAATTGTTGCAACAAATTCTTCGAACTGTTTTACAAATGAAACAACCCGTAGCAACATTCAATATAAACAATGTTACTGAAACAAAGTAATATACATGGCAACATATTCTTCGAATTAGTTTACAATAGAAACAATCAGTAGCAATATTTTCACTGAAACAACTTTCTATAGAAACATTTTCTTCCAATTGTATTACGATTGACAAAATAAGTAGCAACATTGAATCTGCAACATTACTTCAGTAACAACATAATTTTTGAATAATTTTACAATTGAAAAAATATGTAGCAACATTTAAAACGAAATATATTTCTTAGGAACTTTTTCTTCCAATTGTTTTACTATTGAAACAATATGTAGCAACATTACGTCTGCAACTTTGTATCTGTAGCAAGATACTTAGTCTTAGAATTGTTTTACGATTGTAACATCAAGTATGACGATTTTAACGAAAGCAATTTTTGTGGGAACATATTTTTCGAATCTGTATACAATTGAATCAATAGTAGTAACATGTTTTCTGTAGCAACATATTCTTTGAATTTGTTGTACAATTAAACCAATAAATAGCAACGTTACAATGCAACATTATTTTAGTAGAAACATATTCAACGAATTGTTGTACAAATGAAACAATAAATTGAAACATTATTTCTGTAACAACATACACGCCGAAAACAACGGTTCCAGCAACATGTTGCAGGAACCATGTTTATGTTTGCAAGCATTGTTTCCATGAATTGAAGATCAGCAGCTTTTTTGTTTCTTTGTCCTCTGTTGCGTTTTTGATTTCAGCAGTTTTTAACAAACAAAAGTACATTTGACAAAAACATATATTATAGTTTATTAATCATTGTGTCTCCAACAGGTAGTACTAAATAGCAAATACAGTATGTTTTGAGCACAAGTATACTATATTTGTGACAAAAAAAGACAGATTTTGTACCGTGTAGTCTTTAAATTATTTTGCCATTTAATATAAGTAGAGATATTTCTTGCATCAGTAGTATTGTTTGTACATAATCATAGTCTCCGAATTGTATTTGTCAGAAACATTTATCTGTTGTAGTCAAAGTTTGTCTTTGAAACATTTGTATATCATAAACAAAATTTCAATCAATCTAAAATTTATTCAGCTTTTTCATTTTTTTAGATCAAACATCTCTTACAATCATTTGACTTTTGTTGTTAAACTGCCTGTTAGAAACATTTGTCTGCTGCAGACAATGTCATTTCTAAAAAACATTTACCAGATAGCAGACAAAATTTCCGTTTCAGACAAACTTTCGTTGGAAACATGTTAGGCAAAATGCTTGCTAGAAACATGTGTCTGGCATAAACAGCTGTCTATTGCTGATGAAGTTTCTTCAAGAATCATTTGTCTGTAGCATACGAAGATTTTGTTACAAACATTTGTGTGTATGCTGGGAAAGTTGTTTTAAACATTTGTCGTTTGCAGAATGCCAAGTTTTTGTTAGAAACATTTGCCTATTTGCTGGAAAAGTTTCTGTTAGACAAATTTGTCTATTAGAATATGAAGTTTTTGTAAGAAACTTTTGTCTGTTCCAGATAAAGTCTTGGTTTGAAACATTTGTCGGTTGGAGACAATTTCACGGTTACAAATATTTATGTATTGCAGACGAAATCCCGTTAGAAACATTTCTTAGAGAAAAATTTTGTTAAAACGATGTTTTTGGTAGAAGCATTTGTCTGTGGCAGACAAAGTTTTTCTTACAAACATTTGTATGTTGTAGTTAAAGTTACTGCTAAAAATATTGAGCCAAATATCACACCACACGAAAGACTTCGGTAAATGTGAATACACACTGCAGTGGCTTAACGAGCTAGACGAAATTAATGCTTCGGAAACATCGAAACGATCGTCCAGCGAATGTGAGTTCATACCCGCGGCGTTTACATTTTTTCACTAACCGGAAAAAGACTGATTTGTTAGTTTAAAAGGAATTATAATTTTCTAGAAATATTTATGTTTCAGACACAAAGTTTATGAAAGAAACATGTGTATATTGCTGATAAATTTTCTGTTACGAACATTTGTCTGTTGCAGACAATGTTTCTGTTAGAAACATTTGTCTGATGCAGACAATGTTTCTCTTACAAAGATTTGTCTGTTGCAGACAATGTTTATCTTACAAACATTTGTTTCTCTTACAAACATATGTCTGCTGCAGACAATGTTTCTGTTATAAACATTTGTCTGATGCAGACAATATTTCTCTTACATAGATTTGTCTGTTGCAGACAATGTTTCTGTTAGAAACAGTTGTCTGATGCAGACAATGTTTCTCTACAAACATTTGTCTTTTGCAGCCAATGTTTCTGTTAGACACATTTGTCTGTTGCAGACAATGTTTCTGTTATTAACATTTGTCTGTTGCAGACACAGATTCTGTTAGAAATATTTTTCAAAGAAACATTTTCGAACCAAATTTTCGTACGAAACATTTGATGCCACATGCTTTTGGGGCTTAAACTAATTTTCCAATAAAATCCCGTAGATGACAAAATAATTTCATATAAAAAGAAGTTTTTGTCTCAAAACCATGTTCATTTTGTAGCCTGATAACAACTATAATATGCTTTTAACTTGAGTATTGGAATGTTTTATCTAAACATTATTGAAAAGCGCGTGGTTGGCATAGATGGCGCTGTCTACATTCCATAAATTGATGCATATCATTAAAATCCAAAAGGTTTTACAAAACTGATAATATCACATTTGTAAATACACAATTATTGTATAACAGAGATACAAAATGCCTAACAAATTTGTTTAAAACTTTTAAATACCATAAAATTATTACGACCGTCTAAAGCGATTTTATGGTCGAAATTTTTTTATATATATTTTTTATGAAGTGAAAATCTCGTTAAAAACTCTTGACCTCTACTCCTCAGCTCACACAGAGTTAGATAGGGGGAAACGAAAAAAGTCAAAGTTTTCATAAATAAAACAAAACGATCGTAAAATCATCAGTTTCTGCTGGTTTGGAAGCATAACATCCTATTTTATTACTCCATAAAAAATTTCCCTCAACATGATGTAGTAGGTTGGGTTTTTGAAAAACTATGAATCTTTTTCACACATGTGTTTTAAAATTTCTTAAACTCAAGTACACAAATATATAAAGACAGTGAACTCAAATCATTGAATATTTATTTATATTCCAAATACATTTAGGATGTGAAGTGTTAAACTTCCTTTTCAATGAGCGACGAGGAGAACGAATCAAAACGGATGTTGTTAAAGAAAACAAAGCCCACATAAAATGAATATCCGTCGACAGTCTGTCTGTCTGTTCATCGGCCCATCCTGTAAATTAACATTCGAAACTTCATACACAAATTCATTTCATGCCTTGTTAAAGGAAAACCCACAGAGTTTTCTTCTCGAAAAGTCTAAAGTATTTAGTTGTTGTTTTTACTAAGGAAAAATCTTGAAATGTTTGCCATGATAGACATGTGTCAACTATGCTTAGGCTCTTAGTATCAGCACCACCAACATCCATCCATTTTAGACATTTAGCACCACATGTTATTCAGCTAAAAGGTTTGCTCTTGTTTTAGATTTACGTGGAGGATTTTCTTTTCCGACTCGTTAGTTTTACATAAAGTGCAAGGTTACCTAATTAGAATCACAAATTCTTACAACAGACTTCCCCCTATGCTAGGCAAGCTTGAAATTTCCATATACATCCTTGTTTAGATATGAAAGACTTTAGCGGATGTCTTTTAAATATGCAGGAAATAAATTGCAGCAAAAAAGTTTGTTAATATTCAAGATGAAGCAGAAACAAATCTGAGATTGAATTTTGTGTGTAAATTGTAGCTACTAACTTTTCTTTAAGAACAATGTTTAAAAACATTTTGTAGATACGAGTTGACTCTTGTTGGCAATAGTATCTAATAATTTTTCTTCAGCAACCAGCCTTATATTCATGTTTCAGATACATGTTTTAGCTGCAACTTAATATTCTTCGGGGACATTGTATCCAATCATTTTCCTTCAGCAACAATGTTTAAATACACGTTTAAGATACATGTTGCGATTCTTTTGGAAAATTGTATCTATTAATTTTTTTGTCAGCAACAATGTTTAAATTCATGTTTTATATACATTTTATGATTCTTTGGGTAAATTGTTTATAATCACTATTCAATGTTTAAATGCATGTTAAGATTCTTTGGGGCAGTTGTATTCAATAATTACGCTTATATTCATGTTTCAGATATATATTATAACCATATCTGGAGGCTCTTTGGGTAAATTGTATCCAATCATTTACCTTCAGCAACAATATTTAAATATGTACATGTTTTAGATACATGTTTCTAATCTTTGGGAAAATTGTAACTATGAGCTTTTTGTCAGCAACAATGTTTAAATACATGTTTTATATACATTTTAAAATTCTTTGCGTAAAGCGTTTATAATCACTCTTCTTCAGCAACAATGTTTAAATATACATATGTTTAGATACATCTTAAGATTCCTTGGGGAAATAGTATCTAATAATTTTAGTTCAGCAACAATGTTTAAATGCATTGTTTCAGATACATATTAGGATTCTTTGGGAAAATTTAATCTAATAATTTCAAAGAACCTAAGCGTGTTTTGTATCCCTCGCTAAAATAATTTTGCGACGACTTTGTATGGGGAGCCGCTTAATATCACTTAGCTTCCAATACAGAGTCGACAAATTAGTATAGCAGGGAATACAAAAACAGACCTAATGTTTAAATACATATTGTAGAAACATGTTAAGGTTCTGTGCGGAAATTGTATCTAATCATTCTTTTTCAGCAACTAAGCTTATATACATGTTTTAGATACGTGTTTCAGATACATGTTTTGAAGATTTTCTAATTTGTTTAAATAACGATTTATATGATTCTTAAAAAACACTTGTTTCTACCTGACTTTTCTTACGTCCTCCGTCATGTTGGAATAAAACCTAACAACTAAAGTACCGATCATCATTTCTTACTTGCCGCATGATGATGACAAATATGGCCCAGGAAAACATGTTTTTCTCTCATAGATTTTTATACACCATAAACATGTTGGAAAAACCTATTAATTGTTCAGTTTTATGAACCGACACAACGCGCGTAACATTTGGAACGACAACACGCATGTTTTTCTTATACAAATCAAAGCAACACTACAAAAGGGGACCCGCTCGGGGTACATCGGCGGCGACAACCCTACCACAGTCAGATTTGTGGGCTCTGGGTGATTTACGATCGAATGCTTGACGAGAATTCATGTCGTTGGCTTTCATATAGCTATAAACAAGGCGATGCGATTTGTTAAAAGCTTGTAATGGCTTTTTAATAATCCAGCCATTGATTTGTCTTGTCATATGGGGAGGGGAGTTTGAAGAAAATTTTTTGGAACTCATTGAGCGAGAATCATTATTAAATTATCCTCATAAAAAGCATTTTAATGTTTGGCACTTTAGAAAAAAATTAAAAATAAAATACACAATTTGCTGTCATTGTTGCGTCCATTATCTGTCATTTGCCAAGGTGGCAGGGCGGAAAGGGGGTAGTGCTATTGCAAACATGTGTCAAAATAGTAAGTTCTTTTCTTTTTTTTTTGTTAAAAGGGGCTGTTTTTGCGCTACCACTCATCGGCTACTGTTATGCTAAAAAGCACTTGTCATTTTGGGCTCTTAATGTTCTACAATATTTGCACACATGCTACGGTGCCAACATGCAACATCAGTGGTAGCAACTACTACTACGGAATCCCTTTTGCTACCACCAACAACTCCACCAACCATTTGCTACAACTACGTCCTCGTCACAGTTGTCATTGTACTTAAAATTAAATTTCATTCTTAGATTTTACCACCGCACACCACGCTCTCTTTTCCGCTAAAGCTTTCTCTTTTGCAAAGGCTCTCCCTTTATCGCCTCCACCTAAAGTGGCATTGGTAATCTTTTATGATTTCCTAACAGCACAGCAACATTAATATTAGTTTCTCCAACTCTCTCTGACTCTATTCTACAAAAAAGGACAATTGTAGTAATTCAGGGTTGATATTCGTTTTTGTTTTTTCAATACTCTATTTTTTGCGGTACATGAAAAGGGATTTTGATGAATGACAGGCATTTAAAACGAAGGATTTGTGTTGGCATTGTCTCTGCTGCATCGAAAGAAGTATAATGAGACACAGATAGAGATAGAGACGGAGATAGAGATATGATAGGGAAAGAGAGAGTGTTAGAGTGTGTATGTGAATAAGGCAGGACAAGTTATCTTCGGCCAGTTGGAAGGGAGAAAATTCCCTTCGTTATAATAAAATAATTTAGTCATCGTGTGGTTTTCTATATGAAATCCAGGGGATTTGGTTAAACATTTTCAATTGAAAAATTTCTCATTGTGTCACATTTTATTTGCTGTTGTTGTTGTATTTATATCAAACAAGAAGTGGTAAAATATGGATTAAGGAAACAACAATTTGGATCCTGTGTCACATGTTAATAAAGGGCAGCTGAATTTATTATGAAACACATACAAAAAAATTATAGCAGAGACAAATTCTAAAGCACAGATTCTAGAGAACAATTTCGTAAGTAAGAAAAGAATGTTATGGTTTTAAAATCTTAAGCAAAAGTTACCAACAATAATTTGTGTTTTGAATTTACAATTTAAAGCCAATTCGAATTAAAATTTTAAAATTTTTCATTTGCTTGAGTAATTTTTTTTTTCTTTAAATGTTTCTTTTATTATACACTGAATTTTATTAGGACAACTAGTGCTGCAACATTTTCTGTAAGCAACATTGTATCTTAAAAATATTTGTTTGGAAACATGTTGATATGCGTCTTCTTATTAACATGTTTTTCAGATAGTTGATAATAAGAAAGACAGACACAGGAAATTTTGAAAGAGAAACAGATTTTTAGGACAAACCAATATTTTATGTATGGAAACATGTTGCTTTACTTTCTTTATTGACATTTTTTTCAGTTAATTGATTTTTAAGCTAAATTTTAATCTAAGAATAAGCGTGTTTTGGTTACACCGCTTGCTTATATAATCGCTTGTTTTGTATGAAGCACTTAGCGATGACTTAGCTAGAACTTAGGGACGCGTATAATTTTCGCTAAGTGTAAACAATTTTTTTTACATCTTTTACTGTTTTCAACCCTTTTTCATATTTTTGAATAAAATTACTAAAATTAAATATGAGTTTTCTTTGCATAATCGCTTGCTTGTAACCAAAACACGAAACCCATCTCAGCAACATAATTTTTTCTACCACACTTTATATTTCAAATATTATGTTTGTAGCAACTTGTTGAATAAATAAATAATAAATAAATAGTTTCCCATTACATCCCATAAAGGGACTGGGGAGAACTTCTCACAATCACTGAGCTGTGCGCTTTCCAGTTTTCACTCACTGATTGGGACCTACAGTTTTACACCGATTCCGAACGGTATTTTGAGAAGCTTTTTCATGGCAAGATACTCGATAGTGTCGCCGTCACTATGCGAGGTGACCGCCGCCGAAAGAAAATTTGAAGGTGGTCAGAGCCGGGTTCGAACCCAGGATCTCATGTACAAGAGCCGCGCACACTAACCATTGCACCACCGACGGCCACAACTTGTTGAATACCCTACTTTTAATGAAATAGCTTTCAGCTAATCAATCCTTTCTGTTTTGTTAATTTTGTATCTAAGATTTTCTAAGAAACCCTTGTTCTACAACACCTTTTTTGTACAAGCAACGTTTTTTTGCTACAACAAAGATATTTGTGAGAAGATAACATTAAATATATGTGATACAATGTTGCAGGTGCCAAATTTGGTTCCACAACAAATTAACAGTACAAACTAGAGCCCTTAAAAATATTTCGTAACAGAAATGTTTCATCCCTTTAACATTTAACGGTTGGAGCTAATTCGTTCGTGTGCAAAATATTGAGCAACATCAATTGGTTTCACTGTGAAAAGGGCCTTTGTTTTTATGTTTTTTTCCACTAGAAATCTCGATTTTTGAGAAATTGAAATGAATGAATAATTAAAAAAAAATAAATGGTTTCCCATTACATCCCATGAAGGGACCGGGGAGAACTTCTCACAATCACTGAGCTGTGCGCTTTCCAGTTTTCACTCACTGATTGGGACCTACAGTTTTACACCGATTCCGAACGGTATTTTGAGAAGCTTTTTCATGGCTAAATACTCGATAGTGTCGCCGTCACTATGCGAGGTGGCCGCCGCCGAAAGAAATTTTAAGGTGGTCAGAGCAGGGTTCGAACCCAGGATCTCATGTACAAGAGCCGCGCACACTAACCATTGCACCACCGACGGCAATAATTAGCTGAATATAAATGTTGCTAAACATGTTGCCTTTATTTGGTGTGAAGAACTTTCGGAATAATCCCACACGAAATATAGTATTAAGAATTGGTACTAGCTTCGTTCGCAAGTAAAACATTGAGCAACATCAATTTGATTCGCTGGAAAAAGTGCCAGTAACATATCAGTGTTGACGGCAATATTTTTCTCCGGTTTTAAGATTATTTTTTAACTCTTAAAATTGTATGAGAGTTGACAACATTGATCAGTTCTTGCTGCTGTTTGTTTGGACTTTAAATTTTTGTTAGAAACATTTAACTGTTGTTCGATTCATGTTGCTGATATTTCGCCTGAAGAACTTAGTAATACACGTACTTAAATATGTCGTTAGTGGTGCGCAGACATTTTTTGGTTTGGAATTTTGTAAACGTTAGCCTGAACTGTGAGTACAGGGCTTTAACAGACTTAATGCTAACGCTAAAAGGTATCCACGACAAATTTTGCAATGTTTTTCCTATTATTTGTTAGTAACATGTTTCCAATTCTGTTTTGGATACACAAACTCAAAAAGGGTTTCTTTTTTGTTAACAAATCTGTTAGTTTTTTTTAACTGATATTATAGTTTTAATAAACATTTCTTTAGCAACATTTGTATCCTTTAATTAGACAACATTGTATATAACACGTATCGGTTAAGCAACAATGTTGCAGGTAGATTTTTCTGAAGTAATTGTATCAAACACACAAATGTTTTAGTAGAATATGTTTCTCATACCCTCACTTTTTTTCTCCCTCGTTAAAAACTTGAAAAAATCCATAAAAATCTTTTACAATTTGTTTTATAGTTTTTTCATAGTTCTGTTAGATATTTTCTTCTTATTTTCTCTTTTGTACATTTTTAAAGGCATTTTAATTTCCCAGAACTCCCTCCATACACGTCATGCCATTATTAAATAGTTTACACATGTGTTTAAGCGAATGGAGGTGGAGATGACATCTCCCTTCTCCGTTTCAAAAAAATTTTGGAATATGGAGAAGGGAATCAACGTGAAATCCAAAAAAAAAATGCAAACGAAAAAGTAATTGTAATGCTTACGCGTATTAATTAATGTCAACATTTTTGTTCAACATTAAATTTATGTTGTTGCCTTGTCGTACGGCATACTTGTTGTATGTTGCTGGATGTTGTTGTTGGTGGTGCTGCTACTGCTGTATGTTGCTGACACTGTGTTTAATTAATGAGTCTTGTAATAAGTTTTTCCTTCTTCTTCTTGTTTTCCTCATTTTCGTTCTTGTGTGTTTTTTTTTTGTTTTTGCAAAACGAAAGAGAACAATCGAGGAAGTATAAGAAAATGTTAAATATCATAGGAATAGTTTCATACCCCATAAAGGACATTAACACAGGATATAAAGACGGCAGCAAATGAACGTTAATGGAAATAATAAGAAAATCTAATGACTTTTTATGTTGTCCTCAATGAGTCGCTGGGAGTAAAGAGAGAGGAAAAAGTGCGAAGGTGGCCAGGTAATTGGGGGTAAAAGGAAAATTAGAAAAGATTTTGAAAGGATTTAGGTGAGTAATTAAGGTTAAGGAGACAAGAAAATTAGTTGGGAAAAGTTTATCAATCATAAGAACTAAGGAAATTACATAACATTACACAAGGTAAAACGGTATTTGTTTCTGAGATTATTTATTGTTTGTTTTAGCTGGCCACCTTACTAAATGCTAATAATCAACGTAATTACTTAATGTTATTTGCCGTAATTAAAGTCCCTAAATCCCCAAGCAAAAACTGTGTTCTGTGAAAATTGCATTTAAATAAAATTTTGAGGAAAATTTAAGAAAAAGCAACAATTTCATCTAAAACTGTCTAATATGATACACGGAAATTTTGGAGCTAATCCGCTGTTTGTAATTTTCTAATACTTAAAGCCATTTTTCCTTTGGCTTTAATGTTATATTTGTAGAAAACTTCCTTTAAAATATATACAAATGCATTGGCAACATTGTTGCGGAAACATTTGTTTTGCACCGTTCACGCAAAAGATTTAATAACCACTCTTGTTCTCTCTTAGTTGTTCAAACACGTGAACAAAATTTTTATAAATATTTTTATAAAATATTTCAGCAAGATGTGTCTGCCACAAGTTGAACTCTAAATGAGCAACATTGTATCGGAGTCAAATTGTTTACAAACAATGTTGTAGTGATATAGTGAAGTTTGATTATTTACAATGTCGTCAAATCTCTTGAAAAATGATTAGCTAAGAATTTTCCGTCGGTGGTGCAATGATTAGTGTGTGCAACCTTTGTACATGAAAACGTGGGTTCGATCCCTGCTCTGATCACCTTACACTTCTTTCGACGACGGCCACCTAGCTTAGTGATGGCGACACTATCGAGTAGTTAAATATGAAAAACGCACAGGTCACTGATTGTGGGAAATTTTCCTGTCCCACTTCATGGAATGTAATGGGAGCCCGAAATGAAAATATGTATCTACTTTACCTTTCTGACAATTCTTTGCCGGCATTTTCCGGTTCTCCATCGGCAACATTGTTTACAGACAATGTTAAAATGACATTACAGTGAAATTAAATATAAATATGGGTCTATATCCACAATGCTTATGAGAGGTTTGTTGGACTATAATCGTATGAAAATTTCAAAGTTCCATATAATTTACTTGTATGGATCATGAGGATCTCCATAAACTTTTCATCTGTTAAGACTGGTACTAACTTCGTTGGCATGAACAACCGTGAGGAACATCAATTTGTTTCGCTGCAAATTTGGCAAGCAACCTCACCGTGTTGGCGACGCTAAATTGTTCTCTGTTTTTAAGATTATTTACATTACAAATTTGTTTTTGAGCAATTTAATGCTAAGTGACAACGTTGATTATTTGTTCCTACAATTGGTGGTTACATTTTTCTTACAAAGATTAAATTGTTGTTGTATACATGTTGCTTATATTTCGTGCGAACAACAACTGATAGTTCGTACAAGTTTGTTGACTCCTTTTTTTATTGGCATGGAGATTTGTGTAATTGATCAAGTACAGGCCTTTACGTGGAAAATCACAAAATTCTCCCGCATTATTATCTATTAAAGAATTTCAGTATTGTTGAGGCAACATTTGTTTAACCCTTCGACGACCACAGGCAAGAATGTTTGCCCTAGGGTTTTTCACAGCTACAATTGTACAGGTAGGAGATAGAGCAAATGTATCTATGGGTGAATTTTAGAAGACGGTACGGGCAACACTAGTATAGTAGACGTCAATTCTCTAACTGGTCCGTTTTGACCGTTATGAGCCATCAAAGTGGGTCAAATAGTGGTCTTACTACAAACGGAAGCAACAGGTCGAAATAGGTGGGCGTGGGGGAAACGTCAGTTAGGTTTTGAGTCCATACCTTAACTTTAAAAATATGTAATATCGAATTTCAATTTGCTTATATACATCGACCATATTATTGACAATTATATGTGCCTTTTACCTAAAACGAAAAAAATGTACTAAACCAATAAAATGTTGGTCCCATTGTTTGCAGCGTTATTAGGTCATAGATCACGAAAACAATAAAAAAAATCGTTTCGGCCGAAAATGTTTGGTCGTTAAAGGGTTAAACAAATTTGTTTACATACAATGTTTAGGGTACATTTTTACAGGCCACCACAGGTTATAAGTTTAATAAGCTGTGATTCATCCACCTGGTTCTGCAAACGAAGTGCTTTTGTCACTATTGTAATGATTGGCTCTTGACTGTTATTATGTCGGAATTCTTTCCAGTCGGAGTATTTTCGAAACATAACCTAGCCAACGGCAACATTGGCTGGTGCTATTAGCTTATTTCAAAATAGTTTTCCCTGTCAAGAGATCGCATTAGTGCCGAAGTTGTGGCTAAAGATCAAATCTCGAGCAATATTCATTGCTTGATTTCTAAACAGTCATTGTAATTCCTCTTAATATTTATTTTTGAGTGTAGAGAGTGCATGCATGTCTTTTGTTCTGTTCAGTCATCTGCATAAAGATCTTGAAGCTATCGCGCACAAGTGTTTCGGCAAAGTTTTGCCAAACTCCCAATTAGATTTTAGTGTCAGTCAATGTTATTTTGTAAAAGCACAGCAGCTTATCATAGGTTCCACGATACATCATAGTTTGGGTGTCGTGTTTGTACACCTCCATTAAGATCTCGATGAGATCGCACTCAATTTTAAGCTCATATGTAAGATCGCGTTTGATAGAAGTTCGATGAAGTTTTAACAATTCCCAGCATTACGCGTGCTTTTTTTATTTCCCGCTAAAATAATTTGTATGGGGAGCCGCTTAAAATCGCATAATATCGCTTAGCACCCGATACAAAGTGGCCGACAAATTCGTTCTGTGTCAACATTTTGTTTTAATATTTGTTTGTATACAATGTTTAGTTTACATTTTTGTATCAACATTTTTCATATCCATAAACAAAATTCATTTCGTGTTTCCCTATAAATTTGCGGCTACCTTAACTTTATCCATCCCATCCTTCTTTATATCCTCATTTGCTGCTAATGAAACAAAGAAAATATTGGAATCCAATTATGCACAAAATGATAAAAAAAACTAAGGAAAGACAAGGAAGAAAATCTGGACAAGCTAAATTACCATCGACACTGAATTACTTACTTGACTTTGTTTGAAACAATGAGCGGAAGAAGAAAAAAATCCTGAAATTAATTAATGAACTCAAAATTGCTACAACACAATCTGGCTACACAAAGCTCAGCCCAGCCCAGGCACTTAAACCCAGCAGTTGCATGCAATGCAATTCTTCTTCATATCAGCAGAGTTGCCACAAAAAAGGAGTAGGTGAGTGACGTTCACCCGTAAACAGCAACAAAACACTTGAAGATGTAGATGATGTCCATGATGATGGCGATGGCGATGATGATGAACATTAATAAAGCCAGCAATCTAAAGTTCATAAAATATATAATTACTTTGTCTATTTGTAAATGCAAAACATAAATTATGATAAAAACAGAGATGCTTAACTAAGGGAGTTTCTGTTCTTGTTACATTTTTTTTTTGGTTCCCCAAAGATTTAGCATGTTGAGAGGAAAAAAGGACTCCCAGAAGTTGTTGATTTTCATTTGATATACACAAGTACAGAATCAACATCAAAGTGAAAAACAGTCCAAATACAAAAAAAAAATAAAAACAACAAGTTAAACTTTTGTAAATACTATAATCAAAGCTGAAGCAAAAACTGAAGGATGCAAAAAGGATCTCTATGTTGTTGTTGACTTTTTGTTTTTCTTTTTCTCCTATTTAACAGAAACATTTTCACAGAAACTTCTAAAATAGAAACATCATCCATCCTCTATCCCACATACTTCCTCCCTCTTTTTGGCTGAATCCTTTTACAAATTTCACCTGACAGTTTTAAATGTCATGGCATGGCAGGTTATGACATGAATGAATGCATTTGACGCACTGTACTCACTGTCAAAGCTTGGGATGAAATAAACACAATTGCAGCGTTAACGACCGATAAGTGGCGTAAAGTTTAGATGGTTATCATTTAATTAGAATATAGTAAAAGAAAAAGGGAACGAACTATCAGAACTACAAGAAAAAACAACACACACTCTTTGAGAATAAGTTTAATAGAGCAAAAAATGGGGGTTACTGTGGAGCAGGGGCGAAGAGAGCATACGAATGTAGGGAAATGTGGAACTTGGAAGCAGATTTATATGTAATCAGAAGAATTGATTAATTGCAAACAAAAAAGATTCAAAATAAAAGGTTTGATGAAAAAAAGGAGTATTTTGGGCCTGTACGGAAATCACTGTCGCTGTTCGGCATCTGATGCGCAGCACGTTCCTAAATACAACCTCGGACAACTATCCAGCTGTTTTGAGTCGGTAATTGCAAACAAAATGCGCAACAAACAAGCATTAAATGGCATCCTTTATCTGGTTTAACATCCCTGCAGTTTCATGGAACTAGTGGAACACTAACGAATTCTCTAACCCCAAATCATTACGTGTAGCCCCTTGTTGATAAAATTATGTGTTTGACAGGCTCATGTCATAGGAAGATATAATTCGCCACATCATGCACTACCATTCACCAGTCACTTCTCAATAGGATTACTAAATAACCATGTAACCATATCCAGCAAAAAAAAATGCTAGTGCTACTTCTAAATGCATCACATTTGCATCAGTTCCAAAGCAGCATTACACCCAAAGTTTTAGCTTTCCAAGAACGTATCTTAAACCTCTTCCAAAAATTTTAAACATAGTTGTATTTAAAAGCCTGCTGCATCATAATTTTTGATTAGATTCCTAGATTATAAATCCTATTCGTCATAAAAAATATCATGCTTACCTATTCTTGGTTAATTCCCTTAACCTGAAAATGTGTTTAAACTAAAATTTAATAAATCTCTTCGTTTATGGGTTAATAGTGACAGTTGCTACATTTTCCAAAATAACTGACAAAGGTGATCGTCTGCATTACCATGTGCTAGCGAAACTACTAAGCCATAAAGAGATAATACTCTCTGCTCTTTTACTCTAAAACAAATACTGGAAGTGGCTCTTCTCTGCATTACTATATGCTAGCGAAACTACTAGTCCTTCAAGAGTTACTGAAAGTGGTGAAAAGGGTCCAAAATTCACCAGCTGAACTGGAGAGATAATTACATGTTGCTGTTTATTTTTGGTTAACCTAAAATTGCCCTTAACCTCAAATTTAACAAATATCATCTTTATTGGTTAATGGTGCAATTTATGGTAACATTTTCCAAAACCTCTGGCAATGATAACCGTCTGCATTACCATGTGCTAACGAAGCTACTAGTGCTCAATGAAATAATGTTCTCTGCTCTTTTATTCAAACAATTACACGAAGTGGTTCTTCTCTACATTATTTTATGCTAGTGAAGCTACTAGTCCTTAAAGAACTACCAACACAGTAGTGAACAACCTGCCACATTTACCAGCTGAACTGGAGGGTTAATTAATTGTTTTTGTGTAATAAGCGCTTAAACTAAAATTTAACAAATCTCACCGTTTATGGGTTAATGGTGGCATTGTTTGAAGCATTTTCCAAAATCACTGACAAACATGATCCTATACTACATTACACTAATATAAAGTATATCTACCAACATGATAATCCTTTAGCAAGTCAAGCTGTTATCTGTTTGATGGCTGCCATGCATCGCCTTTGCTTTTTTGATGTAATCGTTCCTTTGTAAAGCTGTAATTTCGTTGACTTCTGATGACGTCTCTTCGGCAGCGTTGCAGTTTCACGCTTAATAAACATTTCTTTCTGTGTACAAAGACTTAAAACTGCTTCTCTGTAGGCATTTTAACATTATCAAACACATGACAACAGAGGCTGGCGGAAGGACGCATACTATGCAATTCTACAGTTATAGATAGACAGACATATTGTACAACATATGTAAATTGTATGTTACATATATAGCTACTATTCAGTACCAGGACAAGGGACTACATGAGGAAGGGAGGTGGCATTTTTATATAGCCTGTAAAGGCATTTACTACTTCATTCAGCTTAATCCTTTATCCTGGAAAAAAGAGAAGAGAGCTTCATGAAACAAAAAAATCCTCCGCTGCTGCAGCTTCATCATCAACAACAGCTGAAGCAGCATCACCATCATCTATCCATCATCATGTTGTCGAGTTTAAACGTGCTTGCAATTATATGCATGTATGTATGTTGCTGTTGCTAAAGTCTCCTTTTGTTGTTGCTGCTGTTACCGCCGCCTTCGATATACTGGCGGGTTGTTAATGTTGTTGTACTATTTGCTGTTGCCTTTGATTGTAAGGTCATAGAACTTGGCGGCATGTTTGTGTTGCAAAGCAGCAGCATCGCCAAACAACACCAACATCAGCACCAGCAACATCATCATCAGCAGCAGCAGCGCCCGTTGAAAAACTCTTAACTTGAGTTTACCTTTTAACTGCATTTTCATATAAATTTTTACAGTTTTTCGCAGGTTTTTTTCATATTTATTGTTTAAAATTATTATGAGGGCCTGAATCACGAATGATGGTTGTTAGGATTTAAGGTAAGGAAAGTTTGAAACAAAAATGTTGTAGATTACAGGGTGTAAACGACCACAGCAACAGGGTGACAATAAAGGAAAAGTAAAATGTCCATCAATCAATATATTTGTCCTTTTCTTCATCGTCGTATTTAGTCTGGCACACTGTCATATATCTTTTCAGTCGGACCACAGGGTGTAAACCACAACAATTAGGACAACAAATGACGGTTTTACTACCGTAATTATTGTGTGTTGCCTGTTAAAATCCCAGGCTGCAAAAGGTTTTAGTTTGAAGATGGATTCATCCGCCTGTTCCTTCAAAAGAAGTATTTTTGTAGCTATTGTAATTATTGTTTCTCGGTTGTTATTATGGCGGAAACCTTTCCAGTGGAAGTATTTTCACAACATAACCTATCTGATGGCAACATTAAAAGGTGAGATTAGTTTCTTTCAAAGCTGACTTTTGCCTGTGAAAAGATCGCATTGGCGCAAATTTTATATCCTGATTTCTACGAGGACATTTTTGTTTCGTTTAGAAAATATTTCTTAGTGGAGAGAGAACATGTATGAGTCCTGTTCATGCGTCTGCATTAAGATCTTGAAGACATCGCACACACGTAGCTCGGCAATTGCCAAACTCCCACATAGATTCTTGTTATTTTGTAAAACCACACCAGCTAAGCTGGTTCATTTTCCTATGATTGATGTCCTCCTCAGATTCACCTCCATTAGGATAGGATGATAAAGATGATTCGAAGCATTTCACGTAAGCCAGTAGCTAGGCTTATTGTGCGCTCTTCTCGCTCCAGGGATAACACTCTCATTTTCTAGAGGAAACTCGTGATGCGTACAAATTTCCTCTGTGTCTTCCAATCCGTTCCCCTTTGTTCCTCCATGCTATGTGTTGTATCGCCTGAGAGGTATTGGAGACTTAATCTTGCAAAAGCGAAGCAATGAAGGAGAAAATATTTCATCGCCTCGATGTCTTCCTCACGCTTCCTACATTCATTTGCATCGGTCCTCTCAATTTTATGGAGATGTGCCTGGAGAGTGAAGCGTTAGAACACCCATGGATTGTCTTAATTTGAGCGTTTTCAGTTTCAGCAGCCCTTGGGTCTTCTTCATATCCGGGTCCACATGGTCTTTACCGTTCTGCTCTTGTCTGACGAGTTCCATAAACTTAGGTGGGTTATTCTTGCCCATTGTTGAAATTCGGACTTAATGTCCTGTAAAGATTTCGCGATATTTACAGTCCGCCAGTTGGAGCTCACCAGAACCAAATCCTATAGTCTTTCATTTCACAATGTTCCTAAGAGTCCTGATGTTCATACGAGTATGATCCCAGAAGTGGATAAGTTACCTTATACTTGTACTCGACTACTGTTGAACAAACCGTTCGGAACCGGTGTAAAACTGTAGGACCCCATCAGGGAGTGTAAAACTAGAAAACGCACAGCTCACTGGTTGTGAGAAGCTCTCCCCAAACCTTTCATGAGATGCAACGGTGAGAGTCACATCAGTTTTTCCACTATGTGTTTGAAATTTTGTTGACTTGTCTCCATTAGGATCTCGAAGAAATCTCTGATATCAATTATTTCGATATCGTTTCTCCCGATTCCTACTAAGGTTTTGACATCTTCATTTTGTTGTAATCGTTTGAAGTCACATTAGCTTAGCAGGGATACCAGGATCCTTCGGAGGTTCTTAGAGCTGTGTTCGTTCACTTTTCTCCTCATCTTAATATGATATCCGTCGGTGGTGAACGGTTACTGTGCGCGGCTGTTGTGCGAGAGAACGTGGGTTCGTCCCCTGTTCTGTAGAACTGCGGTTGTGGAAAGCGCACAGCTCAGTGATTGTGAGAAGATCTCCCCTATCCCTTTATGGGATCTAATGGGAAAATACTGATATTTTTAATATGGTGGAGTTTGGAGTTTGGAGTTTTTTTGAGTTGTTTCGTGTCTATTGATAATTCGGTTAAATGTAATGTTATTTTTTATTTTCTACATTAAGATGTTGAAGAGAACGCAACCCTTGCTATGGGCATTTTATATTCCACATGGTTCGCTAATGTCTTTCCCAAAACCCTCTGAGGCTCTGCAAATAATCATTCATTTAGTTAAGACACTTCATAATAGCACGGAGGCCAAGGAGACTTATGTTCCTAAAATGTAGCTGCACTGTGTTGCCATTGGGTGCAATGTTGCCATATGTATCACTTTCTCCTAAGACGAGTTTCGACACTCCTAGTCATACTTATATTCAATTTTGAACGGATTACGGTTTGGAAGGGCTTACTTGCTCACGAGCTAAAAGATCAGACTGCGTTAAAGAACATTTTTGGAAAAGTTAGTGGTCAGAACTGATTTTTATCGGTCAATTGTCTTGAAGTTTGTGACACTTCATATTCATATATCTCTGACCCTCTAAGCTACCGGTCATCTGGGTCGGACAGTAGTTAGAATGAATTTATCTCCATGTATCTTCAGGTATATAAGGAGAAGCGATAAATGAGCCAAAATACTCTGCACCGGATGGATGATCGTCTCGACGTTCTTGAGTTTTCAGTGTTGTTAGGGTATTTAAGCCGCCGACCATCGTGTTATGCCAGCAGTTAGTATGGAATGATCTCCATGTACAACATGTGAACAAACCTCACCTTCACCGGGCGACCGTATCGAAGTTTCTGAGATTATATTTAAAGTGATGTCTGGGTATCTACTTCATCAGGATTGGAGAGCATTTATCCTGCAATGACCCCAGGGTTATTAGGAGAAGTAGTATGTGAGACAATCCATCCTTCACCAGATAATCGTCTCGAAATTTTTGGGACTTATTTTTCAGTAGTTCAGTAGTTCAACAAATTTGTATGGAGAGCTGTTAGAAATCGCTGAGGTGATAAAAAAAAACACGGCTAATGTTTTTCAAATATCTTACGAAAGTTATCGATGGCATATCGATTGTCGTTCACTCACATCGTTTAATTCATCTTATATACTTTATTTTAACTAAAATATATAGCTATGAAAAGCACCAACAGCTTGGAATTGTTATCGGTATAATGAACTAGGCTTAAAGTGTGTTCACCTCAATTTATTCTGCTCTGGCAACTCTCTTACGTATGACTTTAACATTCCATTAAGCAACAGTGTTGCATGTTGAATTTAAAGTTGTCTTAAGATAACATTTCGAATTGTTGAAATATTTTCAGTTGAATTAACATAAATCTTAAGCATTATATAGAAAAAAAAATAAAAACTGTTAAATATTAATGATTGTCAAGTAAATAAAACAAGGAATTCCAGAGAAAGAAAAATAACAATACACAACATGACAAGAACAATTTAAATTTCACTCTTAAGACTACGTCCGTCCTCCTTCTGATTCCTCTACACTGCACTCCACTCCACTCCACTTTGTGGCAATTGTCAAGTGTAATGATTTGTTGGTTGTTGTTTTTTTTTGTCATTCCTCTGAATTTATTGTTCTTTTTTACTTTTTTACTTTATTTGTTGTTTTGTTTTTAAGTAGAATCAGTGGAAAACAAACGTGAACAACATTTAACAAGATTTTATTTACAAAATATAGAGGAGAGGGGACAGACACAACTCAACGTTTACAAGTATTTAGTAGTGCAACGCTAATCATGTTTATTTTATGAGTTTTAAGTGTAAATTTCCTTGGAACTGGCCAGCCATGCCAGCAAACTATCCTACCTTAAGTAAACATGGTAGCCGAAGGAAAACATATTTCTTGTAGCCTGCCTGATTTGATCGTGGACACGTTGTGCAAGTCATGAACACCTTTGGCTACCTTAGTTGGAATGGAGAGGTCTGTCGTCTGGGCTATGAGTTGGATGGCTTGAAGAGCTTAGCAAATATTGAATAAATTGATTGCGCTAAGGAAATAATAATTAAGGAAAATAGAGAAATTCTATTTATTCTACGTCTTCTTCTGAAGTCATCGGCCACTTTGGTTAAACCAACAGTGCCGCATTAAAAAACACAAGTCACAAATCAAACTTAAGCCGGGTGTATAAAGACAAAAACAATCTGGCATTACTTTATAAAGAAGTAACAACGTTGTTTTTGTTTATGTCCCGGCACTTTGTGTTCCAATGGTCCAACAAGATCTTCATTATGAAATGTTGTTGGCCGGTGCTGGTACACTCGATTACAATAGGAGCCAGACGTCTAAATAAATATTGAAAAACCCATATGTAATGACTACTGGTGGTGGTGGTAGCTGAATTGCTTAGATACTGACTAACTGGCAGACCCAATGCATGGTTGGCTGGATACCTGGCTGGTCGTTCGTCTTGCTGGCTGTTTTGAGGCGATTCTTCGCATCTGAAATGTCATTACGAAATGATGGATTTCTAAACAGACCAAAAGAGACTATTACAAATGTAAAATACGTACCTCAAGTGAGCGCTTAAAAACTGTTTACCTAAGTCCTCAACCATTTATTCCATGGGCTATACCGATATTGCATCTTTTTTGCAACATAATATAAAGCTTTGAAACAAGATCATTAAGCACGATCTTAAGCTAAAATTACGACTGCCCTAAGCAACCACCACCAAGAGTCATCTCCACAACCATCGAGAGGCAGCCAACCAACATCTGTCTTTAAACTTTTAAGGAAGGTAACCAGCCAACATATTTAACATGTTGTTAGCAGCAGCCTCTGTTTATGGATATCCATCCAAAGTCAGCCAAGTTTGCTTCTTCTTCAAGTAGTTGATTCTTCTCAAAAAAAAAACAAACTCAGCAAAAGTAGCAACATTTCTTGTTTTTGTTTAGCATTCTTCTTACTCTACCTCTGCTAAACATTGTTTGTTAAAGACTTGAGATTTAAATCTCTTGACGACAACAGCAGAAACCACAAAAACTTCAAACCATCATCATCGCCATAATCTTCATTTCCAGCCTGCCAGCCAGCACCTAACTGATCTTAAGAATGTATTTCCTAAGAATTTTCTATAAAAATATCCAATCTCAACTTGGCCACAATTTACAATAATAATAAAAAACCAACAACTCTGAAACCAGAGCAATTTGAAATTCAAACTAGGAAATATTTGAAATAGCATATAGGTTCTTATTACAGCACGGGTGGTTTAACGAGAGAAAACGAGAAAGGGAGCGCTAAAGTGTTTGGTTAAACATTCCAAGAAAATGTCGTAAGTTTAAATGCCATAAAAAAAACATTTGTTTTAATAGAAAACTTTTACCATTGCAAAATTTAATTTACAATAAAATTGCAACCCTCTGGCAACATTGTGATTTTGTACAGGGTTGTATTTAATCAAAACACAGGGTTATATTTCGTAAACACAAAAATGTTTCGAAGTTACTATTTCTGCACACGAATCTTTTGAAACGCGAAGTTCATCTTAACAGTTTTATCCAACAATAGGTGTGTTTAGGTTACAGTACTTGCTTATATTATCAGTTATTTTATATGGAAATATAAGCGATATTAAAGGCCGTGTTAGACTATCAGTGGCACAAAAAATTCAACAGTTACAAAATCAAAAAATAGAATAGAGATAAAAGAAGTGTGAAAAAAGATTAATCATTTGAAAAATGTGATGAAACAGAAGTTTTTATTACAATTTTCTTTGTTTGTCCTTATGCGCAAGAGTCGCTAACGCTAGCCATTGTATTCGGACTTCAAACAAATTCCGTGTTCAATTATATATTTTTAATATTTTTTGTTTTTGTATAAATAAGAAATTGTATGCTTCATTTAGTGGACAGCCTAAAACCAAAGTAATTTACTCATAAAGGCTAGTAACACGGCTAAAACGATACTTTGGTTTCCCATAAGAAATACATAGTACGATTTCGTTAAATTTTCGACAACTGGAATTTGTTATAGAAATCTATATCAATAATATGTTTACCAACAAGTAGGACTAGTTTGCCGTTCATACTGTCGTTCATAGCTCACTGGTTGTGAAACAAACCATTAGCAAACCATTTTTTTATATATACATATGGCACCACTTTCCCATCGAACTACCTACAATTTTAGTGTTAAAAACACCTTTGTTGAGCAAAGATTCCTATATCATTCATCTTTTAAGCCCCGTATTCAGATCCTGCGAAATTGCTGACGTTGCAGCCATTTGCGTACAGGATACGCCATAGCCATTCTCTGAACTTTTGTCAACAGACTTGGTAAGTTCGATGTTTCCAGTATCGGCCACCAAACAACATTGCCGTAGACAACAGTAAACTATAAACTATTTTCGTGGATAGGCGATATAAGCTTTCTATCGAGAATCACACCAATATATGGCGAACTATCCGTTAAACAAATTTCTCTGCCACATATAGACAAGAGTTGAATTCCAAGGGACCATTACTCCAGGCCCACTAGATACCAAATTTATGATCCTCTGGTCAACACAATAGGTCGATAAGGCCGATTTTATTGATCCTGGTATGACGTTGTTAAACGCCCCCTCTATATCGGCAAATGGGGCAAGAATGTATCCGTTAATGTAAATAGATTTCTCTATCACGCTCACTAGAGCGTAAGTAAACGAAAATTTCGCTGGATCTGCCAGTTTTGACCTCAAAAAATAAAAAGAATTTCAAATACAACTCTGTTGTTTCATACGAGTATAATACCATATGACGTACACAACATTTAAAATAGCTTGTTTGAGTTGCATTTTGAATAAAACAACCTTGAAATGCTATAACTTTGTTATGGGATCCAACAATAAATATGATTAATTTTCCTATTTCCAAATTGTATTGCCAGTAAACACTTTATCCAATAAATATCTTTACAAAGTTTTGATTTATCGATAAATATAAGGCAATAGCAACTTTTCGCAGGCCTCAAGTCCTTGAAACACTAAGGCTCTCGTGGTTAATACTTGAGTATTAACAAAAACAGAAATCTTGATAATGGTTCGACAAAATCGAATTCCTTAACAAATATAATACAACTGTTCCGTTCCATTCATTTCCTCTCTCTTCCCGCCCGCCCCCTGCAGAAACCAATTAATTATAAATAAGCGAAAACTTTTCGGTTGTTTGTTTAGAAATTATGATTTCAAAACAAAACAAAAGTTCCCGCATAAAGTAAAAAAATTGTATATACAAAGGAAAAGAATATCCTTGTGCCCGAAAGGATATGGAAAAAGGATTAGAATGACAAAAGGGTTAAGGCATAAATACAACCCTTGAGCTACTAGATTCTAATTGAGTTTGCATTAAGAAAATTAAAGAAACTTTTAAAAGAATTTTCAACATTTTTTCAAATCGTGTTTATGTAAATTTGATTTATTTTTAGCCTAACCGCAACACTTGTTTTAAATATTAAACAAAAAAATCCACTGATCTTAATTTTTATAATTAAGTTTATATATGTACATGTGTATAAATTGCAAGTATTAAATTACAATTTCGTATCAAAATAATAAAATTACAACTAAGACAATAACACAAATTATAAACATTCACATTATTATGCATTATATCTGTCATAGTATAGGAGAGACAACAAACAATCAGCCACCCAGTGACCACATGACAGTTTCTGTATAATGATAGGTTAACAAGGGTATGTCTGTCGAGCTGTCTGTCTGTTTTTCTGTACTTTTTTGTTGCTATTGTTTATACTACGAGTATTTCTCGAGTCAAAACCGTATAAAACCACATCATCTCGTAAAGTATTACAGTAGCCCAGAAAATTCAAAACCGCAACAACAATTTTTTTGTTATAGAAAATATAAAGACCCATCTATCTACCAAGTGAATGACATTGATATAAAAAGTTATAAAAACTATAAAGTACAGTGCAAAAATTAAAATAAAAAAACAATAACGAAAACTCAAGAAACCCATGAAAAAATAACAGTTTTCCAAATGTATGACAGCAATTCTCAGAAATGAAAGGGGTAATTATTTTCATGGATACAGTGAATTAATATAGGTTACATTTGTAAAAAAATTTTAATATCTAATTGCGATATATGTTTAAAAAATAAAACATCTTAAGTTTTAAAAATATGGTATCATTAGATTTTTGCAATCTGGCAACTTAAGATTTCAGAAAAGTATATACATGTGGCAACGCTTTCACATAAACATACCTATAATGGCAGTAGTGTAAAACTGTCATCTCCTAAAATCGCTTTTGTTACTGTCCTGTACTCAGTTATTGCGAAATGTTCTTAAGAAATTTAACAGAAATGTTTGTGTCAGACAGAAATGTTTGTGTCAGAGAAATGTTTGTGTAAACAGAAATGTTTGTGTCAGAGAGTTGCCTTCTATCTCTGATTTACCTTGCATATTTTTCACGAATATTTTCTTTTGTTTGTAGAAATACACGGTTTGATACACGACTGCAAATGTATGAAAATAGTACAACGCAACCCGAATTCTTTCTTCCAGTCCCTATCGCCGTTTCTTCTCTGCAACCATATTTTCTATAAGTTTTCCAACTACCACTTAGTTGGTCAGCTGTGGCATTGGTGCCACCCCTAGTAGAGAATATTGAAGTGTTGCTCCCATTTTAGGCACCTGCTTTGTGGACATCTTGCGCCCAAATCACTTGAAACGCTTGGTATTTGCAAGACACTAAGCGAATTGGTCAATCGCCGAAAGAACTGAAAAGTTGTCAGATCGGGTCTAGAACTCCAGCTTTCAATAGCTACACTCGCTAACCATTGTACCGTCGATGATGACATCACATCTGTTCACACGGTTCATATTAGCTCGTAAGTGAGCCGGCTCTCGGCTCAACAGCCAGCTCTTAACTTTGACTCGCGACCCGAGTGGTCAAAATAATCGCCAAAATAAGGTCACGAGCCAGGATCCAAAATTGAATCTGGCGGTTCTCGATTGTGGCGCTCACAAGTGGAATTTTGGAAGCCAGCTCGCGAGAAATGTTTAACTTTAGCTCCCGGCTCGTGAGTTAATGCAAACCCTGTCCGTATCACAAAAAAAAATGGTAAGATCCTTTGGAATTTTTGAGCAAAAAAACATTAAAGACCTGTTTCTTTCCCCAAACGTAATTTTTTAGTAGTTTAAAACATCAGGTCAATTTTGTTTTTTGCGGAAGATTTTATAGCGTTGCCAGATTTATATGGTTTAAAGTTCTTTACATTGACGGGACTTCTAACCTATTTTGTCATAAGTTTCGTGATTCTGTCCATCGGTGAAAGAAGTCATGTTGTGTCCAATGCCTCGGCAGATGGGTATAGTGATTTATTTATATTTTGAATTAAGATCGTTGGATAAGTAATGGTGGTGATAAGACATCCAAGTCAGTTTCGACCGAAACGCAAGTTCATACTATCTCAATTCTAACGGTTTCTGCCAGCACAAAGTTATTTTAACTGCCGCCATGAAAATACCGAACTCTGTAGGGAAGTAACATATTATCCTAGATTATGATCGTAACCATTTCGTATCCTAATCGGTATTTTGGAAGTTCGATAAAATGGATGCTAGAACTAAAACTTCAGAAATAGTTGTATGAATCAAGTTAATAGAGGAATAGAACTTCATCAATACCAGATTTTTGAAAATGACCATCAAATTGATCCTCTAAAAGTAATTTCCTAATTGAGATTACGATACGAAACTTCCGCTTCCAAATCTGCAGTGATGTAAGGGGTACTAAGATATTTTCTGAAATAGTACTGGATGTTTCAGGAGCCTTGAAGGGACTTATAATGTTTATCGGTGAAAGAAGTCATATTGTCTCCAATGACTACATCCACCGGAAAATAACCAAATTATTAAAGTTTGTCACAACCACATTAGAAGTCTTGACATCTAAATTAGAGGTTGTCACAACTGCATTAGAGGTTGTTTCAACCTAATTTCAGTCTTGAGAACTAAATTCAGTAGCGACAATAGCGATTCGGTTGTGACAACTGCAATTCGGTGGCACCAGCCGAATTTACGGTTGCAACAACCTCTTTTCAAACCGTTGGTTCTGTGAGTGAGGACACATAAGAATTGCGATTTCGTTACACCTTGAATTAGGATCCTTGAATATAGTCTGACGCAGCAGTGGTGGTGACAACACATCGAACACAGTTACCTCCAAAAGGCGAATTCATATTGTCGCTAGGTAATCTTCTTATATTATACAACAGATGGCGCCAAGTTATAGCACGCAATTGAGTTTCCTTTTTGTAACTTAGATTCATTTCATACAATCCTAGATTGTATATAAAGTAGAGCTGCATTCGTCTAAAGATACCAACATATTTTCTGTTCGAAATAGAACTGGACATTCTTGGACAGCACAGGGTAAGTGCGTTGCTCATACACTTGATGCTTAGCATAATTTGGAAAGATTTAGGGATTCTGACAATAAACTACAGTCTTCAATCAAAGTTAATATCATTACTTTATTAAGAGCTTTCCAACTATCATTTTGACTAATGTATGAAATTGTTTTAACAGCTTTCAAGTACACAAGCAGTCACCTCTTAATTACAATCTGGCAGCCCCACAATAGCTGTACACTCAAATAAAAATCTCAATGCACTGCGATAAATATGTACAACCAAAATCCCATTACAATGTTTATAAATACCCCTTAGGCGTCACAAAACACAAAAACAGAATAAAATAAAAAAGAGCAATTCAATTGAATTTAATTAATTTTTAGTGTTATTTCAACACTTTTACAACGACAACAGTTCTCAATCAAAAACTCTGGTCACATCTAACTATATACACTTAGAATTCGTCGCAGTAGCAAATCTTTACCCCCTTTGGCTACGACATTTTACCCAGTTCCCCTCCCCAACATTGGACTACTGTCGCACTTTTGCTTTTATTATCTTTAATTTCACATAATGCGGTATCTCAGTCCGAAACAGCAGCAGCCGTTTATGTCTGTCAAATTTAATAAAATTCACTGATTTTGATTGATGTTATTTTATTGAGAGCTCTCCTTGACTCTCTACTACTACTACTCCTCCTTCTCGGTGTCGACTGGCAACGCCGTGTATTTACAGATCAGAGCACGAACGCCAGCACTCGTACGCACATCGTTAAGCCACCACAGACGACGGCCGATGACAGTAGAGTTTTCACACAGACGACGCAAGGCAATGCGGATGACGAAAAAGTAGTAGGTAAATATTTGTGTGGACGTGTGTATACACAATCCAAGAATGACATTGGAAAATTCTAAGGGGAAAAAGGGTGAAAATGACTTGCTCTCTTACACACTGTCGTGTAATAACGTTCAATACGCTCTCTTTCACTCTCTCGCTAATTCACCCACCAATCTAACAAGAGTTTAGCCGACTCATTTAAAATCAACGTTTGCTTCAGGGTTCGTCCATCGACTCAAATTCTCTAAGCAAACAGTTGGGTGTTAAATGTCAAATGGTTAGGAAGGAACAAATACCCCAGCAAAGAAACTGCGTTGCTCACGTTTCGTTACTGTTGTTCTTTGTAGAGTTCACGTGTTTGAAATTTCGTTTCATTACTTTGTTTGGGATTTGCAACTGTTTAAATAAAAGTAAACTATTTAAATGTCCCCCCTTGAACATGTGTTTCACATTTACTCATGGATGTGTTTTTTCTCTTTACAGATGTTTTATAAATTTCGAAATCTTCGCATTTGACGCTGAACTTTGGTGAGCGCCAATCACACACATTTCATCTCCACCTATATCTACAAGGATTTACTCTACACTCGAAGTATTCAAGACGCAAAGGACGACACTTTGGATTCAACTCCTGCAACAAAGTCTATCTATTGATCGGGGCTGAGTCCCTAAGCAACAACAAAAAGAAGAAACAGCTCTGATCTTTAATCTTACGGTGATTTCATCATCACCATCCTTAGCTGAAACTATGACATCTTCACATTACTTACCTTCGATACGGAGAAGATTACTACCCACATTGGTGATCTCTCTTATACTGCTGCACTCACAAACCTGCCATGCGGACGGTCTGCAACACATGGGCGATAATGGCGGAGGAGCTGGTGTCGGTATGGGTGGCAACATGGGCTTGGGTATGCACTCTATGGAAGTGAGTCCGGCGCCTGGTTATGGTCTGCCGGCGATACCCAAGGATCCCAACTCGAGGTGTGAAGAAATCACAATACCAATGTGCCGGGGCATTGGTTACAATATGACCTCTTTCCCCAATGAAATGAATCACGAAACTCAAGATGAGGCCGGTTTGGAAGTGCATCAATTTTGGCCTTTGGTGGAGATACGATGTTCTCCCGACCTTAAATTCTTCCTGTGCTCCATGTATACACCCATCTGTCTGGAGGACTATCATAAACCTTTGCCCGTCTGTCGCTCGGTATGTGAACGAGCTCGCGCCGGCTGCGCTCCCATTATGCAGCAGTACAGCTTTGAGTGGCCGGAACGTATGGCTTGCGAGCATTTGCCCTTCCACGGCGATCCAGAAAACCTCTGTATGGAACAGCCCTCCTACACCGACTCATCATCTGCCGGTGGCTCTTCTTCCGCTGGAGGTTCCTCATCGTCTGGTTCCAGTCGTGGAGACACAACCGGTGGCTCTTCTTCATCCAGTGGGGGCAAACGAAAACAATCTGGTTCTGGCACTTCGACTGGTACGCAAAAATGCAAGGGCAAAAATTCAAAAAACTGCCAAAGCTCCCTAGGAGAAAAAACAAACGCAAAGGAATGCACATGCTCGTGTCGCCCACCACTCATCCTCCTGGGGAAGGAAGCTCAAATGATGCAGCCACCAATGCACCATCCGTGGTACATGAACTCGACTGTGTCAAGAATCGCCGGCGTTCAAAATTGCGCCATACCGTGCAAGGGCCCGTTCTTCACAAACGACGAAAAGGAGTTCGCCGGCATATGGATAACACTGTGGTCAGGCCTTTGCTTCTGCAGCACTCTAATGACACTCACCACGTTCATCATAGACACCGAAAGGTTTAAGTACCCGGAGAGACCTATTGTATTCCTGTCGGCATGTTATTTTATGGTGGCGGTGGGTTACCTGTCCAAGAACTTTTTGCAAAATGAAGAAATCGCTTGTGACGGTCGTCTGCTAAAGGAAAGTTCGACGGGCCCGCATTCCTGTACATTGGTGTTTCTGATGACTTATTTCTTTGGTATGGCTTCGTCGATTTGGTGGGTGATCTTGAGCTTCACCTGGTTCCTGGCTGCCGGTTTGAAATGGGGCAACGAGGCTATAACCAAGCATTCGCAGTACTTCCATTTGGCGGCTTGGCTGATACCCACGGTACAGTCGGTTGCAGTACTGCTGCTCTCCGCCGTGGATGGTGATCCCATTTTGGGCATTTGCTATGTGGGCAACTTGAATCCAGATCACTTGAAAACCTTTGTATTGGCTCCTCTGTTTGTGTACCTGGTAATCGGCACCACTTTCCTGATGGCTGGCTTTGTTTCCTTGTTCCGCATCAGATCCGTGATCAAGCAGCAAGGTGGAGTGGGAGCAGGCGTAAAGGCCGACAAGCTGGAAAAGTTAATGATACGCATTGGTATATTCTCCGTTTTATACACCGTCCCTGCAACAATTGTGATCGGTTGCTATTTGTATGAAGCGGCCTATTTCGAAGATTGGATAAAGGCCTTGGCCTGCCCCTGCGCCCAGATTAAAGGACCCGGCAAGAAACCTTTGTATTCGGTATTGATGTTAAAATACTTTATGGCTTTGGCTGTAGGCATAACCTCCGGTGTATGGATATGGTCGGGTAAGACTCTAGAGAGTTGGCGTCGTTTCTGGAGGCGCCTCTTTGGACAGCCCGATCGCACGGGCGCCAATCAGGCCCTTATCAAACAAAGGCCACCCATACCACATCCATACGCCGGCTCTGGCATGGGGATGCCGGTAGGATCCGCAGCAGGATCACTACTGGCAACCCCATACACCCAAGCGGGCGGAGCCTCAGTGGCCTCCACTAGCCACCACCATTTGCACCATCATGTTTTGAAACAGCCGGCCGCCAGTCATGTATGACATGGAGAGTCAGGTGGAGCTTCAACGATGGGTGGTGGTGGCGGCGGCGGCAGTACAATTGGCGGTGGTAGCGTGCTAGGTGGGCATGGTACACTTATGAGCACGGCAGGCAATAGTACAGTTGGCGGCAGTGGCATGCACGGTGTTGGGGCTCCTCCTGGCAGTTTAATGCATGGTGGTGGTGGTGGTGTTCTAGGTGGTGGCGGCGGTGGCAATGGGGGTATGAACTCGCAAGGCAATGTTTATGGTAACGGTGGAGGAGGTGGGGGCAATGGCAACAATGGTCCCGGTATGGTAGATTCAAGAGCGGTATCTGTGGTGGTTTCACTACCGGGCGGGCCTGGTAATCAGCATCCGGGTCAGGCATTAAGTGACTATGGTCCTATATAGTTAATGGTACGACCTGATACAAATCACTGGGTATCCACAAGTAGTTTTAGTCAGTTGTAAAGACGATGAAAGAGAGAGGGAAAGGAAAAACAAACAAAAAACAGAAGAAAAAAAGGAAGAGAAACAATGACAAAACTATTTAAGGGACTACAGCCAGAGTTCTTGTTTTTATTTAACCATTTTTGATTTTGTAAAAACCTGTTAGGTTTATTTGCTAATTTCTTTTAAGAAATCTCATGAGTTTCTGTACAAAAAAAGAATTCAGCCGCCATATTTAACTCTAGTAAAGTAGTTTTTCTTTTTTAATTTTTTTTTTTGCTATAGAAAGAAAATTAAGGATATAATGAAACTATAACGACAACAAGAAAAACAAAAGCTATTTTAACTAAAAAAAATCATAAAAATCTAGTCCACACTTTTTCCATAATACCTACATTTTAAGCTGAGGAGCATGAAGAGGATAATTACAAACAGAAAGCAAGATAAAGCAAAAGAAAACGAAAAGCACAAGATCTTTTTTATTATTTAAACAAAAAAAACAACTGTTTATTCTAAATAAACTTGAAAAAATCTATAAACTACTTTCCTTTTTTATTTTTCATAAATAGACTGACTTTGATAAAAAAAAAATAATACAAAAAGATACATTTAAAAAAAAACTCTAAAACAGAAAATCAAAAAAAAATGATGCCCCCAACCGGAAGAGAATAGGAAAACCATAAACTGCCACTGCCAAAAGCAAAAGCCATAATGTAAAGAAAAAATTGAGAAAAATTAAAAAAAAATATTCACCCAAAATCGAATAAAATATCAGAATTATTGAAAAACATTTGTAAAATATTTCATATTTTTAAAAATATAAAAAAACATACACAAACAAAAATTTAATATAGAATTTATAATAAAAACAAAAACGTCAAATAAAAACCAAACTAAGCAAATAATTTTAATAACCATTGTTAATCTTATAAGTAACCAAAACAAAAATTAAACCGACTTTGTAAATATTAATTATAATTTAAACAATAATAATAATAATGTATTTAAAACAACAGCAACAACCCCCAGAACCTAATGAAAACTGATGCATTTTCCATAAATTGGTAAACTAAATTTAAATTTAATATAAAAATGAAAACTAAATACGATCAGCATTTAAGCTCAATCATTTTATTATTTTGTTATTAATTTTTTTTGATTTTTTTTTTTGATTTTAAGAAAAGCCAACTTTTTTACTGAAACTCCTAAAAACCCCCATAACTTCAAATTGTGTATAAAGTTTTATATATTTACCTAGATATTAATTATACTACTATGCATTATGTACTAAATAAATATATTATTTATAACTTTTACCTACATATATTATAACTTATGTGAACACAAAATGAGAAGAATCCTTAATATTATTATTACACAAAACAAGTAAAACAGAAAACAAACCATGAATTTATAATCCTAAAAAACGAATTAAAAATTGCAATAAAAACTGATTTTTTTATTAAGAAAAAAATGTTAAAAAATAAATATTTTGAGTTTTTTTATAATTTCGTTAATTTGTCGCGACAAAATACAGTTTTCAGTTAAGTATAATTTTTAAATATTATTTTTTCAACATTATTTGTTTTTAATTTTCATTTTTTTCGGTTTTCCAAGGATTGATAACGTTTAAATTGAATCATGTTTGATTTGCATTAAAATGCAACATAAATGGACGCAAAATACTCACAGTCACCAGCTGTCATTGTGTGTTGTACTCAAATTGACGCGTGTTACTCATGTGTGCACTGAGTGGCGACGTTATTGCATATACAGATTCAGTCTGCTCTCTAATTTATACACTTCTCTTTACCATGAATAAAAATGCAATCCCAATAAATTCCCTCAAGCATTTAGGAATGGTCTAGTGTCAACTCGTTCTGGGAAAAATTGTATTCACTGTTAGGAGAACTTTTACTTCATTTGATTCTTAAATTTCAAGATTCTGTTGAACTACAAATATAACTTAAATTTGACACAAAAATTGACACATTCAAACAATTAATAAACTGTCCAGTTACACTTTTGGAATTGATTCCAAAATAACCAATTCTGAAATATGTACATTCATTTGGAACAAGTTGCGTTGGCACGAAACAACTTGAAAACTGGTGCTTTTGGCAGCAGTGCAGGAAAAGGTTCCAATATAGCTTTACCAATTTTTTTTTTAAAATATTTTAATTATGTTTTATACACGCACAGAAAAATTCAGTTGAGACAGCCGAAGAAGCTGTAACCGAATATAGAGGTTGTCACAACCACGCTAGAAGTCATCACAACCATATTACAGCTTGTCACAGCCAAATTAGAGGTTGTCACAACCGAATTTAATAGTGCCACAACTGAATTTTGAAATTTTTTAGTTATGATTTATTTTCCATAAATTCCATAATCATTCTAAAAAATATTTACAAACCGAGGAAATAACTCATTTGGGGTAGCAAACTCATTTTACATTCACTTCTGGCCGTTACTTTCGGCCATGAGGTTCCCCGTCTGTCGATTTAGGTCCTAAACATTTTTAGAAAAAGACGATGGCAGCACATCTCAAAAGACCGACCTTGAAAAACTGAACCGTTGACATCTGCTTTTACTGCACGCTGATGAAAGTGGGCATTTTCTGCAAAATATGACGTGTTAATGCAGAAACAATTATTACAACACTTTCGCTTACCTTTCCTAATAACCATAAAAAAATCTTGATATTACCGCGACCGCAACGAGTGTGCTTTCTTTTAACAGTTTTAATATAATATTTGCTTTTAGAATTTTAAACGTCAGGTTTGAAATATATAGATTTATGTTGTGGTAACCGAAATTCGGTTATTGTGCCCGAATTGATACCAAGTTCAATAGTTTAAACCGAATCGATGTCAAATCGAAATTGATGCCATATTTAGTTGCTGCAACCGAATTTGCTAACAATTTCGGTTGTTTTATGCGGATTAATTCGAAATTATTTGGTGCAAACGAAATGATAGAAAATTATTTGACATAATCAATACAATTGAAGATTCACTTTTCACAACCGAATAAATCGAAGTTGCAGTTCCAGTTGTGGGGAATTCAGTGGTGGCAACCTCAATTCGGTTGTGACAGCCACAATTCGGTGGCATCAACCGAATTTACGGTTGCTACAAACTCTTTTCAAACAATTAGTTTTCTCAGTGTAACTAATCATGTTTAGAACCAAAAAAAGTAAATCTTTTTTTTCCCAAAATACACTAGGAATCAAAACTTATACGGCCGGTAGGAGACTATATGTATCGTACCCTTGTATTAAAACTGAAATTCCAAAACACGCTGTTTTCAAAACACCCTAATGTACAGGTTTGTGTCTTCGATTGGAGTTGCCTCGTAGTACTTTCAGGTAAGATTGATTGTAATTGCATGGCCATCGGGATATAGGACATGTGGGTACCGTCCTATTGAAACGAAATGTCGTCCACATCCATATCATGCAATTTAGGAACAACAAAATTACATGGTCATGTCTCGGCAGAGCTCCATTAACCGATCTGATATAATTTCACGGTTTGTGAGGAGGATGTATAAAGATGCATTCTAATTCTATGACAGGTTTCATAAAATATCTGAAAATGTTTCATATATGTTATGAATTCAAATTCATTCATGACTGCTAAAGTACCGGTTAGCAGAATTCCATTTTCTCAATGTAGACATAAAATGTATACGGCCGCCGGAGGCCTAACACCGATTAGTAACTTATCAGAACGATAAATGCCAACAGCTGACAACTGTTGACAACAGCCGTTTTATTTTTATGTTTTTATGGTCAACAAATAAACGTTCCTCGACAACGCTGCCTGTTTGATTGTTTTCCGCCATAATTTGAATAAATTTCACTTTGCACAAAAACAATAATAAATTAAATAGCTGATATTTTACAGTGCTGACAACTATGGAATCTATTTACATCGGCCAAAATGCAATATATTTTGATATAAAAAAAAATTATTTATAAAAAGATTCAAATTTTATTTGTTTATTTTCATTACTTTTGTCAGTTTTATTCAGAATCACTGTTCCTTTATATTTTTTTTATTAATTTTTTTTAAATTTTTCCACCAAATGGTTTTTTTTAAATATTTTACAACAAAAATTCCCTTTAATTAATTTTTGAATTATTTAAAAAAAAAATTTAATCCAAAAATGCTTTTCCTCAAAAATTTTGCGCCAACTGTGCCATACATTAGTTTATACCAAGTCACATTTTCAGCTTTATATGAACTATGTTGTCAGGCCAAATATTTTTATAAAGATTATGCCTAATTGTTCATTATAAAAATGTGTACCTACCTAAGCTTTCTTTATAGAAATTTGCGTAAGGTAAGCGTTTCTTTGTAATCCCAGTTTGAAAAAAATACTAGTTCACAACTACTACTGCCCTATAATTTCAGCACCATACAACTACTCGTAGTTCTTCTCCATACAAACAACTGTAGAAATTATCATTGAGATTGAGACAAATTGTATTCCATTTTGCCATTTTGGAACGAGTCGTGCACCAGTACAAAAAGTAGTGGTTTGGAGACACATCATATGTTTTTTACGCAATGCCAAATCAAGCGCCTATAATGTCACACCCAATCTAGGTGATTCTTTCAGGAATATCCCAATTTTGGGGTTCATAACTTTGAAAAATTGGGTCGCTGCCTTTTTTATTTCACTTGTGTCATTTAAATGATGTGAACTCGTATTTGCTTGATCTAGTTCGACCATTTCCTACTGGGTATGTTCCGATAATTAGCTTAAAAATCCCTCTAGTCCAATTTTCACTAGTGAATAGACTACTTTCGATGATAATTATAAAAAAAAATTCAATAGTGCATAGACCAGTTCCACTGCAACTTGTCCCGTTGTTACTAGTTCCGAACCTAGTGGCATTCGAACAAGTTAAAATTTCTCTATTTTATCACCTACACACTGAAAACAACCGGTTCCTGTAACATTATGCAGGAACCATGTATTTGTTTGGAACATCCATATACTTACGTACAAGCACTGATTTTATGAATTGAAGATCAGCTGTTTTTTGTCTGTCACGTTTTTGTTTTCACCAGTTCTCCACAAACAAAGCGATACTTGGGTCACAAAAACATATATTATAACATATTAATCATTCAGCCTTATTACGTATGTCGCTCTCGTATTTCGACTACGACAGTTTTGTAAAAGATTAAAGATAACACGCAAACTTTGTCTTTAATCTTTTACAAAACTGTCGTAGTCGAAATACGAGAGCGACATACGTAATAAGGCTGAATGTGTCTCCAACATGTAATATTGAATAGCAAACACAGTTTGTTTGGCCACAATTTATTTGATCTAGTTCAACGTTTCCTGCTGTGTATGATCTGAAATTTATTTCCAAAACACTTTTAGTACAAGTTTCACTAGTGTGCGGACTAGTTCCATTGTATTTTACTACCTCACATACAAGTGGAACTCCAACTTTCCAGTGTGCCATATGAATCAGTTTCGAATTCGAGAGGGACTCGCTTCTTCGTTGTCCGAAACAGAAATCAGTTACGGAAACATAACGAATCCGTTTGCGTATTAAATTCTTCTCATAAAAGCGAGTGATTTTTTCTCGTTTTCGGACACGTAGCGAACTCGCGAACTCATAGTCGAGTCCGTTTGGGGTTGAATTTTTTTTTTAATAAAATGTTATCGAGGCGGATTCACTTTTTAAAATTTTGGCGGATTCGCAACCTATTAGTTCTAATTTTGTTGTAAGCCAATTTTTGTTTCAGTTTTTGTGTTTTAGCAACTCAGATATCTGCGGCATTAATTTTTTGAGGCAAAAATATCTCCCGCCAAAAGGTGAGAGGTGGAAGGAGCGTGGCTTGGACATCCCTTGACCTAAACACGACCTTGGTTCCCTAACGAGATGTTTGTAATTACGTTTTCATGTTCTTACGTTTTCATGTTCTTACGAACCCGGCTACGTCAAATCGGAATTTCACTGATTCACCTGTCTACGTTTTTACGGAAGCGTAACGTGTTCGAAACTGTTTTGTCACATCGCAGTTTTACTCATTCGCTTTTTTATGTTTTTAGGGACTCGTAACGGGTTCGAAACGGATCCGCCAAATCGCAATTTCAATGATTCCCTTTTTTATATTTAAACGGACTCGCAACTGGTTCGTAATAGGTTTGACCAAAACACATTTCGATTTTTTATGCTTTGACGGACTCGGAACGGAGTTGAAACGGATTTCCATCCGATTTTGCGCATATTGGGTTGTTCAAATGTCTCTAGTTCATGAACTGATAATTGTTTGATGTCGGCCGACCATTTCCTACTTATATAAGGTGCGTCTAGCCAACTTTCTTAAGATGAAAACTTGCGTCTGGCTCATAGTTAAAATACCAAGTAGTCGCAGTAGATACAACAACAATTATGGGCAAGAACAACAGGCATTTTGTTTTTGTTTAGGCTCTCCTCATGTCAAAGTCAACACATACGTATACCAACAAATAAATGTAAACAGAAAAATACAAAAACAAAACCTTTGAATCTGACAGAAGCGGCCAACTAAACAAGGAGAAAAAATTGAAATCAGCTGTCTACGGAGTTTACCTTCTCATTCTACCATGCGTCTGGCTAACGATTCTAGAAATCAGCTTCAGACCAATGTTTCTACCGGGCAACTCTTCTATATGAAAATCTGCCCTTGAAGAAGTTTTCCTTATAAAAATGTTGCGCCAGATAAACTATTTATTCAAGAAAGTTGGTCTAATTTCATAATAAACCTTATAAATCAGATGAAAAACACTATTTTCTTACATTTTGTTTTCAATTCTTTTCAAGCAATCGGAATAGGAAACCTCACTAAATGTTCTTAAAAAAAACTTACTAATTTATTACTTAATTTTGTAAAATTAATGATTACAAATTTTTATTAAATTGATAAAATTTTGATTAAATTAATGTTTAAATAATAAAAGTCCCGCAAAGGTAAAAGATGAAAATCAATAATTTATTTCTCAGGCTTTCACTTCAAATTCCAAAATATTAATTTTAATTTAAATTGAATTTAAATTTTAATTTTATTTTAATTTTAATTTTAATTTAAATTTAATTTATTAAATTTATTTTATTTTAATTTATTTTTAATTCAAAATTTGGTTTTCTTTTTAAAAATAACAATTTTTTAAACCAATGAAGATAATGCAGATTATGCTTTATGGGTAATACAGTTTTCCAAAAACTTAGCTCCTACACAAAAAAACCCCTTAGTAAAAATTATCCAAGATCCAAATGATTTTTTATAAAAATCCTTAAAACTCTTTCTTAAAAGAAACCTAATACACGGCAGATACTTTACAAAATCGAGCAAAACAACCACAGTCGATAAGGCAGTATTTAAGCAATATCAATCAATCATTGAGAAGAGCTGTGCTCTCTATAAACCAAATACTTGCCCCCTAAAATAGGTGCATTATGTAAAGTATCCACCGATAAGCTTAACCACATTTTATTGTATTATAAGCCTAGCTATCAAAAACAAAACACCCACGTATATACGTTTTTCTACCTAACCTAAAATTAAGCAAAAATACACAAAGTCCTAACCTTTAAAAGCCCAACTTAGAGAGATAACCTCGAAATGTTTTGTTAAGATTGAATTTTCGTTTTTGTAACTATAACATTTTTTCTTTCTCAGTGTACCTTAGGTTTAATGTGTATGTAACCCGTAACTTGTAGAAATGTAATTCCCTATAACTACCAAATAGTTAACCACAACAACAACAACCACAGCAAAAGCTTCAATCCATTTTGTCGTATATAAATAAAAAGCTTGAGAAACCTAACCCCAATTTGTAACGAATATACGTAATTTGAAAAGACAAACAAGTTTTTCTAAAAACCACAAGAAAAAATATGTAAAACAAAAAACAATCTTTACAAAACAATTAAATTTAATAAATGTTTATATAGTATATTATATATTTAACAAAAACCAAAAACAACAACAACAAATAGTATAGTATTTTACATTAAGTTTTAAGGATAATTTAGCTTTTAAGGCGTAGAAGTTTGTTGGTCTCTCATAAAATGTGTTAGAAGAATGAATGGATGGACGGTACCAGGATAACCCCAACCCCCGGAAAATTATTGCATAGAAAAAATTAAATTGGAAACGAAAACAAATTAGGCGATACAAAAGAAAACTAAGTTATTAGAAGAAGTTGGAGCAAAAAATATCGAAAATATTCAGAATTTTTGAAAAAGTTATTTTAAAGCAAAGGAAGCGTTGTAGAAGCTTTTGAGAGTAGTGTCTGGTTTACATTTTATTATTAAAACGTTTAAATTTTTTTATGATAAAAGTGGGCTAGGAAAATTTTTGTATAGAAAAAGTTTTGTCAAACCAACTGTTCTTTATAAAAATTTGTGTAAATGCAGTGTTTCTATATGAGAAATTTTCATGACAAATTTTCTATATAAAAATTTGATAGATCAAATTATTTGTACTAAAAGCCGTGCAATGCCAACTGGTCTACTATATAAAAAGTTGTTTAAATTCCGTTTAGCTGTATGAAAAACGTTGATGATAAACGTTCTATTTAAAATTATGACTTTTTCTGAAAAAGTGATGATTTATTCGATCTTTCGTATTATATTCAAAATTAAAATGTTCGAGCGTTTGGTCTTCTTTCAATTATTTTATTCTCCAATATTTCGTTGCCCTTGGGGTAGCATCGTCAGGAAGATAAACACAATTATTAATTAAAAATTAAAAAAAAATTTAAATTTAATTTAATTAATAATTGTGTTTACAACAACATTATTTTCACATTATAAATCATAAATTGATGGTTGCGATCGCCGTATGGCACGTAGCGCCATTCTGTTGAGAGCACATCTCGTTACGTTCAATATCATCGATATTTTGAAACAAAAAATCATTGTTCATGGTGCGATCACGATCTCCATTGACCGTAACGCCAACTCCGGCTTCATTTTTGAAGAAATAGGGTCCGATGATTCCACCAGCATGTAAACTGCCAAACGGTGGATTTTTCTGGATGTAATGGAGTCTGTGGGATCTGTTGTGGATTGGTCTCACTCCATATTCGGCAATTTTGTTTATTAACAAACCCGTTAAACATCGGGTCAGTTCTCAACTGCTCTAGAGCCTAGTCGGCGAAAGAACGGCGCATATGATGGTCTCGTGATTTTAATTCATGCACGATCTGGATCTTATACGGGCGTAGGCCAAGATCTTTGCGCTAACTTTCCACGTAGAGGACAAACAGTGCCCCAATTCCAGCGACCGACGACGATTCGATAATTTTGGATCTTTTTCCACACTCGATTACAGCGGCGATATTCTCTTCAGTACCCACATTCCTTCGACGTGTTGGTGTTATTGCATGATTTAGATAGTATGTAGTATGAAATCTATCCACAGTTCGACGGATGGCTTGTTCAGATGGACGACTGTGTGCACCATAAAAATCACGAAGTCGACTGATGACCGATTTTCCAAGTAAATTTGGTAGCGTCGCTCAAGCGTGAATCTATTCACGATGATTTGCCAGAGTATAAAAATGGTTTCCTATTGCATCCCATGAAGGGATTGGGGCAGAGCTTCTCACAATCAGTGAGCTGTGCGCTTTGTAGTTTTTAATCACTTATTGGGACCTACAGTTTTACACCGGTTCCGAACGGTATTTTGAGAAGCTTTTTCATGGCTAAGTACTAGACAGTGTCGCAATCACTAAGCGAAGTGACCGTCGTCGAAAGAAATGTAAGGTGGTTTGAGCAGGGATCGAACCCACGTTCTCATGTACAGGAGCCACTCACACTATCCATTGCACCACCGACGGCCACAGTGTACTGATCAAATGTCAAAAAGTGAGCGCAGTAACAGCAGCAAATCCTTTCGCCAGTTCTATCTGAGCAAAAAAAACACCCTTTACAAATATTGCACTAGACCGAAATTTGTATAGAAGCAACCCTAGTCTCAGGTAAAATTTTTAATATAAAAATTATAGGCAAAAACTTGCCTTAGGTCAAATTGTTATATAAATATTACATTAGCCCAAGTTTTCCATAAGAAACTGCAAGTGAAAATGTTTGTAGTAATATTGCTGTAGGCCAATGATAAATGTTCTATTCATGATAAATGCGAAATAAACATTTCTGCATAAAAACTATTCTATATAGAAACACGACAGACAGATCAAATTTTTTAATATAAATAGACTGAAATTTCTACAGAAAACCTAGTATCCGGTAAAAATTGTAATATAAATATTACACTAGACCGAAATTTCGATACATAAACTTGCCTTACCTCAATTTTTCTTACGTAAAGTTTTCTATTTACACGCTGAAAAATCTGTATATTTTTGTTGTTTGGATGCAAATATAACGTGTTTGTAGCTTGTAGCAAATATAGTATACTTGTGTCCAAACAGATTGTGGTGTTTATTCAATATTAAATGTTGGAGACACAATAATAAATAGGTTATAATAAGTGTATTTGTGACCCAACTGTAGTTTTGTTTGTTGAAAACAAAAACAAACAAGGAAAACAAAAACAAACAAGAAACAAAAATGTTTGCGAACATATATATGGTTCCTGCAGTATATTGCTGGAGACGTTATTGTTCAGCGTGTATATTTTGCATTAGCCCAACTTTTTCATAAGACTTCTACGATAGGTAATCTATTTTATAGAAAATCTGGCGCCTGCCCAAATTTCCCAAAGAAAAATTAGCAACAGACCAAATGTTCTAAGGAATAACACAATTATTACGCCATACAAACGTCTATATCAAAAGTTGACCCTGACCTGAAAATTTGCTTCATTTTGAGGTTCAAAATGTACCTAAGGTTATGTGTTATTTATAAAAAATAATCTCAAGTAAATTTTCTTTTCCAAAAATATATCTTAAATGAAAATGTTTGTAATATTATTGTACCAGACCCAATTTTCGAACTAAAAAATTGAGCCCGTCTAAATTTTTTAAGTGAAAATACCAATTTTTCAAGTTAAGCCAGACAACTTTCAATTTAAAATTTTATATAAAATGTTTATCAGCGAAATTTCTGTAACACACCAATTTTTGTATATAAAAAGTTATGCAAGTCAAACTTTTGTATATTACTTATACAAAAAATTGTACCTGGCAAATTGTTCTCTATAAAAATTGATCCCTTCCAAGTTTTCTGTATGTAAAGTTGTGCCAGATATTTACTCTTAATGGCTATTTTATAACCACATGAGGTCATGTTCCTTAATTAAACAAACAGGTTAAACAAATTTTAACATATTCTTCCATATGGTACTATCCTTCACCGTCTCTCGCAGCTTTTCAACCCCAAAGATACGGAGGTATTCTTCGGTCTGGTCCTTCCAGCATAGTCCTCTTTTGCTGCTACCAACAGAACTCATGAAAAATTTGGTTACAGCAACCGAATTACCGCCAAATTCGATCTTTGCAACCGATTTAAGGCAAAATTCGGTAGTTGCAACAGAGTTTATGCCAAATTCGGTAGTTGCACTTAAATTGAAGCCACATTCGGTTGTTCCAATCGAATCTGGTACCAATTTCGGTTGTTGCATCCGAATTAATTCCAAATTCGGTTGTTGCAACCGAATTTATAGAGAATTTAGATGACAGAACAAATATAATTGGAGATGCATTTGTCACAACCGAATCAATTATGAAACGAATTTCAGTTTTGGGGACTAAATTCTGTCATGACAATCTCATTTCGTTTGTTTGTACCGTTTCGTTTGTGGTAACCGCAATGCGGGGCAATAACCGAATTTACGGTTTTTAAACAATTAGTTCTCTGAGTGTAAGAGCACTCGTACTGGGCGAAAATGTCCATACCTTTTGTGGCAACAATTCGCAGTCTTTGAATTATCCTGGCATTTGTGTAGTAGAGATAGAACCTTGAGTAAATCTGGCGACTCCAGCCTTGACATATGTGAAGGACTTGTTTGTTGAGCTGTAATTTTCGAAAAACTGAACAATTTTCGGAAACGCACAAATTTAAATATAATTTTCAAAATAAATTTAGTTTTGACAACGCTTCCGCTCGCTTCTTTAAAACGTAAATTAAATCTCTTCAATTATTTAGTTGTTTTGCTCCATCTCTCCAAAAAAAAAACATTAAAAACAATGTATACGATATTTTTAATTGATTTTTTGAAAATTATTTTTGGCAAAATTAAGAAAAAACACACGAAATGAAAAACCAAAACTTTTAGCAAATATTTCAAAGCAGAAAAATGAAATTTAACAAAAACACAAGTATTACGAATGAAACAAGAGAAAACTGTTAAACAAGAAACCAAAAGAAAAAGATATTTTATTTAAAATAAATAAAAGTAAAAAATTAAAAATTTTAAAAGAGACACCGTCGTGCAAGAAGAATAGAGAGTATATAAAGAAAGTAGTTGTGAATTGTATTTTTGTGAATTATTTTGTATTCTAGTGTATAATTTAAAAATTATTTATTTAAAACCAAAAAATAACTAAGAAACTAAATATATAGTTTAGGTCATCTTAAAATAAACCATCAAAGAAAATAGAAATTGTATTAATTTACTTCAAAAGTTCAAATCGAAGAAAGGAAAGCATTTGAAAGTTTGAAATGAAAACGATAATGCCACTTTATATTGAATGAATTCTGAGTCAAACGGATATGAAACACAAGAAAGCAACAACAAAATGCACACACAACAAAGGATATAGAATACCAAAAACAAAAACTAAAGAAAAGGAAAAACTCCCAAAAACACACACACACTAAAAAATTTTTACACTAATTTTATTGTGAAAAAATTTAAAAGATTTAAAAAAAATATAAAAAATTAAAACCAAAACAACAGCAATACAATAAAACAATAATTATGAGTATTTTTTAAAACAAAAATAAAAAATAAAAAAAATTTTAAATGGTTTATTATTTATGAATAAATTAAATGAAACAAAAATGAAAATCGCGCCATCTTAATAGAAAACCACAAACCATTTTTAACCAATGAAAAAAAAATGGTAAAAAACGTAATAAAAACATAACAAAATCAAATAAATATTTATAAAACAAAAACCAAATTATTTAATAAATTTAAAACCAAAACAAACAAGAAATGATATGATACAAAAAAACAAGTGGAATGTAATTAACAAAACAAACAACAATACAAGTTTCAATAAAGTATAAAAAATAATATAAAATAATTTCATCTGAATTCATTGAAAAGGGCAAAATCCAGAGTCTGAGTCGTCAAAGAGTTGACCAAACTTCTGAAACTAACTTCTTACAAACTTCGACTCTCAATCAGGGTAGTGAAACGGTGGTGTAAGTCTGGAGTCGAAATTATAGCCGAAATTGGTTAAATAATGTATAATAAATAATAAAAAACATTGTGTCTGTGGTGGAATTCATTTTATATGGCGCAATCCAGAGATGGAGTCGGGAAATTCACATTCTACGAAATTTGACTCGAAACTAGGGCACAGTCATGAGGGGGAATTTTATCCGAAAGAGTTCCAATAAATGTATAAAAAATAATAAATACAAAACGTAAGTTTGTAGTGCCCGTCGGTGGTGCAATGGTTAGTGTGCGCGGCTCTTGTACATAAGATAATGGGTTCGAACCCTGCTCTGACCATCTTCAAAAAAAAAATTTTTCTTTCGGCGGCGGTCACCTCGCATAGTGACGGCAACAGTATCGAGTATTTAGCCATGAAAAAGCTTCTCAAAATACCGTTCGGAATCGGTGAAAAACTGTAGGTCCCAATCAGTGAGTGAAAACTGGAAAGCGCACAGCTCAGTGATTGTGAGAAGCTCTCCCCGGTCCCTTCATGGGATGTAATGGGAAACTATTTATTTTATTAAGTTTGTAGAGGGTAGGATTAATTTGATTTTTAAAGGATGAAATCTAGAGTCGGAGTCCACAAAAACTTGGCTCAAGTTCTAAAACCCCCAGTCTGGAGTCGGAGTTATAGCCAAAATAGTTGCAATAAATGTATAAAAAATAATAAATACAGAATTTAAATCTGTAGTGGATTTAAATTTAAAGGATGAAATCCAGAGTCGGAATCCGCAAAGTTTTGGCTAAAGTTCTAAAACTCCCAGTCTGGAGTCGGAGTTATAGCGAAAATAGTTTCAATAAATGTATAAAAAATATTAAATAAAAAATTTAAATTTGTAGTGAAATTAATTTTAAAGCTCGAAATTCAGAGTCAGAGTCGCCAAAGAGTTGCCTACATTCATAAATGTCACATTTTGCGAAAATCGGCTCTACTCAGAGTGGTGTAACCCAGAGACGCAGTCTGGAGTCGGTTATAACCGAAATAGTTTGATTAAATGTATAAAAAATAATAGATACAAAATTTAAATCTGTAGTGGAATTAAATTTAAAGGATGAAATCCGGAGTCGGAATACGCACAGTTAGCTAAAGATCTACTATTCGCACTTTACGATATTTGGCACTCATTCCGAATAGTGAAATGGAGGTTATGTCTGGAATCGGAGTTATAGCCGACATCGTAACTTTACGCAAAATTATTTAATGTCCTAAATTCGGAGTCCAGAAACTCTGCTACTTCTACAGCACGAGTCCAAGTGAATTCTTAAAAATTTTAAGGTTATAATTTAATGTTTCAAAAATCCTCCCCGATGTTTTTATTTATATAACTTCTTATTTAGATTCAAATGTACATTAGCGGTGGAATTCATTGGGCTAAACTTCACAAATTCACACTTGACGTAATTCGACTCTGACTAGGAGTCTTGTATTGTACCCCTAGTCAGGGCCGAGGTATGAATGCTTGTTTAAGTTTTGATGGGGCACTGTCTGATTGGTAGACACTGTAACGATGAGGAAGAGAAAGAATCCATTGAACATCTTCTCTGAACGTGTCCAGTACTAGTCGGCAGAAAGATGGTATGGATGGCTATGGTATCCTAACTATTTAGTGACCTTGGAGAATTATCTCAGATAGGCGTAGCCAAGATCCTTAGCTTCTTGGAAGAAACTAAATGGTTCTACGGTGGGGCTAACACTTAATCTCGCTAGCCCGTGCTATCACAAATGACTAATAAGACTAAGTGAGTCACTCATCGACCAAAACCTAACCTCACCTGACGCGAAGTACTGAGACGAACACTCGAAATAGTGATTTAAAATATTTCAAATATTTTTGATTTTAATTTTGATTTTTAAATATTTTCACATTACTCCAATTTATAAGCGTAGTTTCTATGCGGCACCTAAATTATAATGAGACAAGGAAAGAAAAAACTAATTAGGAACTTTTTGTAAGACCAAAAAAAATTTCAACAATTTGATGAATGAAACAATTTAAGGAAAATGGTTTAGAACTGAACCAAACCAAGGCCATATTAAAGTAGGCCAGTTTTTCTATTAAAAAAAAGTCATGATAACCTGCACGCTGAAAAATCTTGTTGTTTAGATGCAAATATAACATGTATGTAGCTTGTCGCAAATATAGTGTACTTGTGGCCAAACACATTGTGTTTGCTTTTCATTGTTACATGTTGGAGACACAATGATTAATAGATTATAATATATGTTTATGTGGCCCAAATATGTTTTTTTTTTTGAAAACTGGTGAAAAAAAACGTGACAAACAACAAAGAAACAAAAAAGCAGCAGACCTGCAATTCTTGATAGTAATGTTTTAAAACATATACATGTGTCCTGTAATATGTTGCTTGGGCCGTTTTTTCACCGTGTGTTTGAGTACATTTTTGGCAGTGTTTTGAAAATGTACTTTTTAGAGTTTTTGTATTGTAGTAAGTTGAAGTAAACTATAATTTATGGTTTTCTCTTTTGTACTTTTTGATAATTTCTTGCAGTTTATTTGTCGTGTATTGGAATTGCGTTTTCGTCTTGCTATTTTTACAAAACTTGTTGTGTATTTTTGAGAAATCGAGAAAATTGCTAGAAAGTGGTAACACTTGTGTGATCTTTGACGAGCGGCTACTGTTTTATAGGACCAATATGTACAATACGTTATCCGTAGGCAATATTTGATTTCAGAGAAGGAAACACAGAAAATTGCAATAAAATTATTGCTTAGATTCTGATCGTAGCATATCTGCAGCTTACATTATTGGATTACAAATTTGTTTTATACAGGACATTTAGTCGAATTCCAAACCACTTTTTTATTTCAGATTTTATAGAGGATATTAGTATACTAGTATTTTAAAGGACTTTTAATTCTGTTGTATTTCATTTAGGTGTTTCTTTTCGATTTCATTTCTTGTCTCTGATCATTCTCCTGGAATTCATTTAATTAATCCAGGTTGTTCTTTTTGTATTATTAATTCACATGAGCCTGAAAATCAGTCCCTTTTTTTAATTGTTAAGTTTTGTGGCTACTCGTGGACATAACCTAAAAAAAACTTTCAACTCTTAGCTTTTGAGACCATACTAAAAACCGAATGAATATCTTATCATAACAATTCATCTAAAAAATCGTGCTTATTTTAAAATGAAAACTTAAGCTTTCAATTTTTAGCAATGTTAACTTGCTCCTATTGACTTCAACAGATTTCTGTTTTTTTTTTTTTTTGTGTGTGTTTATAAGAGAAACGCGATAAGCGTTTTCGTTACCGAAAAATGTCGTTACTGACTTAACTTGTCGCGCTGTTTAACACAACTTCAACTGCAACTCCCACTGAGTTCGAGACATTAAGGTTAAGTTCAATACTCGTACAGTTCAGTGTAGTTAAGTTCCACCAACAGAAGTTGTTACTCATGATTGTCCGTGGTGTCTCTTTTCGTGTGATTGTCAGGATCTCGATATCGTTGTGGTCTTTAAGTTTATTATGATATGAGTTTGGGATTTCTATGGGTATCTGACTATGTTGTCTTGCTCAAGCTCAGCGTGTGGAATCGTATGTGTGATTTTGGTTCAGTTTTCTTAAGCATTTCGTGTCATTTATCAATTTATTTTGATCTCTGTAGCACCTTCTAGATGTAGTGGCTGCAGCACAAAATAAACCTGTAAGAGGTGCTTATTGCTGAGTGCTGGGGTTTATTTTCCATTTGTTTTGGTTTTCGAAAGGAAACATGATTTAAAGAGAGAAAATGTTTTATTGATTTGCAAAAATAGTTAAGCAATTAAAGTGACCAGATGTACGAGTATATAATTTTAAAGCCAGAAACATTATTTTAAATCGACTGGGCTTTTCCAGGTCCATTTGTACATTACTTACTTAGATCATTGAACTCGAAAAATAAAGTTTGCTATTAATAGCAAACAATGTATGCTACTAATCATCAGGCAATTTGTTTGTTGTTACAGCAAATGAACTACCATAACAACAAATTTGGGCATGATTGATAAAATACCTGATATACTGTTTGCCGAAACAATAAACATATGTTTGCTGAAATAGCAAATATTTTTGATTTCCTAATTTCAGCAGACTTTTCTGCTATGTTTACTAACATATTTTTTGAGTGTGGTCTCGCACAACCCAGGGGATTAGGGCCATTACAAAACGAACACACACATTTTCTACCGGCTCAAAATGGGGTTTTTGGACAAAATTCATTACAGTTAACATTTATTAATCCATTTCGAAAATAAAAAAATGCAGCCTGTGTGTGTGTGTGTGACTTTTTGAATAAAATATATTTGTGATGTGTTAACTTCTATAGGCGCGGGTAGGGACTAAACTCACAAAGTGAACACATCCAAACACAGTTTGTCCGACTGCGATCACAGATTGTTTAGCGTTAAACTCCTCCGAAACGTCTGCACCGATTTGTATGAAATTTTATGTGCATATCGGGTAGGTCTCAGAATCGGCCAACATCTATTTTTCATATCCCTAAATGATAAGGGTGACCCACCCCTATATAGAACACAGATTTGTCCGACTGTCAAAAACGATTGCGATTGAACGTCCTTTTCTTACTACACCAATCTGTCACAGCTCGCATTGCGACTGACTGAAGCACTGCAATACGTGCAGCGTTCTTTCATTAGTTGCGACGCAACACTCTTCATCTTACCATGCTTTGTCTTGAGGCGGTTTTTCAAAAATAGATGTTCAAATGTTTTTTAGACTTCATCTGTCGCGATTCATAAGAGTTTCCTATCTACTGGTCTAGCTATATAATAAACATATCTGTTTTAAACAAATGCAACCCTGATAGTCAGGATTGTTTTTGGCAAAACGACAGATGTTCCTCAAAAGTTAGCTTGTATTCGTCCGTTTCGTAGCCACTCGTTGGACACAGCTTAATTCATTGAAGTATTATAAATTAAAAATCGTTAGTCAGATGATAGCAACCAAATTCTGGGCTTTTCCATGACAGCTAGAGTATGTCACAGTTCATCCTCATTGTACATCTTTCATCCCTTGTTGAGTACATTTTTTAGTTGGACTCTGGCACGGGATCTGTATAGGGATCTCACATGCCAGGTGCATATTCGTGATTCTTATGTCAGGGGATGTCAACAAATATAAATAGAGGGTTTGTATGTATTATTTTTCGGTCTGGTATTTACATTGCAATGGCGGTCAGTAAGATCATCAGTCGGGAGATTTACATTTTACCTACTGGAAGGATTTATATTGCAGCCGCTTATTCGAGATCAAACGTTGAACGTTTATTTTTCATGACTAATAATCCGCCACTGACCAGTAATGTTGGTTAAATGGACCATTGTGATACCACGGGCTAACGAGATTAAACAATATCCCCATCGGACAACCATTTAGTTTGCTCAAAACTTAGACAAATCTCCTACGTCGCTAAGTAGATAGGATGCCATAGTAGAGCTCCACCTGCCGGCTACTGCTGGAAACAAGGGATGGTGTTCTGTAGATTATTTGTCTTTTTCATCGTTATGTCTTCCAATCAGACAATGTCCTTCACTAGTGCAAAAAGCATTGATACCGAAGGCCTGGCTAAAGACGGAAGGTTAATGAATCTCCTCCTATCCACTATCGGCCAGATTTGCTTCGCGCGTATACAATCTGTGGTCCTCAAATAGGAGCGTTCTTGTAGGATATGCTTAAAATAGGCACGCCAAATGTTCCAAATCCTCTGTAAACGGAAAGGTAGAAAGGTAGTCTCTCATTCGCTCTCCAGTTCCCAGGAATATTCCTATTCCATGGCACCCGTATGAGGTGAATGTCGTATTGCTGGACTATCTCGTTAAGATATACATATGTATAATAGTCTGGGGCAGATGATGGATGATGATATAGCCATGTCCTGTCCATCCCATTTCATGAATTATAATAACATTTTCGAGGACAACCGCCAGGTGAATACTGGCACCGATTTTCATTGTCATTAGGGGCGTTTTTTTCGTAACTTATACACGTTAACTCATATGAAATGAAAACCTGCACGTTAACATGTATAATTTTAGAAGTTGAGAATAACCCCGATAAAAGTGTTACCAAGTTTGACTTTGTTGTATGGAAAATATAAAATGTATGTCATTTCATTTCTTACGTTTCCACGACGTTGCGAAAATTATGATGTAAATATAAGGGGTAGTTAATTTTTTTAACAAAATACTTAAAAAGTTGTAGAAAATATTATTTGTTTTTTTCTTTTTCGAGAAGAAGAATTTTAAGGCAATACTAGATACAAACAACAACTAAAGTAAAACTACAGGGAAGTAAAGTGAAGAAGGAAGCCGAGGAATAGATCGATCCTCAGATATATATTTTAGCCCATACCTTACCATAACTCGACAAGATTCACAAGAACACCTTCGGATCTGTCAAATTGCATTTACATTTTTGATACATTTTGTGTACTTTTTGGTACACATTGTAGGACCTGTATGTACTTCTTTGGTGTAGTTTGCGCACCTTTTACTACATTTAAAGTAATTTCTGGTGGGTTTATGGCACCTTTGATGAAATTTGTTGGTACTTGTTATGTATTTTTGATATATTTTATCTTGTTTTAGTAAATTTTTTACTATATTGATGTACTTTCTGGTGGAGTTCATGCACTTTATGGAACTTGATATGTACTTTTGGTTTCTGGTACATTTTATGGACTTTGTACATAAAACGTAAAGTACACCGAACCACATTCATTACTTTACGCCGTTTTCTCTTACCTTTCTACAGAATAGGGTTTTACGTCTCGATTGGGGTACACGGCTGCTCCCGGCCTCGTTTGAGACGTAAAAGAGCGTGCGGAGATGTTTATAAACAAACGCAGGAGGCTTGCTCGGGGCCGCCTTCGATTTTAGTTCTCTCGAGTCGTATATGTTGGTTTTTTTTTAAATCTCACAACTACTGAGCAGCTGCTCGTTTACCATGCATGTTTTATTTTTAAAAAGTGTTTTACCCCAATATGGCATTAAACTTCTAAACCATTGCAATCGAAATCTCGTATTTCGAGACTTCGTATAACCAAACATCTTCTCTTCAATACAATAATCAGTATTTAATTTACTCGAAATGAGAAGTGTAGAAATACTGCTGCAATGTGAATGCAGAATAACCAACTCATATATTACATTGTATTCTTAGTATTTTATTTTAGTTTTGACTTCTAAATAAACAAATTGACAAATAAAAATGGAAAATTATTGGATGAAGCCAAGTTGAATATACTCAACGCCTATGCGTTTTTTCCATAACGGTAGATGTTAACTTATATAGGTTACGAAAAAAACGCCTCTATTATAAGCGGCGGCGTTTGCCAATACGAGCCCACCAAGGTTTTTCATTTTACCTACTACCAGGATTTATATTGCAGCCGCCGATTATGAATAAGTCGCAACCCAAGGTCTGAGGACTGAGGAAGAGGACTAGGCAACTAATTAACTTGCCGAGAGGCAGGTTATCCAAAATGATAGGAAAACTTACGGGACATTGTCTTGTAGGAAAACACGCCCTAAGATTGGGACATAGAAACTCCACTCTCTGTAGATGCTGCATGGAAAAGGACGAGGAAACGACGAAACACCTTCTCTTGGATTGCCCTGCTCTGGCAGGACTGAGAAGTAGGATATTCGGAACACTTTTAGTTAGCACCGTAGCCCTACAGGATATTCCTGTAGGTCTTATAGACAAATTCATTGAAACGGAGAATTGGCTAGACGACTAGTCAATAGTTGCTATAGAGGAAACTTCAGGTATCACAATGGGCTTCTTTAGCCTAAGTGTGCTAGACAGCGTGCTGTCTTGCAGCCTTTTCAACCAACCCACCAACCCAAGGTCTGTCGGACCTATATTTTGTTTTTCTTTGTTTTTTTTTTCATTCCGCCGTTGTTGGTTCATCCGCCTTCTGAGGACAACAGAAATACCGTAATAGTAAGATAAGCTTCAGTGACGGTTGTCACTTGAGATGCTCTAATATTTGCATCCCATTCCTATTGCTCATACAGACGCTACGTTAATGCTAATGAAGGTACGAGTTGATGAACGACTTAGTCTCATTAGTTCATACCATTTAGTTTGCTCCAAGCTCATGATTCCCGTCTACGCCTATCTTCGGAAATTGCAACAGGTTCCTACATACGTAGAATCCCATAGTAGGCACTCTCCTGCCTGCCAATGCTGGACACGCGCAGTCAATTGCCCTGTGCTTTAGTCTCGCTGGATCTCTACTAACCTCCCTACGAATTGAAACACGTATAGCTACCTTGAACCTGGCTAGAACCTGAAGGTGCATAAGTGTCCTATCGACTATCGGTCAGATTTGTCTTGCATGCTCTCCGTCAACCTCTGCTGTATCATCATATACATATTTTTTGGTCCACCCCAGATATTATATTTTTGCGGTACCTGATATATCTGAAAGGTTTCCCCTACAGTAGGACAAATAGCAAAAACTCCTTTGGAAGTCTGTCCTTTGAATTCATCGACCCCAATTGATTATAATATAACGGAGTCAACTCTGAAAGTTTTTCTTTCCATTCGGATGTCTCAAAATAATTTTCGTCAAATTAGCGGTAACACCACTGGGCCTAGGTAGACTCGTTCGGTGCACTTTGTATAGTAAGGTGTCTTTGTGTATATTCGCTCATGATATATGGAAACTTACTTGGATATTGCTTGTAAATGTAAAACACAAATTATCCCTACATTTTCCGAATGGTCCTGGTTAAGCCCAGTAGTAGCTAGATCCCAGTAGTAGCTAGAATCGCCACTAAACCTCTGCACCTGTTCAAATAAAACACAGTTCTTCAACTCTTTAACAAACAACCAACACTTAATTTTATTCCATCATCATTTTCCCAATATCCAGACGTCATTGATAATCCACATTCTTGCTAATATCATTGCCACTGTGTCCTGCCTTAGGTTTACATTTACAATCATCACTCGAAGGACTATTGGAGGTTAACATGTTGATGCCTTCGACTAATTTTGGAAAACCGGTCATAGTTTCTCTCAGTGTGGTAAACATTACAGGCAGATACATAAAGAAATCTTTGAAATGGCCAACCATTACATTATAATCCAATGTCTGATTAATTAATTTCGGTATAACATCATCGTTTTCCATATCATCGTCATCCTGAGGCTTCGGGGCGCAGGATATCAGGGCAAATAAACTGAAACTGACTACGAGGAAAGTGACACATAATCAAATCAAACCGGAACCGAAACGACAAATTTAGTATTTCCTAAACAACAACTTACCCAAATAAATAAATACGACAGCTGTTGTAGACTTGGCCATTGTGTTCTGTTAACACTTTTACGGAATATACTAATAGAGCTTGGCAAACTTTTAGTCTTATATCATATTTTTTTTAGGTTGGCAAAAATTGAGGAGAGAATAATGTCAATGGAATCAGCAAAAATTTATAACATATGACATTGTTAAGAAAGGTAATGAATCGAGTGTTACAAGTACTAAATAAAATTCTGCTAACATTGGCATTTTGACTTCAATATCAATGTAAGAATGTTGGCCAGGCAGTGCTGGCCAACAGCGACTATAGAATGGCCCTATAACACTTAAATTAAATGAAGACGCATTTTAAAATGTAATAGAATGGTAGTCGTCAAAAACAGTGAGGTGCATTGGATGGTACTGAAATTTTAATAGGCAATAGTTTCAGAGATGGAAACAGAGTGACGGGTAACACGTCGTTTACTTAAATCTTTCAGAAGAGAGCTAGAAAGCGCATACCTCACTTATTTTGAGAAGTTCTCCCTTATCCTTACATGGGATGTAATGGGAAAATATTTTATTTAATTATTTAATAAAAAGTGTACACAAATTTTACTTTCAAAAATTGTTCCAACTATTACGAATAAGGAATAGTTAGTAGTACTTACAATAAGTACCTGTATAGAACGGTTTTAAGTACAAATGTAATAAATACCTCTATATCGAAGTGTACTTACGCTACTGGCACTACTGCAGTAACAGTTTATAGGAAATGTCGATAGTCAGTGTTTAGAACTGTATATTTGACCTTCCTAGTTCTCAATTAGTTTATGGGTGGCTATCGTAGTGTACTGTACAAACTGCTGTTCTACTTTTAATAGATCTTCAGTGTGTAAAGTACAACAATTGTAGTATGCGTACGAAAATTCATACTTTATACCATTAAGTATTTTCCGAAGTTTGAGGAGGTAACGGACTGGACTTGTGGAAAACATTTACTTGAAATGGTCCTACAATTTAAGAAAAATATGTATTTTCTACGTGTACAAATTAATCATATTTAATTTCCTAAAACTTTCCCTAAACTTTATTCAATTAACACTTTTCTCATTTTAAATTCATTTAAGTAACAAATTAACTTCATTTCACTAAATATTTCACGCCTTCGAAAGACTTTATTACTACAACTGAAAGAAACTGTTCCATCTATTAAGGAAATATGTACTTGAAACACTTCTTGTTTTAAGCATGTATAGTTTCCTAAATCTAAGGGGAAAAAGGAAACTGAAGTTCAAAAATCTTTGGTTCCAATCGAAGTTCAATTCTTAGTGTCATATTAGTAATTAGTTTCACTGCATTTTGACTTGAATTTAGTTCATTTTTTCTATGTACGGATTTACATTCATTGCTCTTGGCGGTGGTCGGTTTAACGATATCATTTCCAATTTAAATTCATAAAGTAAAATTGCATCTATTTTAACCTAAACTTTCTATAACATTTTACATTTTCCTCTTTAAGACCCAGTTGTGCTTTGTTTGATGTAAAAATTAATTTCTATTTACGAGCGTTTATCCCCAAAGCAAAGTGGCAAAAGTAGTAGCAAACAAATAAACAACAGGAAAAAAGCGTAAGCAAATGGTTTTTATTAATCTTTCATTTCATGTGATGACAGTGATTGATGAAATTTCATTTGAGCATTTTAGCCTTTCAACGCAATTGTCACTTTTATCACCCGTATCCGTAACGATGCCACAGTAGTACGAGTACTGCCACAGCAGTAGCTGTAACTGTAGCTGTGTCTGCATCTGTGTGATGGGCTGTATCTAGTATATCCCATTCTAAGTGATGATGGTGGCGATGATGGCGTATCAAAGTCCCTCTTCCAAAACCAAAAAAAAAACACGAATTGAAATCTGTTTGCCAAATTAATGTTGCTCCCTCTAAACGAAATTGAAGAGATACTTTTCGAGGGTTTTGCCTCGGAAAACAACACAAAAAATGGCTGCACAAAATCTTTGGACGACACAACCAATAATGGGATCCACCCCCTTCCGCTTGGGGTGAGAGAAAGGAAATCTGGACGTTGATTTGTTGTGTAATTTTTTTTTTCAATATTTAAATCATTGAAACTGTTACATAGTCTGATTGTGTTCTACTTATATACCTCTCTCTCGCTCTGTCTTTCTCTCTCTCTCTCTTGGGGCTCTGTCGCCCGTCTCCGAAATGTCGTTAAAAGCGTTAAATTTGATTAATGTTTTATTATGGTGTTGACAGGTTTTTAACTTGTCAATTTTTATTTTATGAAAGAAGGAAATGGTCGTTGTTGCTGCCGCTTTCACGTTACTCTGCTGGAATCGTTCGCTCTTTTAGCAGGCGCTTTTTCGTAAATTGCGTGTAAAATCACTTTGAACAATGAATGACAATTTTTTGTTTCATTTGAATTTGAAAGTTTAAAATTACTACAGCATCGCATGGACAATTAGGCGGAAGGGAGGAGAGGCTATACATTTCCGTCGGAAGAACTGTTGGTGAAATTAATGATAAATGAATCAAAATAAGTAGAAACCCAAAAATTAAAAATAAACTAACTGTCTTCCATCATATTTTCTCAAAAAGACATTTTCAGCATCTTTCCGTAAATGAAAGTGTTCTACCGCCATCTCTTCTTAAAGAAAACATGTCTACCGACATTTTTCCATATAGAAAACATAACTATCGACATTTTTTCATATAGAAAACATAACTATCGACATCTTGTAATACAGAAAACATAGCTACCGACATCTTTTCATATGGAAAACATATCTACCGACATTTGTTCATATGGTATCCATGCCTACCGATATCTTTTCAGACAGAAAACATACCCCCAGATATATTTTTATATAGAAAACATAGCTACAGACATCTTTTCATACAGAAAACATGTCTACCGACATCTTTTCACATAGGAGCATGCCTACCGACATCTTCACACGTAGAAAACATACCTACCGATATCTTTGCATATAGAAACATACCTGCCGACATCTTTTCCTATAAAAAAATAGCTACCGACATCTTTGCATACATGCAACATGTCTACCGACATATTTTCATATGGAAAACATACCTACCGACATCTTTCAATATAAAAAACATAGCTACCGACATCTCTGCATACATGAAACATGTCTACCGACATCTTTTCATATAGAAAACATACCTACCGATATTGTTCCGTATAGAAAACATACCTACCGACATCGATTCATGTGGAAAACATGTCTATCGACTTCTATTCATATGGAAAACATGTCTACCGATATCTATTCATATGGAAAACATGCCTACCGACATCGTTTCATATAGAAAACATACCTACCGACATCTTCTAATATAGAAAACATACCTACCGACATCGTACCATATAGAAAAGCTAACAACAGACATCTTTTCATATAGAAAACATAGCTACATACATCTTTTCATATAGAAAACATACCTAGCAACATTTTTTCATATAGAAAATATACCTACCCACCTCTTTTCATATAGAAAACATACCCACCGACATCTTTTCATATAGAAAACATACCTACCGACGACATGTCTAAAGACATCTTTTCATATATAAAACATGTCTACCGACATCTTTTCATATGGATGAAATACCTACCGAAATCTTTTCATATAGAAAACATGTCTAACGATATTTTTTCATATACAAAACGTGTCTACCGACATCTTTTCATATAGAAAAATTGTCTGCCGACATCCTTTCATATAGAAAAGTTGTCTACCGACATATTTTCATATAGAAAAGTTGTGTACCGACATCGTTTCAAATAACTAAATAAATTCGTCTACCGACTTCTCTTCATGTAGGAAAATTGTCCGCTGAAATTTCCTTTTACAGAAAAGTTGATATCGGAACATTTTTGTAGAGAAAATTCGCCTCTCGAAGTTCTCTTCCGATTTCTTTCTTAAAGAAAAGGTGTCATCCAAATATGTTCTTCAAGAATAGTAGACCTGCGACATATTTTCTTAAGGAAAAACTGTATTCCTTCACCGTTTCCTAAATAAAAGTTGCCTTTCGACATCTTTTGTTACAAGAAAAGTTGCGTTCCGATACCTTTTCTTTAAGAAAACATTTGTTCTGATATCTTTTCTTAAAGAAAAGTTTTGTTCCGATATCTTTTCTTAAAGAATAGTTGGCTCCCGATGTGTTTTCGTAAAGGGAAGTTGTCTTCCTTTTGTTTTCTTAAAGAGAAATCGTTTTCCGACGTATTTTTCATTAAAAATAGTCTTTTCCTTAGAGAAATTTTGTATACCGGCATATTTCCTTAAAGGAAAGTTATTTTCCAGGTGAGGTTTCTTAAAGAAAAGTAGTCGTCTGACATTTGTCATCCGAAATAATTTCTACTCGAAAAATGTACCTTTGTAGTATTTTCTTAAATAATTTTAGAAAAGTTAGAAATTATAGAAAGTTGTCGTTCGACTTCTCTTTTCACAAAATATATGTTTCCTAACTAATTTTCTTAGAGAAAATTCATGTAACGGCATGTTTCGTGATACAAAGGTTGACTTCCGTCACCTTTTCTCAGAGAATAATTTTCATCAGACATTCGTCCTTAGAGCAAATTGTAAACCGGCTTCTTTTTCAAAAGAATTTTGTATTTCGAAATCGTTTCTTGTCTTACAACACCTGTTCCTATTAAAACGATGATTCCTGCTGTACTAAATGAGCCTAAAAAATTCTTGCAAAATTTGTTTATGAACAATTCTTTTTCTATATCCTCTTCTAGCAAACCCCCCACCAACAGTACTATGTACATCCACGAGCTCTTTACCATAGAAATTAAATACAAGAGTTTCTCTTTAAATCTCATGCTACAAGTTGTATCCTGTACTCCATTGATATAATGGAAAACTTTCCTCCTTTACATCTTAATAAATCAACTCACTATCATTTGGAGTTATAACAAAAACATACAGTTATGAATATTTCACAGAAAACTTAAATAAAACAACTTAATTTATAACCAAAGTTTTACCTTTATATCATATGCGTATATAACTCATACACCACCACACCCACAGCCACACAACTACAGATACAAAATACTCTTAGACTGCACATAGTGACACTAACACACATAAATCTCGCACATCCTTGAACAACGCATGTTAAACTCCTTCGCTTTCGCATGTTAAATAAGCAAAGGAAGAAAAAACAACAACAAAAACTATTGCATAACATTGATAACACTTCCGTTTCCTCAGTCTCTCCTTCTCAAACACATACTCCATCCAACACATATGACTGTATTCATATGCACACATACTACTACTACATTCTGTTTTAGAGATCCTTCCTATTGTTGTTTAATGTTGGCGGCTGGTCTTACTACCTCGTATCTTTTGTAGACCAAGTTAAGTTCTTATGTATTTACATAATCATTTTCGTTGGATACTTTTTCCATTTTCTTCTTTTTGTTAGTTCTTCTTCTTCTGTAGCAAAATGTTCTTAAAATCATAAAAATTTCTGCCAGGCACACAGATAGTCCCAGCAGCATCTGGAAGAATTTGACTAAAGGATTGAGTCAGAACAAGGATCCTTTCAGGTGGTGCAGCAAAGAATTTGTTAAGCCGTGGATGTCAGTTTTTGTTGCTTTTCAATTTTTAGTTAAATATTAGTTTAAGTTTTCTAGTTTAGTGCTGAAATTCTCACATAAATCATAACAGTCCTTGACAGGGGTTGGGAAAAACTTAGTTTACGGGCATTTTTTTAAGCTCGTTTGAAGCCGGTGGCCAAAAATAATAAAGCAAAACGCAAAATTGCTGTGAGGTTATTTAGGAAAATTTCGATTTTGTTGAAAATAAATGTAGGCACTAATCTGATCGTTGGTGATTATTTACAGTGGTTTCAGATATTCGCTTTGGTTCGCATTTTAAGCACAGACTTGTCATTCATGAGCATGAAGATGAGCTATCGTTAATATTTATTGTCGGTGTATCGCCCTGCTTGATACCAAATAAGAATTTAATCGAAGTTGTTCGCATCACTATCATGTTCACACAATTTTTAGTAATAGTTTTCAAATTCATCAGTCAGATAAAAAGTTATCGACCGAGCTCATACTCATGAATGACAATTCTGTGGTTCGCTTTATGGTACTTCAGAGGAATTCATCCGATAACATGATATATAGAAAAGTATAAATTGATATTAACACAGAAAAGTTATCATGCGATAACTTCGATAACTTTTCATACGGAAAACTGGTCATCCAATTATTATTTATGAAAAAAAGTTGGCACCAAATAACTTTTTATTTCGAAAAGTTGTTATCCGATAAATATATAAATATTTTCTAATTACATCCCATGAGGGGCAGAGGAAAACTTCTTACAATCAGTGAGTTGTGTGCTTTCTACTTTTACAAGCATTGATTGGGACCTTAAATTTTTCAACCGATAATTTTGTATATAGAACAGTTGTAAAAAAAAGTGTTCATGCGTACCTCTTCATAGAGAATAAATATTATATAATTTTTTTTATCTCCCGATATATATTCACAATGAATAGTTGTCATCGATACTATTTGATATACTACTTGTTACCCGATAACATTTCTAATAAAATCTTTCCATATAAAAACAATGTCGTCCGATAACTTTTTGTGAAAAGTTGTCGGTCGATAACTTATTTTATAGAAAATTTGTCGACCGATAACTTGTATATACAAAAAATTGGTTCCAATGATTTTGAATACAGACAAGATATTATACGACAATTTTTCATATAGAAAAGATGTCGCCCGATATACTTTCATAAATAGATTTCATCGATATCATTTAATATAAAAAGTGGCCATCCGATAATATGTCTAATAAAATATTGGATATCCAGTAACATTTCATACTAGTTCTATATAAAAAAGTTGTTAGTCAATAATATTTCTTATAGAAAAAACCATCCGATAACGTTTCTTGTAGAAAAATTGTCGGCCGATAACCTTTTATATAGAAAAGTTTCCATCCGATAACTTGACATATATAAAATATATAACACGTTAATTTGTTATATAGAAAATATATCGGCCGACATATTTTGACAAAGAAGTGATGCCATCAATATCATTTAATATATAAAAATTGTCATCTGATACAATTTGCAATAAAAGGAATTGAATATCTAATAACTTTTCAAATAAAAATGTAATCTGCCGTTAACTTGTTACACAAAAATTTGTCGGCCGATAACTTCTTATATAGAAATTTGTCGGTCGATAGCTATTGACATAGAAAACTTGCATCCGATGAGAATATTCATAGAGAATATTATACGAGAGAATATTCTACGGAAGAATGTTATATGATAATTTTTTCATACAGAAAATATGTCGGTGATCATTTCATTAACAACGATAATATTTCACATAACGAATTTATATTCAATGAGTTTTCTTCTGAGTCGCCGGCATCGATAACAAATCGATATCTTTTGATACAGAAAACTTGTCCGCGATAACGTTTCACATAAAACATGTATATTCACTAACTGTTCATATAAAAAGATTGTCTGCCGATAACACTTCATATAGAAAAGTTGCCGGCCGATAACTTTTTATGTAGGAGAGTTGCCATACAATAATTGTTCATATAGAAAATAGTCGTGCGATAACTTTTCATAGAGGATATGTATTATACGATAATTCTTCATATACAAAAGCAATCGCCAGATTTATATCCAAGGGAAGAGTTGTCATCGATATCATTAAATACAGAAAAATTGTCAGCCGATAATATTTCACATAAAAAAATTATATTCAATAACTTTTCACATAAAAATGATTTTGTATACAAAAGTTTTCGGTCGATAACTTCATATACAGAAAATTTGCTCATATTAAAAAAGTTTTCACCTTTATGGTAAATTTTTTATATAGAAAATATTGGATATCCAATAACTTTTCGTATCTTTTATATAAAAATGTTGTCAGTCAATAATATAGAAGAAAACACCGGATAAAGTTTCATGTTTAAAAATTGTCATCCGATAAGTTATTGTATATAAAAGTTCAATTACTGTTTATTAGGGTGTGCTAGTGTAAACAAAATTTAATTTTTCGGTCAATAAAGGGCTGACGGCTTGTCATGACGACCATAAACAGAAAAATCTATTTTCAAAAATTTGATTGAGTATTTTTTTTCTTTTAAATTCCAAAACACGGTTGTCAGTACACCCTACTGTTCATATATGAACAAACGAAAATACACAAATATACAAAATAATACAAAAAATATACAAATTTGAAATAAAACCAATTTTCACGAAAATTGTGATGGAATCAAGCCGAATATTGTCCTGAATTTTAATAAAAAAAAATTAATAGAAACTTCTCAACAATTCCGAAGAATTTTGTTATGCCACATACTTTTTCTAGCGGTTTTAAACAAAAATTACATAAAAACCCAATCAAATTGTCTTTGATACAGGATGTATTTATAAGCATACTTATGTATATACAGCCGAAGAATAGATTATCGCACAACCTCATCATGGAACTCACAGCCTCTCAGTTATAACCACCGCACTGTATATGGCAAAAGGTGGCACATAAACGTATGATAAAATTATCCACACCACATGGGGTCTATACCATAATAACAAATTCGGCTTGGTTCCTCTGGCTTTGCTACTAAAACTTGAATCAGATTTGCATAATTTGTTATTTATTTTATATTCACGTTTCAAATTTATAAAGTATTAAAAAAGTAGTAATTAAAAAAAATGAGATTAGAGAAATATGGGTAAATAAAACCTGTTTAAATTTGACTCTTTTGAAAAAACAAATCCTTGTAAGCAGAATATTTCATTAAATAGAAGCCGTGCCAATGATCTACAGACCTTTTAAATATATTCCAACAAAAATTGCATTACTAACCAACACAATGTTCTTTGTAAACGTTTGATACTGATTTTGTTTTATTTTTATTGTAAGAATAGTATCCTTTTGTCCTTTCCCATATTTTCCCACATTTGGGTTAACGCAACCAAAGTTCTACATCCTGCATGTCATAACTTTATAACCACAATACGCCTAAGGAAAATTAAAAGTTATTATGTATTTTAAGGATTTTCTTTCACATTTGAAAACATTAGCAAAATATTATTTTTAATGGGCTCAGAGAGAAAAGGCGATTCGAAATCAGCATCAAATTCTGGTGAATTTTGGTGTTAGGAATGTGACAAACAGTGGCCATTAACCAACAAAAACACAGATGAAACCCAATGAAACCTAAGAAAACATGCAAAGGTAAATAATCAATTGTTGTTCTGGCTGTCGTCCTTCTTTCAAGGATTTCATAATCCTTGAGAAGCGTAACAAAAACACAGCAAACACCGAAACAACAAAATAATGAATGAGTTTAGGGAATACACTGGGAATCAAAGCAAGCCCATAACACCAGAGCATATAAGGATGTACAGGTGCAAAGTTCGTGTGAATGGAAGGACAAATAAACGGAGAGGCGCACGGACGAATATACATACATATGTACATAGTTGCACGCATATGAGCCCTAGTCTCTGGACGTACAAGTCAGAGAAGCACGCAAAGGTGTCTGTGTGCGTGTGTGGGCAAAACAAATTATAATAATATAATATTTATACACACGCACACATTCACACACATACGTATTACACTTTGAATCACAAGGATTTATATGAGAGTAGAAACAGTTAGTTTTGAGCAAAAGGATATAATATTAAATCCCCTGCAAAATCTCTGTCATTTATTATAATGAGCCTCAATATCCCTTTGCAGATGTGTGTTAAGCTATTCCCATACTACATGTTGTATGTGTGCCGGGTAATATCCTTTTGTTGCTTGGTGTTATGTTTGACAGGATATTTTGAATATCCAACAATTTCGCCATCACCTACTAAGTTCATTAATGCCAGCGTTTATATACGAGTATATATATTTTCTGTGTGTGTGTGTGTGTAAATATCCTTAACAGTAGAGCCTTTGTTGTTTATGGTAGCCTACGATTCTGTTAAGTCTTTTTGCTTTATTAATTCAACCTTTGTTTTCTGATTTATTTTTCATCCTGACAATAGTCCTTAGTCCTTACTTCACTTTTCTATCCTCTCTTATCCTTACAGCTTTAGGTTGATTTTCTCATCACTCATCACACCTTTGAATGGATATGGAATCCAGAGGCTAGGTCTAATACCGTTTGACACCTTTTCAATGTATGACACCTTCCTTTATCTCTCTCACTCTCCTCTGCGTAGGGGGGGACTTGTTTAGCAGGATTATTACAAATTTAATTAAAAAAATCTACCAACAATATGAATTAATTACGGGTTTCCGAGAAGCAAATGAGGTTGATTTTTTCATCTTTCTTTAGCAATTTCCTTTATCCCCTGTTCTGGGATTCATTTGAGTTATAGCCGCTTAATTAGTCACTGTGAACTCGATCGCTACGTGTTTTATAAATGACACTATTTTCTTTTCGATTATAACAAATTTGTTTCTCCAACACTTTTTTGTGAATCTGAACACAGTACTGATATTGATAATTCAGAAGTTTATACATGGCCTGATACGAGGCCAGTTTGAGCATTCCGTGACTACTTGAATAAGATATTTTTTCGGCACAAAAACCCCGTTTTATTCTCCTTAAGCTCGATACATTTAGTCCAGCCGGTTTTAAAATTTTTGTATTCCTTCCAAATAATATGTTTTCTCAAGGCCCTCACAATACGTGTTTGTTTCAGTGATGACCTCGTCATTCGACCCAAATCTCTTATCGACGAGCCATTTTCTTAGGTTTGGAAATAGAAAGTAGTCACTGGGGGCTAAATCCTGATAATATGTCGGATGAGGTAGCAATTCGCAGCTGAAGCTGTGGATGTGGCTGAGGCTGTGTTTGTGGCTGTGGCTGTGCCTTATTTCGACATGAACAAGCATCCGCCCGATGGGTGCGGCGTTTACTTACACTCAACCATAAGCGTAACCGCCTAGCCACTTCACAGGAATGTTTGGCAATGTTCAACCGCAATCCGAAGGAGCTTTTGCCCCGTCTCGTAACCGAGGAAGAAACATTGATCCATAACAACACACCAGAGACCAAGAAACAGTCAAGGCAGTGAACTTCTCCTGATGAACGTGTACCAAAGAAAGCCACGTGGGGTCTGTCGGCCAAAAAGGTCATGGCGTCAGTTTTTTTTATTGATGCATACGGCGTCATTCACATCGATTACCTTGAAAAGGGTACTTGGGAATATTATTAACAGCTGTTGAACAGATTCTAAATTAATTTGAGACAAAAAAGACCGCATTTGACTAAGAAAAAAAGTGTTTTTCCTTCATTACAACTAACTGCAGCTACGAATTGCTACCTCATCCGCCATATTCTTGGAATGTATCCCCCAGTGACTATTTTCTATTTCCAAACCTGAAGAAATAACTCAGTGCTAACGGATTTGGTCGAATGAAGAGGTCATGACTAAAAAAATTCCTATTTTGAGACTTTGGGAAAACCTATCATGCGGAAGAAATAAAAAATTATGGGACTAAATGTATTGAGCTAAAATGCGACTATAGTGAGAAATAAAACTTTTTTTTTTCGAAAACAATGTCTTTTATTCAAAAAGTCACGGAGTTGTCAAACTGCCCTTAACGCCAATTCGGAGTTAACACACTATCTATTAATGTAACTTGCAACTACTTGGAATTTTATTCTATCTCACTCTACAGTGCAAAATATGGTATTTATATTTTATAGTTTTAGCATCTGCGGAACATGATCTTCGTCGAATACTGAAAAACTGGCTTTGATCCGCCGATTTCACTACTAAACTACTTTTGGATTTTTTGTATTTTTCAATTTTGTTATCATCACCTGAGCATCAACATACGGTGAGGCAGGTTTGTCACTACATTGGCGTAATAAGGTATTTTTAGGTATACAGCGAGTTCGCAGTTTTAGAAATGCAATTTCCATAATCAGCTGATTTTTGTACAGCAAAAGATATCGCAGGACCATTTCTATCCGCTGAAAAAGTCAGTCGTCCGTTTCTCTTCCCTTTTGTCAAAACAAATCCTGTATAAATATGTCTATCCCCCATTATCACCAGCTCAAGTGACCCCACAGTTAAAGCTAACAAAAATTTTTAGATGTCGTAAGGCATTTAAAAATGATAACTGTTATTTAGCTCTAACCAGACATTGGGATAATGGCCCTATATATTTTTAATGAACAAAAGCGCTTTTTTGTCTCTACTAAAAATGTGTACAGGGATCGAAACCACGGTCTCTCGCACAACAGCCGCGAACCGTTGCACCATCACGGTCACAAAAACAATCTATCTGACAAAATATTTAAAAATAGATTCCAAAATCACTACCGATTGTAGTGATCTACTGTAGTCAACATCTAAGATATCTACCGCACATCTTCCTTATCTCTCAGATTTTATTCTGTTTGCATTTATTCACTGCTCCTTCTCCGTTTATCTTCTGTGTTTTCCACCAGGCGTTAAAACGGTGATAAAAGATAAAAGTGATATTGTCTGGCCCACGAGTTCAACAAAAATTAGAGTTACATTAAACAAATATTTGCATATTTCCTGTCTGAAGTAGCCCGAAAAAAGAACAGAAGCCGCCGCCGCCGCAGCCGTGTTTTAGATTATACTTACAGAGCTCTTTTACTATTTGCATTTAACGTCTTTTTCTCCTCTTCCTCCCAGAAAACAGCAAGAAAAGAAGAGTTCCTAAGAAGAAAAAACTGATTATAAAGGTAAAAAGCGAAACCTTTATGGCTTGTACTCCTAGTCACATACCAAGCTAAACAAAAATTGTCGCATTTCAAAGAATTAATTTTACTTTAATTATTTATTTAAATTTGTATTTAAATAACCGACCGTAATATTTGTGTGCCGGAAACAAAACCCCCTCCAAAGAGGAAAAGGAAATGCCGAAATTAAGCAAACACATGGCTAGATGGGATGGCGATGATGACACAGTTGACCTCAATTGACACACAACATTCAAATAGAAAAACTGTACCCAAACGGTTTCGAAAAGGTTCTTTCATTTAAATGCAAATACCTTAGAGCCTTTGAAACATTTCGTCCATATGTTTAAGTTCCTGTCTTCGTTATTCTCTCATCTCATCTATTCATCTAGTTGTTCAATGGTTTTGTAATTATCCCAACGAAATATAATCAATACTCTTTCATCCCATTCCCCATCATTCTTGTGTCCCATCCGTTATCAAGTATAATGCATTTTTAAACCGAGTTTCATTTGAAATTTCTGTGGCTTATCAATCATTTTTCCGGTGTCGTTTAGAAGTTAACTTCCCTGCTTATTTCACAAAACACACTCCCGTCGTTGGTCATGATGTGGAAAATTCGTAAGGCAATTCGAATGTAATCCATACATTTTATGCATAACCAAGGACGAAGGGTAATACATCATCTTTCGCTAAAAATAGAATAATTTCATTTAACACAATGGAAACTGGGAACATGTGGGTATTGGTATTTAAAGTCTCATTTATTGGAAAGCCAAGGGTTGTTACAACAAATGTGAAATGTTCACATAAGCAAAAGATCTTGGGAAAGTTTGTAAAATACTTCGATACAGCGTCCAAATTAAATAAAGGACATTAACTCGAGTTCTTAGAAATTAAAATAAATAATTTCCCGTTACATCCCAAGAAGGCAGAGGGGAGAGCTTCTGACAATCAGTGAAATATGAACTTTCAAGTTTTACACATCTACATGTAGTTTTACACGGGTTGCAAAAGGTTGTTGGCTAATTACTCGATGTAACGCCGTAACTAAGCCAGATGACCGATGTCGAAAGAAATGTAGGGTGGTCAGAGCATGGTTCCAACCTAAGATCTCCAGTACATGAGTAACACCCAATTGCTTCACCTAAAGATGTATTTGATTTAACAATTGCTGGAAATTGAATGCGGCACGCAAAAGAACATAGTCTTCTTTTCGCTCAACATTCTGCCGATCACTTGAATAAGAACAGCACTTTCTCTTTAATTTAATACATATATTTTGAGTAGTATTAGGAGTTTGGAACTCATTTTAATTTTATTTTGTTTATCATTTAATAAGAATTAAGTGAAAAAAATATCAACGTTCTATTTTATTTAATTTAAAAGAAACGGTACTGCAAAGGACAAATTGTACTAAAACATGTTTTTTTTTTGGTCCATTTGAATAAGAACAGGAACTGAAATCAAGGAAATTGTGAAAAGTTATGAGATTATTCTACAAAATTTCGTTTGTTTAGTCATACTTACAGTATTTAATAGTGAGTAGAGCCTCCTTTATTTTGTATAACTTCGAAGATTCTTTTTGGTAAGGAGCCGTAAAGGACCTCGATGTAGTTCAATGAAATTTCAGACCAGGCCGTTTTAATTGCCGTTATAAGTGAATCTTTGTCTTCAAATTGTCTTCCCGATTCGTACACTCGTCTCACTAGCCATGTCCAAACGTTTTCAATGATATTTAAATCGGGAGAGTATGGGGGCCAGTCCAACAAAGTAACTCCTTGATCATTTATCAACGATTTTATGATCCGTGCTGTATGAATTGGAGCATTGTCGTGTTGGTAGATCCATTCCAATAGTCCAAAAAGATTTTTAAATGACGGGAACGCTTTTTCAAGCACCCCCCTGTTATAAGACTTTGCGTTCATTTTTGAGCTCAAGAATTGCAGCTGACATGTACCATAATAAGATATGGCACCCCACATCATTACACCACCCTCACGACTTTGAAGTCGGTTTAAAAAATGCTATTCTTTCCTTAAATCGTGAAAGTAGTAATTGTAGCCGTCTGGTCCCTCCAAATTAAATTTCTTTTCATCCGAGAAAACAACAGAATGCCACTTATTAGTCCAGGCCATAGTGTTACTGGCAAATAACAAGCGTGCTTCTTTGCGAACACTATTTAGGGGTGGTTTTTTCTTAAGTTTCATACGCTTTAGATGCTTTGCACTTTTTATAACTCGTTTTACAGTCGATACACTTGCATTAATGGACAAATGGGATCTTATTTTTGCTGCCGAGTGATGTGAGTTTGATGCTGCTCTGATTATTGCTCTTCTCTCTGTATCCGTGGTAGCTTTTTTGGTTCGTCCTTTCATATTTTTCCCGTAGTTGGACTGCTTATTAATAAAGTGGCATACTACGGTTGAGCTTCTACCGATTTTCTCAGCGATTTCTCTGTAGGAAAGCCCTATATCTCGAAAAGTCTTAATTTTCACTTTTTCCGCCAACGACAATGTTTTCCCTCTGCCCATTTTAGCTAAAACTAATGTTACTGACCACAAAATTGAAATTTACAACCGATCAGTTACACGATTTGAACGCAACTAAATTTAAACCAACTGTTCTTATTCAAGTGAACCAAAAAAAAACATCAAAGTAGGCACTGCTTTTGAAAAACGTAAATATGAAAAATAACGGTAGTTTTTATATCTCTTTTTGTCCTCCACATTTGTTTAGAATCATGTACAAGACAAAATAAAAATAGAAATGGTTAACAAAATTTTAAGCGGTAAACTAAAAAATAATTATTTGTTTACTAAAATGTGTGTTCTTGTTCAAGTGAGCGCCAGTGTAGTTTGTTCAATATTTTTCTTCCTTCCAAGAAATATTGTTTTCTCAAGGTCCTCAAAATAGGCTTTTGTTTAGTGATGTCGTCTGCATTCGACCCAAAATTTCTTCAGGATGGAAAAAGAATGTTGTCACTGGCCGCTAAATCCGGAGAATTTGGGGTATGATGGGGTAGGATAAGGTGGATTTTTGCCATGGCGACTACACACCTGAACGCCAGTGCGTTGTCATGGTGAAATAACCCTTTTTTTAGTCAAATGGAGTCGTTTTTACTTCAAATTAGTTTCGAATCTCTCCATCATGGAAGCGAATGACACCGCATGCAACCCAAAAAACTGTCGCGATGGCCGACAGACCCACTTCCCCTACTTCAGTACTCTTTCACCCGGAGATATACACTGCTTTAGCTGTTCCTTGATCTCTGTTGTGTTGTGCTAGATCCGTGTTTCGTCCACGGTCACGAAACGGCGAAAAACTTCTTCAGATTGTGGTTCAACATTGTCAACCACTTCTTTGATATGGTCACACGGTTGCGCTTATTGACGAATGTGAGTAATCGCGGCATCTATCGCGTGGATGACTTTTTCGTGTCCAAATATTCATGTTAAATGTGATGTATCCGCTCACTTGAGGTGTCTGCAGCTTTAGCCACCTCACACACTTTCATTCCCCGGTAGTCTAATTACATTCTACGGAATTCATCGACATTTTAGGGCGTGGCGACCTCTTTTGGTGGTGGAGAAATTTGCCTGCTACAGTCTCAGTCACCTCACTCACTTTCATTCCCCGATCGATCAATATCGTTCCATGGATTGTATCGACGATTTCTGGCGATACGACCTCTTTGGGCCACCTGAACGTTGGGCGTGACGTCACTTGTGCTGGTACGACGGAATTACGTAAACCACCAGGCATAAGAGATTCGTGAACTTCTACACGGATGGTTCAAAACTTGACGAAAAATAGGCTTTGGTGTTTTTTCTAAGGACCTAGTGCTATCCATTGCGACCCGACTGCCTAGGTCGACCAGGCAGAAATCTTAGTTATTTGGGAAGAAGCGGAATGTCCGAGAAGTAATGATCTGACTCAATATTTTCTCCAGCTAGACTTGAAACGCACTAACCCGCTACTGTTGTTATCGAGACTGGACGTCTCTTATCATGACTGTCATGACGGGTCACTGTCTCAGTTGACGATACGCAGATAGACTGCAAGTTTTGAGAAACAACTTTTGCAGAAGCTGCGGTGACGAAGAGAAGATGGAGAACACCTTTTGTGTCTGTGCCCCGCTCTTCCCAGAAGGCGCCAGACTACACTAGGCCCACATTTCTTTGATGAGATAACAAATCTAACTGATGTTAGCATCTGCCAACTCTTGAGCCTTTTGAAGAAATCAAACTGGTTCAATGGGAGGGACTAGGAAAATCTAATCTTTTTCCTTTTGTCCCTGTGGTATCACAATGGACAAGGTCTAAGTGAGCCTGCCATGCAGGCTGCCACTCTAACCTAACCTAAATATTATTTTACCGCCTGATTATCCTGTATTTTGTACCTCCAAACCAACTGTCTATCGCCTGCCTGAGAGTTGCGGTTCTGAAAATAAGTTGGCGTGTAGAAAGGATTTGTGGAAAAAGTAAGGTTGTGGAAAAAGTAAGGTAATCTCGCCAGCTCATTAGCTCTATCGCTTCCTATAATGTTCCTGCTCCCTGCACTCTTATAATATGAATACCAAATAGCTTAGGCATCGCAGACGTTTTATAGCAACCTGACAATTGGAGTATACAAGGCAGTGATGATGTTTCGTCCTAGCCATAGTGTAACTTCTTCGATTGTCATGTCGTCCGACGGAAGTCTACCAGTGATCTGGTAGAGTTTATCTATATCTAGCAGCTTGCTACTTCAAAATCTACCCTACCATCTAGGTTAGATCTATCTATGTAAATATATAAACTTATGTACAGAAGATATTCCGAAAAAGTCTATATGGGTGCCATCCCATCGTGGATTTAAATCGTTGCCTTAAAATCATTCCGTGACCATAGGAAGGTCGGTGGTGTAATGGCTAGTGTGCACGGCTGTTGTACATGAGAACATGGGTTCGATCCCCGCTCTGACCACCTTAAAATTTCCTTCATTCTTTTCCTTCATTTCATTTCATTTATTTATTTGTATAACCAAACACAACAACACTTATATATTATAGTGTTGGTTTAAATGTGTAAATTTTCAAGTTTTAATAAATTCCTACATCTAACAAAATATTAAAATATTACTGTAATTGACAAACGGAGAGCTCTGCGAGATGGAATAAGGATCTCATAGTTGTCGGACAAAAAGTACGATTATATTTTATTTGGTTTGCAAATAAAAATTAACATGTCTTAGTTTTGTAAATAATTTTAGGAAGCTTTCCTTTCCAAGGACTAAGGATTTTAAATTGACGTTTATTTTATTAAGGACTTTAGTGGATTTGTTTTGATAGTCGATTTGTTTATTTAATAGTTGCCGGTCGGAGGGCAAGGTGTAGATGATCGAAGCGCGGATGAGCATTTAGGCGGAGAAGGGGTGCTATTACATTTAGGCTGTTCTGTTCTGGAATTACACAATCGATTGCTTCCTCTTCCATGATTGCTGGCTCTGCCGGGTCATCAGCAGTCGTGACATTTTTAGCGCCGAACTTTTTTACTGGCAGTCCTCCGACTGCTTCTCGCGTATTTAGCACCTCAATTGCCCTCTCTTCTAGCGGTGATATAGAGCATAATCTATGTGGACCGCCACCTGTGCCGAAAAAAGTAAGCTTATTTTTCTTCGCCTTTAAATTATTTTTCTGATCGGACCAAACGTGGAAAAGATTTACAAAATTATAAAATACGGGAAACATACGGGAAAATACCTCCTTCCAGCCAGGTACGTAACGTATTGGTGGCCCTAAGACGTTGAGGTCACTTTCTAGCCGCTTCCATAAACACAATCGAGTTACATAGTTGCCAATTATTCGAAAATCGAACAAAAATCCGATTATAGAGCATTTTGTATTCATTTCATTCATTTAATTTCATTTATTTATTTGTATAACCAAACACAACAAGACTAATGTCTTATATATTATAGTGTTGGTTTAAATGTGTAAATTTTCAAGTTTTAATAAATTCTTACATCTAACAAAATATTAAAATATTACTGTAATTGACAAGCAAACATTAAAATACAATTTATTTGAATAAATCAAAGAGCTCCTTTTTGAAACGTGAGGCATTGCTTATTATTTGAATATTCGATGGAAGGTGGTTCGAGAGACGTACGCTACATATAAAAAATTGTCTTTCCTACGTTAAAGTATGAATTCTTCTATTGACAAGTTTCATTCCTCGATTTGATCTTGCAAAGTTTGTGCGGGTGAATAAGTGTTCGGGTGTCTTGGTGTATATGATCTTATGTAGAAGTATTAAGCACTTTGTTTTAAGAAGATTATCAAAAGATATATTAAATATTTGATAGGCAAACTGAGATATTCTGTCGTATGGTTTCTTATTAAAAACATATCGCGCAATGTTGTTATAGGCCACATTCAGCCTGCGCGAATCGGCTGTGTCACAGTTTGCAAAACTTCACATCCATAAAGCAAGGTAGGGATGAGGTATGATTTTGCCAACAGCATTCTAATTTCAAAAGGTGTAGAGCTACGAACTGCCCATAAGTTTCTTAGCATTCGAGATATATAGTGGCAACCGTTCGTTTTCGTTTTATTTTTGTATAGAATCGAGTTACAATGTGTCGTAGAAAAGATTTTATTCTCTCTTAAATATGTTAACAAATATTTGTTATATTTTATTTAAATTCCTCATTATTATTTACATTACCATTTTGTACCATTTTCTTATGATCATCATCCAATAGCATTTCCCATCCCATAAGACTTGATGAGGATTTCAGTTTTCTCATAGAATCAGCTATATTGGCATCCAGTAGTCTTTCTACCACATTTCCCTGAACCATAAAATCGAACATATCACTTTGTCCACTGTTAGATGTCAGTTGATATTTCCCCAAAGGATTTCCGTCATTTGGTAAATTGGTATTCAAACTATCGGTGATTTCCTTACTTTTCTGTGACAATTGACACAAAGAACATTTGGTTTGTTGCGACAGTTTTGTTTTAAGAGCATGCAAAGCAATACGATCCTGAGCTAGAAGTAAACGTTCTTGGGATAAACTAGACTCTTTCTCCGAGATCTCTTGTGTTCTTTGCTGTAGCATTTGTATTTTATTGTGATAAAACTGTTCGGCCATTTTAGCTTTCTGTTGTGCTTCTTGAGATACTCTTTCGGCCATGCGATACGAGAGTAGTTCCTGATGTAGCTCTTCTTCTTTAACCCCTAGGCAGTGTTCTTTGTCAGCCAAGTCACGTTTCTGCTGCTCTAATTGTCTCTGCAATTTATAGTAACGTTCTCTTTCCTGATCAGCTTTACGGGCAGCATCTTGAGCTACTTGCATGGCTGCTTCAACTTCCATTTTTTCGTTCTGCATATCTGAATTGGAGTGGAGTCGTTTCTCTAATTCAAATTTGGATTTTTCAACATGAAGTTGGGTGCGCTCTTCTTGCACTTGGCCTTGAAGTTTTTGAGTTTCCATTAGTTGCAGGTCTTTTAAATCTTTGATACGTTCCTCGTCCCTCAGCATTTGTTCGCGGAAAAATTCTCTTTCCTTAGCGAATGTAGCCTTTTCTGCATCCAGGCTAGACAGTTTTTGCCTTAATTGCCAACTTTCTTCCGCCGTTTCTTTGGACATTTTTGACATTTGTAATTCCAAAGTGCTGACCAATTCCATTAATCTTTGTTTTTCCGTTTCATTGGATTCTTCGGTAATTTTTAACCTTCTCTCGGAGTCTTCGACACGTTTCTCTCTAGTTTCTAATTTTTTCTCCTTTTCAAGTTGAAGAGCATCAATTTTGTTTTGCATATTCTCTTTGAGCTCATTCAAGCCACCCGTCAAATCGGTTAAATTGGTAGAGGCTACTTTTAGGCATTCCAAGTATGAACCATTTTCTTGGACTGCGGCGAATTCCAGCATTTTTGCTTGTCTTATATTCTCTAACATGCGCCGGTGCTCTTCTTTTAGCATTTCCAAGTCTTCTTCTTGATTCTTACGTTGTTTTCGTAGCTCATCTTCGTGATCTTGTTTCAGATTCGTGAAATCCTCTTCATAGGTCTTTTTAAGCGCCTGTTTCTCGTGTTCCAGAGAATCGATTTTATTTTTAAAATGAGATTGAAGTTCTTCGATCTCGGATTTTAAACGTTTTTCAAGATTGCTGAGGTGATTTTCCAAAACTTCGATTTGTTTTCTAGAAGAAAAGTTGAAGTGGAAAATGACTGAAATTTGCAAATAATGGGGAAATTCAATTCCCATTTGTACTTACTTGTAGGACTTCTCCAGCAACTCGATTTCTCTCTCATAATTATTTTTCGTGTTTGCAATCAGTTCCTCCAATCGCAAGTTTTCCAACTCTAGACGTTTATTGTCGGCCTCAAATTGTATTAAATCTAAAGTAGCCTGTTTTTCCCTATCATTACGCTGGTGGGTATGGTCTTCCTTTCTTTGCCTCTCAATGGTATAGCCTCTTCTATCATGCAAATTCTCTTCGGCTACCTCGATATCCTCAACTTCGGCCTCCATTAGTGGTGGCTGGGACATCATTAAATGCAAGTGGGTATTAATACGTTGTTGTTGCTGTTTGATTAGTTCCTCCAGCTGGTGGTGACGCTGCATTTGCTGCTGTAAAAGAGTTTGAAATTGTCTCTCCTGATGCTGCAGTAGAGTGTCTTGCTTGCGTTGCATTTCCATAAGGACTTTCTCCTGCTGCTTCATTTGAGTAGCCATCATGACTTGCTGCTCCTGATATTTAAGGGCAGTAAAACTTTGTTTAGCCTCCATATTTAAAGTATTCATAAGCATTATATTATGGGTAGTGGAATCAATGGCATACGGTTCCTGAGTTTCGGTAAGAATATCTTTAAGTTGTTCTTCTGCAATGAAGACTTCACCGCCTTGCTCTTCATGTTGTGGGGTCACTTCGGGTATGCGCAAAATCTCGGCATTGTCTTTAGTTGACACTTTAGAGTGTTTCGGTGTTTCTGGCCTTACTTCCGGTTTAGGGGGTTCTGACTCAGTATCCGGTTCGACGGTTAAACCCAACCAATCAGCTGTTGTGCCTCTCTTTTTGGTGTTTGGTGTGGAGAATCCTGACGAAGCTGGTAACAGCGTGTCTTTATCTTTCGTAAATAACCCCAAGGGATCTGTGTTCTGTACATTAGACATGTTGGAGCTTCTTCGTCCCTGTGATGTTTTAGGTCTTGCCGGTGGTTGTTGCACGATTACATTTGACGTATCTGTGGTGGTATCTGTAGATTGGCGGGATATGGCCGGCGGTTTTGTTGTTGGTCCTGCAGTTTGGGGTCGTTTATTTTCCAAAGGTGCTAGCAAATCATCAAATAGATTTTGTGATTTACTCAAACCACTTTTAGGTTTTTTAGGATCAAATCCCAAATCATCATCATCATTAGTGGGATCCACTTGCAAAAGCGCTTTAGAAGCATTAGATTTTGTAGTTGGATTTCCAAGTTTTCTGGGTGCTGGAAGGCGGGGCTCTTTCGTGTCTTCAATGCCAAACAAATCCTCCATAGGATCAGAAAATTTCGCTGATTTCTGTTGAGGATTTTGGGTGGGTTTTTTCGTTTTCTTTGCGGCAAAGAAATTATCAAAATCATCCCCATTATCACTTAAATCCATTTTTGCAAAAATTTGTTAAAAGATGAGTTTTGGTCTGAATTTAAAAGTGAAGTGAAATTAATTTAACAAAACTAATAAACGTCAGTAGTGAAAAGGAGAAAAAAGGAAAACATTTTCGATAGATAATTTCATATAAAACTTTACTATTGGCAGGCCACATTACCTGGAAGTATAAGATTCCGAATATTCAGCCATTGTCTCGTAAGTCGGTGAGAAATTTGGATAGTGCAAGATATCTAGGTGTGATTCCACACATAATGTTAGTTTCAAGTCAAACAATAGGGATAGGATCAGTAGAGCCACTGTGGCACTTTATGATGAGGCTGTTATCCTCCCGATATTGCTTTACGCCATTACTGTTTATTGCCGGGTACGGGAAAAATTCACTTACCTAAGTCTGTTGACAAAAGTCTAGACACAGTCTGGCTGTAATGTCGGCAATCCGCCTAAGACATCCATGAGATCTGCGTCAATCCACAATAGAAGTCGACTATATGATACCTTTGAGACCCCGGACCGGCAGGACTGAAAGTGACGCATACCAAGTTATAGAAGCTATGTAATCTTCTACACTGATGGCCCCAAACTAAATGGGAAAGTAGTGTTTGAAGTCTATTCTAAAGAGCTGGGTCTATACCTTGTACAAAGGCTACCAAACAAACCATAACTACAACCTTCAGGCAGAAGTCGTGGCAATCGGAGCAGTTGCCCTTTGACTGGGAGAAAACGCCATCACTGACTGGGGTATTAACATTTACAGTAAAAGCCAGGCTACTATGAAATCCCTGCAATGAGATGACCAAGCAGTTCGATATTCACCTTATATAGGTGCCGGTGCAAAGGAACATTCTACGGAGCTATAGAGTAGATGATCTGGTAATGGTAATCGTCAGGCAAGTATGGCCAAGTTATGACCTGAATCCTACGCTAAACTTGACAGCCATTCCGAGACAAGATATATCTATGCTAGGACCTGAAATCACTGGGCACTGTTTAATAAGCAGACACGCTTCTAGACTTCGAATCTCAGTTTATGATTACTTTAGAAGCTGTGGATGAGAGCATCGAACATCTCATATGCTACTGGCCGGCCTTTTGTATGAGTAGGATATAATATCTAGGATCTTCTAGGGTCTACTAGCATCATGTTGGATTTAACATACATACATCCAAGAAGTTAAGCTGAATGATCTTAGGCCTTCTTGCAGAGTACAATTGGTTTAACAGGACTAATACTAATATCCTGGAGTTTCAGAATGAGGTGTCATATGACGTCCCGTGGTATCACAACGGTCGTCAGTACCTGACGTAACATATTGGCATGTACATTTTTTGTTTATTTCCATTTTTTATGAGTCTTATAGAATTTCAAAGCCATATACTCTTTGAATCATAATATTGTATGAGAAAGCTTTGTGATTGCGCTCCAATACTCCGAAATTGATGTTATCACGCCATTGGAACTGCAGATTTACACTGAAAATTGCATTTATTTTTATTTAAAAGTGACCCATTGCAACTGTATTCACATACAAGGTGGGGCAAAAGTAATCATACAATGTTCTTTTGTTGTAATTTTTTATAATGAAAAAGTTTGGTTCTGCTTGTGAAATTTGTTTATCTAATCCATTAGAATTTATTACATCAAGTTGGGAAAATGGTATCGGCCAAGTGGCCGCCGCCAGAGTTGATAACCATACGGGCTCGTTTTATGGTATTTTCCATCACTCTTGCCAGATCTCGTGGCGACAGGTTCTCTCATTCTTGGCGAATATTCTCCTTAAGGGCTTCAAGAGTCTGAGGCTAGTTGACGTAAACACGCTACTTCCAAAAACCCCATAAAAAGTCTGGAACGGTTAAACCGGGTGGTCTGGCCGGCCAGTGCAAAACGAGAGATTAGCGACGCGAAAATGCTTCTTTCAGAGTATTGGTTGTGGGTCGAGCAGTGTACGCCCTTACACCACATGTCCCAATTCATCCAACTGAGGAAGAAAAAATTCGGTAATCATGGTAATCAACGTTTGGCCCGCGGCGTTCACAAAAAAAGTGGCCCGATGACTCCTCCAGCACACCACGCAGTAACTGTGTAATGGTTCTTCGTGGGTGGTACACGGATTTCCGGTGCCCCAGAAATGATTATTTTTCTTTATTCACGTAACCACTGAGATAGAAATGAGCCTCATCGCTCATTATAATTTTCGAAGAAAAATCTTCCACCTATTCGTTGAGTTTCAGGATGGATTGAGCGTAGGTTACTAGCGTTTGGCGGCCAACACCTAACAGGTGATGCACTGTCTGCACTTTGTAAGGGAACACCTTCAAATCGATCGATGTTCCGTGCTCCTCAGCAGAACGGCTGCTTCGGGGCCGGCCAGCCTTGGAAGATCTCGTGTTGTCCCAGTCTCTTCTAGGCGAGTGGCCAAACGCCGCAGTGTTTCTCCAGTTGGTGTCGGACGGACAGAAAATCTGCGACGAAATTCACGCTGCGCCAACATAACCGACAAAAAATGGAACAATTATTCCGCGTTCTTGCGGAGTACACCGATTCATGGCTTGTTGATTTGTATTCTGCGTTTTCTTACTTCACAAATGCCAAAACCGAATTGACATTTGGCGCCATTTGTAAAAGTTATAGGGTGATTACTTTTGCGCCACCTTGTAGAAATTTGTCACTTGCTTTCCTCCATACAGTCAAGATATGAACAGAGTGCTTATGTAGATTGTCCCATAAAAATCCTATACAGAACGTTTAAACGAATGCACATCGGAACACTTTTGGGGAAAATATTTTTAAATGAGAAAACAGTATTTAGTATGTTTACCAGTTTTTGATAACAACTGTTGTAGGCGGACTAATATTTTCTGGCTCTGAATATGAGAAGAAAACGTATTTCTAAGCACTTTGTGCCAGTTAAGTAAAGGTAGCAGGTGCCCCTGATAATCCAAAATCTGAGAACGTTTAAGTTACGGCAATATATAGTATATCTAGCATATATAGCCGATATCATCTGATATTATTTACAAGACAAATCAGATTTTTAGCACTTTTCTTAAGCACAACACTAATTTACTTTTCCTTTATGATTTTTTTATACCTCGTTCAATGTTTTCTATAGATTTTTTTAACAATTTTGCTTAAGTTCCCGAAGCGTTTTTTAACACATGCGTTGTAATAGTAAATATTATTTTCACATTTTCAATAATTTAGCCAATCTTTGTGATAAACTTTTCTTGTAAATTTCCTCTAATTAATTTCTATATACCACATACCCATATTGATCCGTCTCCTGGCAACCCTTTTGACGTTCACAGTTCGAAAAGCACTAAGTTGTGACAGCCGCTTTGTAAACACAACACAACAGCTGTTATAACCTCGAAAAAAAAAAACAACAGCTGATTGAATAAAAACAATGCAAACCGTGAAATCGAGAGAAAAGTTACAAAACTTAATACAAAAGTTTAAACAATAAATGAAAAAACAATAAGCAACAACAGACCGTAAAATAAATAAGCACAAAACGAAATGTTAAGATTTTATAGGCAGCTAGGAACAAAATGTTTGAACTCTATAAAGCAGCAACGAAACTTTGCTTCCAGCTTACCTCCACCACCCTTTAGAGGGAAAACAGGCCCAGAGGCAGCTCGTAAAAGAGACATAAGATCTACTCTCTACTATGCAACAGCCGGTGGTGTTCTTGTGGTAGGTTTAAGCTATGCAGCCGTACCTTTGTATCGAATGTTTTGTCAGGTGAGAAGACAATAAAGTCAAAATGTAAGTTATAATCACTATTTTCTTTAGGCATATAGCTATGGCGGCACTACATCCCAGAGCCATGATGACTCGAAGGTGGAGACTATGGAAAAGATTAAAGATCGCATAATCAAGGTCCGCTTCAATGCCGACATTGCCGCTTCAATGCGCTGGAATTTCAAACCACAGCAATATGAAATTAAAGTAGCTCCCGGAGAGACAGCTTTAGCTTTCTATACTGCCAAAAATCCTACGGACAAGCCGGTAATTGGCATTAGCACCTACAATGTAGTGCCATTTGAGGCAGGAGCTTATTTCAATAAAATCCAATGTTTTTGTTTCGAAGAGCAGCAGTTGAATCCCCACGAAGAAGTAAGTGGTTTTTTAATTCAAACAGAATTCGAATTCTATTTCTTAGTTTTATATTTTCATTAAATTCCCTTCAGGTGGATATGCCAGTTTTCTTTTACATTGATCCGGAATACGCTAAAGATCCTAAATTGGAGGCTGTTGATATAATTACATTGTCTTATACATTCTTTGAGGCTAAAGAGGGTTTTCAACTTAATTTCCCAACCTATGCTAAACCACATGCGGGGTGAAAATTTTGTTATTGTTAATTTCTATTTGTAAATAAATCATAGTCACAGTTAGATTTATTTCGAATTCAGGGAGAATGTTAAACTGCTAATGCAATATATTAATAGTTGTGATATTGGGCAAAATGTTAATGTAAACAAATTTTCATAAAATCTGGTTTTCTAATGACAACAGGAAAGAAACTTACTTGTATTACTAAAACAGTTTTTATAAGCAAACAAAATTCCCCGACAATGCTGCTTTATTGCTATTCAGAGCCTGTTTACTATTGTCATCGAAATACGAAACTTGTCGAATTTCGTCGAAAACAAAAGAAGAATGTTTTATTTCACATAATTAGTTTAGTCTACTGAAAATAGTTAAACAAATAAAAGTGCAACTTGTTTTAATTAACTTGTATATAAACTATAGTGATCTTTCCAAATTTTTTGAAATCTATTTTCCATATTTTAAGCATAAAGCAGCCACTATCCAGCAGACTTGAATTAAATCTATTAAATACTATTTTGTTATTAACTACTCTGGGAACATGAGTCGGACATAAGAAAGGAAAAGCAGACAACTGCATTGGCGCAACACTGACTGAAAATGCACGAATATTTGACAGGGGATACGAGATGCATATTAGAGAGTCTGCGAATACGACGACAACAAGCAAGGACCGTGAACGGAGAAGAGGACGTCGACTGCATCAACTCAGGCTATGTTATAGCTCTGAAATTAACCTTTAGTTAGTTCTGTGATATTGGCCTTAAGTGGTGCACGTCCATGATTGTACAGGTTATACAATTCTGCTCGTCCTTTATGTTATATATTTACTTTATTTAATTGTTGTTATTGCAAGTGAAAATCCAGTTAATATAATATAACGGTAAGTTAGTCTGGGAACACTGGGACCATATGATAATATGTTGAATATGTTGTCAAACAAACAACGAAACATCGGGAAAAATATGGAATAGTTGTAGTTACACTGCAATTACCAAAAAGCCCATACAACTAAAAATTTAGTTATCAACACAAATATTTGACAAAATTGGTCTGCAAATAAACCAAATTTATGGAGTACAGTATATTGCATCTTTATTGCCTAATGTTGATTTCGCTTAAAAGTATAATATCGCTATCACATACCAGAGCACCACGAAAGCATGATGACATAGTCTGAAACAACCTAGATGTGCGGCGAAACTGGGGTCAGTCTCTGGTTGTGAAGCCCTATAAAAAAAGTGTATACCTACTTTGAATCCTTGTAGGCTTGGCGGCTGAAAATACGTATTTAGAATTATTAATGAATGAAATGCTTTCAGTGTGTAATGCTTTCCTTATATCGATAAAAGTAACGCCAAACTTGTTGACTTTTATTGTACTGTTCCAAATCTGTTATATGTATATACTTATATACATATATGTAAGGCTATATATGGTTATAGTTTCCGTATGTTAACAGAGTATAATTTGATAGGAGTAATCTGTTTGGAGGAGTATGTTTGTGTTTGGTTGGGACTGTATTAGCCAACAACCTTTCCGGGTAGCAGCCACATAAATGGTCGTGGAAAGTATTACAAACTGCGTCGTAATTTGCAAGCTGTAAAAAAGTTGCGCTTAATTTGTATGTAATTTTAATTTTATAAAGTTTGGTTTTTTGTTATTATATGGCGAAAAATACTTCCATAGTAATGGAAGGATAATATAAAAGATATTCAGTGGAATTAATAGACAGTGGTATTGAAAATAACTTTTGTAATGATTGAATCATAGATTACACCAAATTATAGTCGAACGTGGCTGGGGGTCATGGTGAATGTTATGAAAAGTTTCGGCCAGACCAAAGTTGTCGATAACCCATTTCCCAGTTGTTCATTATAACCGTGAAATTTTTGGTTTCCTTCAATTTACAGTTTTCGGGGCGAATCGTTGAAAGTTGGGGCAGCATGCTTTGACGATACGTAGAGCATAAAAATACCAATGGATATAAAGGGCATTATTGCACCTAGTCCAGCTGCGTTCTTCAAACGACATGTTAAATATTAAGTTGCACTTACCTTAAGCACAAAACTATTAATTTTACCCGCACCTTTTACACTTTTATTTATAATTAATAATCTTATTCACTACTTTTGGAGCACATTCGAAAAATTTGCCGTTCATTTAGCACAGTTCGATTATCACTGATTCAACAACAATTGCAAACATTTGACAATCATTGAGCCAACGTTGCCACATCAGAACGTTAATTTCATACGATTCAATACGGCAACTCCGTGTATCTTTTGTTATCATCACCCCTTTCACCCGAATTGCAATAAATTCTAATTTGTTGATGATAACAAAACTGTCGGTTGCTCTCTTTCGCTTGGGAAAAACAATAAAACGTATGTGGAAAACATGATATTTATTAACTAAGCGTATAGGGAACCAAACTATACATACAGACGCAGCATAAAAACGGAAAGCAGAAGTAGGATTTCTTAAATTACAAATGAAGTCATAATCACTGGAGACGACGAAGACAACGGCAGCAGATACAGAACAAGTGCGATCGGAATTTGCTATTGAATTGATAGCGCTGAACAACGGAACGCAATGAAATTATTTTGGTTCTTACTTTTAACAACCGGATGTTGTTCATGTTGGGGTGAAGTAGAACGATCGCCGGTTTATGAGGAAGTAAAACATTTGTTACCTGATGACCTGACCGAAGATGCGCCTACCGTAATGGTGGCTTTAATGGTTAGGAATAAGGCACATGTGTTGCCATTATTTCTGACTTATTTCGAGCAATTGGATTATCCCAAGAATCGTATTGCATTGTGGTGAGTATAAATTGTTTATGTACATACATACGTAGTGGTGGGAATATGTTGCAAAACAGGCGAGAGATCAAAGTTGAACGGCCAGATGTCATAGGATCTTTTGTGTAGAATATTCCTTTACTATAGAAATGTTCGCTTGTACTAACCCATTTTGAAATGTATTTCTTCAGAAACTTTTCTTACTGAATATTATTCTGAATTTTTATAAAACATCTGTGCAAAAATATTACCTATAGAATAATCATTCGTAAGATGGATTCTATAAGTAACATAATATTTGAACTGTTTTTTCTTATAGAAAATGTTCTCTGTAAGATATTCTTTAATAAAAAATGTTTTCTTTAAGAATTTTTCTTTTCTGTTAGAAAATTTCTTGACACAAATGTTTTCTTTATGAATTTTTCTTTTCTGTAAGAGCCTTTTTTAATTGAAACGTTTCTCAGTAATAATACCGGTACAGCTTATATTTTATGAAATCTCAGTATTCTGTTACTCCAACTTGGTTTGCTTCCCCACAATTTGATTCATTATCGGTATTTCTTTTAAAATACTTCTCTCAGAGGCCAGCATACTTCCTCCTGAACTACACATTTTAAAATAATGTATTTTGTAATTAATTTATCTTCATTTTCTTTTAGGATACGTTCTGATTACAATTACGACAAAAGCATAGATGTTTTAAATGAATGGTTGTCACATGTAGAACCTTTATATCATTCCGTAAACAAAGTGCTTGATGCCACCCAGCAACGTCATCAGAACGAATCATCTGCATTTGATTGGCCACAAGCACGTTTTCATCATCTTATCAGTTTGAAAGAAGAGGCTTTGGTGTATGCACGACAAATCTGGGCTGAGTTTATATTCGTAAGAAAGACATACATTTTAAATCGTATTCTTATCTCTAAACATAATCTTTGGTTTTGTGTGTGTGTCATAATTTAACGCTTGAATTGTTCTTTTTTCTTCTTTTCTTCACTTAGTATCTGGATGCTGATATTTTGTTGACTGGACCCCAAACACTAAAGCATTTGGTACATCTGCGTTTGCCCATAGTGGCTCCCATGTTACTATCCGAGGGTTTGTACTCCAACTTTTGGTGTGGCATGTCTCCCGACTATTACTACTTGCGCACGGATATGTATAAAGAAATCTATAATGTCCAGAAAGAGGGCGTCTTCGCTGTTCCTATGGTGCATAGTGCCGTTCTGATACATATGAATTATAAAGGCTCCCAATATCTCACCTTTGATCGCGATAATCTTTTAAAACAGCAACGGAATGATATTGAATATATTTCAAGTTTAGGCGAGCAATGTCGTCTTTATGATGGTCCTGTTGATGATATTATTGTTTTTGCCATTTCTGCCAATTGTTCAAGGATTCCTCTCTTCATAACCAATGACTTTCCATTTGGTTATATACTTCAGCCTTTGGAGCCCAGCGATAGTGTTGAACAGGATAAAAAGCAATTGCTAAACATTAAAGCGAACATTGTCCATGATTTGGGCAACGTAAAGGATGTTAATGAGTATTTTAAGAAATTTGAAAAGCCCCAACAAAAGTAAGTACATAATAAAGGAATGTTAGTTATTAAGCAGTTTGATTTTTGCAATAATTTCAAAAATAAAATCGCCGTATCATTTTATAAAACGTAAATGCATTCGGTGTGTAAACGAAAGTTGAACGCCAACGCAAATGTATCGTTGAAAACGTGATATTTTATCAATCACAACACTTGCGTTTCAATAACAGATAGCACTGACAATTTAGCTACTCAGATGCCAATTGATCTGACTACACATTTTAAAAATATTGAGATTTTAACGCCATTGGAACATTGAACAACTCCTCACTTTATATCATCATAATGAAGGAGTAATAAAAATTTATTTGCATGACTCACACAAGATGTGTATGAAAATAGGCACACAGAAGTCTCAAACTTCGTTTCCAGAGTCCCACTGTCTGCTTTCTGGCCTTGTCTGTAAATCATTTGTTGTCAAAATGTTGAATAAAATGTTGTTTTCACGGGGAAATAAAATTTGAAGAAATAAATGTTTGTCGAATGACAACATGAAATTATTTGTATTTTATAAAACGCTAGTAACAAACGCAGGTAGTACCTGAACAGTTGTTTGTATTTTAAAACATACTAAAATATGGAAGTTGCTAATTGCGTTTTATTAAATTACACGGTAAATGTCATTATCACAGTGTCTCGTTAGGGCTAACTAACGGTTATAATTTTTAAACTCCATTCAAACTGTTAATTAGTTTTAACAGTAGGTTAACATGAGGTGGTGATAATGGGTGTATCGTCTTTTTAATAGAAACATTTAATATAATAATATTTATTCCTATATACATTTATTCTTTCCTCAAGTTTCCATATAATCTATTTATTAATCCTTTTTTCCAGAAACAAACTTGGCTTAAATCACATCTACATGATCAATCTTGAACGACGTCCGGAACGTCGTCAAAAAATGGAAAAACTGTTTGATATATTGAACTTAGATGTTGAGTACTTCCCCGCCGTAGATGGCAAGTAAGTGATAAAGATGCTTATCAAATGTTTGACAACATTACCACTACCTGTAATACGTTCATTTTCTTTCAAGGAAACTTAATCACGAAATACTCAAAGAAATGGGTATTAAGTTCCTACCCGGTTATGAAGATCCCTATCATCAGCGTCCAATGACTATGGGTGAAATAGGTTGTTTCCTTAGTCATTACTATATCTGGCAGAAAATGGTGGATGAAAAGCAAAATGAAGTTCTAATCCTGGAAGATGATATACGATTTGAACCATATTTCAAAGAAAAGGCAGAATCTGTTATGGACCAGATAAGAAATGTGGTTAACTACGATTTAGTGTAAGTGATTCAACAAAGCTATATAGAATAACAATAAATTGAACTTGTATGTTATAGATATTTTGGCCGCAAGCGTCTTAAGGATGTAGTTGAACCCTGGTTGAACAATACTGAGAGTTTGGTACATGCTGGATATTCGTATTGGACATTGGGCTATGTGATTTCCTTGAAAGGTGCCGAAAAACTACTGAAAGCCAAACCTTTAGAAAATTTACTGCCTGTTGATGAATTCCTGCCCATTATGTTTAATAAACACCCCAATAAAACTTGGTCCAGCGCATTTCCTGAACGTAACGTGAGCGCTTTCAGTGCTGCGCCATTATTACTGTTTCCCACACATTATACCGGAGATTTTGGCTATATATCTGATACAGAAGATTCTACAGTTATTGAAGGTAGCGTCCCAGAATCCTCCGGGGTACAACTAAAAAGTGATCGTGAAAGAGCTTTTGTGATTGAACCTAGATTGGACTCAACTCAAGGGGAATTGCCTGAGCCACAGTTGCAGCAGGGTGCAGCGGGTATAAATGTCAAATCTCGTGAAGACTTGTAGTTGAACAGACTTTCGACTCGAACAAAACTCAAACCAAATACTTGCATGCTTTATAGGATTTAATTAAAGCAATGAGTTTCTTAATAAGAAACTGTGAATAAGCATTAAAATATGTGCCTTAGTAGTTTGTAGATCATGTAATTGTAAACATACTTGTTTTATATATATATAGATATAAATGTGTCATTTTTGATTATGTGTGTGTTCTTTTTTGTAAAAGAATTTACTATTTATATTAAGTTCCATTTTGATTGCTATTATGAATCTCATTCATTATAAACTTTTTACACAAATATTTACTATATAATTTTGTAAACAAAATTGAAATAAAGATGAAAATTCTTATAATCGTATATAAAATAAAATGATTCATTCTTAAGGGAGAAGTTACTCGAGGAAAATCAAAAATCCACACAAGTTCTTGCTTTTAGTAAAAACGTTATCCTTCACTTCACATATCATACTTGCATACGCCGCTGGATTGTCAAAAAGTGGTGTGTTTCAAGAAATCAATAATGCTAAATTTTTCTTAGAACATTTGTTCCACAACGTATACTTTGATATTAGTGCTAAGTACTTAACTAATGCAAATATTGGGAAACAACTAAAAATGTATCTCACAATGGTGCAGTGAAACCAAAATTTCACAACTTACATGTAACGTTTTGTAAGCTCAGAGGCAGACCAAAGATTAGATTAGGTTTGCTTATCACTACGGAATACATGCTTATCACTACACTCGGAGGGCAGTCAACCCATTGCGACTATCCTGATGCGAGATCTCGCAAATAGAAATTCGCAGAATTGGGGAAAATGTAGGAAAAGTTTTCCAACAAAAAAGGAATGAGAAGTTTGTGGAGTTACTTTACTTAGCTGGCCTCAAACAACCCAAAGGGGTCAAGAGCCTTCGAAAATGAGGATAACATGTTTCTCCAACCTGCTCGATCTTCAGCTTTTCTCCTCCAGGCATTTCCAGTGAAGTCTTAGTCGTACTATAAGTCGCAGTGGTTCATTACGATACATTCTACTGAAATGGCCTTAATACGCATAACTACGTCGATGGCGGGATACAGATTAGGCCGTATATATTAGGACCATATATCCTTCGGAGCATTTTTCTCTCGAAGATTTCCAGTGATGTTTCAACAACATGCGTTATGATCCAGTATTCTGTGCCATAAAGCAATACAGGTTGTGTTAGAGTCTGATATATTTGGATCTTCGTTTGTCGAGAGAGGATCTTATATCTGAAGTGCTTGGTTGCCCGAAATTACACCTGTTTGCAAGCACAATTCTGCGTTTGATTTCTAGGCTTACGTTATTGCTTCTGTTCACTGACGTTCCGAGGTGAATTAATTCACCCACTACGTCGAAATTATAGCGGCTATCAACGGTAACCCTTTCATCCAATCGGGTGGACGTTCTGCTAGTCGAAACCATTAATTTTGTCTTGTCCGAAAATTCTTCTTGAAAGTTTTGCAGTAACTTCTTCAGACTTCGCCCAATTATGTCTAAATCATCAGCATATGCGAGCAGCATGTGACTTTTGCTGCTGATAGTTTTATTCGTGGTGACTACAGCTTTTCCCACTATGATCGCAATTATCATGTTGAAGAGTTCGCATGAAAGGGTGTCGCCCAGCCTAAGGCCTCGCCTGTTTCGATGGGATCTTTACCCATATTTACTGACGATTTCGTGTCGGTCAGTCTCACTCTGCAAAGGCGTTTCAGCTTAGCAGGAATATCAAGGTCTTGGTACAGTTTTCATCGAATCGAGCTATCGAATCCAGCCTTATAATCTACAAAGAAGTGGTACGTGTCGATTTGTTTTCTCCAGGATTTGTCGCAATGTTAGTATCTGGTCGATAGTTGAATTTCCAGGCCTAAAGCCACACTGATAAGGTTCGATCAGGTCAGCAACAAACGACATTACGGTCGAGAGAACGATGGATAAAAGGCTTATTCCACTATAGTTTGTACATATACGTGGGTGGCATTTTTCGAAAACAGGACACAGTATGCTAAGACTCCTATCGTCGGCACAGTATACTAAGACTATGTCGTCTAGGCAGATATTACATGAGCTAATGCATGCACCTTACCAGCTCATAGCCGCCAGCCTTAAACATCTCAGCCGGTAGTCCATCAGCAACAGCGTCTTTGTTATTCTTAAGCCCGCAAATTGAAGTTTTAACTTCGCCTTGGCTGGAATGGGGCAGTCGACCCCATCGTACTGTATGTGCTCAACACCCTCATCGATATTGAAGGCTTCTGGGGCAGATAAGTGATTTCTCCATATTCGCAACATTCTGTGCACATCTGTGACAATATTCCCGTCGATATCTCTACAAAAGGGAGGCCCAGATCCATTTCCGTTGGTTTGGGGTTATACTCTTGGATAGAATTTACGGGCCTCATTCTTCCTTCTGTAAGATTTAATTTGCTCACTCCCACGCTTCTCCGCAAACGTATTTTAACCTTGCCCGACCCATTGCTGCAATCAGATAGAGATCTTAATCGGTATTACCTCCTCGAATCACACGTACGCCCATTACACTAGTAAAGTGCCTTCCATCAATTACCAGGTGATCAATCTTCTTCTTCGTCTGTTGATCAGGGGATATCCAAGATGTCTTTATGATTGAATGTGGTACTACTGACAACCATGTTTTCCCCCTCGGCAAAATGTAACAGTCATCTTTCCGTTATCGGGAGTGATGGCGTGTAGACTGAATTTACCGATGGTTGGTTCAAGGACATTTTCTCGGCCGACTTTAGCATTAAAATCACCTAGAACAATCTTAAAGATATGACCAACGCAGCGGTCGTATGTTTCCTCTAGGCACTCATAGAACATGTCCTTGGTGTCATCGTCTTTTTCTTCCGTCGGGGAATTAACTGTTAATCGGCCACGATGTCACAACTGTAATTACAATGGAGTTACATCACACTGCAGTTAAACAGTAGAATTTTACGACTCCTTGGCCAGAATTCGCAAAAGAGAATGGCAAATTAAAGAATGCTAAAATATTAAAAGATCTGCAAATCTATCAATCCTCAGATTGCGAATGATTCCACCTGCAAAGTAGCACCCAAAACAGCGCTTCCTCATGTTTTGTAGGTCTGGTCATTGACAGAAAATGTGTTCAATTTCCTCCTCATCTCCACAAAGCCGACACATGACACATGAAGCCGCCTACACTTACATCCGCACACAGAAGCTAGGAGGGCGCAACTTGACAGTTCCAACACTCAACAGCAACTTCCCTTCACGCTATGGAAGTCCTAACCTGATGATTTTTCAGCAACATCTGTGGACAATGCTTCCCCAACAATTTTCTGATTGTGTCCGTCGGTAAAACGGGCCGTTTGATCCAATCGGGTATAATAAGTCGAAGGGGGAGATAGGACTTAGGTATAACCCTAGTTTCGCACTTGACCAGAATTCGCCAAGACCAGTGATCACGTTCTAAAGGATGTCCACAGACTCCTTATTTGCTCAACTAATGATCTTGACACCCTTCGACCAGTCGATAGCTCACCTACTCATGCTGGTGTCCACTATCGCTAGCATGAGCCTTTCCCCAATCCTCAGCCGTTTGTAGGACTTATCTTGCCATCAGGACTATCCCTGTCAATGTCAGCAGCTTTACGGGTAGGGTATGTTCCTAGCCTAACCTACTTCCTGGGCTTAATCGCCACTGTCAGGGTTTCATCCCCAGATCTAGCTCTCTTAGCAAACTTTCCACTGTTGAAGAGTGTGCCTTCGAAGTGGAGGGTCCATCCACTTTTTTGGATACCTTTATTACAGAGCGGGCAGATTTTGTCTTCAACTCTGGTGCCTGCACCAGCTTCCCATCTGGTAGGATCCGTAGGGAGTCAGTCTTGGTAATCTCGGACTATTGGACCAGAGCAGATTGCGCAACGTCTCAGATCTCACAGTCATCGACTCTTCGACCCGTGTAGTTCGAGTGGTGCCAAACGTCTTGTCGCCCGCCCTAACTATTGGCAGGACTGACTTATTCCTCCCAAGTTCGACAAACGAGCAGTCGATACCGTGGTTCCGAAACAACGACTTAGAGTGCGATATTTCGTACCTCCTGATGCGGTTTCGGCGATTGGGTAGCAATTGTCCATCCTTTTCCGATAGAGATTCTGACACATACATTGCGATATCCACATTTCTCATTATGAGCTCTAATCCTGTTCCTAGTCTTGCCAGATTTGGCCGAGATGGATACCCTACCAATATACTTAACTCCGGTATCCGGGAGGGCTCGGACTCACCGGAATTATTTCACCAGGAATTGATTTTTGAATGTAGAGCTTTTTTTCAACCTAAACATCAAGTTAGGGAATAAAATCCTGCATACGGTACTGACTTAGACGATCCCGCCTCTGCCATTCCATCAGCGGCATGATTTGACGGTGCTATTTCACAATGCTGTCGTGTATTCGACCGAGTTCGGTCTCAAACATACACTCATCATCAGTTGCAGAAGTCGGCATAACAGTCAGATTGAAGTATGTTTATGGAGTGTTTTTGTCCTTTGGTGTTCGTATTCCTGTAAGCGCCACGAATATTCTCAATAATTGATAAACAGTCTAACACAGTGACGAAGTGAACGGGACTTGGTTACACGTTGGTACTGACCTATTATCTGGCGCTGGAGAGATCTATTAGGAATCAGTTTATTTTAACACTGACTGGTCATTCAGGTTCTCGGCACTGCTACCAACCAACTTGACAGTAGTAATGTTTTGTGCCAATAATGGTTGTTGTAATAGAACTGATTAACGAATATATTATATTTTTTATTTAAAACAATTTATTTCACATGAACGATCTTAATGTGAAATTATTATTTTTATTAATATTTACCTGTAATATGATTAAGTGTTGTTAACAAGTTATATTATCCGGTCTTTACTTATTCATTACACCGTCTGTATGACTAAGCAAACTCATTATTGCCATTTAAACACGTGTTGGAACCCAGTTCAATGTACTTACTCTCTATACCTTTATTACTCCTTACACCTTTATTAATAATGTCCAAGTTTATAATGATGATGAATAAGCGGAATTGATTAGTAGGTCTTCTAAGTCATGGATGGAATGATACACATCCAAGTGACAAACGGATTACTAATATGTATGTATGTATATCGAAACATGGCAAGATGTTCATGATCTGTGAAAGAAAACATGATTGTAATCATCACATATCATCTTCGGCAATGGAAAGAACAATCATTGTATCCGTGACAAAAATGTATGCCTTTAGGCTTCTAGGAGGAAAACCACTTAAGAATATTAATAACATTATCAGTCCTTGTATACATTGTTGTCTTTCTATTGTTGTTATACAACTTAGGCTACGCCGTGGGCGGGCGCATGTGAATAATTTTCCTGGTTTGTGCAAAATGACACTCAAAAGTTTGAAATTGGTTTGGTTTTGGAATAATTCGAATCTAACATCAATTCAGATGCAACAACCATATTTGTCATCAATTCGGTTGCAACTATCAAATTTGGTGCCAATTCGGTCGCAATAACCGAATTTGGTCTTAAGTGGGTTGCAATGACCGAATTTGTCGTTAATTCGGTTGCCGTAACCGATCTTCTCAAGAATTTTGTTGGTACCAACGAATTCATTTTCAATTCGGTTACCACTAGAGGTGGGCACGGGCCGTGCTTTTTGCTGTGCCACAATACCCAGATTAAATACTGTGACACGAAAAATCACCAAAATATTTTAATAATTAAACACAGTTAAATATTGGGAAATTATTCCTTATCGCAATATCACATATAACGAGAACAACAAATTCTGCCAGCATAAATGATTGTTATCTGTTCGCCATGATTGTTACCAATGGAATGCACCTCTGTTAGCTGCAGCTCTTCATGTGTGTGAGTTTTACAACCATGTTAAAATGCATATACTGTTCGATTGACTTCTTCCGTCACACATTTAAAAGATACTACACACAATAAAACTCAAGCATCGGCGCGTCGTCCATAATGTCAAACAAAATATAAAAAGAAGACATACAAAGAGGAGTTCTAAGGAAGGAACCGCAATTCAAGTTAATAAAAACTGAAAATGCAAAGAGCCAAGTTTGGCAAACATTCTTGCAAATTGAAGTTTACATGAATACTTTGTCCCTGTTACTCATAATTTTGTTGGTACACACATTTCTCATCATAACATATTCAATTCTCTCTTTTTATATCTTCGTGTTAGACCGTGCCTTTTCGCGCGTGCTCGTGCGTTTTTGAAATTACTGAGCTCGTGCTCGTGCGAGTCGTGCCTTTGCCAAAAATTAATCGTGCGTACATGAGATCCCGTCTAAAATCTGTTTTGACCACATCTAATTCGGCTGTGACAACCTCTAAATCAGTTGTAACACACTCTAATTCAGTAACGGCTAATTCGGCTTCCTCAACTGAATTTTTCTGTGAGTGTAACTTCAAAAACATTTTACTTATATTTAATTGTGGCCATCGATGGTAACAAATATTTATCTCATATACTAAAACGTTGCGATGGTTGCGATATCGATGGTTATTTTGTCTTCATTTCTGGCTTAGAATGTTTGCTAAAATTAAGAATTCATTCACCGGAAATAAATGGAATAATTAAACTAGCTTGCAATTCTGTTTTGAATGTGCAGATCTTTTCAAATTATTTGAAAATATATTTGCATGCTAATATGTTTGATCCACAGGCGAAGCGAATATATTAGTAAAACATTAAAGAACATAAAAGGAACACAAAAGGCAATTAAAATAAATAGTATATACAAATAAGTAAACATATGAATTAAATACAGATTTTAAACGTCAAAAATTATATTTGAAATGAATACAATATTGTCAAACTCGTGGACTTCTTAATGATATCGAAAGGTAGCATCTGATTGTTGTGGTTGATAATAAGATTATTTTCCAGAAGCCCCTTTAGTCGTTCATGAAGTAAATCTAAGTAGTCATTGATTTGCAATTTCATGTTATCTTAAATACTATCTAAATGCAAGATACCTGCATTCATAGCGAAAAAAGTCACTAGATATACGCTCCGTACAATGGGTATCTATGTAGAATATTTGAATGCCTTAGTCACTCATTAGTGTAGGGTTGATTATAGCAGTATCCTATCTACTGTCTAACTGTAACAAAATGTAACTGCAACGAAATGCAGGATAAAATTACGGCAGATTTTTCCAGTGAATAGAAATGATCATTGGTTGTTGTTTTTAACCAAAAACTGAAAATCTGAACGTTTTAAATTATGACATTTTTGTAGTTTGTATGCGATTTACATATCAAAAATTGTTTACCGTGTATGAATTATTCCTCATATACTTACTACTATGTTGACACCATCTTCGAAACTACTGGAAGCCGATGCTATGCCGATGGTTAATGTATACAAATGTTTTCTATTCGCTTCTGTCTCATGTTTGCCGAAATTAAGAATGTGTTCATAAATGGAATAATTAAACAAAATTACAATTCTGTTTTGAATTTGCAGATGGTGTGAAATTATTTGAAAATATATTTGCATATAAATATGTATGTATTTGTTTGATCCAGAGGCGAAACGAATATATTATTAAAACATTAAATAACATGAATGACAATTAAAAGTAAACAAATACAAATAAGTAAAAATTTTAACTAAAAATAGATTTAAACATCAGAAATTATAATTCAAATGCATACCGTATTGTCAGCAATGTTTCAAACTCGTGGAATTGTTAATTAAATTAATAAGTAGCATCTGATTGGTATTAGAAGTGCATATTACCAGATTAAAATTATTTTCCCTAGGGCACTTCAGTCATTCCTGAAGTAAATCTCAGCAACAACTGATAGGAAATTGTAAGTTCCCTAAATTGTTATCAAATTTGAAAATCCCTATATTCATTACGAAAAATCAGTCGTAGGATGTACGCTCCATACAACGAGTGATCCAACTAGAATACGAGTATTTGCAGGTATAGTCAAGATTTGATTCATAATATAAGTTTCCGGACGAGTGTCAAATTTTAGCATGGGCATGTTTGTTTGAACCAAATGCAACTCTGATAGTCATTATTGTTGTTAGTGTGAAAATATTATTTCCTTTCAAAATAATTTCTATTAAATCTTCTGATAAATTTTGATTTGATCAGGCATTCAAAGGATCTGGTAGATACAAAGAGGAGGCGTTCATAAATTGGCATACGAATAAAAATCCTATTAGGGTTGCGCTGCGCAGGAAAGCACATTCAAAATATGCCAAAGCTGTACGAACAGCGTCTCCGTTCTAAACTGGTTTCTTCTTCTAAGGGGAGCAATATCTTTTGGACATTTATTAAAGGAGTAAAGGATAATTATCCTTCCTCTATACCAACTGTTACTAAGAATGACCATATATTTACTGAATCGCTTGATAAAGCTAAACTCTTGGCTGAAATCTTTTGAAACAACTCTTCTTTGCCGAATAGCAACAAACCATTCAACGTTATCGAAACGTACTTAGTTTAATGGCTAAGAAGCTCTACGAAGCTTCCTTTTCAATTGCGTACAAGTTTCAGGCTTTCTTCCCTTCGCATTGGAAGGTTGTTAATGTCCAGCCGATCTTTACAAATTATGTATAGCCCCAAATCGTCCAATTGCAATTTGCCCAGTGCTCTCTCAGAAACTGTTCAAAGGGTGATCTGTGCAGTCTAACCTTAAATAAGAGACTGGGTTAAACGAAGATTAATGCTTTTAGCTTGAGTAGTAACTTCTCTCGACTTACTGCTAACTTTCTCTGGTATCGTTTTATACCTATTGGAATAGATGGAATTTCATCATGGAATGGGTATGAAATTAATGCAGGGGTACCACAAGGTTCTGTCCACTATCCTTCTCTCTTTCTAATTGTCATCAATGACCTACTTGGTCCGACTGCTAACCCTATCAGCTCTATTGCAGGTGACAGCAATATATGTCATTCGTATTCGTATGATCGTCGGCCTAGTTTTTCCCAGGTACAGGTCATGAACGATTCTCTTAACCATGCTATGTAATTATTTTTTAAGTGGATTTTAGCGAATCGAGTCGGGTTTTCTAATGCATACTTACGCACAAGCGCAAAATTGGCCCGTCTCTGTCCTCGATTTCCATGGGAGGTGTAGATATTGAAGAATCAAAATGTCTTGGTGTTCTGGTCAAGAAAAAACAGTGTGATATACACTGGAATATATACGTTTTAATGTGTCGAGAGAAGCATTCAAGTGTTTGGTATTTCCGGTGTAGGAGATTCTTTACACAAAAGAGAGTCACAATCAGGCAGGTAACCCCCCCCCCCTCAGCTGACTGGGTAGACAATAATCTTACCGTAATGTAAGTTGTGTATCGTTGTTCCGCCATTAAAAAAAAAAATGGTGTCCCTTAACATCCCATGGAGGGATTGGGGAGAGCTTCTCACAATCACTGAGATGTGCGCTTTCTAGTTTTACACTCACTGATTGGGACCTACAGTTTTACACCGATTCCGAACGGTATTTTGAGAAGCATTTTCATGGCTAAGTACTCGATAGTGTCGCCGTCACTAAGCGAGGTGACCGTCGTCGAAAGAAATTTTAAGGTGGTCGGAGCAGGAATCGAACCCAGGATCTCCCGTACAAGAGGCGCGCACACTAACCATTGCACCACCGACGGCCACCATTATTCCCATGGAAAATGCTCCTCTGAGATACATGAGCATATACCGAGCAACAAGGTTGTCCATCAGTCGTTCGACACGATAAGTCGCTTGAAACTCTACAGATCATAATGAAATTTGTTATTAAACTATATTTCATCACACACACCAAGCAGGTAGATTTTGACACTCCCATTTTAGCACCTCCTATGCAAAAGTTAAGTTACCGGCTTTTTAGTCGACATGAAAACTCTCTTGAAACACAACCAATCATTCTAAAATTTGGTATTTGGGAATATGGGAATAAATGTATATATAAATATTTCGTCAATTGCCACTCTGCTACTCTAAGTGGCTAATTTCGCCACACCCATTCTGGTAACTCCCATACAAAAGTTAGGCGGTTTGTCGATACGGTAACTCTCGTATGGCACAACCAATCTGATTGAAATTCGGTACTGGGAAAAGTTTTGTTGGGAGTCACGCTCTTTTTGGTGCCTACCATATAAATGTATGGTGGATATCTAACAGGTAGACACGATAAATCCCCAAAACCCGAACTGAACCAAATTATACTTTGTGTTAGATAATATTCTACACAATGTCTGTCACTCTCCAATTAAATATTGTCGCTTTTGCCAAACCCATTGGGTAACAAACATGTACTTACAAATAAACAAAATATATCTTATAGTCTTAAATCATCCTAAGATTTGGGTAAACCGTTTTGAATTGAACTCGGACCCAGTCAATGTATGGCTTAGTGTGAGGGTATGTTTAAGTCTCACTGAAATTTCTGTACTAGCTTTAATCGATTTTCATACAGCATTTAAGAAACTTAATAGAATTTAAGTCATGTTTCGTATAATGTAAACTAATTTATAATTTGTTAACATTTTGTATAAATTTGTAGATTATTACGAATAAATAATTCGAATTTTAATATGAAATCGTGTGAAAAATTATAAACCAGTATACAATCTTTAGCGGTTTTCGTACCATATAAATAAGCAATGACAAGTCATAGATGCTTAATAGCAGACATAAACAAATGTTAATGACGGATGGAATTCATTTAAGCTTCTCGTGTAATTTGGACTGAAGCCAAACGGGTTTAATTTGCAATCATTAATAGTCTCATGTTCGACTGTGTGTTCACATACCACGCTAAATTATATGTAATTATATCTGATGGAGCTGTAAATTGAAAACTAAAAATAACTCTAAGGCAAAAAACCAAGAAAGCTTCTTTGTTACAACTGTGACTCTGACCTTGACTTTGACCATTGGACTGCGCGCGAATAACATAAATGACTGCAAGAAACAAAATACAACCAAAAGACTTCCAAGTTATGCAGGCAATGCAGTGGGGAAAAATCAAAAGACTTAAGCAACGAACTTGTTAGTTATCGCACTTAGCTAGCGGCGGCATCAGCACGAGAACGGAATGCTACCAAACCGTGTTTATTATTTCTTAGTGTTTGATATTAAGTGGTTATGGCTTGTGTTGACAGCGACGTTGGTGCCCCATCATTGGCTTAGAATATATACTGAAATCAGGTAAGCGCTAAAAGAGCCTAAGTTAAAAGTTATTAATTTAAAAACAATACATAAATGAATAACGAAATTATATTAAATCAGAAAGTTTATGATAAAATAAATTACGCTAGGTCAAGGATGTTTCTATAGTCCCCGATGAGGTTTTAATACAATCTCGTGCCGGTACTTAATCTCAGTTTGTATTCTTTGGAACCACATATATAAGTTCAATTCAACTCAATTTAATTCAGTTCAATTTAATTCAATTCAATGCAAGTCAATTCATTTGAATCCAATTCATTTTAGTTCAAGTCAATTCAACTCAATTCAGTTCAGTTCAATTCAATTCATATCACTTCAATTCCATTCAATTAAATTCAATTAAATTCAACTCAATTCAATTCACTTTACTTCAATTCCATTCAATTGAATTCAATACAATTCCATTCAATCCAATTCAATTCAATTAAATTCAATTCAGTTCAATGCAATTTAATTTTAAAACAGTTGCTGAATATAGGTTTAATGTTGAAATCTATTTTAAAGAGACGTTTCATATAAAATCATTTTACTATTAAATCAATTTGCGCCGACTTAACGTATTATGGCTTTTCAACGGCTGCTAGTAATTTACAAATATTATATCGTATGCAAGTAACAAAGTCTACAACAACATTTTACACTCTATTTATATTAAAACGTGTTAAGTTTTTTTTATCGCAATTTCATAGAAACATGTTCAGCATTTAAACAAAAAAGCTGTTATCGGAATTCATCGCTTCATTTGAAAGTGTAATAATCCATTACAAAACGGCTGTACGCCGCTTCCAGATTGATAAGGATAATTGTTATTTAATAGTATAGTTTAACATAAATTAAACTTGATAAGAGTTAATTTAGCAATTAAGACTTAATAATAACATACTTGATTACCCTTTTAATTGTATCTGAAGAAAGGTAAAGGTAAACAATTGATTACAAGACTGTAAGTTCTAGTTACTAACTTAATTGATAGCTGGTGATTTGAGACACGCTTGTATAAGTATAATGAAACTGGAAAAGTAGTTTCCAGTTAGATGACGATACATTTGTGATACTGCAATTAAAGGAAATCAATAAAACCCAATCGTAGAATTAATGGCAATTAAGATGTTTTATATGTGTGGTCATTTACTAATTGTAACGGTTCTAGTAAGTAAAGTATTCCAATATATACTTTGACATTGCCTGTGAGACTAGATTGTAGCAGCATAAATGAATACAATAAGCGAAACAATCTTAAGGCGGTTTCAGTACCCGGTGTATAGGCCGGTTCCAAACACAGATCATTAGAACCGATTTAAATCAATTAAGCCGGTTTAAAACAAAAGCAACCGGTTATAACCCTGTTTATTTGAACGTGTTTTCAAATTTTGGAACCGGTTTCTAAAACCATGCCTTGAAACTGGTTTTTATAACCCTGATCCTAATGTCGGTTATTGTATCTACTCGTCAAAGCCGATAGTTTTGGATCGGTTGGAGTACACAAGTTTTGTTTCATACTCATATTTGAACTTTTTAATGATCTAGCAGCCGTATTTGGCCATCTTGATATTATTTCTCAAGGTAACCTACCTCGAAATCGTTCAGATAGTCTGGAAGCTTAAGCTAAAAGTTCGATGTAATTAGAAAGTTCTTCTAGTTCATCTAAATGAGAAAACTCTAAAACCTCGAAGACTTGCACAGGAAACTTCAAAACAAAACAATAATGTTCTGATATAAAACGACTTGCACAAATGTCCCACGTTTCGTTTCCGATATTTACCAAGAAAAATTGGCTCGAAACTTTTCTACTTTTGTGGAAATCGTTTTGTATGAGAATAATTTTGGGTTTGAAGTTTTCTGTGCAAGTTTTCTAGGGTTTTAAAATTCAGATTTGGAATCCTTAGAGTTTGTGAAATTTTTTAAATCGTTCACCATTTAATGACTGTATTAAACTTAATCAATTCCAAGAAAATGTTCGGAAATTAAATAAAAATTGAAAATTTTCTAGAACATTGGAAAATAGTGATAAAATATTCAATTTCGAAAATTTTCTTTTGTAGCATTTCTTATAACCAACGGCCATGTGTTTTTAATTCTTTATAAAAAATTGACAAATTCATATCCCTAGTAGTGAGGTTATGTTTAAATCGTTTAACCGACTGAAATTTCTGTACTAGTTTTGTTACAAATTCCTGCATATGAGAACATCGATTCAATCCCCGATTTAACATCCTTTCATTTCTTTCTGCGACTATCACCTATCTTAGTGACGGCGACACTATCAGATAATTAACCTTTAACAGTCTTCCCAAACACTTCTCTGAACTGCTGTAAAACCGAGGGTCCCAAATCAGTGTTTCTGAAAAATATAAAGCTTGCTTCTAAGAAGATATCGCGTATTCCTTCATGCGATTTACAAAGCCATTTGAAAGCTCCGTGATTCCGTGCTCATCAAACATTATGTTTGCGTAAAACCCCATCACCGAAATCAAGGAACTCCTTGATAAACACTACGGGGACTCTGTTCCACAAATTTCAAGGGATAACTAGTGGTTGAATGAATTTCATTGTGGTCCTAGCAGCACAACTGACGCCGATCATTGAGGTAGCCCAAAAGTGGTCGTAACGCCAGAAATCGTCGATAAAAGCCATGAAAGTAGGCTATAGGCATCTCAACTGAGTGGATACTAGGGCGTTGCAACGGCAACCATTTTCGAATACCTAAAAACATTCTTGCGTTACATATACACACGTCTTCAGAACAGATTAGCGAAAGAAGGGCGGTATACACAACCGCACCAGTCCCTTTGCAGTACGAACTGGTTCGAAACAAACAAGAGCGACAGTACACTGATGTATTTTGTATCCCTAAGCAGGGGATTAAAACGGAATAATAGTAGTCGGCCACTTCTGCACCTGTAGCGAAAATACCGGTCCGTTCGCTTTGCTTTGCAGTACGAACAGGTTCGAAACAATAACAGCGACAGTACACTGCTGTAATTTGTATCCATAAGCAGGGGGTTAAAACGGAATAATAGTAGTCGGTCACTTCTGCACCGGCAGCGAATATACGAGTAATGTTCTGTAGTTGAATAGAAGTCTTCTATTAGAAGAGAATACGTTTTTACCACGATTAATTATTGGGATGAATATGGGGAAACAATATATTTTAAATTGGGCTGTTAGTATCAAGTAGACAGATAAGAAAAAAATACTTTAAATTCATTTACATTTTCATCTCAATATTCTTATATATTTTTTATAGAGTGCACAAAAAGTGTTTTTATTTGTCGCTTTGCTACAACACACTGAGCATTGCAACAAAAAATAAGTAAGGAGCTAAAAGGAGGCTATGTTGAGAAATAAAACGTTTATTTTGCCGAAAAAATATCTTTTATTCAAAACAGTCACGGTGTTGCCAAACAACCCTCGTAGTATATACTATATTCATACATATTATTTATTTTGAATATTATTAAGTTATGTCAACTTCTACATATTATGAGGAATGAAATCGGAATTTGATTTCAACGTATAGTTAAATAGTATTACTCATACGTCACACACTCTATTATATTACTCATACGTATACGTTATATTTAAAAATCACGTTACTCATGAATCTGACATTCATTTATTTATACTTACTTCCGAATGTACTCAAAACAATGTGCATTCAAATTAATTCGTACCCGAGAATTCTAAAAAGATCAGACACTAATGCTCCAATATATATCAGATGCTATTGCAGTCTGTGATAAGGTATTTCATAGAATTATTATTTATTTTCTTCAATATTTATTTATTTATTTTAGGCAGGAGTTGAAGTTGAAGCCGGAGTTGCAGTCGCAGTCAAACTTAGATACGTTTGAATTGTTTGAGTCGGAGTGGCCAGAGTCGTACATAAACATTTTTAATTCCCTAAGTTGAAGAAGAAGTCGAACAATTTTGAAATGATTCCCCAGTTCTGGAGTACAGAAGCAATGTCCAGATCATTTAGCACTTACTTTTGAATAAAATATACGTTACTAAATTCAAAATAAATAAAACTGTTATTTTTCTTAATTTAAATTTATGATCACACTTTATTTAGGTAACTTATATTAAAATATAAATAATAACACACACATACATATTTAAATACAAAATTGTATCACAGTTTTGATAGTTACACATAAATAAAATATACACAGAGTTGACTATTTAAGTTTTTGATTATAAACTAAAATCTTTACGACTATTAATTCGAGTTATTATATAGGGTTTCTCTTTGGTGGGACACATAAAATGATCATAGATATGTGTGTCAAATGAAGATTTTTCATTGGGCATTTCAAAGAGATTATTCCAATAGGAGTTTGTACCTGGAGGAGAAAAAGTTTAATAAGAATTGGTTGGAATTTAAACGAATTGGTCGAAATTGTTTACTTACTGGCTGCTTGTCCTTTCTGACTTATGTGGAAACAATCTTCAGAGCTGTAGGTAGTATCCGTGTTACCGTTTGGTAGTTGGGGGAACACGAATTTGTTGGTGAAATGTTCTATATTGATAGTAAATGTCTGAAAAATGCAAAGTGTTTATAATTTGTAAGTGAAGATCAATGGCGGCGGTGTAATGCTGCACCGACTACAAAATATGGGATTTGTTCTTCCAAAATGAATACCCTAACTCATATCTGACCAAAAAGTATTTTTTAGATAAAATGAATGTGAAAATTCCCATTATTATTTCATCGAAGAGTCCAGGGGACTCAAAGATTATAGAAACCCTAGATAGTGAAATATAAATGGTGAAGTTATGGAAAATTTTCTAGATGACGCAGAAATGGGTATATTTCCTGAAAGCAAAACCTATTTTAAAAAAAAAAGCTATTAATTTTTTAGGTTTTTTTTAAAAATTAATAAAAGAATTCTAAAAATCTTCAATTCGTAACAATGTAATGGAGCATTTTCTACGAAAAGCTACCAGTTAATTTTCTAAAAACTCCTTTACTTACCTCAGAATTAAACTCCTTGCGATTAGCGATTTGTATATCTCTTTCAATCCATTTATTCATCAAGTTATTCATGTATTTTTGTTGGTCTTGCGATTTCCCAATAATGCAAGGGCACTCAAATCTCAAGGTGGTATAACAATGGGCTGGTAAGCCTTTCAGTTGTGGTAGGAATATCAAATTGGGCGCTGGTACAATGTTCAACATAAGGCGTGGCACATTGTCTCTAAGATATCGATATGTCTTCACCATATTTTGTTCATGATATTCTATGGCCTTCATTGGATCTGGATAAAAACAGGCGTCAGAACAGAAATCGTTATTACCTATCAGCATTGTAACAATCTTCCAATGATGTGTCATATTCACTAGAGGATCATGCTGGAGACGTTTAACCAATACAGTGGCCATGTATGGCATGTCACGAGACATGGCTCCCAATTCGGCAACGTTAAATCTGGGGAACATATTTAGAAATCTATGAAACATTTTATTATTTTTATACTAACTTTGAGCTTCTTTCCCTGCCCAAACCATCCTTCAGGGCATAACCATACAAATTGGGATTATACTCTTTTAGAAGATTCGGAAAAGTCAGGTACTGCCGCCAATTACCCTGTCCGCCTATTGACCAAACCATTCCACGATTTTCTTGGATTATATGCAGTAGATTATTGGACACTATACCATTGCCCGCTGTTAGAGAATCACCCATTCCTGCCACAATATCAATATCACCAGGTCGTAAACGATGCACGGACGTGGGAGGTTCCGGACTACGTTTACCAGGTCCATTAACATCACAAAATTCTTTAGTGGTTCTTGAACTTCTGTCACTTTTTTGGGATTTCTATTTCAAGAAATGAAAATAATTTACCAACAAAACTTTGTCGTTGTTATTACAATTGAAATCTTACACCTCTGCGTTGGTGTAAATCAACATTATAAGGATCATCGCCCGAACGTCCCATTGCATCTAAAAACGATGAGCGCAATGAACTCAAAATCTGTCCAAATTGTATGTCAAGGCCTGTTCTTTGGGCCTCAATCGAAAAGTCATTGTAATATATCGAAATTAGCAGAAGAGTAGAAAGGAACTGTTTTAATTTAAGATGCATTCTTTTGAAAATTCGGCTGCTGGGAAAAAAGAAAGGCAAAAGGAAATAAATGATAGTTGAATAATGTCAATGTTAAACTTTTCTAAATAATAACATGGATAACTTCTAAGAATACGGTTAACATTTGTAAGTTAAAAACTATATGAACACCTTTGACAAATAGGAAACACAATACAATAAAAACTCTTGAAACCGAATCGTTCTATTCAAAATTGATTTTTCGTGTTAAAGGATGGAGATAAAATGGGTATCGGTTTTAGGACTCGATATAAGTAAGCGCACTGGATCGGTTTTTGCTAGAGCTGGAGTTTTAGAATATGCTGACGACCTGTTAATTTCAGTACAGAGAAAAGATCTTTCCACAAGCAGAGATGTGTTCCAGGGCTTAATCATTGACATTTAAAAAATATCAATTGAAATTTAAAATTCGTCAGTTGAAAATAAAAAAGTAATAACCGATTATATACATATATGTTAGATTTTCAATAAATTTCATTTGATGTTTTATAAATTTCAATTGATGTGTTTCAAATTGCAATTGCAGTATTTTGAATTGCAATTCATTTCAATAGCTGTATTTCAAATTTCAAAAAAAATTGTTGAATTTCATTGGTGTATTTTAAATTTCTAATAAAATTTTGAAAATTCCATAGATTTTTTTAAATTTTATTGGGAAATGATGTAGGTGTGTTTTCCGACAAATAGCTTAGATTTAAATCAAGAGCTATGGATAGGATCAGTATTAAAGGTCATCAGAGGACGATGGGCTCTATCCCCGGAAATAGCTTCCTAAATATGTACAGCTTTGTCCGCCCGAAATTGCGTTGAGGCATTGTCGTTTGGTCTGTTGTCTGTTGACAAGGTCCAAGAGAATGCCAATGGCGTGTATTGTGGGTGCCCTCGCACAATCCCTTCTGAGGATTTGAGGGTTATTCTTCACATGTTACCACTAGACTTGCTGGGAAGGCTAATGGCATTCTTAGTGATGAATCACCAGCCCATATAACCATGGGATGATTTTAAGGGATCTCCGGTAATCTATAATTGAAGTGGATTACGTTTTACCCGAGTAATTTTATAACGAGTAATAGAAGGAATTTAGGCTTCTACACTACTGGCTCCACACAGTCTGTTTTAAACAGTTGGCTAAAGAGGAGTCATGGCAATCGGAGAAGTTGCTCTTTGGCTGGAATGAAATTTCATCACCGCTTGGGGTATCAATATCTACTCTGATAGTCTGGCTGCTATAAAATCTCAACAATTTATATTCCTGACCTCAATAACTGCCCACAACTGCTGCGCATATCTAAATGAGATGGCCAATCAACTCCATATTCACCAATTATGGGTCCCGGGGAGTGGGAACATTTCAGGGCACCACAGAGCGGATGAGCTGGCAAGACTAGGGACTATCAAACTTGTTATACTTGTTGTTGAGTATGTGGGTATGTCCATTTCTGTATGAAAGCTAGATGGCCTGGAGGCATACAATTCAGGGTGCGCAGGCAACTATGGGCAAGTTATGGCCTGAATCGTTTGCTAAATATGATATCCACTTCTAGACAAGATATCACTGAACAGTGTTTAAAAGACAGTCTAGTCTTGGAATCTCAGTCCATGAGGATCAGTTGAGGATGGGGAAGAGAGTGTCGAATATCTTATACACTACTGTCCAGTCATTTGTGTATGTTGGATGCAATATCAAGAATGTGATTTCACGTTGGATTTAACAGATATTCAGGGAGTTAAGCTGAATTATCTTAGGATCTTTTTGACAGAGTAATTATTGATTCGCTAGACAATAATACACGTCTCTTCTTCAGCCACATCCCGTAATCATATGGCTTGAATGTCCCATACAAGATCAATGTGCATGTTCAATAGTGACAGTCACTTCTACCTAACCTATTATAAACCATATTAAAAAAGTATAGTGGTAGCTTTGAAGGAAAAATTGTGTTCCGTAGTGTTATTAGTAGGGAATACAAATTCAAATGGTAGTATTAAAAAATGTTGAAGAATTAAGGACGTAAGTATAAAACAAATGAAATATTTCATAATCAAAATTTTCTCACACAAAGCTAATAATCCTATCATATGTATGTATTATGGATATGGTCCTTAAGACATAAATTATTTATTAAAACTAGCAAAATAACTATGCGTTAGTTATTTTTAAAATATAGAAATTCAAATTTTAGTCTTAAACGACTTTAAGGATATGGCTAATAAACATAAGTGAAAGCCAAAAATTGTTAATATATGTTTAAGTTTATATCCAAGGAAATTTAATCCAACTTGTGCCTTCTATACATTTGAAAAAGTTTGTTGCTTAAGTCATTTGTTTGGAATGGTCAAACTTTATTGGCGTTTATTTTGAAATCTGCAATCGTAGGTGGTTTAATGGACTTGTACATAAGAACGTGGATTCGATCCCTGCTCTGTTAAAAATATACTTATTTATTTCGTCAACGGTCACCTCGATTAGTGACGGCGACACTATTAAGTACTTAGCAAATCTGAAGATCCCAATCAATGAGTGTAAAACTATAAAGCGCACAGTTAACGGATTGTGAGATGATCGAACTTGTCCCTTCACGGGATGTAGTGGGAAAATATTTTTTATTTATTTTAATAGTTAAAATATTTCGAATATATGTATTCTCGAACCTTTTATCTTTTTTGTGCCCAAACAGGAACAAATCATGCTAACTTGTTAATCTTCTAAAATGTCCATGAATATATCAATTAATTAATTTCTGCTGTATATATTTGTTTAACATCAGTGTAATAAAAACTCCTCCGTGTTCTTTGCTCTTTGCACTTTGGTCAGCACTTGCTTTATTTATGCATTATATTATATATTAAATTAAATGTTTCCGTTAATTACAATTATTTGTCTCGTCGTTGTTGTTTAATTTGAAATATATGTTTTATTTGATTAATGGAAATCAGATGTTCATTTCGATTAAGAAAAAAACAACAACAAGCTGAATCAATCAACAGAAATTGCGTATTTCATGGGGGATACCACCTAGTGGGTAACAAATTATTTTAAGATAAATTGTGTTTCGGAATTGATTGAGGCGCACATGAGGTCACTGAGAAACGCATTCTTGTTGTCGTACTTTATAAAGAACTAAACTATATCCTTGTAATAACTTATAAAAAAATTAAAAACAATTTAAAACTACACAATAATTTGGGAAAATTAGTTGTAATTTGACTCTAATTCAAAATAAAAAACCAAACCCTTCCCAAAATCATTCCAGTCTGGACAAGGAAATAGGGAGGAATATGTTAACAAATATATATTGTATGCATGTATAGCTTTGGTTGAGATTATATATAAGTTCAAGTTGGGAAAAGATTATTTTAAATTAAAAACGAAACTTCAGTAATAAAACTGCGGTGTCGTCAAATTTGAATAATTTTCAATAGATTTACAATCATCATATTATTTACAGCCAATTTCTCTAACTAAAATGAAGGCTGTCGTTCGTTTACCTATGCGACAAATAGCTGATTTAGTTTCTCCTAACACGCATCTGGACGAATTTTAATGTGTTCTAATCTAATTTTCCTACAACTGTGTACTTCCTTTTAAAGTCAATTAAAAAAACGCAGTTGTCGGAAATACCACACTCTCCTAACCAAAAGGGTTTCCTGGAACAAAAGAGTTCCTGGTATAAAGAAAAATTTTCTATGAGACCAAAATGAATGAGTAGGTAGGTTATGGGGTCTACTGACGAACTAGGGTTGTCCCTTTCTTGTAGACGATCTGATCATTGTAGCGCGTAGCACGAGCAAATTTTAATTATTAGGCTGGCTGAGGGGTAATAGTACAGCAGTCATTGGGGTCAATGTCTTCTCTGACAGTCAGGCTGCAATCAAGTCCCTGGAATTTGTATTCCTGAACTCAACATCTCCCAGGACTGCCGCAGATGTCTTAACGAGAACGCTATTCACCTCATATGGCTGCCAGGCACATGAACATTTCGGAGAACTGCAGAGCGAATGAGCCGGATAGACTAGGGACCGCTTTACAGGTTCCATAGGAACTGCAACTTATTTGCAGGTCTCTAGCGCTTTGTAGGTATATAGTGCAAGATCGCTCCTATACACTGATGCAGGAGAGGTGGACGAGAGGCCCAGATTGTGTACGTGTAAGACAAATCTAGCCAATAGTGGATAGCGGGAATCCATGAACCTTCTGTCGCCATCCACAGCCAAGGTAATAATGCCTGATTGGTGGACACAAGGCAAGACTAAAGGTCTGGACAAATGACTCTGTAGAAGCTGTAACGATGTAGAAGAGGAAGAGCCCACTGAACATCTCTGCACGTGGCCAGCCCAAGCCAACAGGCATGTCTACTATGGAATGCTACCTATTTAGGGTCCTGTGCATATTATCCCCTGTTCTTCTTGAAGCAAACTAAATGTTTCTCCGGTGTGACAAATGCTTAATGAAGTGGTATCACATTGGACTAATAAGTCTATGTGAGTCGTTCATCGATTGCCACTAACAACTAACCTAATCTAGCATATGGGGTAAATTTCCATTTTTTAATTCAAGAATATTTGCTGTCGTCTCACTTATTACGCCTAAATTGTCTAAAACTCTATACTAAAATTAATTATCCTGTTTTCATGGACGACTTAAAGAGGTTTTATTGAGTTTATTTATAACTTTTCAATTAACACTTTAGTGATAATTACTATGTATTCCAAACATTTTTTACAGCAAGATTTTCAATGTTGGAAATTGCAAAATTACGAGATATTCTAGATAAATTATAAAGACAGCTTTTGCAGGTGTCAATGAACTTTAAAATTCTCCAGTCACCAACATTTAGCTGCTTAATATTATAGCCTTATATTTTTATAAATTAATCGACTGTTTGTTTGTTTTTTTTTATAAACTGGATTTAAATTAATACATTTGGAAGCACACTCAAATTTATTGAACTTTTGGAATATTGAAATTTCTCCAATAGACGAATTTAAATACACCTAATAACTGTGCATCGTCATTTTGTAGTCAAAAAGTTAATTTAAACAACTCAGTTCAAAATTTAATCGCATTTTATTTATTTACAAAAACAACATTTCGATCATCATCACACTTCTAGTATTAGTCATAGCACTATTAAGGTTTGTGCCTTAAATCTTTTGTTTTTCTTTGCAAATATGCGCTGATTTCTGGTAGTTTTCATTTATTAATTGAAGTTAGATCGTTTAACTTACTGGTCGATTCAGATATATTGGTCTCTTGCAGTGAAGTATCAGTTATAACTATTAAATTTAAAATGTTTCACATGATGGAATAATAACAAAAAAGTATATGCTATGTTTTTGGTACTACAAAAGTTTATAGGTTAAACTTTTGTTTTCTGATTTGAATTTTAAATTAATTTCGTTTTTCACACTATTTGAAGACTAAAATCAATCAAACTGAGAGGTGTGTCTAGCTGATCGGAGGTATTTTATAAAATCAAATGGATTTCACTCATAGACTATGAGTTTACAAGTATTTTTTTTTTGTTTTTCGATTTTGTAAATATTGAGAAGTTAAATTTATTAAGATTCTCATAATTTCAATATTGATCTAGTGTGGTAGCACATTTCAGTATCGTACCTAGAATATGACAATTAGCAGGTAAATAATAATAAAACAAAAATGTTAGAAGATTTCTCAAAAGTAATTGCAAGGCTGCAACTGAGCAAAACAAAAATAATCATTTCTATATAAATAAGCATTAAAAGTGAACAGGGATAACTGGTGGACAAAATCTGATTTATGTGAAGGGTGTTTTTTGTTTGCTATTTAGTTAAGTTTTTGCCAGTTCATGTGTTTCATGACATGTGTCAAAGTCAAAAATGTTAAGTTTGCCTTTCCATTACATCATGAATAGACTTACAAAAGGAAAACGCTTGCAAATCATCGAGTTTTATTTTCAAAATTCGGACTCTGTGAAAAAATGTGACTCGCAAGTTGCATCCATTGCTTGCCGAATTTGGTCCGAAGAGCACCCAGAGGCTATTCAAAAGCTGCCAATGATGCACTCTAAACAATTCACTGTTTGATGCGGTTTTTGGGTCGCTGATATCATTGGACTGTACTTCTTCAAAGACGATGATGGCCGCAACGTAAATGTCAACGGAGCAGGGTTCCCTTTGATGATCAGGACTTTTTTTTGCTCAAAATGTAAGAATAAGGTTGGCATGTAATTTCAACAGAACGGTGCCACATGCCACACTGCACGCGATACCATGGACCAATGCAGAGGCAAGTTTGGTGACAAATTAATTTCTCGTTGTGGCGCTGTCAATTGGCCACCTCGTTCGCGCGATTTGACCCCACTAGACTATTTTTTGTAAGGGCACGTGAAGTTTCTCGCCTATAGGGGCAATCCAACCACGATTGCTGTCTTGGAAGACAACAACATCATTGGTGAGATTGGTGAGAGAGACTTTCAGAATGGACCATGTGAAGCGTAGCCGTGGTCAAAATTTGCATGAAATAACCTTTAAAACGTAAATGGCATACATTGATTTATCGATCCAAGTAAATATTTCGATCACTTGTACAATTTTTCTGTATTTTCTTGAATTTTCAAAAACCAAAAATCACCCTTTAGTTGAATTGGCGTTCTGTTTTGTTTGATTAAGAGCGAATATAGTATTACCTACGCCACTGGATTTGCAGATTCTCAGTTGCGTTTATTTGTCATCTTATGCAACCCGTAATTTGCATCAGAGTCAACTATTCTAGATTAACTAACTAGGCTAATAATAATGCTGCATTCGACTTTGAAAACTACACAGTAAAGATGATAGCAAATGCAAAATAGAAACAAAAGTTGACTGCTTGCAGCTACAGCAATTCCGTGGAAATCCATTATTTCGTTTAACTTCGTAAGCAAGCCCCAACTGCGCAGTTAAATAATGCAAATTATTTCCTTTTCTTTATTGAATTTGCTGGTTGCTCTTGTTGATTTATTGATCTTGCTGATTTATTGCTCTTAAGCAATTACAAATGCAATGAAAATAGTCAATAAAATTCATATACTAATTAGAATACCTTTAATTTGTTTGAACCAACAGGTCAGGTTTATTTGAAACAGCCGGAAACAGGATTTGGTCCCATATTGGACGGACGATCGTTTCGAAGTTTGTGACTCATTTAATCAGAGAAAACAAAGGATTGAATGTAAGTGAATTGTTTCTCGGAATGTATGGCATCGTCTAGATGTCCATATCATTGAATTTAGGAACAGGACCGCTAGATTACCATGTGGCGATAGAGCACTGTTAACTGTTCAAAGAATAATACTACGATGATGGCTCTAATTAAAAATTCACAACAAGCAGGGACACGTTTTTGATGGGACAATTTTGACGACTACAGAAGCCATAAAGATGAAGATGATTTTGTTTAAAAACGCTTCATTATTTTTAAAATATTCCATTTTTAGTAACTCTGAACTGTCAGCTGTCACACTATCTTTTTTCTTCAACAACAGTACTTTATCGCACACATGGCACAAAATCTTGCGTGAATTTTCGAACACTCTATATATAATTTTTAAGTTTATCACAGGTCTGTCGATCTGCCGGTACGCATGTGATCTGTATGCATGCTGCCCATCTATCAGCCGTTCAGTAGGAATGTCGTTAGGAGCTCTGTAAGAAGCCTTTTCCGCTTTGTTTGTAAAGTGTATACACGCCATCCGTCAGAGGATCAATAAATATGCCACAGCTTGAAGTGATACACTTATGATACACGGGAGACTTAAAGAGCTTGAAGCTTCCGATAACCTATTTAGTCCTGGAGCTTCATATTCTAAGGAACAGAGAAATTTGCTGTAGCGCCAGCCTGTTACTATTGAACTGTATATAAACCCGGACAAAACTGGGATATGCTTATCTTTCCACCGAAATGATATAAAATTTAGTCGATAGAACGAATATAATTGTAAATTCAGTTGTCACCGGCGAATTAATAATGAACCGAGGTTGTTACAACCGAATTTATATTGTGGGGACTAAATTCAGTCATGCAACCTCAATTTGGCTGTGCCAACCGCAATTTGGCGGCAACAGCTGAATTTGCGGCTGCTACAATGGGTAGCGTGCGCGACTCTTGTACATGAGAACGTGGTATCGATTCCAACTCTGTAATTTTTTTTTGACGACGGTCAAATCGCTTACTGTATGTCCCAATCAGCGAGCGTACATGAGAACGTGGTCTCGATTCCTAGTCTGTCATTCTTTCGACGACGGTCATATCGCTTAGTATAGGTCACAATCAGCGAGCATAAAACTAGAAAGCGCACAGCTCACTGATTGCTAGAAGCTCTCCCTGTTCCTTCATGGGATGTAATGGGAAAATGTTTTTTTTATTTTTAATCTTTAAAAAGTACATATAAGTTTTTGTTTTTTTTTGTATTTTTGAAAACAGTACATATATACCTACATATGAATGACCCATTATAAAGAAATGTAAATAATACTTCATTATATAGAGATAAATCATTAGAAGGCTTATTGTTTGGGGGATTCAAGGGCGTTTCATTATACATACGTGTTAAAGCGGAAGCCAATCAAACACAATTTATTTTAAACTCTATGCCACCACCTGGTGTATCATTAAGGGAATTCACGAACTTGATGTATCACTTTCATGGTAGCAAAGCTTTGGTGGGAATATTAAATTATAATTTTCTACTTTGTATGTAAAATATTTTATGATCAAGTAAACATTTGTCGAACAATAAAGTATTCAAAAAACCACTTGGAAATTTTCCATCACTTTGAATATAAAATATTTTTAAATCAAGTGCTCATTTCAATATCATAGTAGATTAAGGAAGGTACTCTCGTTAGAATAGCTGCTGCCAACTATTTTTATTATTATTTTTACTATAAAAGTATTTAAAATTTTTGGCTATTAAACTTTTAAAAATTATATACAACATACTTTTTTTGAAGTGTTAGTTGCAGTATTTTATAACCAAGCTCTTTAGTCTATTTCAATTAAAAACCGTAGTTAAATTCTAGTCAACGAACAACACCCAAGTTATTTTTTTCCATGCACATAGTTATGCTGTTTATTTTCGTTAAGTTCAACCACGTAACGTTGACAAGAACACTCGAGTCAGGTAAAATGACTATTTTTCATAAACGTAGTCATCATCAAACAATACACACATTAACTATGAAATTGTCAGTGGAATTTCATCAAGGACAGGGTTGAAATTTTGGTAATTATCAATCACAGATAAAGTAAACTAATAGATGAAGCACTATTGTTGAGAACATTTTAGTATAATGGGTAATTTTCTAGGTGTCGTTGATGGCCGTCGAAATACAAAGTCAAGTCGCCACCGTATATGTCCCCAAAATTTGGCTCTTCGTCCGGTTCGGCAATAATTCCTGCTACCTGTGACATCTGCGACCACAGAAGTTGCTACAGTTTTTGGGCGGTGGAAGTTTTTACATTAAAAGGCTATCCGGCCTTTGGACGGGCTTACGAGTTTTCTCTTCTTGATATATCCAACACAGCCCTCATAACTTTGAAATAGCTTTATATATTAGAATATTATATATTATGGCCGACGGTGGTGCAATGGTTAGTGGGCGCTCTGACCCTGCTCTGACCACCTTAAATTTCTTTCGGCGGCAGTCACCTCGCATAGTGACGTCGACACTATCGAGTATTTAGCCATGAAAAAGCTTCTTAAAGTATCGTTCAGAATCGGTGTAAAAACTGTAGGTCCCAATCAGTGAGTATAAAACTAGAAAGCGCACAGCTCACTGGTTGTGAGAAGTTCTCCACAATTCCTTCATGGAATGCAATGGGAAACCATTTATTTATTTATTTTTTTTTTTATATTAGAAACAAATGTTATATGTAAAATTATTTAAAGTTTTCACTTGTGCTGTCAACAGTTCATTATTGATTGTTTTCTTTTTAATTATTTAAAAACAATTTTGGTGTTTATTTTTTGTAACTTGAATTTCTTTCAGGTTTATAAAATTTTCATAATTACTTAAATTTTATTAAACCATTTTCGAAAGCAATTATTATTAATTTGTATTTTTTTTTAATTATTTCTTAACTTAAACTAAAGATTCAAGTTTTTATTAAATTTCACATAATTTATATTGACTTTGAAAAATTACTTTTATCTGATTAACTATGAAGTGTATTTGGCGTATTCACTCTTAGCCGCTCGATAATCATACACGTCGTCCTCTTCTTTCTAAACATCGACTAAACATTAAATGCTTTAGAATCGCCACCACAAGCTGATGATGGAAAGAAAACTACAAAGCATTCTGATTGTGATTATTTTTATATCAAAAACCCCACAACTCACGCACACAAACAGACAGATAATGCGAATACTACATATCATGTTGTACAGATGGATACGATATTGTATTGTATTGTATTGTACTGTATGTACGGAATGCTCTGGGTCTCGTGGATTTTACGTTCTTTATTAGTGGTGAATTCAGACAGACGCTGAACAAACAGATCGACAGACAACCCGATAAATCTGTCACATCAACCGTATGTATTTGACACATATACCTAGATGTATGAATGTAAGTACATACGAAGAGTACGGCTACGGCTAAGAACGTTAAATGCTTATCAATATGAGACAGATTATTTGGCTTTCCAACAAAAAAAAACCGGCAGAACCGACACTGCAAAAAAAAGGCGCAAACAAATTGAAATAAATTCGAATACCTCAAGTAGTAGCGTCTTCGGCGCGAGCAAGTTCCATGTAGGGGAAAACAATTAATTAAATATTTCACCAACGTGCTGTGTATGAATTTATTTGTCACAGTAATCAAATAGTTAACATATGATATGAGTGAAGTAGGGAATATTTAAACAATATATTGCATAAAATCAGTAATGTACTTAGCTATGACGTTCTTTGGAGATATTTTGTAAAGTGAAATTTGAAACAGGTTGGAAAAAAAAGAAAAACAAGAATTATTCGAAAATCGAAATTTAAAGAATTTTTAAATTTACTGATACAATTGCATCATCAAATCGAATACAATTAAACAAAAGACATAAGACACGAACACAAAGGCAAATAAAAACTATCAGATCAAATGGAACGTTTTGCGAAAATAAAAACTCTTTTTAACACTAGAAATCGTATCCTCATTTATGAGCGCAGTTTGGCAACTCAGTGACTTTATGAATAAAATATTTTTTTATTTCTCAACACAGTCTACTTTAACTCGGTACATTTAGTTAATCATATTTACAATTTGTTTATTCCTTCCAAATAATAGGTTTGTTCAAGGCCCTCAGAATAGGCCTTTATTTCAATGATGACCTCTTAATTCGACCGAAATATCTTGCCCCCGAGCCATTTCTTCAGATTTGGAATCAGAGAGTAGTCACTGGGGTCTAAATCCGGAAAATATTTCGGATGAAGTAGAAATTCGGTGGAAGATCACTTTAATCTTCGTGGAGTATTGTCGTTTTTACTTCAAATCAATGTCGAATCTGTCCAACAGCTGTGAATAAGATTCGTCGATCATCGTTTTACCGTATTCAAAGTAATCAATGTAAATGTAATCAAATCCAATGCGTCCCAAAAAACTTTCGCCATGACCTTGTTGGCCGACAAACCCACCTTGGTCGTCTTTGGTACAAGTTCACCCAGTTAAGTCCACTGATTTGACCATTCTTCGGTCTCTGGCTTGTTGTGAGGATCCACTTTTCGAAACGGGGAGAAGCTCCTTCGGATAGCGGTTAAACATCGCCAAACATTCCTCTGAAGTGGTCACACAGTTGCGCTTATGGTCGAGTATGAGCAACCACGGCAACCATCGCGCGGACAGTGTTTTTAAATAAAACAAAAATAGTTTCCTATTACATACCATGAAGGCTTCTCACACCCAGTGAGAAGTGCGCGTTCTAGTTTTACACTCACTGATTAGGACCTACAGTTTTACACCGGTTCCGAACGGTGAGAAATGTTAGGTGATCTGAGCAGCGATCGCACTCACATACTCATGTACTAGAGCTCCGCACACTACCATTGCACACCCGACGCCCACTGCTTTTTAAATAAGCATGTAAAATGTGATGTATGTACCTACTCAGTTGAGATGCGTAAAGCCTCAGCTTACGACGACCTCTTTGGGCGGGCTGAACTTTCGGCGTAACTTGTGCTGGTTATGTTCACAACGAAATTCAGTGAACCACTTTTTAACCATTGAGATTTGACCATTTGTATTTATTAAGCCTATTGTATTTATTAAGCCTTCCTTGGTTTCGGTAATGGTTTTGTTTACGCAAAAAACAATAATGCATGATGAGCACACGAAGTTCACTTTTTCTAATTTTCGTCAAAATTCACGAAGTTATGTGTTTACACTGACTGTTAAACCACAGAGCAATTGCTATCCCTCTCTTTATGTTCTCTCCATGACGACGAGGTAGTAGGCCATTTCATCGAGTTCGAGTTGCTATTATATTTTACTCTTTGGTTGGACATAAATCGGACAGAATTAAAAGGGAATGCGTATTTACGTTCGATGCAACCAACATAAAACATAACTTAGCTGTCATTAGTATCAATCAAAAACTAAAAACACTGCATGGTTTACGACTGCTTGCTTATCGTTCTCTCGCCCATCCACTCTATTCTCTATCATTTTCCTACTACTTAGTCGATCAGCTGTGTCATGGATAAAAAAAAAACGTTTCCCATTACATCCCATGAAGGGATTGGGGAGATTGGGGAGCCACCTTAAATTTTTTTCGGCGGCGGTCACCTCGCATAGTGACGGCGACACTATCGAGTATTTAGCCATCAAAAAGCTCCTAAAAATGCCAAAATCAGTGAGTATAAAACTAGAAAGCGTAACCATTTTTTTATAGATTTATTTTGTATTTAAAAAAACTATTCTCATCGTATGCAACCCAAGCAAAAAAATCATAATTCTTGACAAATTGAGATATCTTCACTAAATTGTGAATAAGTGCGAAACGAATCCATCCATTTTTATGATCCATGTCTCATTTTGTTCATAGGTCATACGAAATTAGGATAAACTAATAAAACTTTACACTTTTCTGCCGTTTTTTATGTGTTATTGAGAGTGACAGACAGACACGTTCAAATTGTATTAATATGTTCACAAAAGTTGTTCAGCTATACCATGACTACAATTTTGCCAAATATTGTGAGTGAAAAATTTGGAGTCCCTTTAAGTTAAACTGGGAAAGTGAAAAAAACAATTTTTTATTTCAAAAAAGTGCGGGAAAATCTGGGAATTGGTAAAAGTCCATGTTTTCAAATATTTGACGTGATACAGACATTTCATGGGCAAGTGCCTCTAACCGATACAATTTACAAGAACGTTGATACATTTTTCGACTACAACAGTGTAATTACTCTATGGCCAATTTCAATCACACTCAAGTATTTTTAAATTATTTCTTAAACATTTCTTAAACAGATAAATACAAAAACGAGTCGCAATAAAATAAAATTTCCACATGGAAATAGAAACTGTTTTGGATGGTTGAATAAACTTAGAGCTATCATTTGGTGAAGGAATTTTGCGTACTTTTGGTGCCAAAGTGAGTGCATCTCAGATACGTATATGCAAATTTGACATATTTAATCTCTATCAAATTCATTCTGACAAGACACTCTCAGATTTTAGAATCGATACAGGAAATAGTATCTTAGTAACTAATCAGAATAGCACAACACCTCTGCGTGCGTTCGAGATAATATTTTAAGTGTCAAACCTGACTTAGATATATTAGCTAAAGATCAACAACTTTCATTGGATAAGTTAATTAGACCGGAGATCATTTGAACGCATTCAATTTTGTAGATCATCAAGTTAACGCTTGGCACTTCCTATTGTACTATATTGGTGCTATGTAATTATGGCTGATCATTATACACCAATTAAACTTGTCATTTTTTGCGAATTTGGCAAAGTTCCCTAATTTTGCCAACTCATCCATCATACTCTACATATGTATTTTGTTTAACACTTCTTTTCACAATTATCAACCACATAGCAATTGGAAGAGAGAAAGAATCTAAACATAGCAAACAATCAGCCCTATTGTTTTATTAGATAACTTTTAGCTAATTTAGTATTTTTCACAACAAACTCGTGCTGTATTATAAACTAATAAAACTTAACAATACTCGTAGAGGAAACATAAACTTCAAGAGCGGAAGATTTAATTTGTGCCGTGTCATCATTGTATCGAAATCTCAATTTCGAATTCGAATCAAGTTAAGTGATGTGTTGAGCTTTGGATTCAATTATTTTTCTGATTGTTTCAAAATCGAACTTATTTATTTTTTTTAGATACTCAAGATAATTTCATAATCATCTAAGTTATCGTATATAAACTGAAATAATAAAACATAAATTTATGTGGTTGTTTGAATTTACTTTGAGTTGTGTTACTTAATTATTATTTTATGTCGCAACCGATTAAAAATTATGTTTTAACCAGCCAAGTTTAAAAAAAAAACTTTGGAATTTTTGTTTTGATTTTTCTCTTCTTGTTTTATTTTATTTAACAAAATCAAGTGCATGGGCAGTTAGCCGGCTTTTTTAGTTTGTTTGTTTTGGTTTGTGCCTCCAGCTGATTCATCCAACCAATGTACATACATAGTATGAGTACGTCATGTGGATGTATACACATGCTCACTTTACGTCACAGATTAACACATAGTTGTTAACATAATCGCTGTCTAAATTAAACAAGTTATTAATATGTTAACATTAACAGATATAAATTAACTGTAACTTGACTTTATGTAAAGAGTTCAAATTTGTATAGGAAGTACAACTTAGATATGGAAACTTCCAATAGAGGTCATTAAAACATTAAAATACACAAATTCTTATGTTTGTTTCAGAGAGAGTTACACGGCTTTAAAACAGTGCTGTAGAGTCGGAACACTATTAAATTCACATCTAAATCTCAAAACTTGCCAACGGAAGTGATAAACATTTATAAGTACAATAATGAAAATAAAAATTAATCTTCAATCATTTTTTTTTCAATTATCGAATATGGGCACCTTATTTTGAAAAGTGTATTCGTTTTCTACTATTTTGAATAGGGGATCAACTGTTTTTTACTTTAAAAAACATACGGCTGCCAACAATGGCATATTATATGCAGTTAAAATTATTTAGTAGTTATACATTAGAAAATGGTTTTATTTAATATTGAACTTGAAGGACAGTCGTGTATTTTCAAATTGCAGGAGTCGGAGTCAGAGCGGATTCGTGGAATTTCAAATTGCTGGAGTCGGAATCGATTAATTTTGGCCAGACTCCACAGCCATGGTTTATACAATGATTTTTTTGTTGGGAAATTGCCATTTGTAATCCTTCCAATGCTTTAATTTTACTAACTTACTTATCCGGTCTCGAACAACCCCAGGGGGCAGGGGGATACATACATATTTCGCCAACCAGTTCGATATTTTGGTAATACCAAGTGTACGCTGATCCCTCCAGAGGAGTCCTGGTATTTTGCCAACTAATTATTTCGCCGATAGTTTTCTGAAATAAGTTGTCCAAGGCAATATAAGTCATATGTAGCTGCCAACTCCGAAATAATGACCGGAACTAATGACAACACCGGTAGTATGTTAGCAGAAATGCATAAAACAATAAACAGTATTCACAATCCAAAAACTATAAAATATCGAGCTGATTTCAGACGGGTGTCCGCCAACGCCGACCAAAAATTGGTGCAGCCGCTTTGCATAAAGATCGCGGTCCGAAGGCTTATAAAGTCCAAATAGTCCAATAACCGAAGCATCGTGGCCATCCGATGCGTTTTCGCTTCGCTAAATGGACTGTTGATCGCTTGGCTGTAGATGCTAATTTTTACCACAAAATTATATTTTCCGATTAACCCCTTGTCGACCGACGGAACTTAAAAGTACCATTACAAATATCAGCTCATTAAATCTTAAAGAAAAGTATTTTGTATACTTTTGCCAAAGGTACGTTATAGTACACTAAAATGTATCTATTAAGATTTTTTTTTTAATATTGGTAGCCCTGTCTTTCCAGAATAACGGTAAATTAAAATGTGCTTCAGCTCTTGGCGTAAGATATTGTGGGTCTAATTTCGATTATTGAAAAATAGTAATATTTTAGCTATTTCAACCATTAGAGTGTATTATTATTTACGAATAATCAATTTAGTGCACGTACAAATATTTATACATTGGATATTTGTAATATTCGGTGCTTTTTTTAGAAATATATGCAGTGGACCGGTAAGTACCGTTGGGCTGTGAGTGTTTGTTTATATGTGGGATTATAGTTTATTTTCGTTGTTTGCAGTTGATAACGCTATGGCAGGAATCCGTAGTAAACGTCTTGATACTGATGCAATTTTGGAAATTCTGGAATCGATTCCCATTGATAATGCCGAGAACAGCGATATTGAAAGCGATGACGAGGGTGAGGGCGAAATTGAGCCAGGTAATGACGACACGTTGAACCACTATTTGCGGGAACTGTTAGACGAAAATGCTTTGCCCACCGATCCTGGGGAAAGTTAAATATTACAGTTTACAAACAATTCTGAATGTCATGTTGAGGATGACACTGAGGAAATACCTCAAATAATGCCAAGCACCAGTCGTCGAAGCATTGATGGTGAGCCGAATCGCCAGTGGAAGGTGAGGAACCATGAGACCAGTCCGAATTCTCCTTGCCAGAAGGACCTGTAACAGGATTTTTTGAAAACGATGCTACACCCACGGAATACTTTCTCTCCTTTATTGGTGATATAACAGAAAATATTATATTTCAGTGTAACTTATACGCCACCCAAAGGCAGAAAAATTTAAATTTGGAAAAAGCGAGTTTCATGCTTTTATCGGCATAAACCTTTTCATGGGGTATCATAAACTTCCAAGTTGGAAAGATTACTGGAGCACAAGCGAGGATTTCCTTTTGGCGATAATTGGGAAAACTATGAGCCGCAATAGATTTGATGCGATATTGAGCAACCTTCATGTGAACGACAACTCCAAACTTCGGCCTATGATCGATGGGTTGAATAACACGTTTCAGAAACTTTACCATGGAACTCGACAGCTTTCTGTAGACGAATCGATGATACTGTTCAAAGGAAGAAATGTAATGAAGCAGTATTGTCCAATGAAACCAATAAAAAGGGGCTATAAAGTTTGGTGTTTGGCTGACCAGAACGGCTACATAAAAAAGTTTTCAATATATCAAGGCAAGGATGAAGGTTTAGAGGAAAAATTTGCCGGGTTTGGTCTTGGAGAAAGAGTGGTTTTATCAATGACTGAAAATGAGTGGGGAAAAAATAAAATTATTTATTTTGATAACCATTTTACATCAGTTCGGCTTACGAAGTGCCTATGGGCTTGATCGAAAATCTAAAAAGTGGTGGCATCGAATTTTCTGGGGTCTATTGGAGATGGCATTTATCAACTCGTATGTGGTTTATTGTCAATCTTCCGAAAAAATAACGCTTTTGGAATTTAGACGGTCCGTTGCTATGGGATTGATGACCCAGAAAAATCCAACTACAAGTCGAAAAAGTTTAAAATCAGGGTCAAAAGAAGATGTGTCAGTTCCAGCCTCTAAGAGACGCCGAGGGAAAATAGAATCAGTTTGTAAAGATGTTCGATTAGGAAATCTCGGTGTACATTGGCCAACTTTTGTCGACACTCGAGGAAGATGTGAACTATGCAGCATAAACAATATTCAATCAAAACCTTACTCCAAATGCTGTCATTGTGGAGTTTACTTATGTTGTAATGATAAAAAACTGTTTTTCGAAATACCATGGAATCAATTAATTAATAATTGTTTTGAAATAAAAAAAAAAAAAAAAGTTATTAATGTTTCTTTATTTATTTTTGATTCACCGTGACCCAACGGTACTTAGGAGTACCAGTGATAACTAATATCCTTGCAGATCCTTGACAAATTTTAAACGTTGTAGTTATCTATAAGAAGCCATACCAATTCATATTTCTTGAAAAAAAAATTAATTTTTTAACGCCTTCGAGTCTTGGTCCACAAGGGGTTAAGCTAATTTTCTCCTCGGGGCTACGTTAACAGGGGTTCGGTAAATCAACACGTTGTTGAGGAGAAGTAGATGCCTCCACACCTAATGACTGTTAGGTGCGGTTTTTGGCATGGCGGCATCATAGGCCAATTTTTCTGCGAAAATGAGCAAGGAACCGCTGTTACGAACAAACGAACAATGGCGAGCGTTACTGTGCCATGCTGAGCCGGTATTTGTTCCAAACAGTTGAAGAGGATGACATGGACATACATAGTATGGTTTCACCAGAACGGTACTACGTGCCATACAGACCATGTCTCAATCGAACTTTTGAGTACTGTTAGACTATTATCTCTGGAGCGCCGTGAAAAATAAGTGTTACGCAAACAATCCCGAGTCTATTGAGACCTTAAAACACGAAATAGAGGGCCAAATAATCGACAATATACTGATAAATTGGGTTGGTCGAATGAGGTACTGTGTATATATTATTATTTGTTTTTTAAAGCGAAATTAAATTCCACATTTTACATGGGCCACACTTTAGTTTCCCTTTACATCCCATGAAGGCATAGGTTTATACACCTTGGGACCTGCAATTTTACACCGGTTCCAGCGGCATGTTGACAAGCTTTTTCATGGCTATGCACTCTATGCAAAATAAACGATGTTGATAAAAGTCATAGTTTACCATTTTGTGATAAAAAATAACCGTTTCTGCACCTCGATTTAACCGAAACCCGCAGTTTTTCAAATCCCGGTTTTTATAATACACTAGTCTAGTCTGATAATGGGCTGCCCTCCTGCAAGGATGAGAATGGGAATCTGGTGACTGAGAAGCAGTGTGCTCAAAATGTGGAGAGACCACTTTTATGATATGAGGTTATGAGGTTATGATAGTGGAAGATAGTATAGATTGTTATTAATTATTAAAGACCTGATTGGACCTTATCAGTGTGGTTTTGGACCGGGCAAGTCCACAAGTGACCGAATATTCACGCTACGCCAAATTCTGGAAAAAACCCACGAAAAGCAAATCGATACATACCACCTTTTTGTCGATTACAAAGCTGCTTTCGATAGCCCCATACGGGGAAAACTGTACGAAGCTATATCTGAACTTGGTATTCCGGCAAAAGTGATTCGCCACTGTAGAATGACGCTGACCGACACCAAATCAGCAGTGAAAGTGGGGAAAGACCTCACTGAACCATTCTGTACCAAGCGAGGACTTGGACTAGGCGACACCCTTTCGTGCAATCTCTTCAAAATCTTAATGGAGATGACAATGAGAAAGGCTGCAGTAAATACGGACAGGACCATTGACATGAAAGGCCATATGTTGCTGGCGTATGCTGACGACATGGATATCATTGGGCGAAATTTGCGAGAGGTTACTGCAGTATTTTCAAGAATCGAAAAGGAATCAGCGAAGGTGGGTCTTGCTGTTGATGAGGGCAAGACAAAATTTATGGTGTCAACGACTAGGGAAACCTCTAGACTTAAACGTTGACAACCGATTTAATTTGAAGTGGTAGATGAATTTGTCTACCTTGGATCCGCCGTGGACAAGGACAACAACGTTAGCCTGGAGATAGATAGGAGAATTGTGCTTGCAAATAGATGTTATTTTGGGCTCAGCAAGCAGTTTAGGAACAAAGCCCTCTCTCGACGGACAAAAGTCTAGCTATATCAGACTCTCATTTTGCCAGTCTTGACATATGGCTCCGAAACTTGGGTCATATCGCAAGCGGATGAAAACCACCTGGGAGTTGATAACGTACCCGATGGAAGCGGGAAAAGAGGACGACCAAGACTCCGCTGGAAAGACCAGGCGGAAGAATCCCTCCGTATCCTTGGTGTTACCAACTGGCGAGAAAATGCGAAGGATAGAGCCAGTTGGAAGAATATGTTGAAATTTGTGTAATTTGTTTGTTTAATTAATATGTGTAAGACGTCTAACCTCATGAGGTTGTCATATAGTCAATAAAAGTAAAGTAAAAGTATTCATACATTCGCCTAGCCAGCCTCTAAAACAACCCCCATTAGTTGACGACCCCCGCAAATGTTATAAGGACCACGATTTACGGATATGCACTTGGAATGAAAGAACTCTATATAGATCCGGTGCAAGTATCCAATTGGCAGATATTCTCGACAGTTATAAGGCTGGCAGGATATGGCTGCACAAGGAAAAACCTGCGACATATACTACAATTGCCATGAGAAAAACATGAATTGGGTTGCGGATGTGTAGTTGGCAAATGACTGCAACATCTAGTATACAGGTTCAATCCTGTGAGTGAACGTATACCCCAATCCGTATAAAAGCGAAATATTTTTATATATCCCTATTTGTCACATTTGTCGGTTATAAATCTCTGTCGGTCAAACTCTACCAAGCAATGTCTGAGCTTGGTATTCCTACAAAACTCATATGCCTTTGCGGGATGAAATCCGCAGTGAAAGTTGGTAAGGACCTTACCGAATCTTTTGAAACTAAGCGAGGCCTCAGACAAGGCGACATCCAATCGTGCTATCTCTTTAACATCTTAAAGCTGCAGTCAACGTGAATAAAACCATCAGCAGCAAAAGTCACATGCTGCTCGCGTATGCTGATGATATAGATATCATTGGGCCCACAATGAGAGAATTTACTGCGGTGTTTCAACGAGCGTGAACGTTGATAACCGTTATAATTTCGAGACGGTGGACGAATTTATATACCTCGGATCTGCTGCAAACAAAAATATCAACGTCAGCCTTGAGTTCAAGCGGAGGGTTGTGATTGCGAATAGATGTTATTTTGGGCTAAGCAAACACTTTAGAGATAAAGCCCTCTCCCGAGTAACAAAAGTCCAGCTATACCAGACTCTCATACATCCTGTATTGCTTTATGGCGCAGAATCCTGGGTCTTATCACAAGCAGACGAAACATCACTAGGAGTCTACGAGATAAAAATACTCCGAAAAATGTATAGCCCTATAGTGCACAACGGAGAGTATCGTCGTCGTATGAACTATGAGTGTACGATTGCGATGGCTAGGCCATGTCAATAGAATGGATAAAGGCGAACCAGCACGAAGGGGTTTCGAACCCGAACTCGATGGAAGACAAAAATAGGAAACCCAAGACTCCGCTGGAGGGATCAAGTTGACGAATCCCTGCGTACACTTGGTGTTACCAACTGGAGAGATAAGGATCGAACTGGTCGACGAAATATGTTATCTTCATTTTGTAAGATCCCTGCCCTATGTGTAGTCCATTTTTGTGCTATGCCGCCAGGGGCCAGTGTCCTGGAAAGTGTGTGTTAAGCCAGAAGATCTAACGATTCATTACTCGATGTCACCCACCGCCCGTTTTGCTTTTCAGATATATAAATGTGGGAGTCTACGTGAGAACTTTGAGTAGTCTTGAATTCTCCGCGTTTTCAATGCCGTCACAAAAGTGAAGATCTTAACTCTTTGTTATATTATTTTAGTTTAGTTCCTGGAGGAGAGGACTTTGCCCTATTCAAAAGTTTTCGGCAAGACTTTCTCAGGATTTTAAGATCCTTATTCCTCCACGGATGTTTGTTCTTATCTCGGTAGGAACTGGTGGGGCATGTGGAATCAATTCATCTGTTAAGAGCTGAGGTGGAAGTATTGGTAAGATCCATAACCTCAGCGGTAGTAACTGGTTCGGAGAGAGATTTGGTTTTCTTAATACCGCTCAAACTTTATTTTAACTTGGTCCAGTCTGTTTTACTAACGTGTATGGGGACCGATAAGAGGGAAAGCTCTATGTAACGATGATCGGAAAACGAATGTTGATGTAAGGCAAAGGTGACGTCAATAACATTTGGAATATCTTTCCCTACAATTTATGTTGGTGCTTTCACGAATTATGTGGTGCAAATAGCAAGACCCATTCTGTCTTTCTCCGCCCCATTAATTAGCTTCCTCAGCAGAAGCGACGGCCGTGATCCAAAATATTCATAGGGCTTAATAGGCTGACGCTAACCAAATGTGGTCCCAATAGTTAAATAATAGAAATATATTTTCTAATGTTTCTTGGCAAGCATACAAATACACGTTCGTGGCGTGCATATGACTATGTAAACGAGAAGCCGAGATCCATCGGCTCCATATTTTTGTATATGAAACAGAATAACTGCAGAAACTGCTTTATAGTGGTGGTGGTTTATCTGTAGTAGCGTGAACATGTGGAGCTACGTCCCTCTCCACCACCGTGTTGTTGGCCCCATCGCCGGTGTTTTCCAGTACGCTATATCAAACTGTATCAATGATATTTGATTGAATCAATGAGATATCATCCCCGCAGTATCCACAGGGCCAGTCACATCTGTATTCGCTTCAGCATTCGTTGATACATCTTCCTCATCTACAGTGTTTTTGTCTTAGTTGGTGTCTTCCAGGAGGCTACATGTGGGCTCGTCAATGACCCTGGATTCGGACAGTGAAATAACTTCCGCCGCAGTAGCCACAGGGTTAATATCATCCAGGTTCCTGTCTTACACTCTACCCAATGCTGGTATATCTTCGGTGGATATGGTGTCAGGATTGGCTACCTGGTCGCTCATATACACCCTAAGATCAATCTCACAGAAATCAAAGAAATTAAACCTTCAGTTTTTCTGAGAAATGGAAGTGACGCTGATGTCTTTCAACGTCATCCAACTTTTCAACCTTCCAATTGGCACATGGAAGGCCATATGTTCTGACAGACTCACTGTTTTTGAAGGACGCTGGTACCACGCGCGAGCTGGTGGACGGGACAGGTTGTCGGCCGTGCCAACGACATCTAGTTTGGCACAAGGCCAGACTTCTCCCATTCTAGTAATGGCATATTTCTACATCTCAAAATATCGCTTATATTTAATCCCTTTATTTGGAATTGGTACGTGCCTACGTCAAAGGAGGTGGGAGATTAAACAAGAGAATGTCCACAGACCTCATAGAGCAGACAAAACACCCAACCATCTACTCCGGAAGATTGTTCCATCTACATGCCCTCTGAAGATGACCGCCAGCTCTTCTTGCAGACTCTTGGACGAACACTACGAAACGTTAATGCAGCATTTTAAAGATTCAGGGAGAAATCAGCCAAGGTTGACAGTTATTCCTCTTAACTGGAACAATTCATTGGCATCGCACAATGGAGGGTTTCTCAAAAAAATTTAAATAATTCCGGGGCTTGTCTGATTAAAATTTAGTTTTACATAGAAATGGCTGTATTATTGTGCTATTGAAATTTCTAAAATTAAACTCCACAGGCCTTACTGGAGCTGCATAGTGCAAGCCGAAATTTCACAACCTCGCCTATCAGAAAAATATGAATCTTTGCCAAAATTTGAATTATATTTCTAGTGGTTATTTGTGGCGCTGGAAGAAATCTACAAAAACATGTTCACAAATCCAATTTTAATCTTATGGTTCTCGAGATTTTTAGGAAAAAACAATTTTTGTTTAAATGTTGCTTATTTTTTTTGCCCTTTTATTTGGGATTATCTTGGCAATATAAAAAACAATATAGGTGTGGGGAATGTAACTACAAAGTGGTTTCTTTAAAGTCTATGAATGTCATTTGAAAGGAATTGTAACGAGCTATATATCGACCCTATCCGATGTCTTAATAAAATTAAGTCAGTATATATATATATATATATGTATATATATATCTTAGCTTTGGAGATCCGTAATCGGGAAAAAAAAACTGTTCTTCTTCTTTATTAAATTTAATTCCCTGCAACCCTAAAAAAGAGAGCTATGTCTGCACAGAAATGATTCAAATGGTCTTCCCAAAATTCTATCCTATCCTGTTGATTTATTTCATTTATTTCCCTTCAAAGTGGCAACACCGTTTGACAGCCACAACCACAACAATAGACCGTCAAGTTGTCGAAAAAGTCAGTAGCCGGTTTGTTTGTGCTGCGTTTATTCGTTCCACTTCTGTTCTTAAATTATTCATTCGTTTATTACTTTGTGATATTTAATGTTTGTGCCGTCGTCACTTTAAACAATTGGAACGTTTTTAAAACAAACAACAATATGACGCTGTTAAAGTACATGTCCTTGATTACCACTTGTTCGGTGTTTGCTGCCCTTATATCGATTGTCTGGCAGGCATTTATCTCGCTGAAGCAACTGAATAAAGTTACCCAAATATTAACCGGTTTGTTGGCCATCGAAAGCCAACTGAAACGACCTTCGACTGACCCGAAACCCAAAGTGGCTCTGGGTTATGGAGCCTGTAGTGATTTGCTAATAAGCGCCACCGAATTTCTTAATTATTCCCGGGCCATTGTGCCTGATACGGTAAGTGCAGAGTTCACCGTGGATGAGGTGAATGATGAGGCTGAACTGTTGCAAACTTTTGCATACTACTTTAAAAATGGAGCAGCAGCAGAGTGAGTTTTAAAATATGAGCTATGGTTGGTGTGTAATGTATTGTTAATTTTGTCCAGAAGAGTTATGCCGAATACGTTTCTATTTCGAAAGCTAATACAAATAGCTAAAAAACAACACAGAGATAATATCCAATGGTTTATAGGGGGTAATGCTCCATTGATGGGTATACGTTTTGAGAAAGAAGGATGGGAAGTGCTGCTGGGAGCAAGAATGTCTCACAAGTGGGTAGCAATTGTCCTTAAGAAAATTCTAAAATAGGTTGTTCTTTATCAATTCGCCTAAAATACGTCTAATTTCCCTTCCTCAGACTACGCCCTTTAGTCCCTGGCACAATTAAAGTTGCTGGCGACGAAATCGAAGAAGATGATATCCATCTTATATTGGAATATAAAGCCGGTGATACATGGGGTCCCTTTACAGCCCCACGGGCCAATCGGTACATCTTGCACAACGATCAGAATAATCCTCACCTCAATTCTTTGGAACAGCTGGAACAGTCTGTCAAAGAATATAAACCGGATTTATTTGTTATTAGCGGTATACAAATGATGGACAGCTATAAGTTCGAAGTGGGTGTAAGGGAGGAACGCCTTTTAAAAGTGAATAAGCAAATTAATAATTTGCCACCGCAAACCCAAATCCATTTCGAAATGGCCTCATATGTAGAGATCGAATTACTACAACAACTAAGAAAATACATATTGCCGTATGTGGACTCATTGGGTATGAATGAACAGGAATTGGAGAATTTGGCGGAAGTGTTGGAGTTTGGGAAAACCACATTTGCATCCGACTCGAATCCTAGAGTTGCCGCAACGCTCGATCAAATGCGTAAAGTATTTACCATCCTGGCCACGGACTACTATCAAAACGCCTCAACTGTTATGAAAACGAAGAGAAGAATGGTCTCAAGGATTCACTTACACACTTTGGCTTTTCAAGCTTTGTTATCGGTCAAAGGATCTGCGTGGAAGAATTCTAAAGTAGGAGCCGCAAAATCGGCCTTGGTGGCTCACCGTTATGTGTGTCAAACGCAAATGGTAGACAAATAGCAATGTAACTTAGGAGTTACTAAATCTGTGTTTTCTTGGTATTTATTATAGATCAATCCTGAGTCTGCTTCGTTGATATTGGACGAAAGCTTTTCTACGTCTGTGGATGCAGTTAAAGCTCAAAGAGTGTTAATTGAACCTAAAAATCCAGTACCATGTTGGTCTGAGACGCTTCAAATCACTTTGTATAAATCCGTAGATATCGAAATATGTGTAGCACCTGTTTTGGTGTGTCGCGTGGCAAAAAAGACAGCTGGAGCTGGTGACAATATTTCATCTGCCGGTCTGTCCCAACAATTGTAAGGTGTGGTGTTGTATCAGTAAACAAAAATCAACTCTTTAAGCCATTTATACTTAATGAGACTGTGAATGAGATTGAACAAATATCTCAGTGTTTTATAGAAAAGACATGAAATAAACAAAACAAATTCCCCTTTCCTCCAAAACATTCCCCTATAATTTCGTAATTGAAATTAAGAAAATTTCCTAATTATTTTCAGAACCAAAAAACAAAGTTTAGTGTTCATCTAGCAAAATTATTGTGGAATATATTTAGTTTTATGTAATCCTAGAAAGATTTGTAAACTTTTTTATTTTTGTTTGTGTAGCTAGTGATGTTTGTAACGAAACGATTGTTGGAAATTTTACATCGAGTTCATTTAAAATTAAGTCACCCACAAGGTATTACGCACTACCTTATTAAATAACCTTAAAAGCATTCCTTTTGAATATCCCTTACAATTAAGAAAACATTTTATTTTAATAAAGATATCTATCTATATATTTGCCATATTAAAAATAATATAATTTTCGTATTAAAAATGACAAAGAGACACACCCGGAACAAATCAGGCAACAATAAGTTAGGAAATTCTTCCTAACTTTCTAAATGTGACAACGAAGCACACAGGAGAAAAAACTAACTTGCCCAAAAATAATTTGTCTTTTATACAACTTTTCACCTCTTTAAACAACTTACCTTCGAGAATACGTATAACAAGACAAAGTAACGTTTCGGTAATTCTGATTTGAAATTTTCTGATTTAAAGAGATTCTTTTGAATCCCTTTTTGTTTCAGTTAGAAAACATATAATAGTAATCAACTTTTTCAAACATTTATTGTTTTTAATTAATTTTATTTTCTCTAAAACTACATGTACATTTTCCAAACCCACCAAGCCAACACAAATAATTCCTAAAGTCCCGGCATAACATAAGCTATGTTATCTAATGTGGTAGCTAAATTCACCTTCAATTGAGGTTTTTTATCCAAGCCCGGCAAATTGGTGGTAAGGCACAAGAGCGGTCCCAGCGAGCACAATAAACTGTCCAGCAGTACTGACAAACTACCAGAGACAGCAATTTGTCCTTCGTGCTCTTTCAAACGATCACCAATAATGGTTAGGCTCTCCCCCAACAGCTTTAAATGTGCCGCTGCGTCTATGGGTTCTATAGTGGGTAAAGGGATATTACTCGTCGAGGAATTGGATAGAAAATTATTGGATGTTGAGCCATTTGTAGAAGCATACAGTGATGTTACATCACCTTTGGTTTTTGTGGAGTTGTGCGAGGCATTTGCACTTCTTCGATTATAGGAATTATTGCGAGGCCTTTTAGAAGCTATATGACTGGTAGGTTTTACGACAGCCATTTCATCTTTCGCTTTTTGCTTATCCTCTGCCAATTTCTTCGTACGACTTGTAGTGGGGCGATTGATAAATGTAGAATTGGGGTTGCTCGCGTTAGCAGATTTGTCAGTTTTTTTGAAATCTTTGCTGTTTAGCCCAGATTTCTCTAAAGCTTTTGCTTTAGAGGCTTGTACCTTAGCCTTACGTCTCCAAGTGTTTTTATCCTTATTGGATACATTGGCCCAAAGCTCACGACGTGCTGTGGAGAAATCAATTTCCTTCCCAAATTTCGAGGATTTACGATATTCCCTAGCCCAGAGACTATATGCAGTGTAACGGGATTTTCCTTTATCTTTTCGTTCCAAGCGACCACCATCTTTCCCCAATCGCTTCTCGGACATATACAGCGATTTCCGCACCTTCGAGTCGTGCTTGCCAATATTTGTATTATTCATATTGGCTCCTTCTGTATCCACTAAATCGGCAACTAACTCACCAAACCCATCATCGGAATCAGAGTTTGCCGTTAAATTAGCATTATTGGCCAACACATCATCCAAATTATCATCATCGTCATCATCATCCTCATCACTATTATTTGACACCTGTTCCATATTCATAACACGGTCTTGCTTTCCCTCAACATCGCTATCAATTTCTACTTCTGCATCGTCATCATCTAGAGCCACATCGTCGATGTCTCCATGTTCTCCTGTATCCATCACATGGCGACGAGCTCTCAATGATGCTAGGCTAGGTCTTCCACGACCTATATATTTGGTGCTATGTCTTGAAACTGCTGCAGATGTGGTCCTTTTGTACACCTTCTTCTCCACATCATCGGGTGATTGGAAATCCAACAGTTTGGAGGACTTTTTCCGTACACGTCCGCTTCGTGAAACACCAGTTACCTCAAATTCTAAAAACAACAAAAGGAAACGTTGCAGAATTTAACACACTTGTCTGCTGCTGGTGACTTCATCCCTTACCCTTTGTATTTGGCACACTTTGAGGAGTTTCCATGGTTTGTTTTGAATTTTTTGTATGGATATTTTTGTTTTTATACCAGATTTCTTTGCACAAACACAATAAACAAGATCTTCGCCATAAACAATAAGAATATAAGAATGGAAAGACAGTGAAGGATAAGCAAAAACTAATAAATTTGGCAGCACTTTAACAGAGTTACCAGGTGTACCATACAGTAAATTAGAGTAGAGAAATCATCAGAATTGAACATAGACTAATCCATACATAGATACATTTATTCTCTCAATAAATTAAACGTCACAGGTACGGTGGAAAGTAAACATTGGATGGTAGAAAACATGGGTTCAATAATACCAGATAGAGGCAATAGTAAACAATGTGCAACAAAGGAACAATAACCGAATTTCGTGTTTTTATGGCAAAATATTTTTGTCAAATACAATACAAATGTATAACAACGATAAACGTCAACAAAATAGTGCAAAATACATTAAAATTTTTCAGTTCTACACCAAAACGGCGTGAAAAAGTTAAGTGAACATATTTTGTAACTTCACCTGGTGTAAGTTAATTTTAATTTAATTTCTCTCATTTCCACAAACCTACGGCGAAGAGTGTGAAATGAAACGTCAGATGAGAATAAATGTATCTATGGTTGTATTAGTCTATGGAATCGAGCTTTGTTGTAGATTTTGTACTAATGCCTCTATCTGATACTGAAGCCGAAGGCTGATCTACTTCAGGTTATAGCAAGCGCACAGCTGATTCATATTCTGAACAGCTGATGCCAAGGCGAATTGAGCTCGAATTGTCAAACTTATTCGTTTTGTTTACATTCTTATTGGCAAAGTGAAGTTAATTTATAAACTTGTGTTTTTTGAAAGTTTCCCCTTAAAAGTGAAAAAAAAGTATTTAATGATGGTAAAATGTGCTATTTGCAATAAAAAGTTTGAAAGCGGTACGGGACCGATGTTTCATGTTCCACGCGACGACAACAAACGCTTGTGGGGCAGTCATTGCCGGATGTGTTTGTGCTGTTTCACAACAGAAACAGCCCAAACAAATGAAAAATATGTATGTATATACGTATACGCATGCAATACAAATGTCATATTTTGACATTACCACAAAAGGCGAATTCAAGGCGAATTGCTATTTTTGACAGAACCAGCGCAAAAAGTAAGGCGAATTCTAGTGCTTCCACCAGGTAATAAATTCGCCTTGCTGAAGCCATGACTTGAAACATCCAACGTTTACATGCAACCAAACCATAGAATAATACATACGTAGATAAACTTATTCTCTCATCTGACGTTTCATTTCACACTCTTCATCGTAGGTTTGTGGAAATGAGAGCAATTAAATTTAAAACTATCTTACACCAGGTGGAGTTACAAAATATGTTCACTTAACTTCTTCCTGTCGTTTTGGTGTAGAACTGAAAAATTTAAATATATTTTGCACTTTTATGTTGACTTTTATCGTTGGTATACATTTGTATTGTATTTAACACAACTAGTTTGTCACAAAAACACGAAATTCGGTTGTTGTTCCTTTGTGGATCGCTGTATACTATTGCCACCATCTGGTATTATTGAACCCATATTTTCCACCATCCAATGTTTACTTGCCATCGTACCTATGACGTTTAATTTATTGAGCTTCTATGGTATGTATTATTCTATGAGCCAAACCTATGAAGTTCAAATTATTGAGACAATAAACTTGTCTATTATAATTTGCTCTATGATTAAAAAGTGGCATGTAAACTGGAGAGAGCCATATAACCCCGTGAAATGAGAGATTTTCGACGAAAATTGACTTACCTTACTTAGGTGGAGTTACAAGAACTGTTGACTTCACGCTTTCAAGTCGTTTCGGTGAAGAATTGTGAAATTTAAAAGCATTTTGAAGTTTTTTGTTGACTTATTTTTGATATACATTTGTGTTGTATCTAACACAACTATTTTACCACACAAACTAATATTGTACTAATGCCTCTATCTGGCATTGTTGAACCAACAGAAAAAAAACTAGTTTAATAAACTCACTGTGTCAATGTAGAACTGATTCTTTTAAATACAAAACTTGATATTAGCCCCTATTTTCGGAGTTATGCGCCCCCAAAGTTCCGATCTACGAGAGGGTAATATGATTAACGAACCGTCTTAAACTGCAGTTACACCTACCAAGATTTTCGCTTTTTCGGGATTATAAATGTCAAACTCCATAATAAAAAACGTAGATAGATTTTTTGTACAATTTTTAGTGTAATATACATAAATAATAATATATTATTTTAAAATAATTTTGTGTAAGTCGGTATTGGATCCATCCCAGAGAAGAAGGCCGAAGAACGTCCATGCAGAATGATTTGTAACATAAAAAATCTGCCGGAATTGGGACCAACCCAGAGGGGTAAATGTCTATGCCCGGCAAATGGCGTTCACGCAGAACGCTTTGTAACACAAAACAATACCAAAGTCGTGAATCAGGTGAAACTTAACAAGCCCGGCCACAGATGATGACGAGATGTCTCACGAGAAAATTAGTCGCCTCTTGTACATGAGATTCTGGATTCGATTCCTGCTCAGACCACCTTAAATTTCTTTCGGCGGCGGTCACCTCGCATAGTGATGGCTACACTATCGAGTATTTAGCCATGAAAAAGCTTCTCAAAATACCGTACGGAATCAGTGTAAAAACTGTAGGTCCCAATCAGTGAGTATAAAACTAGAAAGCGCCCAGCTCACTGGCTGTGAGAAGCTCTCCCCAATTCCTTCGTGGAATGTAATGGGAAACCATTTTGTTTCATTTGATACTCACACTGGCCTTTTTCTACATGGTTCCATTTTTCAACCTTATATAACTCGATAACTAAGGGCAGTACACGTATTCTAAAAGTTCAGAAACTAAATCTAAACGCCAACGCGAACGACAAAATCAAAAAATTTTAGCTTATATATCACTTCGCGCTTGCGTTCACTTATGAAGGCTGTCATTTTCATTTGTGGTTTATCGCGTTGCCCAACTAAAATAAGAAATTATAGATTGGAACCAGATGTTTGGTGTTTTTCGCTTCTCAAGACCCACTATAAAATGGTAAATTAAGGTAATCTGGGTCCACAGAAGTCGCTCCAGAAAATAAAGACACTATTAAATTTGTGGGGAAACCCTAATCATTTAATTGTCAACAATTACACGTGGGAGCCATATGTCCATAGAATAATACATACCATAGAAGCTTTTATTCGCTCAATAAATTAAACGTCATAGGTACGATGGAAAGTAAACATTGGATGGTGGAAAATATGGGTTCAATAATACCAGATGGTGGCAATAGTATACAGCGATCCACAAAGGAACAACAACCGAATTTCGTGTTTTTGTGACAAACTAGTTGTATTAAATACAATATAAATGTATACCAACGATAAAAGTCAACAAAAAAGTGCAAAATATATTTAAGTTTTTCAGTTCTACACCAAAACGACAGGAAAAAGTTAAGTGAACATATTTTGTAACTCCACCTGGTGTAAGATAATTTTAAATTTAATTGCTCTCATTTCCACAAACCTACGATGAAGAGTGTGAAATGAAACGTCAGATGAGAGAATAAGTTTATCTACGTATGTATTATTCTATGCATATGTCTGTTCAAAAAAGAAAAATATTTTTCGTGTTCTATTTTTTTCTAATTTGGTTTTTGTTTTTATCAAGTTTTAATCCTCTCCAGAACTCCGGCAGTACAGCTAATATTTGTGCCCATCTTTGCCATTAATTGCTGAGCTTGTTGTTTGCTATTTATTCCAAAATACAAATCCAATATACTTCCATCTGCCCATCCACGTTCGACATTTTTCTTTCAATTTGTAATTTCTTCAACTAACGCGAGGATGCATTTGACAGCTAAAATAATCGAAAACATTATGCCTTGTTCACGCTGCCGCGAAATTGAAGTATTTTGCAATTTGGGCCGAAATTGAGTTGAAATTGCTCAATTTCGCATATATTTTGACAACTACGAAATTGAGATATTTACGACAATTTCGTTGAAATTGACTTGAAATTGTCGTTTTTAGTCAGCAAAATTAACTTAGTACTCTTTTTTGCACATATGCAAGAGAACGAAGCCGACAGAATATTTTCTGGTGTGCCGCCGTCATAGATATTTTTTTTGAAGTTCACGCCGCCGTCTTTAAAGCGTGCTTCGACTTAAAATGTTAGCCGATATTATCAATTAGGCTGCATTTAAAGGCCCGAATTACGAAAAAAATATCTAAAGTTATTACACAACCAACGAGATGAACCTAAAAGTAACGTCTGCCGAAAAATTACATTTAATAAAAACTCAGTTGCCGCCGTCGATTAATTTTTTTTGTAGCTTCAACGCCGTCGATAATTATGGGTCGGCTTCGTTCACCGAACACGTGGTTACTAAAATTACAACAAAAAACAAAACAATTGTATGCCGCCTCATTCATCAGATTGAAATTTTAAGTTTACTTCGAAATAGGCTAGTGAAAATAAACTATAAACCGTGGCGAATCAGTGATTCATGTTAAAGTTCACGTACCATTCATTTATTTTATTGTTTTCATTCATTTCCAAACAGAATTTTGGTTATTGTGCCCAGGCACTAAAATTTTACTAATGGCAATATTTGTAAACAAACAGTTGTCATTTTTCAACGAAATTGCTCAAAACCAGCATGAACGATTTCAATTTCGTTCGACAATTTCAATCCGAAATTGTAAATTTCGTGGCAGCGTGAACAAGGCATTAGTACTATAATATCTACATGGTAATAGCAACAGACATTGTTGTAATTGTAGGCAACAACAACAGGTATTTTGTAACTCTATAACGTTTTATATCACAGTTGGCCACGTCATTAACCCTTCTCATAGGATGGTTACACGGTTACACAACTTTTTCATATCCACAGTCAGGGCCTTCTAATGGATTTTACAGGAAAAAAATTTTTTGGGACTAGTCATTTTTTTCATAACATTTTAAATACTTTACCTACGCGTATACAATTTGTGGGTCATTTTGACCACCAATGCTCGCGAATGCCCTATGGGCCTTCTTCGAAAAGAGTTTCGGCAAAGATCCAGAAAGCTGTAGTCATAGAATAACACATACGTAGAAGGTTTTATTCGCTCAATAAATTAAACGTCATAGGTACGATGGAAATTACACAGCGGAGGGTGGAAAATATGGGTTCAATAATACCAGATGGTGGCAATAGTATACAGCGATCCGCAAAGGAACAACAACCGAATTTCGTGTTTTTGTGGCAAACTAGTTGTGTTCAATACAATACAAATGAATACCAACGTTAAAAGTCAACAAAAAAGTGCAAAATACATTTAAATTTTTCAGTTCTACACCAAAACGACAGGAAATAGTTAAGTGAACATATTTTGTAACTCCACCTGGTGTATGTAAACATTTCCACAGACCTACCGAGAGAGTGTGAAATGAAACGTCAGATGAGAGAATAAGTTCTTCTATAGTATGTGTTATTCTATGGCTGTAGTAGCCGACACTCCCAGTTCATTGAAGATAATGGAATAGAAAATAAAATTCTCGTTACGACGTAAACGTTCAAATGATAATTTTAATTATGGATTGTTTCTTCTCCTTTTTATAGAACTTATTGTGTCCCGTTCGTTTTTCAAAATTTCGTCCCGTTTGTTTTACCGCATTTCTTTTGACGGCGATGTCAAATTGTTTCCGATGGGAGACAAGATAAAGGGGTTATCATTCACCTTGTCGTCAATAGTGTGCGACGGTATTTTGTACACAACGAGCAAACTATTTTGTCATGCATCCCTTACACTCTCAAACCAGATGAGGAAACTTAATTTTCTGGTCAGATGTCGAAATGAAATTTAGCCAATTTTGAAAAAAAAACAATTTATTTTCTTCAAATATTTATAAATAACACTACATCATATTTATTTCGTTTATATTTTTCCGATAATGTTTGTTATTTATTTTTTGGTTCATTTATTTGCATTTTGCCGATAATGTTGCCTCATGAACGTTTCTCATCGAAATGCGTAGTAAAGTTGATGCAACTTCCCCTTACACTGTTGGATACTTTGATATCAACTTCAAAATATCAAAATCGCTTTGATTTTACCTCAACTAGTTTCTACAAACCACCAACTTCATCTTACACCATGGATAAGTTGATGTCAACTTGAAGTCGCTGCAACTTATCCACAGGTCTAAGCATAGAATAACACATACATAGATAAACTTATTCTCTCATCTGACGTTTCATTTCACACTCTCATCGTAGGTTTGTGGAAATGAGAGCAATTAAATTTAAAATTATCTTACACCAGGTGGAGTTACAAAATATGTTCACTTAACTTTTTCCTGTCGTTTTGGCGTAAAGGGGCCCTTAGACCTGTGGATAAGTTGCAGCGACTTCAAGTTGACATCAACTTATCCATGGTGTAAGGTGAAGTTGGTGGTTTGTACAAACTAGTTGATGTAAAATCAAAGCCATTTTGATTTTTTGAAGTTGATATCAACTTATCCACCAGTGTAAGGGGAAGTTGCATCAACTTTCATACACATTACGGTGAGAAACGTTCATGAGGCAACATTATCGGCAAAATGTAAATATATCAACCAAAAAATAATTAAATTAAACATTATCGGAAAAATATAAACTAAATGAATATGATTTGTAGTGTTATTTATAATCATTTAAAGAAAATAAAAATGGGGTTTTTTCGTAAAATTTGTGATATTTTCGCAGTGCGCTCACCACCTTTCATTTCGACATCTGACAAGAAAATGAAGTTGCCTCAACTAGTTTGAGAGTGTAAGGGCAAAATCGAAGTTGATGTCTAGTTATCGAAGTTGATGTCAACTTGAAGTCGAGCAACTTATCCACAGGTCTAAGGGCCCCTTAAAACTGCAATATTTAAATACATTTTGCACTTTTTTGTTGACTTTTATCGTTGGTATACATTTGTATTGTATTTAACACAACTAGTTTGTCACAAAAACACGAAATTCGGTTGTTGTTCCTTTGTGGATCGCTGTATACTATTGCCACCATCTGGTATTATTGAACCCATATTTTCCACCTTCCAATGTTTACTTTCCATCGTACCTATGACGTTTAATTTATTGAGCGAATAAAAGCTCCTATGGTATGTGTTATGCTATGGGTCTAAGAGCCACTTTACAACTTCATCAAAGACGGTTTAAGCCACAAGTGTCGTGAGCGACAAAAATCTAAATGTCTAACATAAATCATTGACGACTACTTCGTTTAGGACGATTTTGCCAACTGTGAAATTACCAAAACGTCCTACGATTCGTTTATACGAACTATGGGGGCCCATAACTCCGAAAATGGGGGTCGACGCCAAGTGTTTTATTTAACATTTTCTGTTTAAAACAGTGTTTCCCACACCAATGGGAGCTGAAAAAGGAATGTTCCAATTTTTTTCCGTCTATGTAGTAAATGGTCTCTAATTAGCCTCCAGCATTAAAGTAATTGGCAACTCTGCTGGTTAACTGACAGAAAACAATTCTCTTTATTTTCAACTGTCAGAATAATCATTCTCACTTTATAATTTTGCATTTTGGCTCAATTTTGCGGCATTCTCCATTCAAACGAGACGTGTTCTTTTGTTAGAAGTATTCCAAAAACCCAGGAATCCACTAAAGGATTTCTTAAACTCTATATGGAATGAAATCATGAATTAAATGCGTGTGCTACTGTTACATTGAAGTGTTAATAACGTCAAAGAGAACATAGTCTCAACGGGAAAGTGTAGAATAGTTTTGTTTCCTGTAACAAAATTGCATTGCTATCATAAAATAACGACCTCACAATCAAGGTGGTTGTCGCCGTCTCTTTATACTTTGCTGTGGTGGTTGCGCAACTTCACCTCCCCTTTCGTAGCAGTGTTCTTACAAGAATTGTCGTTTTCCGTAGTTTGTTTGGAATTGTATAAGAATCAAAGTGTAGTAATAAAATACAAAAACGAACAATAATGAAGAAACGGTCGAGTTCGCGTGGTAGCCCAGATAATGTCGGAGCTATGGGCAATCAGTCAGCTCCTTCATCCACTGTTAAGTCAGGAGCATTGAGTGCTCCCACAACACCAACTAAATCACATGTTAATACCAAACACAGGCCCGAGGAAATTGCTAAAACTTTTCTGGTGGTCAACGAGCGTCCCGTCGATGACATTTCCTTGGATTTCTTCTATAAACCCCACACCATTACACTACTGGCTGTGTCGATTTTGGCGGTGATGTACTTTGCCTTCATCAGGTTAGTTTACTCCTATTGTAGTTCTATGTCATTCCAACAGGTTTTGCGTCATGGACTAAAAGAATGAAGCGGAATAAGTGATTCATTGAATGCTTTTGTCAAAGTACGGCTTGGGTTGTTTTTATTTTTTTGTCCGTTAGCTTTTAGGACGATGAAGAAATTAAAAATCAAAACATAAATTGTAGTTTCGTACGACAAGGGTCGGAACAATGCGCAAGAGCAAATAAAGTTAAAACAGTGGAAACGAAATGGGGCGTAGCTATCAAAGGATTAGCACGTATCCTTTTCCTACTAGGAATGAAAAATGTGTCCAATTCAGATATTAGCACAGGTAATGTCTCTAATGCGGATATTAGATTCATTAAATAATCCCAGATGCACTACATAGTTTTAAATAAAATTACAAAAAATGGGCATTCAAAATATATTGTATTTATTGAAAAATAAAATTTAGAAATTAAAATTAACACAGCAATTAAACTGCTCAAAAATGTATTTTAAATTCAAAAAGTATCAATTGAAATTCAAAAATTGCATTCTGCTGTTCACTGTTTGAAACTCTAAACCTGTTTGCCAATAAATATACATCAATTTAAATTAAATCCCGTTCAATTGAATTTCAATATGAAAATATTAATCGAAATTAAAATGGCATTTGGCATTCAAATATTCTTCATTCAAAAATCGTCGGTACTTTGAAATGAAAATGACAACGTTTGACCTTCAAAACTCGCCGATACGCATTCTTTAGATATCTTAAATATCAACTGAAGACGTCAACTGACAATCAAAACTCTTCGATACACAGTCTTTATATTTTCGTTTTCAATTAAAGTTTTTTGAAATTCAATTGAAGTTTTTGACGTTCAACAGTTGTCGTTATGTAACCATGGTAGAATAAGTACAGCAAACTCGGTTTGAACTATTTTCCTGCTTTGTTTCATTGTCAAATTGTTTCTTTTATGTCAAATTTACGTGTATTTTTTGTTTTTGTAAAGTTTTGTTTACTTTTACTGTAGAAACCAAAACAATATTCATGTTTTTGATGCCTAACATTACAACGTTATTACAATTCATTACCTTACTCATTCTGCCATGTTTGTAACTTTTAATTTGATGTGTTTTGAGTTTCAATTTGTGAGCTTTTAATTTTATTTGAAATGGCATTTTGAACTTTAGTTGATGTCTTCCAAACTTCAATTGCAAACAATGTCGTCTAAAGTATTTTTTTTATTAAAATCACATATTTAATTAAAATCACATTTTTTCCATATGTAATTGAGGTATAGAGTATTACAACTTCATAAACTGATTTTAATAAGAAATATATGTATATCTCCGAGCCGGATGCATTTCAAATAATAAGTATTTTCCATATCAGATAAAGTCTCTGTTCCCTTTGGGGACAATCCTTCTTTTATTCTCTCTCTCCTAATGTACCCCCTACAAAAACTACGCTATCTCGGCATTATACTACCCCTATTTCCGACCCAATCGACCAACATATAGTGCATTTCTTCTGTTTTATTTTCTTGCACTTCCGACCTCTTGCTATTGACGATATTGTGTCATTTATTTTTAGTTAGTTAAACGTGAAACCCCTGTCTTACACACAAAATGTAACAACTGAATTTCCTCCTACCAAAAATCGTTAAATTATTAACAAGCAAGATATAAATAAATCTTCCATGAATATAAAGAATGTTACTAAAAATAATACATCGAGTACTATTTATTACATTACAAATAATCAACATTGAATTGAAAACAAAAAGAAACTCAGTGACGAATAAGAAAAATATCAAAATACTCAGTTATAAATCTCACATAACACAAAGCAAATGCTTTTAGATATATTTAAGGAATATCTAAAATGGATGCGTAAGTTTGTTGTATTTGACTTATCTGTAAACTACTTCCTGTTGTAGATTTAACACTTAAATGGTCATAGACATCCCCCTCCCCCTTGATTTCAAAATGTGATGGTTTGGGAAGAGTCCGTATAGATAAGGATTAATTTTAATTTAATTGAAACAAACGTGTTTTTGTAAATCATCGACAGTTTTTTTTTTTCATTTTAACTAACCTTCGCATATGAACGTACATATGTACATATGTATGTACGTACATACATATTGATTGGAAGATAATGGGTGAGTGTGTGAAGTGAACGATTTTTGTTGTTATTGGTGCCATAATTCTATAGAGGTTTTATTTATTTTTATTCCCTTTTCAGTGTAATGTTTTTTGTTGTGTTATGAAATGTTCAAGCTTCTTCTTTATTTCATCGCCCTTGTGTTTCTCAGTTTGGCGCACACATGTAAAACATGTGCTCTTGGACAGATCTGGTGACTGTGATTGATATGTTGAGACATTTTCACAAGACTTCACACATACATTTTGTATATATATTTTCATTAGAACGACTCGATACCCATGCAATTGAAAACCCCAGTCTTCTCTAATAAATTCGTACAGTATTATAGTCGTGTAAAACGTCGAACACCGATATTTCATCAGATTAAATCAAATTTAAGTCCGACCGTCGTATCGTCTGATAGAAGGTTGAGAAAGAAAGTTTTGTGACAGGCCCATAATTTGCGTGTTTCAAATTTTGAACCTTCCTATAAAAATACCTTTAAAACTTTATATGTAAATATATATATATATATGTATATGTAAATATTATATGTAATATATATATATATATAAATATATCCATTAACCCATTGTGAGCCAAACCCTGATAAATAGGTTGTTATTGATATTCTGAAGATTTTTGGGGAATTAGGGTAGTTAATATTGAAAATAGATTTTAATAGTTGTAATTTGGATCGCGTTCCAATCACTAAAACCTCTTTCCGATAAGAGATAATGACCCCCCAAACCTTTCCAAGATTTTCTATTTAAGAAAACATATTTTCATTTCATGTATTAATTAAAATAATAAATAGCATTTAATGCCAAATATGGTTATAAACTTCTACGATAATTGTTCAATTTACCTAAATTAAGCAACAGAAATATTGAATAAAAAAGTATTTAAAACAAACGATTATTTATTTATCCAGACTTGTAATTTTAAGCCTTTCGACCAATTAAAATAAATTTTAAGCTGAACTTAAAGTCTTGATATATCCTTTACTAAATCCTGGCTATAATATTAACGACTTTCAGCTATAAATGTGTGTCGGAATTGGTTTGTGCCTTTGCTATTTCCGGGGAAAATCCTCATGTAAAATAGAAAGCACCATAGATATAGAACCATAGATATAAATAATTGTGTTTTATAATTGTTTGTGACGGGAATTTTGACATTTCGATTATTTTGAAAAACGAAAGCAACACCACATGCGTTAAAAATAAAATAGAGTGCGAGGAGGTAAATTCATGAAATATATGCACGGTAAATTAGTGATAGTGGTAACTCTCCACAAAAAAAAATATCTAATGTATTTAAACTTCCGTAAACGTAAATAGTCATACAAGAATTTGTATATATACGATTGATGATCTACCAGTGGAATCAATACAGACATATAGTATTTGGGCATCTGATTATGAAGTTGTCACGGAGTTCAAAACTAGTCCAGCCAGTGAGTGTGCTTTACTGAATTATCTATTTTTCCAACGAAACCAAACATTTGTTACTTAGAAAAATGTTTCTTACCTTTTAAGGTTGTAGTATGAGCATCTCATACATTAAAATGTAAACTAACAGAATAGGTCGTAACAAAAATCCAATTCAATAATTTTATTCATAATGGTAGATTAGCTTAGGGGTACAACAACTTTAACTAAAGTTGTTTAAATTTAATCTAAAAATTCCATAAATCAGGCCTTAATACAAATTCAAATTAATTTTTAAAGCCAAACAAGCAGAACTGTTTTTATCTATCGGCCTAATAATGAGTTAAATTTATCAAACAAATTGCATTTCAACAGTTAAAAATTATCATAGTTTCCACCTAATAATGTATGTTCCCCAGCAAAAAAACACATTAAAAATATATTTAGAGAGAAACCTCAGCTAATGTTTAAAATCGGTAATCATTTGTTAATGATATTTACATTTCCTAAAGTAGTTATCTGACATTGTAGTCACAACGAATTGCTTAAAGGTTAAAGAAAATTACTGATTTTTCAATAGTTATTTCGAAAATGTTCTACTTTCGGGTGTAGTTTTTATTGTGTAAACAGAAATTTTATGCAACGAGTTCATTGTTTATTAGGAAATCTATTTTCAAGATATCCTCTTGTATTTCAACTAACTCCTACTATTTTTTATATTCTATGACATCAAATCGTAAAAAAATTAAATATGTCTTAACATGTGGCCGTCGGTGGTGCAATGGTTAGTGTGCGCGGCTCTTGTACATGAGATCCTGGGTTCGAACCCAGCTCCGACCACCTTCAAATTTTCTTTCGGCGGCGGTCACCTCGCATAGTGACGGCGACACTATCGAGTATCTAGCCATGAAAAAGCTTCTCAAATTACCGTTCGGAATCGGTGTAAAACTGTAGGTCAAAATCAGTGAGTGAAAACTGGAAAGCGCACAGCTCAGTGATTGTGAGAAGTTCTCCCCAGTCCCTTCATGGGATGTAATGGGAAACCATTTATTTATTTTTTTTATTTCTTAACATTAGGTTTTCCGATATTCTGGAAATATGCAAATACATAATTATAATTTAAAAATAAACCGTAAACTTTCGTTTAGTTTCCTATTACATTTAATTTTTAAAAGCTGAATTATATGATGTTCCTACTACGAAATTGCCATTTCTATCTAAGGTTTATGTTTCATTTCAAGTATTAACAAATATATTTTAATCTATAGTTCTACCAATTAAATGTCGTGTCTAGAGGTTAATAAACTTAGCAATACCAAATGTGCATTTGTTCGAATACGGCCAAGTATTAATTTAAAAACTAGCTGTCAACAGCTAGCTATTTATTCTTAACTATAATTTTGTGTCACCATGCCTTTTAAGAATCATGGGATTTGCTTATTAAGGTATGCCCTCGCTGTGACCGTAAAAAATAAAGAATTGTGATTTTCTGCATGCATATAAATATAATTTTCTATATTAGCGTTACTTTTGCAGAAAGTTTATTTTCATGATAACATGAGCAAGCACTGTTTCCAAGTTATTTAAACACAGACTGTTTCCAAGTTATTTAAACACAGATTAATGTTGATAAAAGTGTTTGATATTTTTTTTCCACTTCGAAGAAAATTTAAACAATATAAACCATCTCAGTATCAATAGAGATTATGTAGTTGCATATGTATGAACCGGATTAACTTTTTGTAGTCTTATCAAATTTTTAACAAGTTAGCTCTTTTCTACAAAAAATAAATAAATAATCCGGTTTGATTTTATTCGATTTTATAAATATTGTTACTAGAATGATTCAATGGTCAAATGTCAAAAGAAAACACTATCACAAAAATTCGTCATATTAGATAATTATGTCTCAAACAACCACAATCAGACCAGTCGTAGAATTCGTTTTGCTTTCCGACAGACAACAGCAGCCATGTTCTGTATTCATAGTTAACAAAAAGAAAATCATACGATTTATTGTAACGTTGTGATTGTTGCATTATGTATTTATGTATTTATCAGTACTCATAAAGCAACCGAACCCATTTGGGCAATATTTGGTTACACTACTTCTACTATAAATTTATGTTCATATGAATACGCTTAGAATTACAGAGATAAAATAATAGAACTATGTAATATTTTTTCCTCATGTTAACATTTTATACATATATTATGTATTACAACATATTATGACCACTCTGGTGACTATTAGTCGAAACATGATTTTTATAAAAATTTAAACTGTATTATAAATACAATTTGATGACATAAAAACAGGTTATTTAAATAGGGAGAAAAAAGTAATAATAATTTCAAAGCAACTAAGCAAAAAGGAAAAGTTTGGTATAAAAATTAAATTAAATCTGTAAATGTTAAGATAAAAATTATAGCAATTACCAAAAATAGTAAACAACTAAATTTATTTATTTATCCAATAATGGCGACAACTTAGGAAAAGTTATTGGATGGTTACTTGTAGATCTTCGAAATATAAAAAAAGATTCAACAAATGTTAGTGTTTGCAATCTAAAAACTAACAAACATCTAATATTTATATATTGGGGAAAGTGCATCCCCTAACCTAACCTAAATTGCATTCCCAAAAGGAAACAATGTAGTGTCAAATCTGCTCAACGGGTTTGATATTACTTACACTGTCGCTCACTTGAATAGCGCCCCTCTTGGGTATGATATTTTATCTTGTTTTCTCCTAAAATAAAATATAGTTTTCTTTACAAAATAGTTCGTTTAAGTATAGTTCGTCATATTTGAACGGCAAAATATAAGGCGATGTTCCTTTCGGATATACTTTCATTCGTTTTAGATTTGCAGCTTTGGAAATAATTATTTTTACTGTGGATACGCTTGCACATACATACACCGTACTTTTCCTTTTTTTGGCAGCAGAGTCGTGTGAATTTGATGCATGTTTCAGAATCGCTCTCTTAGCAAAAACAGCCTTAACAGAACTTACGGTACTGCATTTTATATTAGTTCCATAGTTTATACTTACTTATCCGGTCTCGAACAACCCCGAGGGGTCAGGCACCTTACAAAACGAAGATATCATATTTCGCCAACCAGTTTTGATGAATGGACAGTTCGCAAACCTTATAAGTTATAATTTCCGCTCTCTCCTCCACTCTCAATTACTATGCTCGGCCGGCCCATTTCCTTTAAAACTAATACATACTTTTTAATATTTAAAATTTTATGTTGGTCTGCAACAGACTTCCACACAAAAACTGATAATGCCTAGAGGGGCGCTCTTTATTTATTTATTGGTACTCACTCATATAGCAACCATTAAAAATATTCAGTGAACCAAAAAATGTAATTGAGTGTTTGAATGTTATTTTATTTTTTTACGGGTCATGCTAAAAAAAATTAAAGCAGTCTTGTGTTACAGTTTTTGTAATTAAACGAACTATTTCGTAAAAAAAATCAACCAATGCATTGGCATTATTATTTTAGGAGAAAGTAAGCTGAAAAAATGTACTCAAGAGGGGCGCTATTCAAGTGAGTGGCAGTGTAATGAAAAATACCACATAGAAGGGTCATATTAGACCATTAGTATCTTTGGACAAAATCTGCTTTAGTACTTTTTAAGACGACTGAGCCATGCCCATCTGTTTGAATGGCTGGAATACAATGAAATTTTGTCCGTGACTATTATTTTTCCAAACTTAGTTTTGGATTGAAAATTATCGTTTCGACCATACCCCTTCCGGTACCTCCCTTACTAATTGATATATTTATTGCAAAACTTTTTTGGTATATGCGATTAGCTCCAACTCAGATATTGGTTAGTAATCTGTAAATGTTTACTTGTGTCTACCTATTTTGAGTTTTGTTGTTGTAAAAGTTCTGAAAATGATTCGAGTTATTTTTTCGACGAAAGGCTTTATACCAATTGTTTAAATTTTGAAGGGCGAGATGAATTCTCATGTTTGGAGTGAATGCTCAGCTCCACAACATGACACGTTCACCTCCGTACTTTACTGTGGGAGTGATATTTTTCCCGTTCTTTCAGTTTACGCCAAACCATAGTCTTCCCATCACTTCCAAACATTTTCAATTTGCTTTCATGAAGGAAATTACACCATTCCATCAATTAGCATCTTCTTTTGGAAAATGAAGGCATCTTTTCCGGTCCGCAAATTCACAAAAGGTTTTTTTTTCGAGCAACCCGTTTGTTACATTATCAAAAAGAAAAAGTTAGATTTGTTATTCTTTATAATGTTGAATATTAATGACATTCACAGTAGTAAATTTCGATGAGAAAGACCAGGGAAATTTTCATACGGACAAAGGACACACATATATGAATATACAATATATATAAAAAAAAATAGTTTATCTTAAAAATCTATTTTCTTTCATGTAATTTTTCTTTAACAGGGATGAAGACAGTTTTGAGCAAAACATTTGGGCTGGAATATTGTGTGTGGTTTTCTTTTTCCTAATCATTTCGGTATTGACATTTCCTAATGGTCCATTTACACGACCGCATCCGGCAGTATGGCGTATACTATTTGGTTGTTCAGTGCTTTATTTAATGGCCTTGCAGTTTTTAATGTTTCAAAATCACAAAACCATAATGAATATATTCTATTGGTTGGATCCAAAATTAAAAGAGTTTCATATCAATATGGACAAGGTAAGGGCATTATTTATACATGCATTTATACGCTAAATTTCACATTCATACAAAGTGGCCTGAAAGTGTTTGTTAACGAAAAATCCCATGTCTCGAATACGAACAAATTTGACTTTTTGTAACACGAAATTGGAAGTGAATTTGATAATTTAACTACATTTATCTATTTTTCCCTTTTCTCCCAGGAGTACGGTGTCAATTGTTCAGACATTACTTTAGAGCGAATAAAGGGTCATTTGGATGTATTTGCTTGGGGTCATTTCCTTGGCTGGGCCTTTAAGGCTATTCTTATCCGCCACATGGGTATTTTGTGGGCGATATCTATTATGTGGGAAATCACTGAAATCACGTTTGCCCATTTATTGCCCAATTTCATAGAATGTTGGTGGGATGCTTTGATTTTGGACGTATTAATATGTAACGGATTGGGCATTTGGGTGGGCTTGAAAATCTGCAAAATGCTTGAGATGCGCGAATACAAATGGGCCAGTATTAAAGACATCTCATCGACCAGCGGTAAAATAAAGCGTGCCGTGTTACAATTTACTCCAGAAAGTTGGACAGCTATTAGATGGTTGGATCCTAAATCGACAGCTATGCGTTTTGCAGCAGTTATACAATTGGTGATATTTTGGCAGGTAAGAAACGATTACATGCGAAAACATGCGAATGTTCAAGGTATCGAACACCTAAAGACTAACTTCAACTTCTTGTTGTCCATATTTCTCGTTTCCTTTTCCCAACATTCTAGGTAACTGAACTCAATACCTTCTTCCTTAAACACATATTTGAAATGCCACCAGATCATTACATAGTTGTAGGACGTTTGATATTCATTGGCTTGTTTGTGGCGCCATCGGTTAGGTAAGTTTTTTCTTTACTCAAATTAACAGTAATTCATGGCTTGACAACAACCCCTAACTAAACAAATTTCCATTTTTTTACTAGGCAATATTATACATATGTGACAGATACACGTTGTAAGCGTGTAGGTACCCAGTGTTGGGTATATGGTGCCATCATGGTTTCCGAGGCGATTTTATGCATTAAAAATGGCAAAGAACTGTTTGAGCGCACGCAAGCCATTAACATTGTTATATGGCTAACAGTTCAAGTGCTAATATCGGTGGCATTCGTCTACGGTTGTATATTGTGGCAGGTAAGTTGTGTTTGAATATGGGCATTTCCACAGAAAGTGCCACCCTATGTCGCCACCTTCGTAAATTATTTATATTTCACCACCACGAAGTTCGACTGTCTGCTATTCTTTTACTAAATACAGAATATAAGAAGCGCTATATTTAATAACAGATGAGAAAACAATCTACCTAACTAGTCTTAAAATATAAGCAATTAACGAGGGTGACGTGATGTGACAAAAGGTGTACTTTTCTGTGGAAATGCCCATAGGCTATGAAATAACTTGCAAGAATATTAACATGTTGCTACTTTCTCTCTTTCACACACGCCTTTAACCCTAGCAGCGCATAATGGAAAAACGTAAAAATATGAAATCTCACCAATCGCCCATCAAAAAGTTGAAAACCTTAGAGAACAACGAATCAAAAGGTATGTTTTGCAATTCACCGTTCCCACTTGGTATGTTGTTTCCTGTTTTTAATTTATTTTTCGAATTTATTTTCAAAGATTTCATGAAAATGTTTACTTCTAATTTCGACTTCATGCCAAATTGGTAATAATTTCTTTATTTTACGTTACAACTTGCCTTTTGAGTTAACTGATTTACAATAAAGCACTTGTTACTTAAATCAACATACAAATACTCTATAAATACTTAATGTCATTATGTGATGTCTGTTTGTTTTTTTCTTTATACATATATATATATATATATGTGTGTGTGTATTTCATGCTATCCTTAACAATTTGTTTTGTATAAAAAAAATCAAACTTAAAACAAACCACCACCGGCCAGGTCCCATTTACTATGTACATCCTAGAATCATAGAACATGCACGAGGAAAGTTAAATAAAACCATTAGTAAACATGTTGATATTGAAAGCACACCCTATGATATTAAAATTAAAATTGTTTAATCTTTTTTTATTTCATTCGTTCAGTTTAGTTTTGTATTTAAATTCATTGACGCTTTTTAAATCATATTCAAAACATATTAAGGCAATATTCATAGTTTAAAGTTATATTTTATATGTTTCCATCTATATTCATCTATAAATGCTTGGAATTGTCTTGAAAATATTTGGCTTAAGGTTAACGTAAATGCCTTTTACATACAGCCAATTAAAACAATTCTCAGTAGAACATGCTAATTTCTAAATTTTTGTTGCCATTTTTAAGGCAACACAAAGTAAAATTGGTTCCCAGAGCACTTAATTAAGTTTGCAATTTAGTTTTCATTTCGTCCCATGTAATTTTCCATTTTTACGTTTATTATTTGGTTTTCATATTATTTTGTTTTACTTTTTATTTCTAGGCAAAGTATCACCCAAAAAATCCCCAAAACGCAACGATAAGAAGATTGAATAAATGATTTAATCCACAAAACAAACAAGACTAGAATAACTCATTTGTAACAAACATCCCTTTCCCCGTAAAACCAAAATTAATACTACTATCTTTCTCTTCTACTTTTATCTAAACAAGCGATTCTCCTTTTGTTAATAATAAAAACAAAATAAAAAAACATATTTAATAAGTTTAACTTATAAATAAATATCTATTTTTTTAGCTATAATTTGTACTGATTAAAGTAAAAACATATACAAAAAAGATCAGAAAAGAAAACTGAAAGCAAACAACTACTCGTCAACCTTACTCTAAGAAAATCACCACCATCATTAAATTAAAATATATATATTCGAAAATCATTACAAAACCACCAAAAATAACTCAAGACGTTAGATAACGAATTAAAATTACTTTGTCATTACTTTAACAGAAACCAAGAAAATGTAAGCGATGGTTGTCAAACTACAACACAATTCCATAAACTGAATTTGACAATTTCGCTTACGTTGTTTAGGTTGACCTTTACCAATTTTGAATGTTTGGTTAGCAAAGTTTTTTTAATGTAGTTTTTGTGTTAAACCAATTATTTATAATAAAATATACAAACATATTTATATAGGAAATAGTTACATTAACAGTATGTTTTCATTTGTTGAAGGATCAAATATTTGATAGTTACCTCCCAGGCCTTTGTCAGTACTAATTTCTTTTTTCATATATTATGAAAAATACCCTCGTTAATGGGCTGGGTTAAAAATAATATACTTGAGTAATAGATCTTTTGTTTCTTTTTAAACAAAAAAAAAATATTATTTTTATAAGTCATAATGCAAAACGAACATAATTATAAGTTAATTCGTTTTTAAGTAGTTAATACTAAAGAAAACTTTGAAAGCTGTTATTTGTATAATTTTAGACAAAAATATGTATAAAAATTATACTCATTTTTTTATGTTGATTTTTTCTTGAATAAATGCAAAAATGGAATTAATGATGAAATTTAGTTTTTTACTGGGCAAAATAAATGTGCCCATTTGAGAGAGGCCTACCTTATTCAACGAAGGCATTTAAACATGGCAGAAGGAAGTCTAAACAAATGAATAGAAATACAATAAATATCTGTTGATTCGATTGATGAAGGCTGAACAATAATTTAAAAGCAATAGGGGATCGGAGGAGTGTGCACAAATTCGCTCTTTATATTCGCAGGTTTGCATTGATGTTAGAAATAGTAATCTACTTTCCGTGAGAAGTGGAGTGCCCCAGGGCAGATTATTGCTTGGGTTGTATTCTTTTTTATTCTACATATCAACGGTATTTTTTATAAGTTAGATATGGCTGGTGTGTTCCATATACCTTCGCAAGTCGACTTTCAGCTGCTAAGTAAGGATGATCATCACATTTTGAATGTTCTACAGGAGAAGATTTATGACACTCTTGAAATTGTAGATGATTTATTACAGTTTTTACATTACGTGAAGTGTTTAGATGTTTATTTGGATGCTAAAACAAGTTTTAATCAGCACGTACATTTTGTTGTTACTGGCGTAAATTTTACCTTCGACAACTATACATTACTTTAGTTAGTGAGAGAAAGGCTTGTATACGCGCTTGCCATGCCTCATATTTTATACTGTAGTCTGCTGCTATTGTTATATATATTATGACGCCACTACTGCTGACATTCAGCAGAGTATTGCGTTATGTTTATTCTCTTAGAAGGCGTGTGCACATTACGGCGTAGTTAAATTTGGTGATTATCGTTTGTTGTAATGCTGGTACAAAAGCTGATACATTTAGATATGCTTGTTGTCTGTAGATCTAAGAGATTAATATTTCTTGTATATACATTGTTATCTGCTCAAATTGGCTGTCCATGGCTTCTTAATCTAATTGGCTTCAATGTTACGATAAGACGTCTTAGATTTAAGGAATTTTTTAATGTATCATCAGTTCATAGAACAAGTTATGCATTGTATAAGCCCATCACAAGAGCTTCAAAGGAGTTTAATTTGATTTTTCGAATTTATTGATATATTAAGATAATTTACACCTAGATATAATTGTTATATAAGATATTTCTTGTCTGTAATGAATTGAATAGGTAAATAACCGCGTTTTTACACGAAACAGTTATATTCTGTCATTCAGTTCGTAGAAGATAGTTGTTTAATCACACATTTTGTCGTACTACGCGCGATCATTCAGATTGAGAATAGCACGACTACTCAGCAGTTTGCCCAAGGATTTAAAAGTTTCTAATGTATATCGCACTTGGGTTCTTCATCGTATGCAATCTTAGGTTTTGTCGTTGAATTGCACATAATCATCTTTAGGGGATCGCTGGTTCCCCATATAACAATCGTATAAAATTGCACTTGAAAGAAAGCCACCAAGAGTGATTGGAATCGATTTAATACCAACTTTTTAGAAATATAACAGAAAAAACTTCCCCACCAAACTAAGGCACAAATGTTGTATAGAAAAATACTACGAAAAACGCACCTCATGTATATGTAAATTTATAAGAATACAAAATATATTATCTTTATTTGTTATTGAAATAGTTATAGGCTCTAATCGGTAATACAATTTCATTGTTATCAAAAATAAGAAATAAAGCTATTCTAAGTTTTTGTTGTGACATGTTTTAGTTAATACCTCTTTTGAGGCGAAAATACTTTCTAAAAAATACATACAAAATTATTAATCTTAGTTCGAATGATGTTCAATATTACTAATGCAATAATATTGAATAGAATTTCACACCTGATATGCTAACAAAGTACATACATACATATAAGTATATATGTATGTTAATATGAAGTGTGCGAATAAATATATTTAAATAATAAATTGTGCTCAAAAATTATAAACGAGAAAACTATTAACAAAATACAATGGAAAACTTGAGAATTTAAACGTCCAAACAAGACGAAACCGTCTTCTTAACAGCATCTCTAGCATAAGGGATGTATGATAAGGAATACCAAGTCATGGCTAATGATTGGATAATAATGAATATCAGTGTAAGACCAGGTTTATGTAACTAAAATGGAAAATGAAAAATTAATAAATTAAAATAACAAAATCATGAGGAAAAAGATGAAAATATTCGCAGAAATCATACCGCAATGGCTGCTACAAAAGTCATTACAATAGAAAATATAACAACACAAGTGGCTATTAAACGAGTAGGGGCAAACATATTCTTTAATTGCTTTACAGGTCCCATTAGAAAGCAAGTACTGGAACGAAAGAAAAGATTTAACTGTAGCTTATATTTAAAGTTATTTGGATTTTATATTTCTTACCTGGACATAGATAAAATATTGCCCAGGGTATAGAATACAGCAAATACTACTAAACCTCTATGTAGAAACAATGCTATCGACCCCAGAAGCGACAATAACAAGCCCAATACAAAACATATGCAAAATCCTTTAATACGAGTGGACCAGCTTAATGTTGACATGTCATTTATCTATAAAATTGAAAAATAACGAATATCTTTAACTTGATGCCAATTATTAGCAATTAATAGGAAAATTAACTTAAGTATAAGAATAGACACAACACAACTAACTGATTGTGAGAAGGAATCACCAATACCTGCATGGAAAATAAGTATTTGAAAAATTATACTTCTTATATAAGATAAGAACACAGACCGAAACATAGATTTATCAGTAAATAAAAACAGCTTAAAAGTTCTCAGTGAACGAATTTTTGAACGTAGCTGATCAAGTTGTCGAATCCCTACGTACACTTGGTAAAGGGAGGAATAAAGCAAAAGATGGAACTGGTTGGCGAAATATGTTATCTTCGGTTTGTAAGGTCCCTGACCCCCCAGGGTTGTTGTAACTGACTTTAATTGTCCCAAAAAAGTTTAAATTACCAAAGATGTTGAAAAATTTTAAGGAAGGTATGTTAATAGGTTTTCATTTATACAGAAACTAACAGAATTCATTAAAAAAACAATTAATTTTTTAAATAATTAAATTAAATAGCAAGATCAAAAAATAGTTAATAACAAAGTTCAATTAGTGATCATATAATTCATGACTAATAATAACTTTGAGTACTCATAGGTGTTTTTTCGAATTCAAATAGAAAACAACACATATGGGGGAAATGACATTTAAATGCTTTCTTTCAATGTTATGTATCTGTAGTCAACAGTTGCCCACCTTCACGGGTCAGCAGGAATTTTTATAACAATTGCAAGATTAGCTTGATGGGAGAATTACAAATCAAATAAGCAATTGAAAACTAAAGCCATAAAAGTTAATATCCTACTCGGAAGAAGGCATTTTCTTTAATAATGTTTTTGTAATGTTATTGTTTATCCCTAAGTAACAATATTTAAGGGGCGTCATCACTACACGATGAATAGATAACAAATAAACAAATATTAAAAATAATTAATACATATATGTGTATTTTCGGCATTTTAGTTGTAATCACCTCAAGCTTGATTAATTATTGACGTGACGTGACCAACTGCGAGCCACAATGCTTAAAAAGGCGTAACTTTTTAGTTTTAAATTAAATAATAATAAATAACAATACATGTATTTAGTTAAGATACGTCTAAATATATAAAATAAAGCATTTTATTTTGTAAATAATCATTTCGTTCAAGTCGGTATGAGATACCAAAAGGGTCAATCCCGTAAAAAGCGGGATATAAACCCGCCATAAACTGGATGGTTGGTCAGGTTTGATATAAACCAAGCACCGCACACGATTTTTATCGAGATTTGTATTTTCAAACTGTGAGAAAATTCTAATTTATGCCTACAATTTAAGAACAGTGGTACGTTCCAAGTCTTTAGTGGAATAGGATTGCGTGCCTAAGTTTAATTTTACCATCACATTGGCCTTGAAAAACATATCCGTGAACCAGTTTGCGCTACGAAACGGATACTTTAACGTTCTAAGCAGAGCAACTAACATATAGTTCTCAAAACACTTGCCAAAAAGTAAAGCTTAAAAAAACAATCGACACTTGTCCAAAGATTGAGTCATCAGTATTATGATATTCCGAGTTCTTATAACTGGGGATTTCAATGACTATATCTCTTCTCAAGCATTTTGCCCCAACCGCACTGGTACAATAAACCCTTATCGTCTGGCTTATTTTATCTCGCGTTGTGTCCCCGACCTTGGGAACTGGATGACTGACTCTGTTAGTTGTTTTGTGGTTTCCCCTAGCAGAGTATATTTACCTGCGTTATTATGCTGCCTTCTTCTTCTGGTGTATTATCATCACCGCTTAAAACTTTGCGTAGTTTATCCATTTTTACTTTTTTATATTTGAAGATGTTGTAGATTTTCTTAATATATACGGCGGTACTATAGGTTTTATTAAATCAGCAACAATTTAGGAATAATAAAGAATAATTGTAAAAAATTTCAAGTAAAACACAAAAATGCAACAAAAAAATCCAAGAAATAAAACGTCAAACTGTTGCAGAAAACAAGTGTTGGTAAATGTTAGAAAAACGGAAGTGTTCTACGAGGGTTGCCAAATTTCTACCTGTACACCCTCTGAATAAAATTCCAAAAAGTTTGTAAAATGTATGAAATAATCAAGATATGTCGCGAAAGAGAAATGCGTTTGCAGCGCCCTGGAGATGATCAAATTATGCCATCAAGGCTTGAAGTGTGTGGGTGCAATCGGATTTCATCGGCTACACGTACGCGTTGTCGGCAATGATTGATGAAAATCAAAAACTTTTGGTCTCCCAACCAGTCCCAAGAATGTGGTGCTTGAGTGTACCGCCGGGGTTGCTGCTGGAGAACGGCGGAGTTTATGTGAAGTCGTTTAGGTTCACCGTACGTATGTACGGCCTCGTCCAGACCTGTTTTAGGCGTTGTGGATTCGACCACAGGGCGAATGAGTTTCGAGTCAGGGACGCGGTTTGCCGAAGATGTGGGTAAGGGCCAGTTGGGAGTTTGCATGTCCGTGGAAGCCAGGTTTGGCAGATTGACCCTTGTCGTTTCAGTAGCCCATTGGAGCCGTATTCAGGGTATATGGATTCGGTGCTACTCCACGCAAGTAGCATTCCGGCAATCCTAGGTATGGATGCGAAGGCATATTCTCGTATGTGGTTCAGCAAGATGGGCCGGCAAGCTTCTGCACATCAGAACTACATACGAGGAATTATGCTAAGTGAGTGGCTAGCCGGTAGGAGTTTGGCGGTCTTAAATGAGCCTAGTAATCTGTATACCTTTGACTCCCCAATGGGAGCTAGCGACATTGATTTGAATGCGGCAGCAATGTCTGCCTTTGACTTTAGGTGGAGAGTGGTGGACGAGTGGGACATTAAAAAAATAAATAAATGGTTTCCCATTACATCCCATGAAGGGACAGGGGAGAACTTCTCACAATCACTGAGCTGTGCGCTTTCCAGTTTTCACTCGCTGATTGGAACCTACAGTTTTACACCGATTCCGAACGGTATTTTGAGAAGCTTTTTCATGGCTATATACTCGATAGTGTCGCCGTCACTATGCAAGGTGACCGCCGCCGAAAGAGATTTTAAGGTGGTCAGAGCAGGGTTCGAACCCAGGACCTTATGTGCAAGAGCCGCGCATGCTAACCATTGCACCACCGACTGCCAGTGGGACATTAGCGACCACAATATTGTGGAAGTAAGTAAGTGGCGTCTTTATGACGTTGATTGGAGTCACTATGCGGGGTGCATCGGGCATTCAGGGTACTAACGGTCGATGAAATGATTAGCCTAGTCGACCGTTGGACGTGTTCCGTGAACGACGCAGTACTTGACCGCAGCAGAGTGGTTAGGCCTGGCGGGGTCAGATGGTGGACGGCATAGCTGGACGATATGAAGAGAAGTGTGAGACGGCATAGGATGATATTCCAGAGACCGAGGCGCTCAATGCCAAGAATTTGGCGCAACGTAGGGCGACCTACATGGCAGTGTTAATAGACTACAAGGTCGCAATTGTGGTGGACGGCGTAGCTGGACGATATGCGCAGAAGTATGAGACGACATAGGATTATATTCCAGAGACCAAAGCTCTCAATGTCGAGAATTTGGCGCAGCGTAGGGCGACCTACATGGCAGTGTTAATAGAGTACAAAGCCGCAATTTTGCGCGTTAAGGAGGAGTGCAGAGGATTCGTGCAGGAGAATCGGTGTATCGGATATGTAGGGGAAAGTCAAGAAGAGTTGACTTTCTTCCCTAAGGGTTGGAGATGTGACACTATCCTCGTGGAATGAATGTGCAGAGGTGCTGCTGAGTGAGTTCTTCCCGAGGGCAGACACGACCGATACCACTCCCACTGATGCCGAATTGACTGACCTTCCTGTGCTGCAGAGGGTCAAGCTGTCTGACAGTATGTTGAAAGCGAAGTGTAGGAGATCCCCGGGTATTGAAGGCATGACCGGCGAATTGTGTAGAGGACTCTGGAATGGCATTCCAGAGTATTTATACAGTCAAGGAAAAAAGTCTACATATATCCCTTGTTTTAGAGATTTTAGAAAGTTTGTGAAGAAAATTAAAAAAATGTTTATTTCAATATTTAAGGCATTAATCAATAAGTTTATTTATAAAATAAAAAAACAATTCATTTACAGAATAAAAACAGTTATAACAAAAACGCTGAAAATTTATAGGAAAAAAGTCTACATACAGCCACAAAAAATATATATTATTCCAAAATTTTATATATAAAAACAAAGAAAAGATAACTTTTAGTATTTGGTCGGTCCACCTTGGGCATCAATAACTGCTTGAAGACGACGGGGCATTGATGTCTCCAAATTCTCCGTAATATCGGGTGTTATTTTAGCCCATGCACGAATAAGGGCGGTTTTTAATGTTTCACGGCTACTAATGTCATATTGTCGTACCAATTTTTCCAAAACGTCCCATATGTGCTCTATTGGGTTTAAGTCTGGTGACTGGGGTGGCGAATTCAGCTGTCTTGGGGCATAGTAAAGAAGCCAGTCTCGAACAACGTGTGCAGTATGCTTAGGGTCGTTATCTTGTTGGAAAATCCATTGATTTCCCAAGCCTAAACTATCAACAGATGCCTTCAGATTTTGTTCCAATATATTTTTATATTGGTAGCGGTCCATATTACCCTCGACAAAAACCAAACCATAACGTTGCCACCACCATGTTTTACTGTTGGTATTATGTTCTTTGGATCACGTGCAGTATTTGGTTTTCTCCAAACTTTGGATCGGCCATTACTTCCGAAAATATTATAGTTACTTTCGTCAGTAAAAAAAACACGTTTCCAGAAGTCCATACCCTTGTCTAGATGTGCGTTAGCAAAGTCAAGGCGAAGTTTGCGATTTTTCGCTGAAATTAGCGGCTTTTTGCGTGCTACTCTGCTATTAAATCCACTGACGTGTAAAACGTTTATTATTGTTCGTGGAGTAACAATTATATTAGAACATTTGGCGATGTGTTCCGCCAATTTAGGAGCACTTATTTTCGGATCCTGGTTGACTACTTTAAGAATACTGCTAACATTGCGTCTCGAAAGCTTCTTATGTCTGCCAGAACGTGGCTTAGTTTCGGTACTATTGGTATTATTATAGTTTCTAATCATCGTCTGGACAGTAGCACGACTTAATTTTACTGTCTTAGCAAATTATGCATAAGATTTATTTTCCTTGCGGAGATTTACTACCATATTCCGAACTGAAGTATAAATCTCTTTTCGTTTCTCCATTTTCAAGGATAAAAATTCGAATAATACCTTATTTTTTGTCACTTTGTCCACTTAAATAATTGTTATGCTTGTAAATGTAATTAATTCAACAAAGTTAACTGTTATTTCCCTTTCTTTGTTTTAAATTTTCTATTTGATTTTAGGAGTTGCAACGCTGTATGCAGACTTTTTTCTCGCTAATTATTATGTTTTGCCCTAACACATGTTATGCCCATGTTATATTTTTTCATATTTTGACGTAGAATACGTCTTACCTTACGGTATGAGGAGTCATGTCAGGTTTTTATTGTTGTAATCTTTATTTCATTGAATTTGAGGAAACGGCTAGATGAATTTTTTTTAAATTTTTTTTGTAGGTAAATGAAGATGTTATCTTTCGTTTGATATACATTTCATATTGGTTGATATATTACTAGTATTTTAATTTCTCAAATGAAAATTGTTTGAACACATACACTCAAACTTATGTGTGGTGTTTGGTTGAGTGTTTTTGGTTGCTTAACATTGCTTAGGAACATGTATCTAGTAAAAAGTGAAACGAACAGCAAGCTAATGTTGCTTGGCAACATGTATCTAGTAAAAAGTGAAATAAACAGTAAGCTAACGTAATAAAGCTTTTTTGCGAAAGCTTCAATAAAGCTGTTGTAACATTAATTTTGAATTGTAAAGCGTAAAGCTTTCACACAACGCTCGAATGCTAATGCGAAGACTCGATAAGGTAAACTTTTTTAATATTAGGGCGGCCCTCTCAACATTCGCAGAACTTATTTCAATAAAAATATTAATTAAAATACATAAATTAAATTAAGTTTAAAAAAAATGAACATAATATTTTTTTTTTTAAACGGACTTGAATCAAATGCCCTTGGTAAATATAAAAATTACAGCAGACAGTTGTCCGAGGCCTTCGGCCACGGACTGTCCCTGCAGGCTGTGTCAGAGACACGGCCATTAAGTTTAACGTAGAATACGCCATCCGATAAGACAGAAAACATATATAACAATAAATGATAAATAATATAAGCAAATGAATTTATTGTTATATATGTTTTCTGTCTTATCGGATGGCGTATTCTACGTTAAACTTAATGGCCGTGTCTCTGACACAGCCTGCAGGGACAGTCCGTGGCCGAAGGCCTCGGACAACTGTTTGCTGTAAGTTTTTTTTTTTCTTCAAATAATCTTTATTTTAAATGACTAAAATATTGCAATAATATCATTTTCAATTGTCGCTACTAATTCTCTTAAACTTCAAAATCGTAGGTTGTATGTAGACTTTATTCCTTGACTGTATGTGGTATTACAGAAGTGCTTCTCCGAAGCATATTTTCCAGATGCCTGGAAGTGTGCAAGGGTGGTGGTCTTGCTGAATTCTCCTGATAGGGTGAAAAGCGACCTGCGCTCGTACCGTGGTATCAGCCTTCTCCCAGTGCTCTGTAAGGTTGTGGAGAGGTTGAGGCTGAAGCAGAGCAGCAACTTGGGCACTTCCGAATACCAGTTCGGTTTTAAAGAGGGAAAGAGTGTTGATGATGCATGGCTCAATGTGAGATGCTCCGTTGATCTTTCGATGTAAAAAACGTCCTTGGCGTCTTTATTGACTTCACAGGTGCATTTTCCAATTGTCGTGGGGATGCATTTTGAGGATATTGGGTGAGGTAGGCTGTCAGGAGGTCAAACTATGGGCCAGCTACTTCAGTAGTAGGAAGGCGTGCATAGTTGGTGCGGCCGACACAGTCCGGCGTGATGCCGCTCGGGGTGTCCACAGGGATCCATCCGCGGACCGTTTGTGTGGAATGTGATGATGGGTCCCCTGTTGGGGTCCCTCTATAGAGGATACAGGCTGTGGGCATAACTTAGTCATCCTTGTCGAAGGCCAGCCTCGTGCTGAGCTGGAGACCAATGGTGAGAGGGTCATGTGCGTGGTTAGTGAGTGGGGAGACAGTGTAGGCGTTGGAGTCGCTTACGACAAGACAGTGATGATGCTGTTGAAGGGCAAATTGTCGTCGTCACGCCCTCCAGTTAGGAATAGTTGTGTTTGGAGATTGTTCGTCGGGCGATCTTCTTCAAATTAAGAAGGGTCTGCCTCTTTTAGAGGTGGATTGGATCTCCACAAATGGTCTTGTGGAGCGCGAGGTTGCGCGTGTTAAGGCGCATCTCGCTGATTGCGTGGTTTCACGCTGAAAGACTCGTTGGATCGAGACCGATAAAGGGATGGAGACTTACGAGTTTATACGTGACAGACCTGACTTTGCCTTTGGCTTGCGTGTGGGATTTTTACTGACGGATGATGGCTCGATTAATGCATTTTTGCATCGGCGGTACCTGACGGAGACTGCGGACTGTGGGACGGGGGTGGAAGCCTACATACTGACATTGCAACCGGGTGCCGAGAGCCATAGATCGGTAGGAGTTTAGATAGTCTCCGTTCCTAACCAAGGTAGAAACTATTCCCAAATACATAGTTTTAAATTGGTACTCAAATGTTAGTAATTTTCTGATTTTCGGTCTAAAAACCGTTAAAATGATTATAAAACTATAAATGACTAAATTCTGGCAGCACTCCTTGTAACGTTTAAAAATGTGTCAAACATTTGTATACCCTTATCAACTTATATTTACGCGTTTATCGGGATACAAATACATGGTATTTAAAAGTTTGAATGAAACCACATACCTTTCTTACCACTAATTAATAAATAATTGTCCGATAGGTATTAGGATTTGTGGTAGAAAAGAACAAATTATTTCTGTAAATTTCAGGACAAACTTTAAACTGAATTTCGTTTACAGTTTGTGTTAATTGTTTTTAAGTTTGACAATTCAAATTTATTAAAAAAAATGTTAATGACAACTACAACAATGGCTACAAATGATGGCAATGGTTGGTGTAATTTTTCTATAAATCAAGTACGTATTTTTTAACTAATATTATCTGTGCAGCTTCCACATTTACTGATGTGACATCCCTTCCCCAGGACATTTTCCTTATCCTGGTTATTCTTTTCTGAAACGCATCCTATGGAATCTTATTTGAGCCATAACCAACCAGTAGACATCAAAAAGAGTTTGTATCTTAAAAAATAAATCCGTATTGAAATATCTAACCCTTTTATCCCCCTTGAAATATTCCGGAAATTTAACAGCAGGTGATTTTTCAACTGTATTTGTAGATTTTTGTAAAGGCGCACTGGCAGCCCTTTTATAGCTATGTATTTACAACTGTGCTTGTGTCATCAGTTAACAATGGCTGAACTGTCAAACTAGAAGCAGATTTATAAACAAAGCCTGAAAACTACAAAGAATTGTGTGAAAAATAATTTTGTACACCAGCGAAGAAAACAACTTAAAAATTGTTGTTAAACCGCGTGTCATACAAATATATACTATGTCCAATAGCAATACGGACACTGGTGATACCGTATTATCCAATGACATGAATCCCTGTCTGACCCAGTCGCCGCTGCTAACACCCCAGACAGAGACACCAGTGTCCCTGAGGGGAAAACTGCTCGGTAGTATTGAACCAATCGAATGCGTGACCCTAATAAGTGATGATTCGGATACAGAACCGTCACCAAAGAGGAAAACAGCTGTGGCTGCTAATCTCAATAATAGCAACATCAAAAAGTATCCCGGCGATGAGGACTCGAATGATGCCCAGCATGGCAGTGACGAAAGGCGTACCAGTCGTCGCATTAAACCGCGTGTGGATTACTCCAATAGGGCGGTTACTACTAATGCGGATGAAAAACCAGCAACGCCCTCAGGAAATCCTTCTAATTCAGGAATACAACCCAATTCGGAAAAGAAGTCTGATTCAAAGTCTAGAAAATCAGACGCCCTGAAGAGTCCCTTTGCCAAAGAAATCACCGATCCCCGTGAGGCAGCTGCAGCGGCGGCAGAGGCTTACAAAGAGATTTTGACGGGCTTAGAAGGCGCCGCATTCCAGTCACGCCTGCCCTTTGACAAAATGACCTCCAACGAGGCTGCATGTTTTCCTGATATTACCAAAACGGGCTTGGTAGCTCAGCGAGTGTTCCTTAATATACGTAACCGCCTATTACAAATGTGGATTGAGAACCCCAAACAGCAACTGATCTTGGAAAATGCCCTAAAAGATATGGAACCGCCCTTTGACAGTGACCCCAATTTGGTTAAACGTATTCATTCCTTTCTTGAGCGCCATGGCTTTATTAATTTCGGAATTTTCAAACGTTTAAGGGCCATACCCTCTAAGAAAATGGGTAAAGTTATCGTAATTGGAGCGGGTATATCTGGTTTAGCAGCCGCCCAACAACTGCAGCAATTCGGCATGGATGTCATTGTATTGGAAGCCAGAGATCGCGTTGGAGGACGTATTGCTACGTTTCGCAAGAATAACTACATAGCTGACTTAGGAGCCATGGTAGTGACAGGGGTCTGGGGCAATCCAATGACCATTTTGAGCAAACAAGTGGGCATGGAAATGGTTCCTATACGACAGGCCTGTCCCCTGTATGGTGCTGGTGACAAGCCAGTACCCAAACATAAGGACGACATGGTGGAGAGGGAATTCAATCGTTTGCTAGAATCAGCCAGCTATTTATCGCATCAATTAGATTTTAATTATGCCGGCAACAATCCGGTCTCTTTGGGACAAGCTTTGGAATGGATTATTAAACTGCAGGAAAAGGCTGTTAAAGAGAAACAAGCTCAGTACTTGAGCCAGCAATGCGAGGCCCAAAAAGCCATAATTGATAATCAAACAAAGGCCTCCAACCTGCTAAGCAAAATCCGCCATTTGAAAAGCCTACATGCCAAATTGTTGCGTACACGTCCGCCTCGTAGTGGTGAGGGTGACAATGCGTTTGTAGACCATGAATTTGAAATACGTTCTACGCAATACGAATGGGCTAAGGCCTGTAAACAATATGAAGAGTTACTAAAGGAAGAGGAGGTATTGCAGAACAAACTAAAGGAATTGGAAGCTAATCCACCGAGGTAAGTTAAAGCAACAAATTTTTCAAAAATGTAAATTTTATGTTTATGTAGGAATTATGGCCATTAAATTTATCTCTTTTTCACAAATTCATTGTTTTATTACCAGTGATGTGTACCTCTCATCCAAGGACCGTCAAATACTTGATTGGCATTTTGCTAATTTGGAATTTGCTAATGCCACACCACTGTGCAATCTATCACTAAAGCATTGGGATCAAGACGATGACTTTGAATTTATTGGCAATCATACCACCGTTCGTAATGGATACTCCTGTGTGCCCATCGCTCTGACCGAGGGTCTGGATATTCGTGTGAATACAGCCGTCAAGGCAATCAAATATTTCCCCACAGGTGTTGAAATCGTTGCGGAGAATCTAAAGACAAACAACTCATCGGTCACGTATAAGGCCGATTTAGTTTTGTGCACACTTACGTTGGGTGTGTTGAAAATAGCCACCGCTAAAGTACAATCGCAACAAGCGAACACCGTGAAGTTTGAGCCACCACTGCCGGACTGGAAGCAACAGGCCATCCAACGTTTGGGTTTTGGTAATTTGAATAAGGTGGTATTGTGCTTCGATCGCATTTTCTGGGATCCCAATACGAATTTGTTTGGTCATGTGGGTAGCACAACGGCCAGTCGGGGAGAATTATTTCTCTTTTGGAGTATATCCTCGTCGCCTGTGTTACTAGCATTGGTGGCAGGTCGTTCGGCAGCCATTATGGAGAATGTCTCAGATGATGTGATTGTAGGTCGTTGCATAGCTGTACTTAAGGGTATCTTTGGAAATGGTTCGGTACCTCAGCCTAAGGAAACAGTGGTGACGCGCTGGCGCGCAGATCCTTGGGCTAGAGGCTCATATAGTTTTGTGTCTGTTGGCTCGTCGGGCAGTGATTATGATTTGTTAGCTGCACCGGTTATACCATCCAACCCGAATAATCCCAAGCCAAGCCATGAGCTGGATGAATTGCCGCGCCTTTTCTTTGCCGGTGAGCATACTATACGAAATTACCCCGCCACAGTGCATGGTGCTTTTCTGAGTGGGTTGCGCGAAGCTGGCCGCATTGCAGACTACTACTTGGGCTATCCGGAGGGTACGCCAACGGACATTGGCTACTCGGTGGTGGAAGCCGCAAATACTGCCTCTGTGGGTGATACAGTTGACCTGGTGGATATTGTTCATTCTTCAGACTCATCCTCAAAGACTTTGGATGAAAAATCCAATCCTGCCGATTCCAATGAGTGAGATTGTAGTGGTTTTAAAATCTCACCTCCATTCATTAATAGATTTTATACTTCACGCTTTTGAATTTTACCATTTCTGAGTCTGAGTTTTTTAGATTTTGTTAACTTTGTTATTATAGTTTATAGTTTCATTTTCCATTTTCCAAAGCCATTCAATTCAATTTGTCTTTTTTTCATTATAGTTTTTTGTGAATTTATAATCCTTGAGTGTATTGTTTATTTGTATAGACCTACATTGGTACCGAAACCAGGTTTCGCTGAACAAAATAGTTTTTATGCAAAACATGAATTGAACGAGGATTTATTTTAAATATTCAACTTTGAAATACGATCTTTTTAGAACAGAGTGTTGTATTGAACTCAACAAAAATAGATTAATAAATATTTTTAAATTATAATTAATAATAAAACACTATTCATTAAAAACAAACAATTTGTCGATCTTTTTTTACTTTAGTGTAAACTGAGTGCAATGCACAAATTTGCACACATGGTATGCTGAAATTTTGGGCGTTAAGTACCCATAAGTTGTGCAATTTAAGCATAAATATAACTTAAATTTGAATTCATACATACTCCGATTTGGGTTCCACAATCTTGTCATTTCAAGTCGAATGAAAACACAACTCTCTGGCTACTCTATACGTCATTACTCTATGATATAACCAGAATGATAAATGTTGACGAGGTCCATAGTCGAATATACTATAGACACATTTATTCTCTCATCTGAAGTTTCATTTCACACTCTTCGTCGTAGGTTTGTGGAAATGAGAGAAATTACATTTAAAATTAACTTACACCAGGTGGAGTTACAAAATATGTTCACTTAACTTTTTCATATCGTATTGGTGTAGAACTGAAAAATGGAATGTATTTTTCGCTTTCTTGTTGTCTTTTATCGTTGGTATACATTTGTATTGTATTTAACACAGCTAGTTTGCCACAAAAACACGAAATGCGGTTGTTGTTCCTTTGTTGAAAGTTGTTTACTATTGCCTCTATCTCGTATTATTGAACCCATGAACCAATGTTTACTTGCAACCATATCTATGACGTTTAATTTATTGAGAGAATAAATGTGTCTATACTATATTCGTCTATGGTGAGGTCTGTCTGTGTACTGATAATAGCTTTGTTCGTTTACTTTCCCAGTAAAAATTTGCAAGAATCTACTTTTGAGAGAGAAATAACGGTTTTACCAGGGGGTTTCTATGGCACAGCTGGTACTAGGGACATAATGTAGAATGAGAGACCAAAGAAGACAGGAACTAAGTTTAAATAGTGTTTATTGATACTAATGACAGCTAAATTTTGTTTTATGTTGTTTGCATTGAACGAAAATACGCATATCTTTGATTTGTGTCCATTTTATGTCCAACCAAAGTGCAAAATTGGCTAAATACAGCAGCAAATCGAACCCGATGAAATGGCCTACTACCTCGTCGTCATGAAGAGGCAGCGAAGAGAGTAATACAGGCTTTTAAGTATTACTCTACGGTTTTAATCTATTTTTAAAAATTTGCACTAAAAGTACGCGAACGAATTGCAGCGGGGGGTTTGTACGGCACAGCTAATCTAAAAGGTACTAGGGAAATGATGAAGAATGTGAGACCAAAGAAGACAGACTATAGACCATGCAGCAAACTAAAGTAAGTTAGTGTTTGATTGATACTAATGACAGCTAAATTATGTTTTATGTTGTTTGCATCGAACTAAAATACCCATTCCCTTTTATTACTGTCCGTATTATGTCCAACCAAAGAGTAAATTACAATATCAACTCGAACTACCTTAAAGTTAAAGTTAACTGACTGTTAATAATTATAAATTCCATAAAAACTGACAGCTATAACCGTTCGTTAGCTCTAACTCTAATCGGCAGTTAGTGTACTAAAATTAATATATAAGCATTCTTAAAACGTACAGAAACTATTTATTTATTTAGTCTTTATTAAGTTTAAAGTTTGAAGTCTTTTTTATTTATTTAGTCTTTATTAAGTTTAAAGTTTGCAGTCTTTTTTCAATTCCAAATTTCCAAAAAAATTTGTTTTACTGTACTTTTTATTAAAATAATGTAGAAAGTTAACGAGTTTCAGAAATTTATTTCATACAAATAGTAATAGTTGCAAATATCTGACCGTTGACCTCGATGCGATCCCATCGTTGTCCGATTTCGCTCAAATTTTTAACATTGAAGTTTTAGACCTACTGTCACAATACAGGCTTTTAAGTATTATATATATACATATATTACGAATATCAACATAAAAATATAATGTAGGCTTGGTGATTTAACGGGGTCAAGAACATTTATTTTAGATTATAACAAATAACAGTCTACTGAATATTTCTATCTCTATAGCTTTGAATTGATTCTGAAAACTGAATACAAATTAAAGCCAATTTTAACTTTGTATGCTGAATCCAAACGTGCAATATGCAGAAAAGTATAAGGAAGTATATATGTAAGCATACTCCAGTATACTACGAACAAATGACGTACATAATAATTTATGTGTATATGGATCACTGAATTGCTCCGAGTTTCTGTGGACAAAGTGAATTAATTATGAAATTTATGTGATTGCAAAAATACTACTCCAAGATACAAATGCTCAGCAATTTTCGAAACAATGTTATTATCCAAGAAAAATGGCGTCAAAATATTTGAATGTGCTCTACTTTATTTCATTTGATAACATTTATTAATATTAAAGGACAAACCATTGTGAAATGTCCATGAAATCAATCTGTCTAAATGATTTTGATACATGTGCATAATATAGGAGAAGGAGAAGTTCCGAAAATAAAAGTGAACCTAATACCTTGGGGAACCCCTGATTTGGGAATTAAATACCATGTTGAACATGCTCAACAATTTTCACAATAACAGTTAATTTAGCTACAGGACGATAATTTTCTACATGATTTCTTCTGCCTTCTTTAAAGATAGGTTCAATTGGACTGATTTCCCATTTCGCAATGCATGCACTTGAACTAAGTGACTTATTGAAAATATATAGTTGAGGTTCACAAACTGTATGCTTACATTGCTTTCGAAAATGTAGAGATATACCATAAATATCAGATTTGTTTGAATCATTTAATTTATCAATTGCAACAACTATTTCTTTTTCACTGATTGCCATATTTCCAGTATCTATACAAGATCCAATGTTATCCAGATACGAAGAATTCAATACTGGATCATGAGATACATAACTAGCTTTGAAAAAGTCAACAAACAAATTTAGTTTCCTGTAATGACTTCGAAACAACATAATTGTAATCCATTCCATTTGGAATTGACGATTAGACTGTTTCTGCTGAATAAAAGTCTAAAACTTTCTTCCATTTGATTTTTTAAGAAAGAAATTCTTAAGGAAGAATTAAATTAATTAAGAAAGAATTTCGTTTACTCTCGCTACATTTACTCTCTGTAATTCCATTTACTATCCCACGTACTAATTTTGCACTGATAGTCATTTAACCCGCACTTTTCTTCATCTAAATGCTATTAACTTAGATTTTCAAAAAGAGTTAAAACTTCAAATAGAATTCTGCTCATCAAAAGATAACTTCAAATTATTTCTGGTTACAGGTTTTAAATAATTTATAATTAATGCACATATTTTATGTTTTTATTTTTAATCATAGTCATGTCGTAGTTTAGTAATTTTATTCATGGGAATCGTAATCCAATTGACTGAAATACATGAAATGAAAAAGCTCCTCAAAAATCGTTCGGAATCGGTGTAAAGCTGTAGGTCGCAATCAGTGAGTATAAAACTAGAAAGCGCACAGTTAAATCACTGATTGCATACATATGTACATATGTGGGGCAAATGATAATTTTTAATTTAATTTGAAAATGCAAATTGAAAAAATTTTACTTATTTTCAAAGAATTTCCTTTATATCTGGCAGTTTTGGTCATACACTAATTACTATACTAGATTCAACATTTTTCTCATCAAATTTATCACAGTTGGCCTGGTGTGATATGATCGTTGGATGTCGAAAAGAATTGCTTCAATAATACCAGATAGAGGCAATGGTTCAAAACAAGGAACAAAATAACAACATCGGCATTTAGATTTGTGTGTTAAAATTATTGCGTTAAATACACACAAATGTATGCTAACAATAACAGTCAATAAAAAGTGTAAAACACATTTAAAATTCACAGTTTTGCACCAAAACGACATGAAATATTAAAGCCAGAAGTTATTGTAATTCCACCTGGTGTATGCTACTTTTCGTCAACATCTCTCTATCACACCGACGGCATCACGAAGAGTGTGAAAGGAAACGTCAGATGAGTCAAATATTCTCTCTATGGTTTAGGGTTTCAAATATTTTATATGTATGTACATGCCTATGGATTTGAAAGTACTAAGAGGCAACACCAACAAAATACATTAAAAACAGAATTGCCAACAGCCAAAGAAATTCATACTATCAAAAGCATAGCCAAATTTCATTACAATTGGCATTCGATTCCACAACCTGCATGTATGTATTTGCATTGCCTGAGCAAATTGAAATTCAAAATTGTTTGTCATTGTGAACAATGGTAATTCATCACATTAAAATCCAATACAAATTAAAAGATCCCAACACTGATTGATTATGAGTAGCTGTCCCCATTTTTTTGTTTTCACTCCTTAAGCCCCGTATTCAGTTCCTGCGAAATTTTCGGAAAAAAAGTTGTAATTTTTATCTAAACGGAAAATTTTGTTGGGGAGAGTTACCACATATCTTTGATTTAACTTGCAAATATTTCATTTATAATTCCTCTAAGCACTCCGTTTAATGCATGCGGTGTTACTTTTTTTGGTTGCTGAAACTATTGAACTGTCAAAACTCCGGTCACAAACAATTGTTTTCGTACGAAATAACTTGGCGGAACAGCCCTGTAATTGATTTTGCCTACGAAATTTTCGTAAAGAGCTGAGTATCGAATAAATGAAACGTGAGCGAGATTTCCGATTCATTAAAATTTCAACCAAAATTTCATAAAAACTGAATAAAGGGCATTAACTGAATGCTGCGCCTAAATATGAATAATTTTTGTCCCAAAAATCTTCCATAATTTAAACTCTTATTATTTTAAAAATATTTCTAACAAGCAGTACTATTCTACAATTGCATTCGTATCGTTATTGTCTATCTTGCTAGAAATGTTTGCAATGATAACATACATACTACGTAAATATAGAATTAACGCAAAAATCAAGTTCAAAAACACACTACAACTCTAGTACCTTTGGTCAGATCACAACAATTCTCATCGAATTCGTCTACTAGTCATCAGAGAATACTGATAGATCCGTCATACAGCCAAGTCAATGCACGCATTCAAGGACAACATTTCTAAGCTTATGCAAACACACAACATAGACCGTTGCGAAAGCACAAAAGTTTTCGCAAAATTTTTGGCGCAATATCTAAACACCTCTACAAATCACCATAGCTAGCACAGAGAAAAATACAAATAAAGAGCGTGGTAGTAATGAGAAAAAAGTGGTTGCCGGCAAAATCAACAAACAATAGCCACAATCGTTAGCAACCAAAGCTTTTCACGTGCCTTTCTTTGCATTGGTTGTGGTCAATGCACTAGTTCAGGGACAAACAAACAGCTATCTAATGCAAACTTTCGACAAGCATAGTCTTATAACGGGTGTTTGTTTTATTTCTGCATGAGAACTTAAAATGATAATACGAGACAGAAATTTTTTTATTATAATCTGATACATAATTTCAGGACATTTATTTTTTATCCATTCGGTCAGTCCAATTTTTGACTACTATTCCCAATAAATCTGGCCGCATGGCGACTAGAATATTTTCTTCCAATGCTTCAAGAGATGCTGGTTTGTCGGCATAAACCAATGCCTTAACATAGCCTCATAAAAAGTAATACAGAGGCGATAAATCACACGAACGAGGGGGCAGTGAACAATACCACTTCTTGAAATAGAGTTGTCACCAAATTGATTGTCAGACTGGCTCGATAGCGCTCACCATTCACCGTAACAGCAGCTCCTTGCTCATTTCGAAAGGAATAAGGCCGATGAAACCGCACCAAACAGTCAATTTTGATGGAAGTAATGGTGATTCGATAACGGCTTGAGGATTGTCTTCGCTTCAAATACGCCAATTTTGCTTATTGATGTAGCCACTTAACCAGAAATGAGCTTCTTCACTAAACACAATTCTTTGATAAAAATGTTCATGAACTTCGCGAACAGATTTATATTTTTCAAAGTAATTTTCCACAATTTGGAAGCGTTTGGAACCTTACTGAACAGAAATCTCAACACAGTTTAACATGCTCAGCTGTGAAACCATAGTTATCGATATCGATAGTTTTCATGCAGCTAAAAAAACACCCTTTACAAGAAGTGCGTTTGTCAATAGCACTGTAGAAGAAAGATAAAAATAATAACTAATAAAGTCAATACATATTGCACATGTAGTAAGTGAAGGCGGCAACCGAGCCACGTTTATCGTGTGAGCTTTCGAGGCCAACAAAATAGAGCGCGAAAGTAGAACAACGCGAGCCTCAAGAGTTTGAAATAGCAATGACGCCAATTTCGGGTTATTTGTTCTCATGTGCATTAAAGTACAATGCACTTTACTATTATAAACAACAAATAGCTCTCAACTGTTAAGTATTTTATCTATTGTACTTACACATGTATGTACATCGGTACTTCCCTTTTTGAAGTTCATTGCTCCGCCGTGTACGAGTATTATCAAGACAGTTTATTTACGCTAAAAATTATAAAATTATATAAAGCTTCATTAAATGCAAAAGTTTACTTGTTACAGAATAGTTCATTGACATTTATCATATGTGAAGATCCCATTAGAAATTAATTGATTTATAGAAGTGATTTATTATTGTGTATATTAATTAAGGCATCATCACATTTGCTATACAGACAGATTCTTGTATGGATTCCTGCAAGTACGTCTGGAATACCTTTCGAGCTGGTTCATCCTCATCGATTATGGCATAGACTTTTGTCAAAATGCCATTTCCAAACAATTATTATCGTACGAAATAACTCTGGCATAACAACCCTGTAATTGATATTGCTTATGAAATTTTCGCACAGAGCACCAAGCAAATGAAAAATGAACGAAATTTTCGTTATTTTTTATACACGTAATCCTTATGAGAACGAAAATTTCATAAAAACTGAATATGAGGCTTCAGCGTGCGTTTTCAAAATGACGAGATAATTATTTTTTGTTCATTATGCCATCTATGAAATGAAGGTTTCCGATACTTGAAGCTACCAAGCAGTCCCACACCGTCACTGATAAGCCTCCGTGCTTTAGTCTTCTTGGTGATTTTATGACAAAATTCCTCACTTCGCTTACGCCAAACATAACGGCGACCATCGGACCGAAACAAATTAAATATACTTTTGTTACTAAAGAGAACCTATAAAATATTACAATACTAATAGCGTCTAATCAGTGAGTGTAAAACTAGAACGCGCACAGCTCAATGGTTTGTCCCTCCCTAATCCCTTCATGGGATGTAACTTGAAACCATTCATTTATTTTAATAGTGTCAACTCAATATGACAAATTAATTTCACTTTCTTCTTTCTTACACTTGCTTTAATATTAGATGTAATATTGTTAAAATAAATAAAGCAATATTTAGCGCACTGAAATAATTGTTTTTGTTTTGTCATAAACAGAACGACGACGACCTGCTTGTTTGAATACAACTGAAGAAAGGCAATATTTAGCTCACTGAAAAAATTGCTTTTGTTTTGTCATAAACAGAGAGATGACAAAAAGTATTGAATAGTATAGAGAACTTATTGCACTCTTTTTCCGTTCTCATGTAGAGTCTGAGTAAAAGAGCATAAACGAGTCCATTCTCTTTATAGAATATTTCAATATAAATGCATCATTTCGACAATGTTATTACATAAAACAATACAAAACGCATAAATGTTTCAAAAGGCATCAATGTTTCACATCAAAATTATAAATGGAAAAATGACAAAAAGACGTTTTGAATCATTCGCCTTATGTCGCCAGTGCTTTTGAATCATAAAATTCATACCATGAGTTCCCTATACTATTCAATACTCGTTGGCGATGACGATCTGCTTGTTTGTTCGCTGCCGCTACATCAATACCATCATACTTATTTTCAGACGTATGTGATGCTAACGCTGTGTTGTTTGCATGTGTTCACTTTGCATGTGTTCACTCTATTCAGTTTTTATAAAATTTTCGTTGTCATAAGAAGTACGTGTATAAAAAATAACGAAAACTTCATGAAGCGGAAATTCCGCTCACTTTTCATTTGCTTGGCACTCAGCTCTTTGCGAAAATTTCGTAGGCATAATCAAGTACAGTGTTGTTACGCCAAATTATTTCGTACGAAAACAATTGTGTGATAATTGCTTGGGACCGGAATTTTCACATTTCGATAGTTTTACCAACCAAAAGTAACACCGCACGCATTAAAAATAAAACGGAGTGCCTAGAGGAACTATATATGAAATATTTGCAAGGTAAATCAAAGATAGGTGGCAACTCTTCGTAACAAAATTTTCCTTTTAGAGATAGAGCATGGTACAAAGAAATGGTAGAAGCACTAGCCCAGCTGATTTGAACTTTTTTCTGGACTGAGTGTGAGTAAGTTTTTCTCTTATGTCAAAATTTGTTTACATTTGTTTGTCTGCAACCCCCGTTCGCCAGCAACTGCTGTTTTTGAAATATTTCTCTGCAAAAATTACATAGATACGTTTTAATTTTCACACTTAAACACTTTCAATATATCAAATACCACTCAATCATTTTCTAAATGGCACTTTTTGCAAATTTGTTTACATTTTCATCATTTTTCTATCAGCTGACATGACACAACACAGACACTGAGCAAAAACAAAATGCCTGTTGTTTTTGGCTTGTTGTATTTGTTGTCGTACTGCATCTACCATTATATTTCTACCATGAGATAGAGACAATTGATTCTCGAAAATACCGCAGTATCTTCTCACACAGCTCTATGATGATACGTTGGTTTTATTCGTGTGAACTACAGATTTTATGCATTAAGACTTTTAAGAGATCGCACGATATGGCACGACTTGTCTGTTGTAATATGAAACGATTTTGACAGAATTTTGTTGTACTATTGTTATGACAATACACTCGATATGTCAAAATCATTTTATATACGAAGAAGAGCCAAAGGAAAAACGCCAAAGTAAATAATTACATGCATAGAATTACATGCATAGTCTAATAATATTTTTAATTTAATTTAATTTGCACAACACTTTTCAAACGTTTAATAACGAACAATAAGAATCAAAACAAATGTTGAGACAAGTTTAACACTTCGAGTGTACTACGTAAACAAAGAATGATAAAAAGAAACAACCCAATAACAAAATGCCTGATCAGCTGGGCTTATGCTTCCACTTATATTATTACACTATGGCGAGGCCCATTTGTTTACGTAATACACTCGAAGTGTCAAACTTGTCGCATCATTTGTTTTGAATCTTCCTTGCCCTCTTTGCTTACGCTGGTCGTTTCACCGCCTGTAGTTTTTTTGATGGCTAAAAATATATAGAAGAAGTAACTAAAATTACCTACATACATATGTATGGACTTACTGATGGATACTTACCAATTTGGATCTTAAATGCGTTCCAACTTTCTGCCTATTACTTTTTTTTAATACATGTAATTCTATGCATGTAATTATTTACTTTGGCGTTTTTCCTTTGCCTCTCTTCGTATATAAAATGATTTTGACATATCGAGTGTATTGTCATAACAATAGTACAACAAAATTCTGTCAAAATCGTTTATTATTACAACAACACGCCACGCGTCGACTTATATTATTAGACTATGGGCCTCGCCTAGAATTGAATGTTTTGGTCATGGTAAAATAAGTAAGGTAAACGCACTAGGAATTGTTACAACAAACACAGGCATTTTGTTTTTGTTTGGTGTCCATAATCTATCAAATTTTCTTCATGTGTGTATCTACTGTAAAAGTAAACAAAAAAGTACACAAACAAAATGCATGTGAATTTGACATAAGAGTAACACCTAAGCAAGAAATATGTTGAAATCAGCTGTTCTAACGAGTTTACCTTACTCGTTTTACCATGGTTTTGGTAAGATATTTGCTAACCATCAAGCATGAAACACATAGACGACGACAGGCTACCGACCACAACCTGTCAAAAATAAAATACATGCGTTTATATGCAAGTGAATATTTTAACGACGGCAAGGCGACACGACTGCAGGTTGTTGTCTATACTACTTATGTAGCTGTAGTTGAATTAAACTAATTTCTATTTGTGTGGGCGACAATCAACAGGTTAGAGCTGTCAATGCCTGAAGTGGCACCACTGACAGAATAATCAACTGTTTTCACAATTTTTGTTATGTTTGTAATAATATTTATTAAATATTCTCCAGACATTTTATTTTCTTCTAACACAAATAACACAATAACACAAACCTCAACATTACAGATCAGCTGTTTACTTTGCAGTTGCCGTCTAGAAAATAATTCAGTAGCTGCCACACGTCTACATTTGCAGTCAGCGGCATTTGTAGTCGTGTGTTCTTGTAGCCTGTCGTCGTCTATGTGTTTCATGCTTCACTATGAATTTGGTGTGTCAGTCGGTATCATGCTGCATAGTCGCATGGATACCAAGTCCTCACATAAGTAGCTTCGTAACGTTTTATTCGTATCAGGCAATCTCCGTAATTTAACATAATGTGACTATCTGGTTGTAGATTTTCTAGGATTAAAGCCACCCTGATAAGTTTCGATCAGGGGATGGATTCAGGTTCTGTGCGAACTTTTTAGTGAAAATAATTTTACCTAAATTAACACAAACCCAGAATCAACCTCCAGGTTTGGAACAAAAGGCTTTAGTCTTTCGGGCATTATGCCTTGTATACGGGACCTTGGATTCAATTAATAAAAACCTTATTTCAAGGTCGGCCGTCGGTGGTGCAATGGGTAGTGTGCGCGCCTCTTGTACTTGAGATCCTGGGTTCGATCCCTGCTCTGACCACCTTCAAATTTCTTTCGGCGGCGGCCACCTCGCATAGTGACGGCGACACTATCGAGTATATAGCCATGAAAAAGCTTCTCAAAATACCGTTCGGAATCGGTGTAAAAGTGTAGGTCCCAATCAGTGAGTGAAAACTGGAAAGCGCACAGCTCAGTGATTGTGAGAAGTTCTCCCCGATCCCTTCATGGAATGTAATGGGAAACCATTCTTCTTCTTTCTTCTTATTTCAAGGTCGTGCGATGAGTAGTGCAGGGCATAGCCCGTTTCCGTCATTTCACATTTTGATAAAATTGTCGGCTTCGATTTTCCTTCTGTAAATTTCTTCACTGCCGTTTCCCCTCTTAATATATGTACCTCTCTCCTTATACCCTGCTATCGAAGCTCGCGTTGCAACTGACTGAATCATTGCCATACCGTTTGCGTATTTGTCATCAATTGCAATGTATGTATCACCATCGTACTTTGTTTGTCTTGAGACGGACGGAGAAGGTCGTTCTGTGCGAATGATTTGAGATTTAGGCTGTAGCTACGTCTTGCTATTGCAACATGTCAAGATTTATCTGTGTCTGGTTTCCTACGATTTTCTCTGCTTCTTATTGTGCGAAAATTCGCTGAAATCCGGTAATGATCCCAATCGATATTAGCACCTCGAAACACACGTACGTCCTTCTACCAATTACCAGGTGATCAAGTATCCTTGTGGATGTATTTATGTTGGAAGCTCGTAGCACCGACAACCATGTTTTTTGCCGCGAACATATGTTTTTTCTAGGATATCATAGAACATGTCCTTGGTGTCATCGTGTATATGTTCCATCGGGTCCAGTTTATGCGGAGAGTCGCTATATATTCACTCACCGGGTTGGACCTACAGATTAGATGTCGTAGCCTTTTGTCAACATGTGTTTACCATGGTAGCTGTAGATACGTCACACTTCGTCCTCCTCGAACATCAATGTCCCGCCCATTGCATTGCCTGGGTAGCAATAATGTCAGCATTAACATTTTCGAGAATTTGTTGTTATCCACCATTGATCAGTAATGATGGTTTATCCGCCTCTTAGTAATAAAATCAATACCCTAATAGTTTGATAATCATTTATGACGGATGCCACCGGTATTACCATGCCATTGAGGTTGCTTATAATTAGACGCGATACTAATGCATATTTTTTAGTTCAATTTTCAATTTAAATTTTCATATATACCCGAAATTTACCAGGATTTTATTATTTAGAGAGAAATCATTTAATTAAAAGTGTTATTAAATTTTGTTCAGTGTCGTTTTAAAAGTTTTATTACAATCATGTTTGCACTGCAATCGAAATCTCTTGCTTTGCTATTTCTTTCAGTTTGTTTTTCTATAGGAAAATCACTTTAAATCTCATTCTTTTTTTTACGTAGTTAGTTTGAAAAGAGGGTTGCGATGTTGAGTGTTCAGACGAAAGCACTCTAATCCTTCCCATGTCAGTAGACATACACTTAAGCCGCTGATTGGACCTGTTGTGCGCTCTCAGTTTACCCAACTAATTTACTATACCTCTCGTAGGAATTCGGTGCTATTCACGTAATTCCTTAAGTTATTCCAGTCCATTCCCACAAGTTTGGTCATGTCCAGTATTTTTTTCTTTTGTGTAAATAGTAAGTCATTTATTATCCTTGGAGCACCAAATCATATTGTGGCTATTGCGTCGCACTACAAAATCAATACATGTTTATTCTCAATAAAATATACTTGAAGTCCTTATCGCTTTACTTTCCAACAGGTTGTCAATTGCCTTCCCTTTTCTCCACTTAATAACTCGAATACCGGCAAAAAAAAATAACAATTATATATTCTCTATTAAACCCCCGCACCCTTTGAACAAACATACTTATCGATAACAAAAAGTGTTTTATTCCAGATATTGTTGCAGTAGAGAACAAAAGCTTTACCACCAAATTATCCAATGTACATACATATGTATTTAACTATTGACAGCCATTACTATAAATACCATAGTGTTTAGTTTAAAGTCTCAGTTGCTTAGAAATCACCGGACAGCAGACAACTATCAAAAGAAAAAAAGCTTTTAGCTTTGACACAAATATACTTATATTACAAAATCTAATCAACTAGAAGTGGGTCCCAACTGTTTACCGGCGTAAGTGTTAAGAAGTTAAAATGGCTAATTCAAATAACAGCAATAATGCATCATCACCACCATCGTCATCGACAACGTCACACGCCGGCGATAACGATATGTTGTTGTCTAAACTCTCAGAGAACGTTTTAAAAGCTTACAAACAATTGGCTTTTGAGAGTGGCATACGCTCTTATGACTTGTCAGCCAAACCGATATCGGGTGTGGGTGAGAATTCGTATGGGCTTATACTGCAAATGTGTGTGAGATCTACAGAAGCCGAAACGGAAACAAATGATACCAAAATGCAAGCGGAAACTAAACTGCAGGAAAAGGAAATGATCAATATTTTAAAAATGTCACCCAAAAATCCGGCATTCCGTGCCCATAGCAGGATTAAAGAGTTATATCAACGAGAAGTATTTATGTACAAACAAATATTTCCCGAATTTAAAAAATTATACGAAGAAAGAGTGCAACGAATTCACAATCAAAGTCTAAACTGTGATAATCTAAATTCCTTTGCATTTAATATAGTACCTGATTTATTGTTTTCCTGTCTGGATGTAGAAGACGAATTTTTAATATTTGAAGATCTTTCGCTTAGCGACTTTAAACAAAATCAGCGGACGAAAATGCCTACTGTGGATCTAGTTGCAGCAACATTTCGCTCTATTGCCAAATTTCATGCCATGTCCTTTGTGCTGCAATCACAGAAACCTCATGTCTTCCATAGTTTGATACAACAAATTGATGATAATCTTTTTATTGAAAATATTGAGCCAATAACTACTGAGTTTGGCAAGAAGTACATTAGGAAAACCAGAATAATGCTTGAACAGGACTCAAAACAAGCATCATCAGCTAAACAAATTGTGGCTTTACAAAAACTAGAGGATAACTTCATTAAGGTGTGCATGCAATGCGTCAATGGCAAGGTCTGTGCTCCATATGCTGTGATATGTCATGGTGACTTCTGGAACAATAATATGCTGTATAAATATGATGTAAGTTGAAGACACATAAAACTCTTCTCTTACTATGAATATGGACCAACAATTATAAAAACGCTACAATGCCATTTTTGTGGGGTAAATTAGAAGTGTAAAGCAAATAGTGTGTCCCGTAAATTTGTTGTCAGTAGCACAAACAATCTGATTATGGGAACAATAAAATATAAATTTAGAAAATATTTCCTACCCAACCGGCGTTTAAAACCAGCGAATGATCTAGTGTATTTTTGAAACAATAAAATTTTAATTTTTTCCCCCAATATTACGAAATGTGATGCTTGTTACGGAAAAAGTATTTAAATAAATCGCGTAGATTAATTATTATACATTCCTTTGTAAAACAAAAAAAGTTCCATGTGGAAGTATAATTTTAATTGTTCATGTGTCTGCTTCCACTTACATTTCGTTTAACTTTCCCCCTTTATTCTTCAAAAGTGAATCTTACCTCTGATGACTTTCCTAAGAAATCAATTTTCATAGATTGTTTTTGAGTTCACTTACATATGCATATATTGAATTTCTCTAATCTGTTAATAAATACTCCCGCAACTCCAGTTTTCCGAACATTTCCCAAATCACCTGGTGCATGTAAACAGCAAACCAAATGGCTAATGAAAGTAATATGAACATACACAATACAACACAGAGGGGTTTAAATAATAAGCTTTTTTAAAACATTTTATTTTCACGCAGCATTTGCAAGCGAAACAATTTCGTCATATCAATGGTGAAGTGGAACTTGGCACATCTAATCACCTAATAGGCGAACGTTTTTCACTTCGACCAACAAACGAAAGCCAGCACAGCGGTGATAAACTTATAACAGTATTTTAATGTGTATTTTATAATGGACTTTTTCGTAGGAAATCAGGAAAATAGGACCAAAATTATTCTATTCCATTTGTTTAAATATTCTCCCCGTAATAAGCTTTCCATATTACACATTACATAACTAAGACCCGTTCAAGTTAATTTTCTTACTTATTTTAATATTTTCCTTAATCAGCTTTGTTGTATGCGCCGTTAGAGTGCTCTTACTTGTTTTCTTGTTTAATGAATTGGAGATTTGCTTTAGATTTAGATGCCCGAAATAAAAATTTCAACAATTTAAATAACTTTTCCTTGATAGTTAGTTTCTTGATAGAATCTTTTTTTGCAAAAGTTCACACTACTTCAATCTTTATACAACTTTTGGTTTAATTTTTATTTTATTTTCTTCTCTCTTCCTATAGTCTGCTAACAATGAGGCTTCATCAGCTAAATTAATAGATTTTCAATTATCTCGCTACGCTGCGCCCGTACTGGATTTAGTGCATTATCTCTTCACTTGCACAGAGAGAGATTTGCGTAAGAAACACTTCCCCGACCTAATTGATATTTATTATCAATCGCTAAGTTCTCACATACAGTTTCATAACCTCAACATTGAAAATATATATCCCAGACATGTTTTTATGCAACAACTTAAAGATTTTGGTATATTTGGTTTCTGTATGGCTGCATTTTCAATACCATTTTTCATTTCAAATACCAACGAAATACCCGATTTGGATGAAGTCGCAACGGCAATAAGAGAAATTTCATCATCTGACAATTCCGATGTGGAAGAGGAAAATAACGGTAATATACATAAATCGGATGCTGCCCATAAACGTAAGGAACTATTAGATGAATATGATTTGTTAAATGAACGTACCTTGCCAATATTTAGGCGGCGAATGTTTGGCATTATTAAAGATTTGGATAAATATGAGATGTTAGAAGGCCTGTTGAAAATATAATGGAGTAAAAACAAATGTAATTGTCTTTATAATAACAAAGTCTTGTTTTTAATCTGGAAACAAACTTCTTAAAGCTTTAAAATTTATGATTTTTAGAAAAGAACATGCAATATTACTGTAATTTTGAAAATAACATAGAAATTCATTCACAGGGCGTATGAATGCTGTAGGATAAACATATCATCTAAATTAAATTACCATCCTCAAACCATTTCTATACCTTCTACCCTATATCAACTGTTCACAGTATTATAAAATAGAATTGCACAATATTATTTGTATATATTTTTTTGTTGTTCTTTATTACTAAAGTATATTGTTTTTCATACTCATCACTATAAATTACAAAAACACAAAATTATTTTTAAAATAAAGTACGATTTAAAAAATTATTCTTGTATGTATGTATGTAGCACACCAAAGTAAAAAAAGGGGGGAAGAGTAGGAAGGGGACATTGAAAACACTATTTATCTTCAACACAAGTAAAAAATCTTGCATGGACTTACATATATTTATATCATAAAAAAGAGGAGGGTTCGCCCAAAAAAAATACCTATTGGGGATCAGCAATATTGTAATTGCATCATGTGGACGACGTTTAGATAATGCATCGTGATACCTTACTGAGTACGAGAGATAGATAGAGAAAGATAATTATAGGAGTTGCAGTTGTCAGTAGCCAAAAGTGTAAGAATATTTTTGTTTGTTCTAATAGGATGTCTAAAGAAAATGTTTATGTATTTATAAAGTTTTTAATTTTGTTTTGTTGCATGTTGTGTATTTATTGTGTTTTTTTACAGTAAATGTATGTTTGTGTAAATTCTTAGTTTAGACAAAAAAAAAACTTAACTTTATACAACTAAATAAAAAAGTATGTACGTTCTTTTTTAATGATATTATTAAAAATAAAATCATATAATTGTTATTGTTGACGAAAACAAATAAAAATTGTCCTTTTTTTAATTCTTTTCATGTATTGTTGTATGGAAACTAATAAAAAATGAATTAAACGGTATGCCGTCATCATGTTTTTTTTTTGTTTTGTATAAATCAATAAAGTATGACTTAAATCATGATCGATAATTGTTAATTTTGTTTGTTGTTGTTGTTGTTCTAGATTTGATATAAAACAAAAATTTTAAATTTTTGTATGCTAAATTAAATTTTAGTAAATTAAGTGTTACATATTATTATTAATTATATTATAGTTGATAATCCTATTAAACCATATAATTATATGATTATTATTAAAAGCAAAACTAATTCGCTTTTGTTATTTTTTTTTTATATCAATTTGTTTGTATATTATAGCATTTCTGTTGTTTTTAATAAAACTTATCATTGAATAGTTAGTTTTATTGATTACGTTTTTGTTGTTGTTGTTATATTGCAGTAGAAGGAATATGTAGCATAATCCACACACGACCATTGAGTATGTGTTACAATTGCAAAATTAAAGTCTCATATCTTCATTCATCAAACACTTATTGTGAGACTTCTCTAAAGCGTTTCTGTCTTTCAAGACTTTCAACTTCGGCCCAAGAATTGCGCATATTACGGAAGAGCTGTAAGGATAAAATTAAAACAGAAAAACAAATGCAATAAAACGGTTAATTTGTGGTTGTGTAAGTTCTTTGTTATTTAGTTAAATTTATTAAATTTTACGTTCAATCAAAACATTTTGCTAAAAACGGAAAATTAATTTGGAACCCAGGATGCGATGTCGTTACATTGTTAAATCTGGACATTATAATCAAATTTCGAAAGAAATATACATATTACGTCTAGGATTAGGGTAATTAAACATATAATATATATAACTTAGAACTTTTTATTTCTCGAAGCAGTTATCTATTATATTTAAATATTTTTGGCATTGACTCACTATTCTTGTCAGAGTCAGTTAGAGTCTAGCCTTAAACTGAATATTTACTATAATAATGTTTAATATGAGTAAAAAATAAACATTGCAAGATAAATCTGATTCACCTTATCTTTAAACTAGGGATGTGCGATTAATTGATTAATCAGGCAATCAGATTAATCGACTAATTGACTGATCATATATTTACAATTCATCGATTAATCTTCATTTTGATTAATCCATGTTCACGATTAATGGATTAATCTAAAATTTGATTAATCAAAAATTTTAATAATTGAGCAATTCATGTTTTTTGGTTTTTCGGTTTGACTATTTAAACAACCTTCTTTACTGAAAATGTTCAAATGTTTCCTTTTGTTTGTATACATAGTACGTGTTTGAATGTTTTCCAAAAATTATTTGAACGGTGATTAAAATTATTGATTAATCAATTGCACACCCCCACTTGAAATAAAAGGAACAAATAAATCATGTTATACAGTTTAATGTCTTTTATATCGATAATTTATTATTACACTTTACGAATATAACCTAAGCCTCTAATCAAACGAATAATTTGACTTCATTGAAAAAATGCAATATAGCTTGAAATTAACTATGTACATATGTATAGAAGTTAGTAAATAATTTATTTTTTGTCAAAATTACAAAATTATTTAGATTTGAGAACGCTGTTCGAAATATCGATACATGAGCAATTGACCATAAACGCAAGTGTTAAATTTTATTGTTCTTAGAAAAAAACACATCGCCACTTGCCAAAGAAAATGTTAATTTAATCGTGCCTTTTGTGACGCCGCTATTTAAAAACTTATGTACATGACAAAACTTTATGATTTGTGATATGAATTGCGTACTCCATTTACAGCGTTTCTCTAAATCTTAAATAAAGAGCGATGAAATACAATTATGCACAGAATTCGAACACCTACTAAGGTTTACATAAATCGCACTATTTTGAAAGTTTACATTTATTTGCGTTTGCGTGAATATACTCAGACCATTCTGTGGCTATTTTGGAGATAAATAAATACAATTTTTAATATTATTCGTACAACAAATGCAATTTTGGGAATGTTCAAAGTTTGGAACAAAGTTTTATGAGAATTGCATCTACAGTTTTGATTTAATGAAGTTTTTGTTACCTTTGTCGAATATTAGTGTGATTTATAGTGCCATTTTATTTCAGCGAAATAATTTATTTTACAGGCGTCATATTTTGATACTTAACAAGCTCATTTACATTTTACTATTTTTTTCATTTGCGTAAACGAACTTGCCCACAGATCACGGATCACGTTTCATAACCGATTTATCAGCAGCCAATGATTTAACAAACTATGCTGTGAATTTCTTAAAACTCCATCCGTTGTTGTGTTCTTATTAACACATACACCATTGATATAGTTTTAAAATAATATAATTATATGAGGAGTCGCAGAACAAAACGTGCCTTTCTGATTATTTCAAACTGTTGGGAAATCCAAGATTATTTTTTTCATCCGATTATACAATAAAATTACGACATTTTCCCATCTCTAGTCTATGAGAAGAGAAGAAAACTTATCCAAATGGGATTTTTTCCAATAGAACTTAACGAATTAATGCAGACATCAAAAAAACATTTTGTAAGAAAATACAAAAAGTCACGTTTTGTTCTGCGACCCCTCATATATCAAAATGCACCATATTGCATTATAACATTTTTCTCATTAAAGAAAACAAAAACTCCATAAAACTTTTAGACCAACTACCTATCCTATGTAAGTCTTCGAGAAATCGTTCTCGCCTAGTTAATTGGGACTATTGTGCCACAAATTTAAAATCTTTCTATTTTGTTGGCACATAAAGTACTTAATAATATCAATAATTTGTATAACCTCTTAATGATAAAACTATGACCCAATATTTGAAACAAACACTCATGAGTATTAATTAGCAAAATGTATTGAAATTCATATATTAGTCATTTTACCTCATCTATCCAATTATGCTCAGCCAATAGATCATTTAATATTTCCGTTGATGTTTTACTGGGATTCTCCTGTTGCAACTCCGTAACACGACGTGAACAATGTATGTATAAATTGAATTTCTCATGAGCGATTTTATGGAAAATATCCGCACGAGCAGCGCAAATGCGACAAAGTAAAATGTCCTTTAAAATTAAGCACAAAAAAGGTTTAAATACTGTTCAACAATCTATATTTACAAAGTAATACTTACCTTTTCATAAGTAATACGTGAATCTGTGGGTATTGTTTGCATTGTATTCGAATTATAAGGATGGCCAAAGAGTAGGAACCGTACTGATATTCCCGGTTGATGGCAACCGGCGCAATTTTTTTGAGTTAAATTATTCTGACCCCACTCGGTGAAGACGTGACACTTGGGCCAAGTCTCTATAGAGGCAATAACACTGCGAGTCCAGGGTGTAATCGATAACAGCTTACGTTTGCAATTATCCAGTATCGTATCGACGGCCCTAACACTACCCAAGAAATATTCGTCTATAACGGGAGGAAGGGTTATTAAAAGACGATTATTTGAAACGTCGGACTTTTTGAAATCCTTACCCTTTTCTCTAGTAATCTCTGAAAAGAAACTAGGATCTAACACTTGAGATATCATAGTTTGGATATAGATTTCGAAATGATCCCGATACGACAGATAATCCTCCATTATTTTTTCTATAAATTGTTCAGTATCATCGGCTATTAATTCTGATCTTAAAAATTCGACAATTGTTTCAGTGTGAGATTGAACTTGTATGCGTACGGGTGCTTTCAAATACAGTTTTTTGGTATCCAAATTCCATGAAGCATACTGAAAATTTACCAAGTTATAAGTAAATCTTTGTCAAGTTTTAGAAATTGGTTATCTCAGTAATCACCTTTGACATGTTACGATAGAATGTCTTGCCATTTTGATAGAATGCTTCGTATTTTTGTAATATACATTTAGAATCCACTTGCCAGATGGTAGGCCAATCGTTTACAAGATCCGTACGTAAAACTATAAAGTCCCCGGTCTAGAAACAAAAATGATATTATGCCAAAAATATTGCGACATTTTAAGTATGAACCCTTCTGAGTATACCTTAAAATTATCGGACGAGGAGGCGCCAGCGCCAGATGTGTTAGTAAAGTTCGCCGAACTAGTCGCTATATCATGATTTAGTGTATAGCCATCCTGTTGAACTACCGAATTCTGAGGCTGTGTTGTCGGTTGTTGCAGAGGTTGTGCCTGCTGCTGTTGTTGTTGTTGCTGCTGCTGCTGCTGTGGAGGCTGCTGCTGCTGTTGCTGTGGGGTTTGCTGCGGGGTTTGCTGCTGCTGATGCGGCTGCGGTGAAAGTTGTTGATTGAAATGTTTGCGTGGTGAACTTTTAGTGCGTCTCGCCATTTTTCTTTTAAAGCCTTTGCCATCTTCGCTCTTTAAAAAGCAAAAAATGTAAATAAAAAAAATAATTCTTAAAATAACTCAAGACAAGTTTCTCGAATAATCTGCGTAATTTACATCTTCTTCTTGAGGCGTCCACACGGGATCGGTATCAGAGTCAGCAAATTCATCAGGTTCTGCCATGACATCATCAGCTGGCGCTGCAGTAGAACTACTACCCATAATGGCAATACTATTTGTTTTAGCCTTACGCAAACATTGTTCACGTCGAGGTGGGAGCGTTAAAGGATCTAAAAGGAGCAAAACGTATGAGCGAGAAAAGAGACGAAGAAAATAGCTAGATGTTTCTTGTCCGAATTTGGTCTGTTTACTACTACAGCAGAGTGGTCACCATAAAAATTTCTTGAAATTGGACACTGAAAGAAGGATTACTAAGAATTTAAGAGGTCATAACGAAGGAGAAAAAAAATTTAAGACACATTTTCGCTTCCAATGAACCTATTTTGTACAACACCTGAAAATAATGAATATTCATAGTTTATAAAGACAATAAATATGCACAGAACTATCACTACGTACTCTGTTGGATTATATTTCCAAAGAGTGCTAAATAGAATGCTGCTTCTTATGCTTCGGCGGTCTAAGAGTTTATGGAGTTTTCGTTATAAGCCGCCATGTGAGGAGATACGTTTTCTTTGGCAATTGTGACAAAATACATTTTAAATACATGCTTAATCGTGATACTTAAATATCCATATGAGGATTGATATGAATGCTGATTATAAGGATTCAATTAAAAGTACAATAACAATTAGACGAACTTGATAATATATGATTTAGTTTCCATTTCGATTAATGTGATTCTAGTAAGAGACTTCAAATACCGTTCTGATGATTTTAAAGAAAGCTAAATAATGTAAAATATAATAAAGAAAATGTGGTCTACAACGTCTACAACTTTTTCTCTGGTCGTTTAATGTAGCACATAATCGTAAAACCTCTCCACTACACCATAATTTCACTGTTATTCTCGTACGACACGTTTGACCAAGCCCCTTATTTCGAGAAGGCACTACGCACAAAGATTTTCTAAACTGAGAACTTTCACTAAAGCTTAGATGATTCGTCCGTGCTTTAGTTATTGTAATCATACTATCAATTGTTGCTAAGTATAAACTAGGAGGATAATGCTCAGTATAAAATAGGAGAAACTTCCTGCGAAATCTTCATAGAGTTGAAAATGGCAGATTTAAAATATTACGAAAATAGGAACATTTTGCGCATGGGTTCTTATAAAAAAAACTCCTACATTTTGTATCTATGTCCAGCTTCGGGACTATATTTATAAAAATTATGAGAAAAAGAGACATAGACCTCGACATTAGAGCAATTCCAACTTATAAACCAGGCATTTGGTGAACATAGTTATCATTAAGTCAAATCACACATATATACATAAAATGCTATGGAACATTTTTATCCGTCCAGGGACCGAATTGTCTTATTCGTTTCGTGACAATATCGGCATTACGTGGGTGCTATAAGTGGGGAATTTGTAGTGAAACTATGAATATCTATAGATATATCAACAAATTTACTTAATCCAAAATATGGAAAGTGTTGCTGCAATTGCACAATAGAAACACATATTTCGACACGAAACATATCCGGTGATCTAGTCCCTTTAGTTTGTTAAATATTCTGCAACATTTATTTTATTTACAATAAAACCATAGGTTTTTCTCAATCCTGACAATGTATAAAACACAGTGCTCTATAATCCGCTTGATAAGAGTTTGTTTCACATTTCAGGTAAAGGCGGTGTTACATAATTTGTTCGATTAAACATTTCCCTGGTAACACAAATATGTATAAAAAAAAAACAATGTATAATGTACAGTTCATGTACATTTCGTTTCTTGACTGACACAAGCAACCGCACAAGGATGGTTGGAACTCTTCATCAAATTTTTTGAAATTGTTTAAGGGGTTAGTCATAAATACTTAAATTATTTTAAAAATTAATGTTTAGTAAAAATGTATAAGCTAAAAATTAATGTAAAGCAATACAAAATAAAATCAACACCATAAGTCAACAACAAAATTCCTTCCGCACATTTTAAAAGCCACTTGACATACCACCGTCATATATCATCCATTCAAAATCCAATCATGTCCACATCTAGGCTGAAAAGGGAAAGTTTTCGCTTCATTTTGTTTTTCGCTGATAACAATAATAAAAACAACGTTTACATAGAAGAATTTTATTATTTTTTGATTGCTTTTTTTAAACGTATAATTTTTGTTGTTGTTTTCACTTGACTATATAAATTAATTTGTTCATTCAATTTTAGTTTTTTAATTTAGTGAAAATTAAAAAAATACCTTGATTTTTTTTCTCAAACGTGTTTGTGTTAATGTTAACAATAACTAAAAAATATATAAATATTTTTTGTTTTTGTACAAAAAATAGATAAACAAAAACAAAGAAAAATTCTAAATTTTTTATACACAAAGTAACGATAAAAAGAACTTTTGGGGCTACAAATCGTGCCGAGATAGGAAAGGTAGTGAGCGCAGAAGTTGGATCGACGAGTATGGAAAAACGGAGTACTTTTCCATTTTTGACTGTCTTCGACGTTTTGGTAAACTTGGCGGTGTTTGTATACTCTTAAGAAAAACAAGTATGTATGTATATTTTACCACGAAAAAAGACAACGCTCTGATAGAGATTGAAAACTCACCTCAATGCACTGCAACAATGCGAGTACGCATGAGGACAAAAAAGAACATGTTGGAAAACAGCTGTCTGTTTTTGTGTTGGAATTATATAGACCTTTCAGGGTGTGTTGATACTTAGGGATCTTCGATCGACACTAATTCGCATATGTAAATTGCAAAACTGAGTTTGTATACACACATATGATTAATGATCTACAGATGGTATCAATTCAGGCACAGTAGTTGGACATCTTATGATGAACTTGTCACGGAGTTCGAAAATAGTCATGCCAGTGAGAGTGCTTAACCGAATTGCTTATTATTTCCAACAAACACCAACCATTTTTTAATTAGAAAAATGTTCCTGACCTTGTAAGATTGTAGTATGAATTTCTCATACATTAAAGTAGTCTATGTATATATTAAAGTGCAGCAATGCATTTTTGTTTCATATGGACTATATTTTTAAATTTTACTCAAGTTTACTTCGCTCGTACTTGTCATTCCACACTCTTTTTGAGATACTTGTAAATCCATTTTTTTTTTAAAGAAAGGCAAATCAGTTCAAAACAATTCCATTTTTCTTAAGTTTTTACATAAAAAACAAACACAATAAATTTGGAAATGACAGCAATACAATTGGAAGCTTATATGGCGAGAATTTATTGCGTAAGGAATTTCACCATATCCCAACTTCTTGTACTGTCTCTCTTCTTAGTATTGTAAAAAAACAAAACTCTTTTAGAGATTTGGACGTACGGACGTCGAGTTCTTTTTTTGCCATAAAATCCATCACACAGGAATAATTTTAGAATAGCGGCCTTCATGAGGGGATATTTATATATACTATATATATATATATATTTATACTGTTTTTTGTAGTTTTTTCTTTCTATTTGAAAAATATTAATATATTTAATATATGGTTTGTTTGCTCTTTCTCTTTTCAACGCCAGGACCAGAGAAAATTTAAAAAATGGTGATGATTGTTGTGTGGTACACTAGTGGCGGCGGAAGAGGAATTATGGTGAGGAGCTGTAGTAGTAGTAGAGTTGTTGAAATCATTTAATGGACTACGGCTACGAGTAGTAGAATTTTGTTGGTCAAGTAGCAACATACCTTGACTGGTGCCACCAGCAGCCGCAGCGGATGAAGAGGGCGATGTACCAAAGCCTCCTAATTGTGCACAGTATTGCTGTTGTTGTTGCTGCTGCTGCTGATGATGTGACTGCTGCTGGTGATGTTGCGGCTGCTGTTGATGTTGTCCATATGGACGGAATGATTGCTCATGCTGCTGTTGTTGCTGCTGCTGTTGTTGCTGCTGCTGCTGGTGTTCCGTACCGTGCTGAGGATGTTGCTGTATTACCGATGTACCTGTATGGGAATTCGAATTGGCTGTAGTTGATTGTTGTTGTTGTTGTGCAGCTGCTGCAGCCGCAGCAGCCTGCATTTGTGCATGTGGTCGCTTTTTAGGTAAAATTTGTGTTTGCGATAAGATTTTGATTTGGTGACCATCATCTCCTGTTACCATATGGCCACCATGAGCACCATGGGGATCTACATTTGCATTCATAAGAGGAGCAGCAGCTGACATTGCATCATCGCTCCCAGCGGATGCTATATTTTGTGCTTGTGGTTGCTGCTGCTGCTGCTGTTGTTGCGGCTGCTGCGGCTGTTGTTGCTGTTGATTTTTACGCTTACCACCACCACCACCACCACCGCCTCCACCTCCGCCTCCGCCACCGCCACCGCTGCCACCACCACCACCTCCGACAGTCGTTGTTGTCTTCTGATAGTTATTTTTGCGTCCTCCCTTCGCCGACGATGACGTGTCTTCCTCCCGGTCACCTTGCAAGAACTTCAAGTAGCTATCCATGAACTGGGTCTTTTTTTCCCCTATTGATGTTCCAACAACAGGTTTCTTCTCCGGAGGCACGTATGTTGTCGAGGACGACGATGCTGTTGATGACGCTGCTGCTGTGTTGTTGGTCATTGCTGAAGCTGTGGTCGCTGTGCTATTTGTCACGCTATTCGATTTGGTAGTCGCTTTGCCCGTGGAGTCGTTGCTGTTACTATTGGGATTATAAATACCGATATTGGTTGGTTTCGTCGTTGCGCTACGCGACGAATCACTGGCACTGGCATATCCCTGCTTGGGTGTAGAGTCCGAAAGGAATTCAAGTTCTTCCTCGATATTGGGGACTATGACTTTATTGCTGGCCGCCTCTTGTGCCGCCTGTTGTTGCTGTTGTTCTTCCTGTTGCTGCTGCTGTTGTTGCTGCGCCTGCTGCGTTGGCTGTTGCGCTGTAGTCTGCTGCTGGATTTGTTGCTGATGCTGGTTGAGATTATACAATGTGTGTTGAATGGCTCCAGCGGCAGCTGCTGTCTGTTGCATACAGGCTGCTGTGTATTGTGAGGCAATTTGTTGTGTAAAATTGGGATAATACGATGATAGGTTGGTTAAGTGTGATTGGGCTTGTGATGACTGCATATGAGCTGGTTGTGGCACTTGCTGCTGCTGTTGATGGCCCACTGCAGTTTGCTGTTGTTGCTGCTGCTGTTGTTGTTGCTGCTGTTGTTGTTGTTGTTGCTGCTGCTGCTGTTGTTGTTGCTGCTGCTGGGCATGTTGTTGGGTATGCGGATTAACATAAGTGGGTATATTTATAGGCGGCACCTGGACAGCTGGCGTTGTTGTATTAGTCTCCTGTTTCAAGGCTGTAGTATTCCATTTATTGTTGAAATCATAATAAGTTGGTTGCTGTTGCTGCTGTTGTTGTACATGCTGCTGCTGCTGTTGTTGTTGTTGCTGCTGCTGCTGATGATGGCTAGCTGCTGCCGTATCTTGTTGTGGACTCTGCTGTGGTTCATAGTCATTTGTGATAAGCGTCTTTTTGGGCTGTCTCTTACGTGGTGTTTTTGTCGTTTTCGCCACCAATTGTTGCTGATGTTTCTCTTCGGCCTGTAAAAAAATGGAAATGCCCGATTAATACATTCCCGTTTATTGGAGGTACAAGGGAACTGAAAATGTGATTTTCTATACAAATGAGAAGGTAACAAGCATTTCTGTCTGAGATGCCAAATCGTTACAGAAATTATTGTTTTGAAATGTTGTTAAGAAAATTAAAAAAAGGATGTGTTTTATTAGGATTTCTTACGCTCATCATCTTCCTCAACATGGCATACGATTTTTATGGTTTTTATTGAAAACGTCACAGGTTCAAATAAGTAGTATTTTTTTATTACAAAATTAACAACGTAATTGTTTTAAACATAATAATTTGAAAAAACATAACTAAAACATAGTGTTAGTAACAACAACAACAAAAGTGTCAATACTTAGAACTGAAATGTATAATTTGAACAGAGATAGGGAGAGACAACGAGAGATAGATAAATATGGAGAGCAAGAGGAAGACAGACGGAGTTAGTTAACACGGTCATTATCCCTTCCTTAATTTTAATTTTGACTTTAATGTTAAAACGTTATTTTATTACAAAAAGACAGTTAGAAGAGGAAGATGATTGTTCATAATTAATACTAACTTGGTTAAATTTATTTGTATTTTTATTTGTTAGTTATATTTACACTACACTTAACAATTAGCATGTAAAGGAAACAAAACTGTAAATCATGTGCAAAAGACCCAAAAAATATAAAGACATATAGACGGAGAATACCCATCAACAGTTAGAAGTAGAAGATGTTAAATACATAATCTACAGGGATCTTACTTAGTGTTTTAAAACTGTAGGTGACAAAATACAAGACTTCCAAGAGAAATTGTATTTGAAAAATCTACTATATCATTGTAAAAAGCTTTCATCGATCCCTTTAGGGGATGTCACCAATATATTTCTTCTAAAATATTATTTATATATGCGATAATCAAGAGGTTACAAATTTACATTTGTACATGATTTATAATATTTGGGCTAGTAAAGTTTTGTCATTTGAAATTATATATTTCTCTACAAAAAAACGAATCTACTCCGTTTCGAAAGGGGAATGCACAAAAATGTTGTAATAAATTTAAAGTTCCTTATCGCAAAATTAATGCTAAGTAATACTTTAAGTAAACATATGAGGGAGAACAGGTATTTAACGACAATGCAGATCCTTTGAAATTAATTCTTTCACATATAAAATTTTTTGTTTGTTTTTAATTCATGGAACAATTTTAAATATAAATAAAACCTACCACAATGCCGTTGCCTATCTAAGAGTGCACTCTCCAAAAAAAACTACATACAAAAGAATTTAAAAATTCTAAAGACACAACAAACAAATCTTTCTTTATATTATAATTATAAAAAGGGTGATCCAAAGACAGTTTGTAAGACTGCCAGAATTATATTTTAGGTTTCCTTGTTAGTAACATAATTTTTTTTAAATTTTGTATATTCAGTTTTCAATAAACTGTTGTCTACTATTTATATTTTGAATACCCTTGTTATAGATTTATAAACATTTTAAAACAAAAGCAAATGGATGGATGGAAAAATGAATAACAAAATATGAAAAACGCAACTTATGTAAAATAAAAACTACAAATTTTTTAATGATAATACAAAAACAGAAAAAAATAAAAAGAAATAATAATAAAATACAAACCTTAGGATTTATTTGAATCTGTGACGTTGTTGTTGTGCCTGAAGATGACGACGACGCCGATGCATGATGGGAAGACGAAGACGCAGAGTTTGTATGGTGGTGTTGTGCACTATTATTTGAAGACGACGACGCTGAGGAATTTGGGGCGGATGGCGACATTAACATATTGGCTATCATGTGCTGCCGCCGTTTCTCTGCAGCCGGCTGTTGCAGTTTCTGTTCATTATACAGTTGTTGCTGCTGCTGGTGATGGGCCAGCATTTGCTGCTGTTGCTGATGTTGCAGCTGCTGAGCATTATTGCCATTATTGGTGGTATTACAAATGGTTTGTTTAATTTCTAAACCCGGTGGTAAATGAAATGTTAAATTATCGCTTAACACCATATTGTTGCCGGTATTGTATTCTAGCGATGGTTGCTCTTGCTTAACCTGCAATTGCAGCACATTTTTCACATCCTCCTGGCTAGCTGCTGCATCGTCTTCAATTTTCCATAAGTGCAATTGATGTTGTTGTTGCTGCTGCTGCTGCAATTGTTGCTGCTGCAAAGTACTTTGTATCACAGATGAGTAAGCTACTGTACTATTATTACTATTATTGGCTGCTGCTGTTGCAGGCGAACCAGCGTTTGCAACATGCGCCCGGCGTATGGGTGATTCAGCAGCCGTTGCAGTTGTTGGTGTTTTATAAACAATAACTTGGGGTGGGGTGGTGGCTGCATTGGCGGAATTTTGGTGCAAAGCTGGTGAAGAATTGCCGGTGGAGCTTAGAGCTGGACTGGCATAGACGGGATAATGCTGAGTGGTGGTCGAAGACGCCGGACTAGGATGTTGTTCGATTTGCAACACTTGCTGCTGCTGCTGTTGGTGACCGGTAGGTTGTTGCTGTTGAGATTTTCGCACTATCTTATAGTGTTTTCCATCAATGGTATAGTAAGCAGTCTCCTCTTCTTCCAGCTGCTGCTGCTGATGTTGTTGTTGATGCTGCTGCTGCTGCTGTTGTTGCTGCTGCATTTGCTGTTGTTGTAATTGTGTGATGTATAACAAATCATTGTAGGCTTTTACTTGGGCCTTAGTACATTGGGTATTTTCTTGCTTGATTTGCTATATTTTTCGTATTTACAGTTTTAAGGAACGGTTTCAGATACGGTTTCAGTTTTCGATATCGGTCAAAGATTGATTATAGTGGTAGTAGATGTGAAGTTTTGTATTTTTGTTTGTTATTATTTTTCGATATGGAAGAAGTGGAGTAGAAGAGTAGTAGTAGTAGTAGTAGTAGGTGGTTGGTTGGTGTTTGTTGTGTGTTGATTATTTTTTTATTAAATTTGTTTCGTTTTATTAAGAAATTTTTAAAATTTCAATATGAGTGAAAAAGATTGTTTAATAAAGAAAAGTAAAATTTAAATATATGTTTTATGTTGTTAAAGATACATATGTATGTGTTGAGATAGATGGATAATAGTATATTATGTATGTGGTATGTAATGTGTAATATGCAATATGTGTATGTTTAACAAGGGAGCAGAAGTAAGTGTATATAAAAGGAAAAAGTAAGTATATGTATATGAATGAATGTGAAATGTAATGTGAATGCATGTGTGTGAATAGAATATATGTGTGAGTATCTGAGGGAATATAAATGCATATGTATATATATTTAATATAATATATATACATATAGATGTGCGTGTGTGTCAGTGCCTTTAGCAGTGTGTGTTCATACATATGTATGTGCATGTGTACGTCGGGTTTTTATTTATTCCATGTAAATACATGTACGTATGTTATGAAGTAAGTAAGTAAATAACATGTGTGCCTCTGCGTACATGGAGTGAAGGATATTGTTTGTTAGTGTATGTTCGTATATATGTATGTGTCTAGTTTGAACGAGTACAGTAAAGTTTGCAATTTTTGTATGATTATCTATAACATAAAATCTTGACCAATGACAATAGTATAGCACACACTGAATACTATATATTATATTTGATTATCCTTTTTTTCTTTCTTCTATACATATTTATTATACATACATACATATATGTATAAGCATATTATTACTATTTATTTATACATAATCGCCGTTCGTCTCTATGCTCTTTAAAATGGGTGCAGCAATTGTGTGATGCCACTTTTTATGAAATGCATTTATGTACGTACGTACGCATTGATCAAGAGCCACAATAGTGGATTGAACTTAAGATTCTCACAATAGTAGACTGAGCTTAAGATTCCTTTTTAGGTTAGTGATTTTACTTCAGCCCTCTAGAGCTTTAAATATAATTGTTATATAACATATCCGGTCGTAAATTAAATTTTTGTTCTAAATAAAGGGTGTCTCAAAATTCACGCAAGTTTGGATGCAATTAATTGTTTCTTGGGATAAGTGGTACCGTCTAAATAAAACCACATGTCGTTCACACCCATATAATTCAATGAAACTAGATTACTATGCCGCGACAGCACAAAGCATTAACTGCTATTGATCGACCAGTCGATTTTTGAAGAAAAATGGTTCGATTATGGCCAAAATCCATTTGGCATTTTATTCTCAACAATCGTTCATGTATTATCTGAACCCCAAATGCGACAAATTTGATGACTAACGAAGCCATTAAGATGAAAATGAGCCTCAACGATGAAGATGATTTATTTCGAAATTATCCCTCAACAATGAAAACTCATTGTTCACTCATTTAAAGTTAAATGTTTAAAAACAGTGAACTACTGTCAGTTGTCGGCTGCCTTTTTTTCTTCACCATCAGCATTTTGCCGTACGCATGTAAGAAATACAAATTAGACAAGCATTTTCGGACACCCTTTACATACATTTATTGTTTTAGTAAAACAACAAAAATTAAAACCCTGAGCAGTCCTTTTTTTGAGCAATCCCTAATAAGATATAAGTGCTGAAATTATTATGGTCTTACCTACATTAGATAACGACATACTGACTCTTTGCTTGTTATATTCCATTGGCTTGTTATATTCCATTGGCATAATTCCTCGGCTTGGCCTTAGAAGATTTGTAATGTCACACATCAAAATATAACTTTTTGAGCTTATATGTGAATTATTTCACATGGTAATAATGTATAATAATTTCCTCGGAAAAAGCCCATCTTATTTTGACTGGGAATTCATCAAATGAATGAAAAAAAAATCAGAAGATTCTTCTTTTTGACCAGATACCGTAATTGAATTACGATCATAATCTATATTAAATTATAATCTATAGCAGGTTATATGGAATGATTATACCTCTGGTTTAGAAACAAGTGATAAAAAACTAGATTTTCTCTAATTTAATTATTGCACATATGTATCAATTTAAATTAAGTTTCAAATTGTTATTATTGTCATATATAATCATTCCATTACATAGCAGCTCATTTGTTGCAAAGCATTTAACTAAGAACTACACTACTGTTTGGTTATTGATCGAAGAAGTAAATTTAATTAAAAACAATAACTATACCTATATGTTGTAGTATTTTTTAAGGTACAAAGCCCTGCATTGCTCTTTTTATTTAACAAATATGTATAGGAAACGGTCGAATTACACTCTAAGCAATAAATATAGCATACAACATTGGAACTATATTTACAAACTCAAAAAGATGTATTCCATTGATGTTTCATTACTAAATTAAAAATTGTTTAATTCAAACATATAACAATTATATTTCAAGAAATGTTTTAGAGCAACTAACAAGCTTTCAAGTTAATTTTTATATAAGTTTAATATAAATGTTAAGTCTAATAATTTATTGCACCACCTTTCGATATAATTATTGCATTAGTGAGCCTCGGCATTGATTTGATCAGAGAACGGAATGTGGTCAGTGGAATATTCTTCCATTCATGCTCAATGCACGTCATTCAATCCTTTACAGTCTCAAATTGACGTCCGTTAGCGTAAACTCGTTGTGATAGTATGGCCCAAATATTTTCAATTGGACTTAAGTCACGACTGATGGCCCGTCATTCCATCACATTTATGTTTCTGTCGGTAAAATATCTCTTAGTTGCTTTGGCATTGTGGATGGCAGCGTTATCCTGTTGAAAAATCCATGGATCGTCACAAAAATTTTCAGAATAATCAATTAAATCGCTGCCTAAAAGCTCAATATACAAATCTGCATTCATTTTATGATTAGGTAGGTCCACGGTAGCCAAAACAGCCCATATCATAAGCGAACCGCCTTGAACATTTCTTCTGAAACGGGATTCTCTTCGCGCCGAATATCAGTCCAATATTGTTGTTTATTGTCCATTAGTACCATCTACATTCAATTTTTTCTCGTCGCAAAATACCAAAGATCTCCACTCATCTTCCCAGAACTTGTGCTTTTCCGCAAACAGCAATCGAGCGTTTCTATGCTGTTTTTGTAGCCTAGGTTGGGGCAGACGTTTAATATATTTGAGATTTTCATCATTCTTAAAAATTTGTTGAATTCTGCGTGTGGATTCCCGGAGGCTTATTTGGAGCTTAATATTCGACGGTGAGACGTGTCTATCTATAGCTAAACCCTTTATCTGCCTCTTAATCCTTTCACATGCAAGAGGCTTGCGTCTTGTTCTTTTAGAAGTTTCATAATTAACAATTAACCAAACTTTAAAAACAGGTTCAACCCAAACGCAATGTTAAATACCACTGTTAACATAAATTATCACATTTGTACGCTTTACTTATTTCGCTCTGTATTTACAACTTCTTCCAGTTATTTAAAGCTAACGGTACAATCTAGAAGAGAAACTTCAAATGATCTCTGGAATCTACTAGTACACTCTTCTTCCATGAACCGTGTAATGGAAGAGAGGAGAAATTACATGACTGATAAAAATAATACCACACATTTTTGTATGCTTTATTTATTTCGTGGAGTGTAGTCCATACACTAGATGAAATAGAACTCATACGAGTAATATATTTAAGAGAAAGCGTGGCTGGTTCAGTTCTACTAAATAAAAAATTCTTATGGAGTTTTGATACAGTTGGATTTCGTGTCAGAATTGAGACATAATATGAATAGAAATTAAAGAAAATTGTTGTATTCGTGCATATCCAAACTCATTTATAGCATATAACGCTGTTTTAAGTCATAAATGCCAATAAAATACAATTTACAGTCAGTTATATTTGTTCAATTGCCTATCGCCCATTATTCTTCACATTTTATACTGCATTAAATTTCCAAGTAGGTGTTCGACCAGCTGTTTAAACGAAAGGTAGTAATAACTTGACTAATTTGTTGCAATCGCGCTAGTCCATACACTAGTGAAAATATTAATATTAAGTTGGGGTATTAGTATTTACCAACAAAAAGTTACAATGGTTCTTAACCAATAGATATGCGCTTTTTTGTATTAGTATTTTTTATAGTTCTTGCAGGAACCAGTTAAGTGGCGTCTGTTAAGAATCCGTTTTGAACATCTAGTATCGGATTATTACTATGTTATCTAGTGTAGAACTAGTTCAAACGCAAATCCGACCTCCCAACCACTACTTTTGCAACTTGTGCACAACTAATTCAAATAAGGCAGAAAGGGGATAATTCTGTATCGCATTGTTAATATCTACAGCAAATTACATTTATATTAGAAGATTAGGCAAAGGTAACTGTACTCTAATGATAAATTGCAAGTTTTTAATAAATAATTATTGCCGTGGAAAATGAACGTTAGCACCAGTTGAGAAGTAAGAATTATATTGGTATTTGTATGCTACAAATTCCTGTTTAATCTTAGAATACCCTGTGTGGATGTACATTCAAATTTTAATAATGTTCTCTTTTCCCTAACAAACTTTTTTTCGCAACAAAATATTGGCATTTGGAATCACAAGCTTAAATATGTTATTACTTTAATTGATATTACATTGGGTGTATTACTTAATGATAAGGATCATATATGTATGTACACTTCTTTGGTTACCTAAATATGTATTTCTTGAGGGGTGTGGTATGTGGTAATAAGAACCATATTATATTTTCTATTAATGGGAGAAGCAAAACAAATTTTTTTCATTATTCCTGACATTATTTCTGACAAAAAACCATAATTAGTTGGACATTATATTTTTTTTTTGCCAGAAAATGTAATGATGTCCTCTTGAAAACCGAATTTTATCCTTAATACTAAAGTATTTAAAAAATTAAAAACACAGCGATTATCACACCCTGTGATATTACTATTATCTGCACATAGACGCAGTAGTATATGCAGTTTTATAAATTTTCATAGGAGAACGACGATTGCTGACACAAGTGGAATATGTTTGATGTAGTATTTACTTTGGGTGGTTTCGAAGTCTAACAAATTTTGTTGATATATGTATATACCTCCCACCCGTTGTAGTGAGTAGTAGGTGTACGCAATTCGAGAGAATCAAAGGAGATTGTATGAGACAATTATTTGAAATTCAACATTTATGCTTTAGTAGTAGAAGAATATACATACATACATATATAAAATACAGCACACGTCTTGAAAGATGTTTTAATTTAAATACTCTTACAAATAACATGTATTTAATTAAAGAGTTTAGTGTGTCTGATTGTGAACTTTACTTTAGTTTAAAATGGATTTTAGGACATTGCGTAAACATTCTATTCATGTAACTCTTTAAATTGTAACTCCAATAGTTGATTTGTGGTATCGCCAAAATATGCGCATGAAAACGTTTGAAAGGACTTTTCAAAACAGTCATGTTTTTTCTAAATTATGTTTTTTCTAAAATGTTATAGTCTAACAATAAGGTTCCAAGTTTGTCGTAAGGAAAATGACAGGTTAAATGTTTTGTACAGCGAACACTTCAATATTCGTACACAGAGTTTGGTTGTGGTATTTCCACAATTCATTTATTATATATATTCTCTTTTGGTTAAATTATTTTTGGAAATCGCTACCTCAGAAATTGTAAAATTTTTATTATGAAATTTAATTTTTTGTCATTGGTTAAATTTACAAACAAACAGTCACCCAAATGAAGGAGCATATACATACGCCTAATCCTTGTATTCAAAACAAAAATTATTTAGAAAAATCTACGTTTTCAATGTATAGGCTGCCTCGTAAGTAATAATTTCTTTTTTATTACAAAATCCCCACTCCTGTTAGGAAACAAAAAAACAAAAGATTCTTTATTCTTGTAGTAAATTATGTTGGGAAACATATTGCAAGTTGATTTACAAACTATACTTTTACTACTCTCAGAAAGTCCCTGTGGATAGGAAAATACTTATCCTAGGAAACTTGTTTAAAGAAAAGAATGATCGACAATCTGTTCAGTTCCCCATTTAAAGGGGGAAATTATTCGATTAATTGATTGTGATTGACAGTGATTGTGAGAAGCTCTCCCCTGTCCCTTCATGGGATGTAATGGAAAACCATTTATTTATTTATTATCTTTCAATTCACAATAACGATATCTAACGTGGGCAGATATGTGAGGTAATTTTCAGAAAAGTGACTGTAAACACAAGGTACGTGTTGGTTTAAGAAATTTGTATTTCCAAAGCCTTTGCACGACTATTGAATTTAATCGTAGGGTTTATCAAGAACATTGTTTTCCATATATTGTAAACTGAAATGCAGAATAATGTAACTGTATTTGGGTTTTATTTTAGACCAGAGATTATAAATATTTTTTGATATTTTTAACTTGGCTGTACTGGTCAACAATTTTCAATGAAAATTAAACAATGTTAATTACAATTTTCTCCCGTTTCTCCGGATTTTTCCGGCTTCTTCAGGGAGATGTATTTAAATTTCTGTATTTAATTTTCTATAAAATGGTAAATGGACACTCATATTTTCAAATTTGATATTAGGTACGAATACGAAAATATCGTGATCAAATTTTTAGTAATTACGATTTCATAAGGGTGTTTTCTTTTGATGTAAAGCGATTTACAGACTTGCCATTCATGAGCATAAACATCAGCTATATTTGATGTTTATTGTCGACTTACCGCCCCTCTTTTTATCGAATAAGAATGTAACCGAAGTTATTGGCATCACTATCATGGTTACAAAATTTATCGTTCAAGCTCATGGTCATGAATGACAAGTCTATGGTTTGCTTAAGACACCTAAATTACGTTAGTTGTGTTTTACGTTCTGTTGCATTTCAGTGAACGGATATGCGTTCGATCAAGCATCCTCTCAATAGCTTAAGAATTTGTAACCAGTCCTTATTGAGTTAAAAAAAAGATATTATGTGGAGAGCATACCACTCATGGTTGAAAGACAAGGTTGTATCGTTAGAACAGCTGATTTGATTTTTTTCATTTGACGCACTTGGGAAATGTCAAATTTGTTTACATTTGTTGGTTATAAGTTGTTTACAGACGCGGAATTAAACAACAAACGCGAATACGAGTTAGAGTTTCACACCGGGAAAAACCAATTCAACTGCAGCATCAAAACAATTTCAATTATTAATTTCAATCTTCATTAGTTTGGCAAATATTTCTTCCAATTTATCACAACTGATTCAAAAATGCACATTTTGTTTACATTTTTATCAGCTGAGTTTGACAGAAGCCAAGTGCGATTTTGCACATGATTACACACATATTTACTGCTACTACCGTGATTAGTGTGCCCTGATACCACTGCATTTAGAGAGTAAAAGAGACAGAAACTGCAAGCGAGGGAGTGATAAAGAGCTAGGAATGTAGATAAAAGTACTAACAAATGTAACTGCTACCAATCACAGACATTCATTGAGGAAGCAATGTCACCAACAAAACCCGATTGTGATACCAAGATGGAATATACAATGAACAAGCAATTCGAGTAGAAGGAACAAAATGTGTTCAGGAAACAACATACCATGTTGGTTTCCTGGAAATCGACACAAAGTTCTGTGCAGCTGTTAAATGTCATTTGAAGAAGTCATTTACCTTATGAATTAAAAAAAAAATTGTATTAATTAATTTCAAATTCTTTCCTTCTGTAGTTTTTGATACAAGAATAAAACTTGTTTCAGAAATCCCTTCAATGGAACAATAGTCTGATACACTTTTATAATTCCTTTAAGAAAACTAAATTTTTAAACGATTAATACACCGTAAGGATGAATTGATGATTCTTTAAAACGAAATATATAGAGGTAGATCGGTCTGTCTTTCCTAACATCAAAATAAATCTAAAATACAAAAGGACCAGCACAAATGTCCGAAGTTTCATTTTCGATGTTTGCTTAGCAAAATAAACTCGAAACTTTTCTACATTTGTGCAAATAGTTTTGTAGGAATACGCGTATACATGAATATCACTAATGTATTCTAGTCATTTGCACTAAATCAACTTAAGCTCATACAATTAAATAACGTCTGCAAATTTAAAAAAATCTATATCGTTTTTTAATAGAAACTAATATTAATATTCGATTTACTGTTAGAATCTCTATACAAATTCCTAATTTATATATAAAGAATTCATATTTCCAGTTACAATTAATTTATTTTCAAGTGAAGTTTCGAGTCTACATCTTACAAATTTAATGTTTTATGTGAGCAAAATAATTATATCGAAAGTGTTATAAATTACTGTCTCAGATTGGATTCAGACGCTTCTTACAAACTTTACTGTACTCCTATATAGAATTATATGTTAGAGAGATATGCGTTTGGTTCTGTTTGGTCATAAGTTTTCAAGTTCACTCAAATGATGCATGCGTGCATGCACATGATGATGCTTATAATGCCGGTGGATGATGGTTGGATGGATGCATTTATAAGAATGACAATTCCTCGATTTGTTTTATTTGTTTGTTTGTTCGAATATTGGATGGCAAAAGGAAAGACTGACTTATTTCTGTGACTACATACTACTACTCACCACCTTTTCCGCAGCTAGATTTAGCTGTTGCTGCTGCTGTTGCTGATGTTGTTGTTGCTGCTGTTGTTGTTGTTGTTGCGATTGTTGCTGCTGCTGCTGGGCCTGCTGTTGTTGTTGCTGCTGTTGTTGCTGTTGCATGGCCAAAAACGTATTAGATATCATTGAAGGCGTATTCCAACTTAACGTCGTCGGTGTTATGGTTGATGTGGTGGGCGATGGTGAGGCACCACTCGAAGAGGAGTTCTCCCCATAATAGTTGGTGGCGGCCGCTGCATTGTTAACAGCCGCAGCAGCGGCTGCAGAGGAAACAGCCGCTATGGCAGCCTGATTTTGGAATGAGGTCAATTGTTTGTCCAATGTTGTGGCGGGTATTTGCAGTTGACGATGGGCTGTATTAACAGCCGACGAGGCATAGTGGGCAGGTTTTGGTTGCACCGCACTGGCAGCGGCCGCATGATGATAGATTTGTTGGAAAACGGGATTGTAACTGCTAATGGGTGAAGGCGACACAAAACTGCCACCGCCCGCCGCGATGTTAGCTGCGATATTTGAATGGGCCGCCGCCTGCAAAAGCAACGACTGGGCACTCGAGGCCAAATGGGGATGTTGGAAATCTTCGGCTGAGCTACTACTGCTGGCCGTGGGCACTATACGATTATATGCATAGGGCCAGGGACTCGAATTGGGGTCCATGGTGACTCACTACACACTAATAGCTAAAAGTAAAAGCGGACAACAACAGCAAAAATAATTCATGTGTTTTAGAAACAATTTCATAATTACATAAAAAATGTTTACGAGTTGTGCTTACCTTTTTCCCAATGATGTTGCCTATTTTCCCGGAATTGTCGTACACTTTGCGCGTCCAATATTATAGAACAAAAACGCAGCAAAAGTGATCAATTATATTTCTTTACCCTAACAAAAGTAACCTGCACGCCGCCTTGGCTCCTTTTTGCAGCAAGTTTTTAGTATTTTTTTATTCTTTTTATGCTATCAACCTTTTTGACGTTTTCCCTTCGTTTCTTCTCACTTTAAAAAAAATTATTGTACTTGTCGTCGTAGTCCTCCTCTTTTTTTATTTTTGTTGTATTATTTTGGGATCTTTTTCTTTCTTCAATGATGGAAGGTGTTTGTGTATGTATGTGTATCGCGTTCTTGGTAAATTGTCTATCATCAATCACGTCTCTGTGTGGCGAATGAGCACTTTTTTTAATTGCCGTTTGTATTCTAACAAAATTTTCGCACTAATTCATGCTATTGGTTTGGAATTTTACATGCTGCATATTTAACACTATGTACACTTGCAGATTATGTAAAGTTGGTGGAGTTTCTTTAGCAATTTCGTTGTTATTTTTATAAAAAATTATGCACTATTTTCTCGTTACTTCGTCTTGTCTAAAAGCGCCATTTTGAAAAATGAAGAAGAAGAAGTGATAATACGGGAAAAAAATAAAAAGGAAAAATTGTGTGTATTGTCAAATTGGTGAGTGCGGTGTAGCTACGGCCAAACGGTTAACGCCGCAATTTATTGATTTTTTAAAAGAAAATAACACGTAAAGTCCAAAATAATTCAAGTAATTTGTAGTTACTTTGACCCTTCATCACATCTAAGTTAGAAATTGTCATGAAACAATTAGACATTTGAGAAAACCTGCGATAAAAATTCTATAATCTGCTGCTTGTGTAGAGTTGCCACTCAAGGCTTGGTAATTTCATGGCATAGAGTATATGTATATCTTCTGTGGAAAACGCCGGAGGGAAATTCTAGAAATCTCGAAATTTTAGACAAAGGGAAATAAGAATACTTAGTTAAAATAATGAATTTATATAATTGTAAATATTCTGAAAATGGTTAAAAGTACATATTCTAATAATGTATTTTAGTTGTTACATACTGCTAGTTATTTAAAATTTTGCACACATTTCGTTTCCCGGCATTTTTTGTGTCCGTTAGACGTGGAATTTTTTTATTGGACCAAAAATAGTACCAATAAGAAAACCAATTGGTTTATTTTTGAGATATTGTTTTATAGGGCTAATTTTGGTTAGGAGTTTCTTAGATGCAAATAAAACTAATATATTTCATTTATTGGATTGTAATATAAAAATCCTTCGATAAATTCTTATAAATTAGGATTTTCAACTTGAAAATTATAAGCAGCATAAAATATAGTTTGCAAATAAAGGAAACAATATCAACAAATAATATATCAATGGAAATAACAAAAAAAGATATTAAATACAGAACCCATGGTGACAATTACGGCAACAACATCGAAATCATCTTCTTTCTCGACGCTTCGTTGAGGTTTTCCAACATCTTCAAGAGAAGTTTATTTATTGAAATTGCTGTTGACAAACATAATATTATTATTTTTCCATTCGTTACATTCAAGTCATATTAACTAGTATTTTAAACTTACGATTATTATTACGCGTTTAGTACACGCATAATCTGAAGCATGTCCTTGTTACACTCTTCCTTCTCCTTCCTAATTTATGTGTTCTTATAGGCAACGTTGTTTACCTTAAGTTTGTCAATTTTTGTTTTCCCCTTTCAGAGTACTTTTCTAAGAGTATCGTTTGATTTGTAAGCTATTATAGTATTCTCGTCGTTTATTATTTTTGCAAAACTCGCCTCGTGGTGAATTTTGGTATTTTGTTGTGAATTGTGACTTTTTTAATAGTTGGTCTCTGACTGATGCTGGATAGTTATTTAAAGCTAAGATAGTAGTAAATGCGCGGGTCTACTTTTTATTGCGTTAATCCCATAATATTAAGCGTTTTTTCTAGGTTATTGTTCCATATACGACTTGCTTGTTTTAGTCCATACAGCGATTTACGGAATTTGCTTACTTTGACTTTATCGCCAATAAACCCTTCCGGGGACGCAATTCGTATATATTTCCTTGTCGACTTCGCTTTGTAAGAAAGCAGTGACAACGTCCATCTGATATACATATATGTATTCAAGTCGAATCGGACGGCTAAACCTAATAAAAGTCGAAACGTATCTTCATAGTCAATCCGTTATCGTTGTGAATATCCTGACTGAAGTATTTGATATACTAAGCCTTAATGACTTTTAACCAACGTCCAGATCAAAATCCAGATCTCATTTGTCATAATCTTTTTGTTATATCTAATTATGATTAAAATAATAATAATATAATATTTATAATTTAATAATAATTTATTATGTTTAAATTTTTCAATATATAAGATTTCGTTTTGTTAAACAGAATTCTAAATAAATTTTTATTTTAAAACTTTCTAGAACTTCCTTTAAAACTATGGGGATTTTTCCGGGGATTTAAAATTTTTTTTGGGGATTTTCGGGGATTAAAAATAACAATTTGGGGATTTCGCCAAAAAAAATGGCGACTCTGTCATTCAGTGCTTCTTTGACCGTTTTCAGATTACCATGCGATTGGCATGTCATATAAGATACGTATTTATCACGTACTACAGGCTTCCAACCCTTTATGATTTCCTTATCTCTATCGCAGGTGCATGTCCTACTCGCCTGTGCCACATTTCGACATCTATAAGCGTTTCTCCTTTTTGCGCGATTCAGACGAAACATGCCAATCACCAGATCTCCTGTTGCACTTGTTGTGAGAAGCTCTCCCCAGTGCTTTCTTGGGATGTAATGGGAAACCATTTTTTCCTGTTGCTATTACGATGCCATTAGGATCTATCAGTTTACATCCACTACTGCTTAACCGCATCTCATGACCTTTATTTAATTTTGCAACAAGTCTAGTTGGGCCCAGAATTTCGATTTTTTCTTTTTTTGGGGTCGTAAAACACGTTATTTTAAGCTCAAATGTTAAAACCGATATTTTCGGAGTTATGGGCCTCCAAAGTTGGGATATATGGGGGGTATTACGTTTAGAAAATTGCCTTTAGTGATTGGTTTGGTCGCTGTTTTGTATAACACAGGTCGAAATAATTGAAAAATATTAAATGAAAATTTTCGATAACTTGCTTAGTTATCGATAAAAAAAATCTTTTTTTTAACAACCAAAATTAAAGAAAAAGTAAAGAATGTGAGAAAATGGGAACTACGTTGCTCGTACCATGTGGTATACCTTTTTGAAAATCGTTAAATTTATATTCCACCTAGTCGCCCGGCCGCAGGAGTGTTCAAATTCCCTCTGTACCTTAAGTGATGTGTGGTAAAATCAAAAAAGAAAAAAATTCTGCGCTTTCACTCTTAATTTCTCGGGGTTTTAGAGGGCTACAAAGACAAATAAAGTGTCATATTTTAGTTGCAGGGCCCACCTTTCTGACGGCATTGTCAAATTAGCACCTTCACATTAGCAATATTCTGAGATAATAGCCTTTTTTCAGAAAATTTGTAAAAGGGTATAAAACTCGAATATCATGAATTGGCTCGCAATGGGTTAATGAATCGAGGTTTAAGGACATATTTATAAGCTTTCCAACGATACCCATATTGTTCCGGTCCGTCCGAAAATGTAGAAGATATTGAAGGTTATATGTTCAAACTTTGAAGGCCCGTAATCCGGGAAATATGGGCCACCGACAAAAAAAATTGCAACATTTCTTTGGATAAAAAGTTGTATCCATTGTATTAATTTGGTGCTATTACGAGAGTTTGGGCTGTGCTGGACATAAGCCCTTTGAATCAACATTTCCGATTCCTTTAACACGCTTCGTGGAATTTTTCGCAATTGTAACTACCACATTCTGTCTATCAATTTTGCCCGTAAAGTAGCTCGCATTTGTACACATGTGTGCCTATGCTCCTGAATCAAAATATGAATATTTCATTTAGCGCAAAAGCAACCATACGTCGTACTCTTTTGCTGCTTATTCCTGGATTTTTTCTTCGGAAAGTTTTGAGCGATCTGACCACACTCGTTTCAGTTATAGCATTTCGGCCTTTTACTTTTTTGAACTTACAGTTTTCCCAGAAAAATACGATTATGTATATTACAATAAATTATCGCTAGTTTGGCGTTCTTATTACTAGCAAGCAAGCAAGAATCACTAGCTTATAACGAAAACACGCATATAGCCAAAATCTGATGTTAACCAAATCATAGGGAAACCAAAATCATAGGGAACATAGGGTTATGCCTTGTTTCCACCTGCTGCTCAATATCAAATTTGCTTCAACCCGTCCACACCGATCAATTTCAATTTCGTTGTCATATCGTTGTTTAAGCCCCGTATTCAGTTCTTGCGAAATTTCGGTAGAAATTTTGTCATTTATCTCTAAACTTTGATTTATCTCTCTTGCGGAGAGTTACCACCTATTTTTGCATGTGGTGTTACTTTTGGTTGTTAAAATAATCGAAATGTCAAAATTCCGGTCCCAAACAATTATCAAACAATTGTTTTCGTACGAAATAACTTTGGCGTAACAACCCAGCAATTGATTTTGCATGCGAAATTTTCGCAAGGAGCTGAGTACCAACAAAATTAACCCTTATGGCAACGAAAATTTCATAAATACTGAATACCGGGCTTTAAGTGTAACTGAAGCTGAATTCCAGGTTCAGGATTTCATATAAAATCTATGTGAAATAACAACCTGCTTTTTACCTAGACTTCAATATGGCGTAGTTATCGAGGTATGGACGTTGAAATTTTGTAAAATTATCTAATTTATTTTTAATTCTTCGCGAAGAAAGCTTTGTAACATAAAAACCGCCGAAGCCAGTGTTGAGCCTTTCCCAGAGGAGAAAATCCCTAATCCCGGCCGAAAGTTTTGTAACAGAACACACTATGCTAAAATGGCGAAGCTGGGGTTGAACCCTATTAGGAAACATGGGGTTGAACCCTATTAGGAAAAAATATAACACTTATTCCACATTTTTTCAAATCCCACATCAGATAACTAGATAAATAAGCCAGTTATTGAATATTATTCTCTTCCGAGAATAATTAATCAAATAAAGGTCGAAAAAATAGAAGCAAATTATATGAATATATAGAATATATTTATTGAATATATATTTGATTTGCTATCGGAAAAAATTATTTTCTTGAGGAAAACTGCAATAAAATGTAAATATTTTTTTAAAATTTCAACATCCGAAATCTTGATAACTAATGACTTGTTTTGCACACAAAAGTGATCAGATCAACAGCTCTAGACGGTTTTATAACCCGATTTCCCTCACATATTCTAACTTTCGGGCCCATAACTTCGAAATTATGCATTACCGGATACTTTATTTGACTTTTTTGGTTAACAAAATGTGTTCCCCACCACCCAATAATATTTGTTTTAAGTCGGAAAATATATCTTTCCCAAAATTTCTGATAAAACTGCGAATGGCTCAAAAAGTATTTGCCACCATTGCAATTAGTGCGCCTGGTTTGTTCTTTTATTGTTGCCGGCTTTCCCATCTCTGTTAAATCTCTAGCCAGCTCATATTTTCCCTTTAATTTCATAAAATTATCTACTAGGTGGCAAGGCTGTCAGTTTAAAAACAATACAAGGTTTGTTTAGCCAATTGATATATTTTTGTTTCTCTGATATTGTAAATTGCACCCAACATAATCGCACGTAAGTTCTAAATTTACCCGTTTTTTTTGTTAAATTAACACAAATTTCTAAAAAACATCAAAGTACTGAGAAAATGTGTTGTTGTTTAGTGTATTCAACAGCATTATTTGAAAATATACCAGCGTTTCTCAACCAAAAGCTTAATCCACAGCATTATTATCGTGATTCGTGCATATTTTTTGGATGGTTGTACCGCATGTTCTCTGGCCGTACCTACTGACTGTTGTCGTTTAGGCCGGTTTTACACTATAGTCTAAATTCCCAGATACCCGTATTCAGTTCTTATGAAGTTTTTGCTCCCATAAAAAGCACGTGTGTAAAAAATAACGAAAATTGGCTCAGGCCTAATTTTGAGTGGAAAATCATCTTTGATCAACGATCAAACATTATTTAAACTCTGAATAAACAATAATAGTTAATTGCTGTTTAAGCAGCTAAAGTTGGGCATTTAAACTATGATCAAGTGACCATATGATTTTGACAGAAAACCAGAAGAACAAACACAAAGCTTCTTTAATTGTTAATGTGAACAATTATAGTCACCATCCTAGTTGAAATAACAATAAAATCGTATCATTTAACTCGTAGTGCAGTTAGAACTTTATTTCTGCTCAAATATTCTCCAATTTCATTATATATTTTTTTTTTTGCAAATGACATTGCATTGTTTTGCAAATGGCATTGCATTGTAACGAATAGCCGATAAATGTATGAATACCGGTTATTTTTAGTAGCATTTGCCACATGGTAGTAAGATTATTTGACAAAACACTGAAAAACTCTTCGTATTTAAATTCAGATCAAACATAAACCAAAATCAACTGATTACCAATTTAAATAACCAGTCAAAAATTGGGCCTTTTATACCTAGTTTAGCTCGAAATCTCGTGTCGGCTCCAAATTACCATTACTGTATAGAACTTTCAATCCAGAAAAGGGTTACAAATACCCTGTAGGAAACCTGGGGTCAGGTGTCTCCAAGTCACTACTTTTGTCGACTATTTTGGTGACATTGTCAACGAAGCGTCTACCCTTTTTACTTTCCCTTTGATGGGTAGAGACATTTTTCACAGCCGCAAAGCTGAGCTTCATGATTTATTGTTTTATTTTGTGTTGTTGAAAAGACACATGACTGCGTACAAAACTAAAGTTTTTATTAAAAAAATATGAAAAGTGAATTGAAAAGACGTGTAATTTAAAAAAGCGTGTAATTTAAAAAAATATAATATTTGCAAACTAAATTATAAAAGACTGTAACGCGCAACTCGTACCTCTTTTACTTTTCTTGGTATGTTTTCTTTAGTACAATATCTAATTTTAACAAAATAAATTAACTTAACTTATATACATATATATTATTTTTACTTATACCCCTCCAAATATTACTAGTGTGGATATTTAGTATACAGTTCCAAAAGTGTAGACTACAATTATTGAAATGTAAGTGTAGACCACAATTATTGAAATGTAGTAATTGATCTCTGGTTCCAATGTCTCCATATGATACCATAAGAAGTACATAGTCAATAGTTCTAAGGAACAGGTACAGTTTTACTATAGGCATTTCCTTCAGGTTATGTATTCGCTGCTCCGCCATTTTCCCGTATTATAGGTCTCAAAATTTTTGGCTTATAGGTCCCACATATTTATATTGACGAACTGCGAGAATATGGTTATCATTAGGAACCTTACAAAAATACATCCAAAGCCACATACACAATTTTAAGATCCATTAATTCGTTGCGGATCCAATATTCAACATTTTTAAAACCCGTTTTATCTCAGAATAGAAGATAAGGTATTAATTTTTCATGCTATTGTATAGTAATTAAGCTGAAAATAAGACAGAAATAAAAAAATATTTAACCATTGTTAAACACAAAATACTATACTATGTATTACAAAATAAATACTATATCGAAGCCGGTGTTGGATCCACTCCAGAGAAGAAACTCCCGGTGCTGGAGCCAGAGAAAATTCCTTAGCCTAGGAGAAGGCTTTAATTTGTTTAAAATTATTCATCCGATATCTAAGACAGTTATCGAAAAATGTTAATTAGTTTTGTTTATTTTTTGACTTCCTATTAAGACCAATATTTTTTTCGTTATCTTAAATTTAAGCCGGTATGAGACACCAAAACGTGGGGCAATTCCGCAAAAAGCGGAACAATCCCGCCAAAAGTGGGATAGTTGGTCAGGTTATGTCTACCCCATTTCAACTCAAATTATTCTAGAAACGCCTTCGAAATCGTAAGTGCCCTTAATCGTCCTTTTAGCGCTATTTCGATGGCTGTTGCTTAAGAGTGTTTTGTCTTTATAATTGTCTGAATGCCTTCATTACACGAACATTGTTTCTCTTCTTACTGATTACATTGCTGATTGTCAAAATGAGGAACTCTAGATTGCATAAAATACATGTTTCTGTTTTGACTATTTGTACACATATTCTGAGCCTTTGATGGTTAAATTGATGCGCCTACATAGTTTTTTTATAAAGTTTTAGTTTTGTTGAAATGACTTCGATTTTATGCATTTATTTCATATTGTTCTGGTATTTGGCCCAAAACATGTTTTTCCAATCGGTAACAATATGACGAGTTAGTCGCATTTAGACCGGAGTTTATTGCAGCCAGGTTAGTAATAACTTTGTTCTGTGATCTTTGCCATGTACACCACCCAATTAGAGAGTTAATCTTCGGAATGCGTTAATCTTGGTTGGTGTGAATGCCGTAGTACATTAACTCGCCACTGAAAAACACTCATTGCTATATGAGTACCAGTAAATAAATAAAGTACTAATAAATACTACTATCGGAGCCTGGTAAAAATAAGTATAAAAGGGCATTTTTTTGAAACACATAAATTTTTATCAAAAAAGTGTGGTTAAAAAACGTTTTCTTAATTAGCCATCCAATGGGATAGTACAAATAAGTGTTTGTACACGGATCAAACCTTTGTAATGATACCCATTTCAACCAGATCGGATAATAAATGGCTGACTTATTCTTGATTATACATTCAAGGTTTGGTGGCCTATATATCGGAAAATATGGACCTGTGCCTTTTTTTGTTGCTAAAGTAATTTTCTTCCGAACCCTTATTATTTGTCGATAATTGATCAATATGGCAACGACATTCATAGTATCTTTGGTGGTACGGGCGTGTTTACACTTGTGGCCAAAGAGAATGTTGGGGAAAAAAGTTTATTGCATTTATTGAATGAGAAATAGAGGAAAAGTACTTGAAGAAAGAAAAACAAGAAAGTCTTAAAAAAAGAACGGAAAGCATTAAAAATAATCTTTGAAGAAGATAATTAGCAGGCAAACGTTTGAACTAAGATTATAGTTGTATTTTTCGTTTATCCCCAAAAAGGTTGGTGTAGTAAAGTTTTAAATTAATTGAGAAAATGGTCACTTCAATAACGCCCCCTTTTTTCCTCTACCATCTTTCTTACTTTCATTATTCTGATGTGTCATCATCATCAATATTATAACTGTTAATGGGACAATTTGTAATAGCAGATCCAACGGAATAATGGATTTTGGTGATGATTTCGTTTCGCCGGTGGCAACCCTTGCCGAAGAACTGGACCCTGCTGCTGAATTTCTTGCTCAGGAGAAGGCCATTTTGGGTGATCTAGAAGCCGAGATTAGCGGCTCCACTTCTAATGTCATCAAAGCGGCTGCTGCTGTTTCCGATGATGTTGGTCTCTTGGGTGGTGATATGAACGAATTGGCTGCAGGTTCAGGAAGTGGTGGCTTGGAATCGTCCACTGGAAGCTTTGAGATGATTGGTGGTGATAACAATGATATCAATCCTATTTCGGGCCCTCCTCCGTCCCGCATCGAACCTGAAAAGATACGTAAATGGCGCGAAGAGCAACAGCAGCGCCTGGAGGAGAAAGATCGCGAAGAGGAACGTAAAAAGGAAGAATTACGCCTGCAAGCCAAAAAAGAATTGGAAGATTGGTTGCGTCAAACTGAAGAATCCATTGCCAAAACAAAAGCTGCTGCTCGCAGTGCCGAGAAGCAAGCGGCTGCTTTGGAAAACGGCGGAGCCATGGAACCTGGCACCGAATGGGAGCGTATTGCCAAACTTTGTGACTTTAATCCTAAAGTCAATAAGTCCGGCAAAGATGTTTCCCGTATGCGTTCCATTTACTTGCATCTCAAACAAAATCCTATTCCCATTCGGGCTCAAAAGGCATAAAAAAAAGAGTTATTCATTTCTTTTAAAAGGGATGTGGGTAGGATTGTTTGATATGCAATTTCTCTGTAATACTATTCAATGGGTTATCTGTTCTCCTTCCTACTTTTTATGTTTGCGCGTGATTTTTTTCAGGCAAAATTCCATTAAAGTTTCGTACCGAAATTCTATGTTATAATACACAACACTCGTAGATTTATTATTCTTAAAAATAAAATAAAAACCAAACAACACAAATGTATGTTTCTTTACAACTGTATAAATACAAATACATCATAGAAATATATGAATATAATTAAAAAACCTGATTCCATTCTAATTAACTACATATGTATGAATTTGTGTACTACGATTAACAAATGACGAAATTAGTGAAATTGGAAAAATAAGATAATTCTAAGAAAATTTCGAAAATTTTATTTCACATGAACACCATCACAAGTAAGCAGAAAGTAAAACAAAATTAAAGTGGAAGCTGGCACATGGGGTTTATTTATGTTTTGGTACTCGTACAGCAACCGAGCTCTTTGGTTCATATTTGGTTACAAAATACTTATACAAATTGATATACACACATATAAAAAACGTTTGAAATTACAAAAATTAAATGATATATCTAAGTTATATTTTTTCCTCATGTTAACCATGTTATATCTTCCATGTTATATCTCATGTCATCCATGTTATATCTTCCACCGCGAAGTGAATTTGATTCACTTGACATATTCATTTCACTCAGGTGGATCCACGATGTTCTATGTACATTCCACGTGGAATTGTTTTGTCGAACAACGAACATATTTTGGAATATGAACATATTTTTTTTGTAAACGTGTTGTTTTCTATCAGGAAACGTGACATTGCCAACATTCATGCTTTATTTAACTGCAAAAGAACAAAATCATTTGTTGCGTATAATTTAACCAAAGTTGATGAACAATAAGAACAAATGTCGGAAAATTGTTACAAAAACTAAAATTTTTGTAACCATTTGTAGTTGTCAATGGAAAACACGACTACTTATCATCCGGTCAATGAATTTTTTGTATAAAGATGATTTTGATATAGTAAAAAGTATTTCCATTTTACTTCCACTGAGTCATAGGAAAGTGAAACCCTTACGCATTTTACGTGAAAGCGAAAGCGTTCCACTTTCAAACGGAAGATATAATATGGGTGATTATTAAAATTTATAAAGGGTTTTCCAATTTGAGTGATATGATTTCTAAGTAACGTTTCGGCCATTTGTAGTATGTCATGATCTGTCTTTTTTTTTCATTGTATTCAGTAATGTTTACAATTGTTATCACTCAAGAACTAAAGCCATAAACTGATACTGATTTGTCTTGGAACAACTTGAAAACGATAACGATTTTTTTTTAGAAAATCATCTCCGATGAGGCGCGGTAAATAAACAAAACTGTCGATTCTGGTGCGAAGAAAATCCACAAATTATTCATGAACATTCACCAAAATTTACAGTTTGGTGTGGTTTTTGGTCTGGTGGAATCATCGCTCCGTACTTTTTTTCGAAATGAAGCTGGTAACACCGTTACTGTCAATGGAGAGCGGTATAGATCTATGATAACCAACTTTTTATGGCCGAATTTGGAACGAGTTGATCTTGACAACATCTGGTTCCAACAAGACGGGGCTACGTCCCACACAGCACGTGCAAAAACCAAATTATTGCATGAAAATTTTGGAGATTCGATTATTTCAAGAAATTGTGACATTGAATGGCCTCCAAGAAGTTGTGATTTAACATCATTAGACTATTTCTTGTGAGGTTATTTGAAGTCATTGGTATTTAGCAATAAACCAGACTCTTCAAGCTTTACAAGTCAATATTGAACGTGCTATTCGTGACATTTGAAAGACGTTTCATTCAGAACTTAATTGAATTGATTGTACTTCACATTGAATAAAAACATTTGAATTTCTTTAACAATTAGTGTGTTTTTTTAAAGAAATCATATCACTCAAATTGAAAAGCCCTTTATAATAGACCATAGAATAACACATACTATAGAAGAACTTATTCTCTCATCTGATGTTTCATTTCACACTCTCTCGGTAGGTCTGTGGAAATGTTTACATACACCAGGTGGAGTTACAAAATATGTTCACTTAACTATTTCCTGTCGTTTTGGTGTAGAACTGAAAAATTTAAATGTATTTTGCACTTTTTTGTTGACTTTTAACGTTGATATTCATTTGTATTGTATTTAACACAACTAGTTTGCCACAAAAACACGAAATTCGGGTGTAGTTCCTTTGCGGATCGCTGTATACTATTGCCACCATCTGGTATTATTGAACCCATATTTTCCACCCTCCGCTGTGTAATTTCCATCGTACCTATGACGTTTAATTTATTGAGCGAATAAAACCTTCTACGTATGTGTTATTCTATGATAATAGACTTGTGTCGAACTCTTTCCTGCTTGTTATAGTTCCAAAGAGACCATTCATGTAAATTACAAAAAACTGTTCCCAAAACAGTGCCCTGAGGTACGAAAATATAGACAGATAGAGTACTTGAATTTTTTCTGTTAAACATACTGTAATATATTTTCCACATACGAATTACAAGTTACAAGAACTTACAGGCGATGTTAAAAATTAAAAAAAAAATCCGTAGATTATTAATTAATATGTAATCAAGCGACAATAACACATGCCCTAATATTATTAGTTAAACCTATTAAAGATGATGTAGTACTACGATTTTGTAATACAGATAGCGATGCAAAACGGATGCGATCATTCGACCCCATCTTTGTTGCGCCATGGTTCTGAAAAACTGATCTCACTTCCATATGTTGAGTTTCACGCTTTCTGTAAAAATCACTGTGCTATAGACAAATTAGCTCTTTTAAAATATAATTTTGTTGTCATTAGTATCAATCAAACACTAATTAGTAATTTGACAAAATTCTGAAATTTTATATTGAAATTTTATGAATTTTGACAATTGAACTATCGATTTTTATCGTTAAGAAGTTACAGATTTCTGGTGCTAGTGCCTATATTCCTATCAAGTTGCACTTATAGTCACAATTTCCCTGTTGTTGCCGACTAATCGAAAATGATTAAATTTTCTAAGAAAAATTAAGTTAATTTGCACTAGTCAATACATTTCGCCAATGAAGTCCCTCTCATTTACTCTCATTGTTTCGTGTATAAATCCCGGTATTTAGTTGTAATGAAATTTTCTTTGCCATAAGAAGTTCGTGTATAAAAAATAACAAAAATTTAATGAAACGAAAATTTCGCTCACTTTTAATTTACTTGGTACTCAGCTCTGAGAAAATTTCGTGAGCAAAATCTATTACTAATTAGTGTTTTATTGATACTAATGACACCAAAATTATATTTTATGTTGGTTGCATCGAACGAAAAGAGAAAAAAAGAGAAAAATTCCACAGCAACTCGATGAAATGTCCTACTACCTCGTCGTCATCGAGAGAACGTAATGAGGGGGACAGAAACTCTTTTTTATTTATTTATGGTTTAATATATATAAGTATGGTAGTGTGTTTGTGTATATTTTTATGCTTTCGTGTACACTTTTTGTACAAACTTGAATACTGTATAAAATTTCATAAAAATTTGATTTTTTGAGGTTTGCATGTATTTAATTATAAATCTTAAAACCTTTTAAATATCGAGGATTTTAGGGGTAAATTTAAACAATTTTTTATTAGAAATGTTTCATGATATTGTTCACCCAAACATTTGTGAACAAAAAAAAAGATTTTTATGCATTTAAAATTTTAAAGTGCAGGATTTAAATTTCAACATGACCGCAATTTTAAACTAGTTTTAAGGAAATATTTTACATTTAGTTTGTTTTACATAACCCCAATCATTGACGTAACCACATATTCATACAGTTACTTCTATTTTTTTCAGAGATTTCATAATGTCCAATAATTTCTTTAAGACTTCACCCTCAAAATCTACACAATTAACTCCTTTAATCAATTGTAAACGTCAGGATTATCTTCACTGGGATGATTATTTTATGGCCACTGCTGTGCTCTCCTCTCAACGCAGTAAAGATCCAGTCACACAAGTGGGTGCCGTCATTGTCAACGAGGAGAATCGAATTGTCGCCATCGGATATAATGGATTTCCCAGTAGATGTGAAGATGATGAGTTTCCCTGGTATAAACTTAACGACGTACAAGATTTACTCGCTGAGGATCAAGAGGTGGATCCACTGAATGATAAGAAATTGTTTGTGGTACATGCCGAGGCCAATGCAATACTAAATAAAAACTCTGCCAACTTAAAAAATACGCGTCTATATACAACCCTATTCCCCTGCAATGAATGTGCAAAACTTATTGTACAATCGGGTATTTCAAAGGTTTTCTATATATCGGACAAATATGCTGAGAAACCAATATATCGTGCCTCACGGCTAATGTTTGGCAAGGCTCGAATCGAATGTGAACGTTACGTACCGCAGCAGAAGAAAATTGTTATAGATTTTGGACGGATTTTGGGTGATGACTTAAATTTAACCCAAGAAACTGGCAAAATCAATTTGAACGGACAGGAGGAAGGACGATTATAAGGCAGGGGGAGGGATACAATTGATTCACCCGCACCGTTTGCAGTTCTCAGGGAATAAGGAATCTAAAGACTGTAGCACTAGTTGGGAGGTTTTATTTTTTAAAATTGTTGTTTATTTTGCCTGTTGGTATAATATTAGGATGCAAATGTAATCATGAGCTGTAATGGACTTCAGTTGTATTAGGTACATATATTATTGTGAAATGAGCTTTCAGTTTTATTTGTATTACTAATTTTATAATGGCTTTGACAAATAAAGAAAATTATGCTTTTGATATAACAAAATATTTGTTGATTATACAACGTTTATCATGCGATGGATGAACCGTATTAGTTATTGTTTTCACGTTGCTGCAATGAATAGGTACGTGCGTCCGACAATATGGTTTCCGTAACGAACAATTTCAAATATGATGTCTTTGCTAATTTTTTGCTGCTACCTATGGTACAACGTATTTCTCCGCCGAAATAATTTAAATGTATTCCTATTGTTTTAACTAAGTATTTAGTTATATTTACTTATAAATTTTCCTCCCATCCAAGCCCAGGGCACATGCCTGGATATAAGTCAACCCACCCGACGTGGGGACAATTGAGTACATTGTCAAGGATAGTAATCCCGAACTTCCAACACACAATTGGGAAATCGGACGACTAAAAGAGGCAGATGGTAGACACGCTATTTGGAACAACTGACACTTCTAGGAGAATCCGGTGGGATTTATAAATAGGATCAGGAAGACAAGGGTGTTGATACCATGTCAACTGTAGGCGAGGTGGTACCACAATATGGATATGAAACTCACGGAAAAGTGATCAAGAGCACGAGGTTATCTATGTATAACATGTCGACGGTGAGCAGGAATGTACTAATGCATGGAGATTTGTTTAGCAGATCCGGAAGAGTGATGCCCCTTATCCGACACCAAAAGGTACGAATGGGTAGAAAACAATTGCTACATCCTGCGTCAGTAATCACAGAACTTACATTGTGGTCAGAAACAATCTACGTAAATATATTACTATTAACGGCAGGGACAACGTTGCAGTCAGCCTGGAACTGAACGGGTCCAATATTTAGTTAGTTGCACCACACATGCCCCATAAAGAAAAGGGACAACGAACATCTGTCCCCGGGTCAAGAAACCAGTTGCCACTATTACCCTTGATGTCCCTCCCTACAAGAACAGTGACAGTCATTTGACCGGTCAATTGACTGTCATTGTTGATGGGTATATCCATCAAAGTTTCTATCACATTCTTAAAGCCGAAATGAAAAAGTTGATGGAAACTTTTGTGTACGTGTGATTTTGTATCTCCCTTGAACTTATGAATTCGGTCGCCTATAAAACATATATCTGAGCTGCTCACTCTAGTGCTGTTCACTAATCAAAGATTATATGAGTATTAGTCACAGTTGATAGATATATCCATCACAGTTGACTAATCAAATTTGATGGATATATCAGTCAAAGGTGATGGGTATACCTTTTATAATAAAAGACGATGTTATTAATGATTTTATGGTATATTTTTATTATTTTTATATATTTTTAATATCTAATTGTATAAATAATGAATGAAGCACATCTAAACTTTGAAAAGGAGATATATAAATATATTAATAATAATAAGTACATATGAATGTATATAAATTAATAATTATTTAATCATTTATAGACAAAAATATGTACATACCACGCAGTCTTCTTGAACCACATAAGCTTCCCTATCGCATGCTTTTCCCACCTCTCATCCCAATTGTATATATCAAGCAGGTTATCCGTGAATATTGGGAGCAGCCACTGCTGACATCCTCTGACGCCTCTTTCAGTATATTTTCTGTGAAGAAGTATGTATAAATATCAAAATATTAAAATATCGAACCATAAATTTTAGTTTGTTGATATTGCTTGAACAAAATCTGGGGTTCCCAATTTCTGCTCTACCTCTTGCACCCCTGTAATGGTCAGGAAAGGGAGCATGCTGCCGACTTCATTAATGATTTTGTCCTGAGTTTGTCCAGGCATGCCAGACAGAATCTACAACTACTTTTTGATGGCTTTTAAATACCTCATTTCTCACAATCATTATCTTTGTTTTTTTGGATCACATAAGTTTATTCTTTTCCACTGTTTATTTTTATTCCACGATATTTAACGATAATGAACTTGCAACGAAACTTTTGTCGTTGCACTTTGTCGAGAATTCACAAATTTTACTTTTTAAACGTCAACAAATTCAAGTTTGACCGAAAGAAGTATTTTGTGAAAAAGAGTCAGTGTTCGAAGTGTTTCTAACAAAAGTTATTTAAAATGATGAGCAGAACCCGCCAAACACCTTCTGTAGGTCTTATTTTGCAGAACTTCTGTAAATAATCTGTTGAAGATCTTCTGAAGGTTTCCCATATAAGGAGTTCAGTAGGTCTTCATTAGCAAAACTATTGAAGGTCTCCTTTAAGCAGCGAGAGTGAAGGACTAGCTCTCCAATGTCACGCCGTGTAATTTGTAAAGGAGTATGGTATGTGGCTTGCAGTACTAATGTCTGCTAAAGAAGGCCTCTTAAGAGGCCTTCAAACTGGATATATTCGTTACTGGGCTGTAGCGAAGTGCGATATCCAAATACATCGGGGTACTGTCAACAAAGCTTTCGTGTACGTGTGTACGTGTACACCGCTGATCGAAAAGGTATTAGGCCCATGATGGTTGTTTATTGATACTAATGACAGCTAAATTATGTTTTATGTTGTTTGTATTGAACGAAAATACGTAATCCCCTTGATTTCTGTCCGTTTTATGTCCAACGAAAGTATAAAATTGGTAAAATACAGCAGCAAATAAAACTCTATAAAATGGCCTACTACCTCGTCGTCATGAAGAGGCACCGAAGAGAGTAATGGAAACTCTTAAGTATTACCATGGTACAAAGAAATGGTAGAAGCACTAGCCCAGCTGATTTGAACTTTTTTCTGGACTGAGTGTGAGTAAGTTTTTCTCTTATGTCAAAGTTTGTTTACATTTGTTTGTTTGCAACCCCCGTTCGCCAGCAACTGCTGTTTTTGAAATATTTCTCTGCAAAAATTACATAGAAACGTTTTAATTTTCACACTTAAACACTTTCAATATATCAAATAACACTCAATCATTTTCTAAATGGCACTTTTTGCCAATTTGTTTACATTTTCATCATTTTTCTATCAGCTGACTTGACACAACACAGACACTGAGCAAAAACAAAATGCCTGTTGTTTTTGGCTTGTTGTATTTGTTGTCGTACTGCATCTACCATTATATTTCTACCATGAGTATTACTCTATGAATCTAAGCAACTAAGTCATGTTTTAGATTTTGCGTCTTCAGCCTGCGTTAATCGTTAAATTCTCTTTTGATCGTAAATCACGATCATTTGCACTCTGCGATCAACCCATGGGCTCCTTATACCCGGTTCAGACAGGGCAAGTTTACTTTCTCTAGTTATTGTCAATTCTCTTTTGAACTTGCTTTCATGTTCACACAGGGAAAGTTTGCTTGAGCAATTTTTGTTTTATTTTGCTTCCACGTTCTTTCTTTTATGACATTCCATTTTATTTCAATTATGAACAAATTTTATTCTGAAGGGTAATTTTTATATTTGTGGAAAAAATTTAAGTGAAAGCAATAATAATAATAATAACGACATTAATTGATTGCATAGGAGAACCTTTATTTCCTATCAACATCAAACAAAACACTTATGTACTTTGTTTATTATCCAGAATTTTATGAACGAAATAAAAAATGAAAAGCAATGTCAAATTGTCATCTGCAGCTAACTTCGCATAAAAAATTGCGGATGAGAAAACAAAACGAAATAAGAGTACGGGCAAGTCTGTACCATAGAGTAAATTTATAGTAGAGCCGCCATTTGTCTCATCTTGCGTTTCCTTTCACACTCTTCGTGATGCGGTCGGTGTGATAGAGAGATGTTTGACGAAAAGTGATATACACCGGGTGGAATTACAATAACTTCTTGCTTTAATTTTTCATGCCATTTTGGTGAAAAACTGTGAAATTTAAATGTGTTTTAAACTTTTGTATTGACTGTTATTGTTAGCATACATTTGTGTTGTATTTAAGACAATAATTTTAACACACAAAACGAAATGCCGTTGTTATTTTGTTCGTTGTTTTGAACCATTGCCTCTATCTGGTATTAGTAAAGCAATTCTTTTCAACATCAAACGTATACATCACACGAGGACAAATGTCAGCAATTTGGTGAGTGAAGGATTTTCTCTACCCATATTTACTCTATGGTCTGTACCAGAGAATGTCGATAAGTACCATTTAGAATACACTTACAAGTATTATTCGCAAAACAAATACAAATACATACAAGTAATAGACGAAACGCATACAATACTCTACATATTTATGCCAACGATAACTTAAGTAGCTACAAGTGCTAACATTCGATGGGTAGTACATAAGTACAATTGCGAGTTAGGGTTGTTGTTGGGCGCTTGTTAAACGAAAGTAAACGAAAACACTTGTATGTGTTAGGTTATACAGAAGTATACAAAATCACTTGTGTGTGTTAGGTTATACAGAAGTATACAAAAACACTTGTGTCTGTTAGGTACTTAATACCCACTGGGTATGAGTAAAAAATTGGTTGCTGTGTAAAGGAACGCTGTTGTACGGTGAAATTATGTGGAAATATGTATGTATGTATGTATGTATATACATTTACAAAGTGTGGAAAAGTGAATAATAGAACTAGAAAATTAGCGCACTGGTTTTGAATTAACATTTGAATATTGGGGCTTATGCAACAAGACCTGGCAATGCATTGTTTTGACGTAGTTTAGTGGCCTTATTAAAAAATCGACAACAAAAATTAATCTCATTCTGGTCCTCAAACAAAATAAAATTGAATTAAAAAATTATTATTTTCGATGGGTTTGGTTTTAAGGACCATTCAAGCCATTCAACAGTTCTCAGTTTCTCACTAAATCAACTACATTTTTCCGTTTCCACAGCACTTGCTGTATACTTATAAGTACTTGTGTGTACCCATACTTATAACACGACTCTGTATACAAATTATGAAAAAATACTTCAGTACATGTGTGTACAATCTTCTTTAGATGTATTCTGGCGAAGAGGGCGAATAGGAGTGGATGTGTAGAGAAAATGTTCCTTATAAGTAGAGTACACACATAAATTGTACAAAGCAAATATGTGGTGGTATGTATTCTGCGTGTTAAAAATTTGGGTACACACAAGTATGAAAATTCTGTGTACGTACTTGGGTATACTTTTGCAACGAGTACTTATTGCTATTCTCTGGTCTGTACCCCGTTTTCTTCCTTTCACCTCTCTCTCCTATAAACTAGAGAAATGAGAAAGGAAACTTGCTCTGTCTGAACCGGGTGTTATCGTCTACTCGGCTATTCTGCTTCTTACTTACATTCGTAATAATTAATTTTTCAAACAAAGGTGTATGATTTTCACCTTGCTGATATTTATTAATCAAAATCTCCACGAATTATTGTATCTACATATTTTATTTAATATTTTTCGATTTATGTATTTCTGTTCAGATTATACAAATACTCAGAAAGTAATATACGCAAACGATGTTCTCCCTTCAAGATCAGAAAGAGTGTGAAACAACATGGCAGAACTACGAAAGAGAGTAAAGAGAAACATCAAAAATCCTCTCGAATTCTCGTCTCGTGCGTGTTTGTTTACCACTCTTGCTTCTTCCCACCTCGCCAACTGAACTCGAAAGTCGTGGGTGAAAGTCACGGGTGAAACGCATAATCTAAAGGGTATAAAATGTGTAGATACAATAATTCGTGGAGATTTTGATTAATAAATATCAGCAACGTGAAAATCAGACACCTTTGTTTGAAAAATTAATTATTACGAATGTAAGTAAGAGGCAGAAAAGCCAATTAGACGATAAGGAACCCATGGGTTGATCGCAGAGTGTAAATGGTCGTGATTTACGAAGGGTGTTCAAAAGAGAAATTAACGATTAACGCAGGCTGGAGACGCAAAATCTAAAACATGACTTACTCTATGACTCAATGCAATTGAGTTTATCGTTTTCGCGCAAGATAAGAAAGACGATAGTTATTGGGATTTTTGTTTTAGTCGTTCGCTGTAATCTAAGCAGTAAGTAAGCAATTCTTTACTCTTTAACAGAATTTGTTCAAACTAACATCATGGAACAATCATAATTACATATTCGTAAAAGTCATATACGGCACATCCACGAAACATACTGCCCGACACTAATGTGTTCATTTGAGCAACAGTGTTATTACATATTACAAATTCTTGATAGTTATTTCAGTCGATGCATTGTGTGTTTATTGTGTTATCAACAGTGTGACCAGATCTAAAAAATTGTTGCAGCTAAATCGGTTCCAAAATAATGCTAAAAAATGCTACATTTTTTCTTTTAATGCTAAAAAATAATATAAAAATTACTTTTTAATGTCTATATCCTTTATAATGTGCTTATTTTTCATAATCCGTCTCTCGTGCTTCCATACATGTACGTTTTAATTCATTTGAATAAAAAAAATCGATTAAATAAACCACAACAAATATTTTATTCAACAGTAAACTACTATAAGTATTAAGGAACAAAAATTTCAGAATTAGTTACATCCTTTTAGATTTTAAAAATGTTTCAAAATTGTAATTGAAATACGGCTTTGGAACAAAAAGAGTCTTCTAAAAAGTAATTTATAGGATCAAAATTATCGGATTTTAAAACTATTTGCTAGCAGAGCTCTTTTCAAAGAACGTATAGTTCTGATAACAAGAGTGTAGGGTCAACATCATTACTTACTTACTTTATTGACTATATTACAACGTCATGAGGTCAGACGTCTTCCATATATTAATTAAATAAACAAATTAAACAAATTTCAACATATTCTTCCAACTGGCTCTATCCTTCGCCTTTTCTCGCCAGTTGGTAACACCAAGGATACGAGGGTGTTACTCTTTTCCTGCTTCCATCGGGTACGTTATCAAAAATCTTTCGCGCTGGCTCATCTTCATCCATTCTGATAACATGGCCTAGCCAACGCAATCGGCACACTTTGATTCGTCTAGCTATGTCCACGTCAGAATAGTGATTATATAGCTCTGCGTTCCAGCGACGTCGGTACTCGCCGTTTTCCCTAACAGGCCCATATATTTTACGGAGAATTTGTCTCTCGAAAACTCCCAGGTGTTTTTCATCCGCTTGCGATATGACCCAAGTTTCGGAGCCATATGTCAAGACAAGTAAAATGAGTCTGATATAACTGGACTTTTGTCCGTCGAGAGAGGGCTTTGTTCCTAAACTGCTTGCTGAGCCCAAAATAACATCTATTTGCAAGCACAATTCTCCTATCTATCTCCAGGCTAACGTTGTTGTCCTTGTTCACGGCGGATCCAAGGTAGACAAATTCATCTACCACTTCAAAATTAAATCGGTTGTCAACGTTCAAGTGCGGACCAAGTCGAGAGGTTTCTCTAGTCGTTGACACCATCAATTTTGTCTTGCCCTCATTAACAGCAAGACCCACATTCACTGATTCCTTTTCGATTCTTGAAAATACTGCAGTAATTTTATTATTATCTCCATTAAGATGTTGAAGAGATTGCACGAAAGTGTGTCGCCTTGTCTAAGTCCTCGCTTGGTACAGAATGGTTCAGTGAGGTCTTTCCCCACTTTCACTGCTGATTTGGTGTTGGTCAGCGTCATTCTACAGAGGCGGATCAGTTTTGCCGGAATACCAAGTTCAGACATAGCTTCGTACAGTTTTCCCCGTATGGGGCTATCGAAAGCAGCTATGTAATCGACAAAAAGGTGGTATGTATCGATTTGCTTTTCGTGGGTCTTTTCCAGGATTTGGCGTAGCGTGAATATCTGGTCAGTTGTGGACTTGCCTGGTCTAAAACCACACTGATAAGGTCTAATCAGGTTTTCAATAATTGGCTTTAGTCTTTCACATAATACGCTCGACAAGACCTTATACGCGATGGATAAAAAACTGATACCGCGATAGTTGGAACAGCATCATCATTACTTTCAAACATTGTATTTACTCTTTGTACATCAGACAGCAAAGGTTTCAAAAACTTTATATATAATAAATTCTTATCGATGTATACATTTTTTGAAGTTTTCGCTTGATGGCAATTGCGGCAATTTTAATATGAGCTTTTACGCTAGCCATTGTTAATCGACTAAAATTTTAGCAGACGGTTTTACTTACGAGTATAAAAGAAGAATAAAATTAAAATATTTTGAGATTTATTAGATTAAAAAGGGTAGAAAATGATAAATAATTAATTCAAAAATGCTAAAAATAATGCCAAATGCTAAATGGCAAATTTGTGGCTAAATCAAAATAAATAATGCTAAATTTAGCAGCAAAAATGCTAAATTGGTCACAGTGGTTATCAACCAAGTTACTTGGAATATGATAACAATAACTTCTTGCTTTAATTTTTCATGTCGTTTTGGTCCAAAACTGTGAAATTTAAATTGTTTTACACTTTTTTATTGACTGTTATTGTTAGCAGACATTTGTGTTGTATTTAACCAGGGGGATTCTATGGCACAGCTGATCGAAAAGGTACTAGGCCGATGATGGAGTATGAGAGAGCAAAGAAGACAGACACTAATTTTAAATATTGTTTATTGATACTAATGACAGCTAAATTATGTATTATGGTGTTTGCATTGAACGAAAATACGTATTCCATTTGATTTCTGTCCGTTTTATGTCCAACGAAAGTGTAAAATTGATAAAATATAGCAGCAAATAAAACTCTATGATATGGCCTACTACCTCGTCGTCATGAAGAGGCATCGAAGAGAGTAATGGAAACTCTTAAGTATTACACTATGATTTAACACAATAATTTTAACACACAAAACGAAATGCCGTTGTTGTTATTTTGTTCGTTGTTTTGAACCATTGCCTCTATCTGGTATTAGTAAAGCAAATATTTTCAACATCGAACGTAAATATCACACCAGGCCAAATGTCAGAAATTTGGTGAGAGAACTATTAGGTCTACTATAAGTATTAATTTATGATCACTGATCTATGGTATGTATTAGTCTACGGGCTGATCTATTCGAGTTTGACGCATTAAAACAGCTGATTTTGCTTTCTTATGACCCCATCTATCAAATACAATTGTTATTGTACTGTTTTGTTTACTTCGTTTGGTCGTATTATATGTGTTGAATTTGACAAAGTCATGAAACAAAAACAAAATCCCTGTTGTTGGTACCCACAATTACAACATATCATACTGCGTTAACCTCTATTAGATCAGCCTTGCGTAGTAGCAAACTCATGGTACAATAATATGTTCATGGTAAAGTCGTAAGAACAGCTGTTTTAATTTTTTTCATGAGGTTCTTCGCTTCGGCTGTCACACTAACATGTATTTTGTTTTTGTACTCTTTCGCATTCCTGTGTTGTTGGTATGTATTTGTGTAGAGTTTGACAGCTGAAGCGAATAGAACAAAAATAAAATGCCTGTTGTTGCTGCCTACAACAACGCGCGCTGCTATTACCATGAAGATATTATTGTACAAAGTTTTGGCCTGCAACGTTCCATCCATTTTACTTGTACAAACAGATATAACAAGTAAGAAACTGATATTATCGATACAAATACAACAATGAGTAGAACAAAACATGTGCTTATACGTTTTGGATTGAGTAGAGAGCGTATCATTTCTTTCTCTTTCACTCATTGTAGTGGAAACTTTTTTCTCTCTTTATCTCTTGCTCTCAGTGAAGTAACTGTTGTACCGGTTTATTAAATGGATATATCCATTTATTATTGATATTCCAGATCTAACGCTTTGCCTTAATGCTTTTCTTACTCTTTTCATTCTTTTTACAAAACGTTGTGGTGTAAGCTGTTGCAAATTTTAAGAAAAAAGAAAACAAAAAAAAAAGAAAATAAAAATGTCTGAGGTAAGTAAACATATGTATAATATCTATAAAATATAATATAAAAATTTAATCATATGCATATTGTGTATGTATTTTGATTTTATATAATAATTTTATTTTTCAAACCATAAAAGGGTAATGCAAGTTGTTCAAACAATATTGAAAGCAGTGAGGAAGTGAAAATTAAAATAAATAGTGGCGAATACAAAATATCGACTAAAAGAGGACGTAGTGAGATTTGGAATTTCTTTGGACCATTAATAAATGATAAAGGTGAGGAGATACTACCGCATTTAGTTGGGTGCAAAACATGCAACAATGTATATAAATATACAAAAAATGGAACATCAAATTTGACTAAGCATAAGTGCTTTGTAATGGCAAAAAACGAAATTAGCCCGAAATATGTTGAAGTTAGCCAAGAACAAAAAAAAGTTTGCACTGAAATCCTTACGGAGTGGGTTACTACAAGCTGTCGCCCATATTCTATGGTGCAAGACCCTGGATTACAAAAATATACAGAGTTCGTGCTATCTCTTGGTCTAAAGTACAGCGGACATATAAATATTGGATCTTTAATACCCAATCCTACGACTCTATATCGAAATGTCGAACAAATTTATAATATCTATTTCGACAAACTGAAGAAAGAAATAAACGTGATTAAGGATGTCGGTTATGGATTAACTTCTGATATATGGACGGACAACTTCGTTAAGATTTCATACGTTTCCTTAACCATCCACTACATATTCAATGGAGAGTTGAAGAGCAAATTGTTAGGTTTAAAGTCACTAAAAGGGCTGTCAAATACAAGTAATTATTTTATTTATCATATAATTTATTAAAACTCATGTACCTTACACTTTCTCCATCTAGGCTTTAATATAAGGAACAAAATCGAATGTTTGCTGAATGAATATGACTGCTCACTAAAGGACAAAACTATTATCGTGACTGATAGAGGAGCAAACATGAAAGCAGCGCTTAATCAATACCAAAACATCTTTTGCGTAAATCATTTGATTAACAACACAATTGACAAATCCATTAGCAACTCACCACAAATTAAGGAGATAGTAAGTTCATGCTCAAAATTAATAAAATATTTTAAAAAATCTGGAGAGAATTGTGGTTTGATGACTACGTTAAAAAGTGTTTGTCCAACTAGGTGGAACACAGAGTACTATGCGCTGCTATCAATATACAAAAATTTTTCAGATATTCAAAATGTATTGGTAGAAAAGAAAATGACAGAACAATATAAAATAATTAAAGAATATTATTTAGAACAAATCCTAAATGTATTAAGGCCATTCGAAGAAGCTTCCAAGAAGCTAGAAGGTGATTTAAATGCAACAATACATTTAGTTCATCCTTACATACAACAGTTGAAGAATAAATGTATTGCTGTTGATGAAAAATTAATTAGTTGTAGAAAAGAACATATCAATTTACCATAGAATAGCCATATTTTTATTTCCCCCGGCAAACCAATTGTTACAATTTAGCGCAGACGAAAGAGAAGAAGTAATAAATAAATGCAAACTTTTAATGACAGCTTATATAGACGACTTACCTCAACGGACTGAACCCGTAGAACCCCAAACTTCATCTGGAATTTTTAATTTATTCCAGTCTTATGCTCGACCGACCGAAATTTCAGAAGGGAATATTATCGATAATGAAATAGCAAAATATAAAAATACTTCTGTGCCTCTTCATGACGATTTTAATGTTTTAAATTGGTGGTATAATCGCCAAATTGAATTCCCACTGTTATTCAAGCTATCTTGTCACATACTGGCAGTTCCTGCAAGCAGTGCTCCTTCTGAGAGGATATTTTCGAAGGCACGTAATTTAATAACTGATAAGCGCTCCCAAATAGGAGTAAATCAAAAATCATTTAACCATATTATGTTTATTAATGTACATGTGAAAAACTCACCTATACATTCTGAATAAGTTTATTATTTTTAAGAAATTATGTATGTACTTATATTTTAAGTTAGGCTGTGCCATGACTGCATTTCAATCCACCACAATGTACCAAAAAATATGTAAACTTGAAAGTGATTTTTTTTTATTTTAGTCAATTTTTATTTATTTTTAATATGTGAATTAATTTTTAATTTTATTAAGTTATTTAATAAAATGCTTTTTTTACTCCTATATTTTTTTTATTAAATTGAATATCCAAATGCATTGTACTTATAAAGTTTTTTCTTTTTATGGCTTACGCACTTTAGTCTTTACGCTTGCAACGTCACGCTCTCCACATATTCCAAGCATACATAACAAGAATACCGATATATCTGTTTGTCTTGTTTATAATCATACAAGTATTTTCGATACTTGGTACTTTCGCTCTTTTATATCTGTTCTATCGTTATCTAATAGAGAAATATTCCATACGCACTCAATCCAAAGAGAGCGAAACAGATACAAGTAGGTATAAGAAAAATGAGCAACACACAACAAGTGTGTTTGGATGGTTCTTTGCAGACCTTTAGTACAAACTTAAACATTTTGTGTGCAATGTTCCCAGTGAACGAGTAAAAATTATGTCAAATGTGCTTAAATATTGTGCCGTATGCAAAACAATTATGCTAAAATATGGTTTTAGTGTACAAGTTGGATTTTTAGACTTTTGTTGTAATTCCGAGTCAAAACACATAGGGCGAGATTTTATAGTCTACACTAAAGGCCCATACTAAGATTAATATTTCTCGTGAAATTTTATAAAACTCATACAAAAAATGTTGCGAATTATTGACGAACATGATAAATATTCTCCTTAAATTTCTCGAAATATTAACATGACTGTAGCTTTAACAGTTTTTTAAGAAACTATTTTACATTTTCATTTCATTTCACTTATTTATTACGTCTATGGACAAAAATCCTTACAGACTAGCATATTAAATTACATATGTAAACTACTATATAAATTCATTGAGTTACTTATACAAAAATTAAAATAATACATTATAAATTAATACATTAGTTGAAATATTAATTAATTATAGTATATAACAAATTTCTAAAATTCGATTTAGGAAGACTAAAATCAAGTAAATTGCAATATTTATTATAAAGTCTCATGGTTTTTAGTAGTGGTTCATTAAGTGTATAATGTAGAACGTAGACAAACATAAAAATAAGTATAATGCCGTAAAATACGAATCGAAGCATTAATAGAAACAAACGATAATAGTTCCGGACAATCAACACACCCATTGATAACATCATACAAAAATAACAGAATTCCAATATCTCTTTTTAAAATCAGAGAATTTAATGAAATAAGTAAGCATCTACTTTTATATGCTGGAATTGGGTTAGAAAAATTCAAAGAAATCAAAGCAAACTTTAAGAATGATTTCTGAACACGTTCAATACGATTAATATGAATATCCGGTGTAGGACTCCAAATAAAACAGCAATATTCTAACTTTGACCGACAAAATGATGAAAATATTACAGTTTTTGTATATGGATCTGAAAATTGGGCCGTATTTCTACGTATAAAGTACAAAGTAGAATAAGCTTTTGGAATAATATAGTCCAGGTGAGATGTAAATATTAACTTCGTGTCAAACATTACCCCCAAATCTAAATATTCAAATGCATTAGTCAAACCATTACCATTAATTTGATATTGTGAAACAATTATATTTTTACAACGGTGAAAAGTCATTTGAAAACATTTACATTACAAATATTTTTGTTTTCTTGTTTACATAACCATTGACCACATTTTCATTTCTTCGGTTTTTGTTTTATATTTTGTATTAGATGTTTCATAATGTCCAGTAATTTGTGTAAGCCTTCGCCCTCAAAATCTTTCCAACTTACGCCTTTAATTAATGATGATTATTTTATGGCCTCTGCTTGGCTCTCCTCCCAACGCAGTAAAGATCCAGTCGCACAAGCAGGAGCCGTCATTGTCAACGAGGATAATCTTATTGTAAGTAGCGGATATAATGCACTTCCCAGTAGATGTGAGGATAATGAACATTTACTTGCCGAGAAACGATGTTATATTAAGAGAATGTTTATGGTGCATGCAGAGACCAATGCAATACTTAATAATAACTGTACCAACTTAAAAAATACCCGTCTATATACAACACTATTCCCCTGCAATGAATGTGCTAAACTCATCGTGCAATCGGGCATTTCAAAGGTGCTCTATATATCGGACAAATATCCTCAGGATGCCTCACGACTAATGTTTGATAGGGCTGGAATCGTATGTGAACGTTACATACCGCAGCAGAAGAGTATAGTTATAGACTTTGAAAGTATTTTGTGAAAAGAAGTACGATTATACGTAGGCTGGAAGGATAAAATTGATCATGGAATGCAAATTTACCTTTTAGGGTTTTCCGAGAATAAGGAATCTACGGATGTGCTTTCAATTTTATTTGTATTACCAATTGTATAATGACTTTGACAAATAAAGAAAATTATGCTTTCGATATGACAAAATATTTGAGTTTTACATCGTTTATCATGCGAGCTTGTTTAGCTCCAACGCGGCACTCTTATAAAGTTGGAAGTGATTTCCTTGTTGGTAACTTTTGGTGGAAAGACTTCTTTGTAAAATAGAATACGGTTTGTCGTTCTCAACCCAATTGTAAATTCATCTATAGTGAAAAACATAGAGTTTTTTTTACGAGGGCCAATATGGTTTAGTTTACCTTGTCACGACAAGGCAAAACGGCCAAACTGCTTGGGCCTATCTGCACGGAAATGTGTAGGTAACCCAACGCATTCTATAGCCAAACATTTTTTCTAAGGTATGATCTATGCAAATCTTAGAAACACGATTGGAAACAGCAGATTGATCCTTTTTACGCAATACCATCGATATGTTTAGGACACGAAGTATATACATCTCTAGATTTCAAGAACATCAAAAGCAGGGCGTAAACACCAAATTATCTTAGAAAGTTTTCGAGATTTTGTTCAGCCAAACATCGGCTTTCCAATATAAATAGCGGTTGTTAATTTTTTTGAAATATCGAGATGCGAGATTTAAGCTTCCGTAGGTTTAAAAGATTTTTATGGAAATATTTTACATATATTTTGATTTTTTTACATAACATAACATACATTTATTTTTATACTTATACATATTTTTACAGATATTTCATTTCAATGTCGTTTGACCAATTTACGCCGTTGTTCGATAGTAAACGTCGGGAATATCTTCACTGTGATGATTATTTTATGGCCGCTGCTGTGCTCTCCTCTAAACGCAGCAAAGATCCAGTCACACAAGTAGGGGCCGTCATTGTCAACGAGGATAATCTTATTGTCGGCAGCGGATACAATGCATTTCCCACTAGATGTAAAGATGATGAGTTTCCCTGGTATACTCGTAAAGATGTGAAGACCACCATTGGTCTACAGCCACTAGCTCACCTGCATGCTAAGAAACTGTATGTGGTACATGCAGAGGCCAATGCGATACTTAATAAAAACGGTGCCAACTTAAAAAACACCCGCCTTTATACAACCGTATTCCCCTGCAACGACTGTGCTAAACTCATTGCCCACTCGGGTATTTCAAAGGTATTCTATATATCGAAGATAAATGCTGAGAAGCCAGAATATTGTGAAGCAGAGCGAATGTTAGAGAAGGCTGGAATCGCATGTGAACCTTATAAATCGCAGCAGGAAAGTATTGTTATACACTTGCAATAAATTAGAATATAATAGATTGCAGACTTACCATTTGGGGTTCACAGAGAATAAGGGGTTTTCCCACAAATTAGTTGTGAGGTTTTTGTTTTATTAAAATTGTTTATTATTTTTCCAGTTCGTAGAATATTAGGATGCAAATGTAATTGTAATCATGAGCTATAATCAACATTAGTTCAATAACATGTATTATTGTAAAATGTGCTTTCAATTTTATTTGTACTACTAAATGTTTAATGGGTTTGAAAAATATAAAAAAATATTCTTCTGACATGACAAAATGTTTGAGATTATAGTACATCGTTTATCGTGCGAGCTTGTTTGGCATCACCGCGGAATTTTGCCACTATTCGTAGTTTACGGAGGAAAGAGACCTCTGTAACATCGAATATTTCCCATCAACGGCTACCGTGACTCAGATGATGTTTTACTACAAAAGTCTTGCTATTGCAGCGTTAGTTAATGTTAAAGAGCTACGTTGCGCTTATATGTATGTGTTTTACTTGGGGGCAAATATAAGAGTATTTCCAATTTAATGAGGCCTCTTGTACATTTTTTTTCATGGCTTCCGCAGTGTGTGCCCAAGCCAATTCCACTTACGCCTGAGGATCTCTGATGCAATGGGATATTGAACTGTAGAGTTTCATATACTGGCATGGAGATAGTAGCTGGCCAAAAAACTTTGGTGATTCTTCTTCTACATCTGTTGGTGAAGATTTGCAGTGCATTCAGAACGCGGGAGCTTGTGGTCTGTGTTTCGCATCCATGTAACAGCGTAGATTTAATAGTGGAATTAAAAATAGTTATCTTCGTTTTTCTGGAGATATATGTGGAGTTCAAGGAGCTCAAGGCTCTATATGTACATTTGGCGTTATTTATGCCATGCATGATATCAGTGCTACATCCAATCCAATGCTATCAGCTAGATCCAATCCAATGCTTCCAAGATAATGCAAAAAGATATTTACGTCTTCGATTGGTGAACTATTACTAAGGAATGGTGGATTACAGTTTGCATTTAGTCGCAAATGTAGCTTGATTGGAACAAGCTCGGAACCGGTGTAAAACTGAAGGTCCCGGTCAGAGAATGCAAAACTACAGGCTGTGAGAAGCTATCCCCAATACCTTCATGGTATCTAATGGGAAATTTGGTTTAGGTATAAGTGGCTGCCAGTTTTGACATACTTAGTCAAATGAGAACCGTTGTGATACCACGGGACGTCATATTTTGCGTCCATCGTTGAACATGTAAATTGATTTGGTGTGGTTAATGGGGCGTTTAAGCCATATGATGGTCCATCCCGATATCCCAGGATGTGGCTGAAGAGGAGGCGTACATTCTTCCCTGGCGAATCAATTAGTACTTTACACAAAAGGTATGAAGGTCATTCAGCTTAAATTCCTGAATGATCCAACAAGATCATATTATTATATTGTATCCTACTCATTCAAAAGGACGGGCAGTAGCACATGAGATGTTCCACGAGCTTATCCCCCATTTCATTCTCAAAGTTTCTGCAACAATCATGAGGTGAGTTTCCAAGTATAGACACGTGTCTGCTTATAGAAAGTGTCCAATGATCATAGCTACTAGTATAGAGATATCTTGTCTAGGAATGGATATCAAGTTGAGGTAAAAACTTGGCTACGCTTTCCTGATGATCCTGCATTTTTTGCCACCAGATCATCTATCGTTCACATGTATGAGAGCTTCGGTTTTAAGCACGAGCAAGTTAGTCCCTAATCTTGCCACCTCATCTGCTCTGTGGTTCCCTAGAATATTCCTGTTGCCCGGCACCAATATAATAGAGATGCGCGGTAGTTGTGGGCAGTTATTGAAGTCGAGAACATAGATTGCTGAGATTTTATAGCAGCCTGACTTTCAGTGTTGATGTTGATACCCCAGGCGTAGATGACGTTTCGTCCCACCAAAAGGGCAACTTTTTCGTTTGCTATAACTTGTGCTTGAAAGGTACTACAATGATCTGATAGATTTTGTGCATTGTCTAGACCCAGCTCTTTAGGATAGATTCCAAACCTTACTTTACCTTCCAGTTCGGAGCCATCAGTTTACTTATATAAGCCTAAATATCTTCAATAACCTGGTATGTGTCCCTTCCAGTCCGGAATACAAATGGAGAAGTTTTTCTCAAAGGTGGAAGTGGGTGTCACGTAGTCGACTCTATTGTGAATTGCCGGAGATCTCTTAAAATCATTCTATGACCATATGGGCTGGTGATATATTGTGAAGAATGATGAAGAATGGATTGCCGACATTGCTGCTATTTGCTAGCCCAGTAAATCTAGTGGTGACACGTGGAGGTTAATTTTCAAACCCTCGGTAGGAGTAGTTCGAAGGGCTCCCGTGATATACACCATTAGCACTATCTGGGCTGTTGTTAGCAGACTTACGTAGGTAAGTTGATTTTCCCAGTTCCGGCCACCAAACGACACTGCTGGAGAGCAATATAGGTTGGACAATAACTGTAGACATCCAGTAAACTATTTTCCGGTAGGGGTAACATCGTCCTCCGATGGACCTTTTACACGAATGGAGGGACACTGTGGCTCACTGACCCTATATACTAAACTAAGCTTTATGCTGAGAATCACACCTTTGGCCAAATTTTTGCACCACATACAGACAATGGCTAAATATACGAAACCTTCTGTTTCCTGATAAAGAGAACGAGCTCAGTTGGATCTGGATTTACTCCCAACACATTCTCCGAGGCCCACTTAGAGAGGCTCCTGATAAAGTCATGAAGCACATTTTTGCATGTAGAAGGATATTACCCCGACCTCTCCAGCTCTCACAAGTCATTATGCAGTGCTCAATTCCCAAGAAGTGGAGATAGGTCTCCCTCTTGGGGTGTTTATCTATTTACATTTCGAGTTAAAGTCGTGTGACCCAGGGACGAAGTTAAGCGCCTTCGCGTAAATAATTCATACATGTAATTAATGACAGGGACGGTAAGACATTCTTAAACACACACTCTATATCGATAAATTCGACAACAGTGTATTCTTTTATCTAAATATATTTCTCCATGAAGCCTACTAGCCCTTGTTGTAAGCGTGCTGGCATTTAGAGAGCTGAGAAGTACCTATGGTCGTTCGCAGATATGAGTCGGTCATACTCTCCAATGTCTTCAGATGGAAAGGTGAGAGACTGATTGGTCTAAAGTCCTTTGGACTAATATGTGTTGTTCGTATAAAGTTTTAGGAGCCAGGGAGGCAAAATATGTAGACCACGTTGTAACCACGTTGTAACACACTGGATTTGAAAGACTTAAAACCTATCACTTTTAAAATAACTTTATTTACAATAAATGAGTTTTGATTTCAACGAACACAAAAATTTTCTTTTATTTTTGTTTGTATATCTGGCGTAAAGACAAGCAGTATCAGAACTGGCATTAGCACAGTGACTTTCGACGAGAATTTAGTGTAATTGAAACATTCGTGCACACTCGTTATATAAATATTACTCTATGCGTGCGAGATGAGGAGGTTGTTCGGTGTGTCCTATCTAAAACTGAGGAATATCAGTGAAAATTTTTTTCTTTCAAAAATTCAATTTTAAAATTAGATTTTTCTGTTAAATCAGATAATTGTGAATATTTCATATGAATATATTTATTAATATGAAACTTTGTTATTGTTTAAACAATTAATTAAAGTTTGCCTTTATTTTTTTAAATTTGAAATGATAACGATTAAATGTTACGTGCAACTCTTTATTTTATTCTTCTTCTTCTCTCTGTTATCCAACTCGTTGCTTTGCTGTTAATAACTGTATCTGTTCTGTTGTTTCTTGTAAGTCTTGTTTAACATTTACCAGTTCCTGCCATTAACAGTTTGTGATTTTCAGTTACTAACACTTCCCAATTGCTGTTATTAACAGTTACAGATTTTTCAGTTTTTAACATTTCTATGCATTTCAGTTTGTAATCGCTTGACATTAAGCACAGCAGCCGCAGCCAACAGTGTATTTATGACACACTCTCTCTCTCTCTCGCGCAAACACATACATATATCCAGCGAAACTCTAGCACATGTTCTGTTCTGTTGTTAGACGAAAACAAAAATCATATGGTATTGCAGATGTCAACAGGAAAAACAACAATAGCACCTCTGACAACAACTGATGAACGAACGGATGAACAACCGACACACTCACACAAAAAGCGGTTGAACATCGCATGTTTACTAAGGCTTTGATGGAGAAGACCAAATTTAGTTTTCCACGAAACGTTTAACGCGACGGTCGTGTTGGATTTTAGCTGCGCATCTTAAAAAAAACGAGATATGTACTACAAGGGAATCTTAACCAACACACGCATACATGCGAATGCATAAGAGAAAAGAATTGCAAACAAAAATAGAAAATGCAAGTGAAATGCTGGAAGTTACAGTTTGAAATATGTGTGCATGTGTGTGTCTGTGTGCATTTTTGCAGAGATTTGCGTAACATTTGTTAGGAAAGAACAACGTGTTTATGTTTACCGATAAATATATCCTGTTGTTGTGTAGTTACATATAAGACTCGTAAAGTGTTAATTTTGTTGTAAAGAACGCGAGGGTTTTTTGACGAATTGTGATTGTTGTCTTACAAAAACAACAACCACATTATCGCGTTATAATATTAAGCAACGTGCGTGTGCAAGTGTAAGTTTACGGTAACTTAAGATATTTGTATTTTGTTTTGTTTATCTTAACTAGATAAATGCTTTATAAATGGTTGTGTGTTCAATTTCTCGTTACCTCATTCCAAAAAAAGGCCGGTGTGGTCAGTGTCGTTTTGTATTTTTTATGATAAACATTGGAGGTATTGGTTTTTGTTCGATTGTTTATCTTCACCATCTATCTATATGAAAGCGCGGGTGTTTTGAGTGGAAATTTCATTTGATTTGTTTCAATAAATAACAATATCGCAGCGAAAGCGGTGTCATAATTGACCTACATTCTTCAAAATCGCCAGAAAGCCACAAATAACAATTTTTATTTCCCAATTACAATTTTGTTATTTAAACTAAATTTTATACGTTATAGAAAATATTTAATTTCAGTCGTTAACTGAGTACGAAACGAAAATTCCCTCCTTTGCTGGGAAAAAATTGTAATTAAAACACAAAAACTACTAAGAGCAGCAGTAACGAACATAATATTAAAACAACACAAAATTCTTGTAGTTCTTTTTTATTTCATTGCCGACAAATTAAAAGCCACTCGTGAGTGGGCGTTTGTCATACACCACACTTTTGCAGTCATCCTCTGCCAGCATCTTCCCCTCACCACCCTAAAAAAAAACACTTTGCGGTCTCCCAAGCAAAACGCCGTTCTTTTTTTGCATTGGGATTGTGAATGATTTTGGAAAAAATACAAGGTAAGCAGTCCAGAAAGCTGCTGCAACGCACGTCAACATCATTACAATATTACTAGGCCTTCTACATTTTTATTAATTATAGCAAAATCTTTAATTGTTCAGAGAAATTTTTTATAATTTTTCGGTTGTACCATAAATATTTCTTTCAACTCGTTGTTTTAAAAAAGTGGACGAACTTAATTTGTGCGTTTTCTCGGAATTGGACTGTGATCATTAGTACTTAATTTTTTTTGAAATTTAAATAAAAAGTATTTTTAAACGGCATGAAAGTGATTCAGTATTCTGATGTGAAACAATATTGTTTCAAATATGAGATAGATTTAAAAATATGTTTATATTTTAAAATTGTATATTCAAACTTGAAATGCACTTTATCTGTATTAAACTAAAATTACAATCATGACGTATGAGTATTATTAACAATTATATATTACTCCGCTCCGGTGTTCATTTACAGGAATTGAAGAATGCAAAATTAAAAAAGACTTCCCGAATCCGAATATAACCCCCGTTTTCCCCCATCACCCAACCTTTTCAGGGGAAATGCCCCCCCCCCAAATTTGGTTTTTAAGTTTCAAGTTTATTATTAAAAAAATGAAGGCAAATTTAAAAACAAATACAATACGTTTTTTAACGAATTAAAGGATGATTTACAACATTCATTAGTTACATGTATTTGGTGCTTTGCTTTCCTTTTGTAACTAGAAGTGGACGTTTATCATCCCAAAGACCAGCAGAATACTATGCCAGTATGCTAGCATATCACCTTCCAGAAAATCTCCTCTCCTCCTTGTATGCCAAATGAAAACTTTTACTCTAGAAAATCAGAGCCGTATTGTCTTAGGCCTATCTTAAGTTTCCATTTATTACCCGAATACTAATAATACAATATCATATTATCGTTTATTTCAATTAAACAATTAATATTATTCATTCTTGTCAATATTCGTTAAACTTTGTTTTACCTTTGTAGTAATAACGCTGTACAATGCTATAAACTATTTTATTTAAGGAATTTAATATTACTCATTCGTTGCGATATTCTTTAAACTTTATTAGCCAATATATTGAATATTGTGAAAGAACCCCTAATAAAAAACCTCATCTTCCATTCAGATTTATGTGCAAACAAAAAATATAATTTTTATTGTGATATCGCATTAAAAATTTTATTCGAAGCATAAAAATGAACAAAACATGCTAATACATGAATACCTTCATAAATTCAAATCTAACTGACACATTTTTCTTATTAAGTGCATATTTTATTTGTGTTTTCGGTAAAGTGGAGAAAACAGATCCTTTCGGAATGTGAAAAGCAACATCCTGGAAAATACCACGAACAAAGGAATACGCATATACACACTCCCTCAACAATAGCAGCCAATTCATTGTATTTATCCATACGAACTCACATGGAAGGAAGACTTTGCTGATAAAAATCCTAAGAAAATATAAACTGAACAAAACAGGAGCAGACAAATCATAATTTGTGTTACTACATGTACATCCAAAGTTGCTCATGTGCAGGTTTTCATACGTTACCGATGAAATGGGTAGTTACTAAAAGTACAAGAAAATCGTTTAGGATCATAAGTACGTGACAAATTTCCTGTATGTGGCCTTGTTGTTTTGTGGAGTCTCTTAAAGGATAAGATATATTAATGGGCAAATTAGGCATTCTGCGATTGGGATGATTGTGACAAATGTTACTTCCAGACATAGTTCTTCTACAGCTTTTTTTGGTATTATTACTTTGGAATAATTAAAATTCAAAATTCGAACTGAAACTGAAAACTAGTTTCCAAATCAAATCTTACTTGAATTAATATTTTACTGATTGTAGCCGGAGGTGGCTTTCCATTGGGGGCTTAATGAAGAATTTGGCCATGAGTTATATTTTTGTAGAGTGGTCAATAAACATATTAGAAACTTATTATATTGAAAACTGAATCAAATTTTTTATTTGGCTACTATCTCTACCTAAAACTAGGTGGTGTTTGCCTTGATTCGCATATGACCGAAAATATGACTGTTAGACCGATTAAAATCGAATGCGGCAAATCTGATTTCCTTTTTCTGCAATCAGCAAAAATATAAATTTTAAAGAAATTTTTTAGAAGCATTTAAAGTTTAAAGATTTTTCTTTATTATGATTAAATAAAATGTAAGTACAATCAGGACGCCACAACATACTATGTTATTCTCTCTGAGGTGTTATGCTTACATTTTGGCTACATATTTCCTTAGGGGTTTGTCATAAGTTGGGTATGAGTAATATTTTATTATTTTCTTTTCAAATAAAAATAATTATACGCACCCGTTTACATAAATATTTATTTTTTCCATGTACTTATACAACTTTTGCTACAATAACTGATATGATATGAGCCAGTCTTTTTATTTTTAAATTTTGACCAACATTCAGGGGATAGCCCCTATATTTCTATATCTGTCTATATCTGTCAATTCCCCAAAGCCGCACAATCAGAGTTCGTATTTACCACACTATATGTAATCCATCCACATCGTCTTGTGGAATGTGTAATGAACGCTTTCCCATTACCCACAGGGTATGGGGAAAATAATGGGTAGTTACCCACGCCGATAACTAATGGGTTACCCATGGTAACCCATTCCCATTTTTGATCGAAAAGATGAAAAAATTATAACAAATTTCTATATATCGGAAACGGAGCGTCCACTCGAAAAAATTACCAATTTTTTAACGGTTTTTCATAAACTCGTCCAATTCCTATGGAAGATTTTTTTTTCAAAAAATCGCCAAAATAATTTTTTTTTTCTAGTTTTTTCATATTTTTGATAAAAAATGGGGATGGGTTACCCTGGGTAACCAATTACCCATCGCCGTGGGAAATTACCCTTTATTTTTCCCATTACACTGTGAGAAATGGGTAATCGTGATGGGTAATTCCCAATCGTCGTGGGTAGCTACCCATTATTTTACCCATTACCCTAAGGGTAATGGGTAATCGTGATGGCAATTTCCCCATCGTTGTGGGTAACTACCCATTATTTTCCCCATACCCTGTGGGTATTGGGTAAACGATCGCTACCCATTCCCACGGCAATAATAATGGATTACCCATTACCCACGAAATACGAACTCTGCTCACAACATTCTAAATAGTTTACCGACACCATCTTTCTATATAAGTCAGCCTTAGATATCTTAAGCGGACAAGCAGCGCTTCTTAATATACAGCAATTTGTAGCGTCTCCACTAAGTCGTCTATGCTTTTCTGTGATATTTTACGCATTTTCATATTACAAATAATAGGGAAATACAAAAGACATCGTAAAGATATATAAAGAGTGTAAACTGAAATGTATTCAAAGGGTTACGGACAAGGGATGGGTATTTATATATGTACATATGACCATTTATATACATTCTACATTATGATTATATTTATTGACTATATACCAGTCTATGACGGGGGATTCCTTTTTGTCTATAGGTTATGAGGTTATAAGCATAGAATGTAACACACAAAAGGATACTCGTAAGGACTTCGGTATCTTTGCTTCAAATAAGTAAAATTTCTGCTTATTTAGTTGTATTCATCTGCCAGCTGTCCAATTAAGCACAATATGAATTCAGAACTCAAAATGATCTGGGGTTGATTAAGAACTCATTTAAAAAAACCTAATAAAATTTTAGAATGTACAATGATATCGTTTAAAATATCTTACATCTCTATATAAATTGAGCAAAATTATGTTTAGCGGGGCAAGAAAAAATCACGATTATTATCAGTTTGTTTTCTACTTGATTTGCTATATTCTCATGTCTTTTATCTGTAAATATTTTTGATCCTATTCCTAACATGTACTATCTAAAACGTATTCAATTTCATATTAATTGTATTTATAATTATATTACTGATACGACTACATATTTTGTTAAATAATATTACTAATACGTATAAAATAATGTTCTTGTTCAGCAGCGTGTCTTGTAAAATCTTAATTTTTGTAATTTTTTGGCGATGCGCAAAAAGCAGTTGATTACGGGGGAAAAGAATTTAAGACTATTTTTCCGGCCCAACTTGCAATAAAGTTACGTTAATTCGTTGGTTTGCGCCCACACCGCTAGAGGAGCTGAGGAACAATATGGAGCGTGAAATTGCCTACGTAGGGCCGCAATGTGTAAAGAAGTGGTGGAAACGTGCTCGCGGTCCTCATATGAACGAGACTGAATTCCATATTTAAAATTAGAATTACATAATTCATTTGTTCAAATTAAACGCGTTGTAGTAGACTAATGATCTTCTACAAATTTTTTAAATAAAGTAATTTTTTATCGCAAAAAAAATTGAAATGTTTTTCGAAAATGCACTTGAGATTTAATCTCAAGTTGAGTCAGACAAAATTTCTTAAAATTTATTCAATTTATTTTTCTGTAATCAACTGATTTATCCACATTGTTCGACGAGATACACTACTGTTCAGTAATAAACCTGAAGTTCTAATAGAAGACTCAATACAGCGTGGACTAAAATATTTCAGACTATCGGAAGATGTTAGAACTTTTGCAAATGGCTGCAACTGTCAATTTTGTTTTGATATTTGTGAAGTGAACAGACACCGAATACAGAATAGTCACCGGGGAGCCACGTAGTGCTGCATGGTGTGCCATTTACGTCGGTGGTGTCATCGGACCATATTTTTTCGAAGACCCCAGTAGGTAACACGGTTTCTGCGACTGGTGAGCGTTACAGAACCATGATCAAGAAAATTTTTATTTCCGTAAATTCATTAATTGGGAATGGATGACATGTGGCTCTAATGGAACTGCACACTGTAAACTGTTTTTCCGGGATGTCTAATGACTCGTTTTGACGATTTGCACAAGCCGGCAAAATCAACCAACTTGATCGCTCCAGACTTATTTCTTTAAGGGACTTCCGAAGTTCTTTCCAGAACGATTTAAGGGGCGGTAACAATAATATAATTGATCATTAACAATGATCGATATCATGTTAAAAAGTAAGGGAAAGGTGCTTAAAGGTCCAAAAAATTCTGAAATGATGTCTTTTCAGAAAGTTGCAATTCCTTTTAAGCAAAGAGATCATGTGGTTTCCGGTTAGTGAAACATTGTAAATGCCGCGGATGGGATTCGAACTCACAATCGCTTGACTGGCGTTTCGGTGTTTGTGAATCATCATCTTCAGCAACGTTAGTCACTGCAGCGTGTATTCACATTTATCTAGAACCGAATTCTTTCGTGTAGAGTGGTATTCGGCGAGTTGCTTTCCTTCTCTTTTCATTTAAAAGATTTAGAAAAAAACCTCGGTTGAGAATTTTTGGTGGCACCGAGTACACATTGAATTCTTAAATAATATTAATCATACGTCTCCCACTACAGGACATTCAATTATATCTGTTATTGCCGACGATTATTAGGATTAAAAGGGAACTTTTAAAAATTCAGAAGCCTTCTTCTACCTTAGATATTCATAAAAATAATTTAAATTAAATTTAAATGTCGAATATAGAAACATGCTTATTGTCAACGCTAATGTGCGACTCTTTAAAGCCTTAAAATGCCTTTTTATATTATGACATATAATTTCAATGCTGTGGTAAATGCATCAATCCCCACAATTTTTTTAAACACACCCATGTATTGCACGTAAATTGCAAGCAAAGATTTTAATTGTGACAGAAATGTAAAAAACATTTAAAAATACATTTGAAATCATCAGACCAACCAATACAATATGAGAATATATTTATATTAAATTCATCTAAATTTGGCTGACGGAATTGAAGGACCACCAAATGAATTGTCCCATACCATCTCGACAGGTTGTTGGGAGCCGGGTATAAGGTCTTGAACAACGACAAACGCATGTTAAACGAGTTGTATTAATGTCTTCTTTTGCTGGTTGGCCAACCGTATAGAGGTGGGGATTGGTTTTTAGCAGAATGAATGGGTACATGGATGGTTGTAGGGGTGAATCAATGAGACGGTGGTTCACAAAGAAATTGAGTTCGTTTATGGGTGTTGCTTATCCAAGCTGCCAGGTGCCAGGGTCTGGTGTTTCCCTTGTTGTCTGGTGTGACGGATAATTCCACCGAATATAAATAAACAACCAAAGGTGTGTTCAGTTTACTGTTATTACAAAGAATTTAAATGCGTGAGTTTTAGACATTTTCCAAATGAATATGCGAAGAATACAAGGGAAATTTACAAGAAAACAATCATCATTATCCAACAGAGAAGAAAGAAATTTATATTTCCTTTCAATACATTTTGTTTCGCAATATCCTTTGGACAAAGGCTGGGTTTGCCTTTAGCTTAGGAAACGGAATTTGTATTGTTCACAATATCCCTTTTAGCCACTTATTTTTTTCCAATCGATAAAAAGAATAAAGAAATACTATTGCAATATTTTATACCTTTCTGGATATTGACAGTATCATAAGAAACACAACAAGGAGAAAAATAACAAAAGGTAATCGATATTAACATATCCCAAATATCTTTTCTTTTAGTCAACTTATGAAATCTTCCCATTAACTTAGGATTTTATAAAATATTGCTTCAACTTTTAGTTTCGCAATTTGTTTAATTTATCATTGTTTTTGGGCGCTTCTAACAAAATTGTAGACTTTATTGCCAGTAATTGCCGGAGATAGGCCCTTCGTTGGAAAGGGTAATTAGCTTGGTTTAAAGATGGCATTGAGAACGAGTGATTGGGCTAATTTGTTTTAGGTCAGAATGAATAGACAAATTACAAAACAAACAGTTTTTGAAGTTATACGCAAAATATGGCGTTGTATAGCAGTGGAAGAATTTTAGTTTCTGACAAGGAAAATAATGGCTAATTTAATATGTATTAAAGAATTCGGCTAGAAAGAATATGTAACGCAGTGAATTTGAACATTGTTTTACAGAGAAAAAAAAGCAAAATTTCTAAAAAAGCAAATATTTTGGGAGGAGAATTATTTATCTAAGTAACTCTTTTAAATACAAACGTAGTTTCCTCGAAATGCTTAAGCTCACATCAGCTAAAAGTTAGTCGACTTAAACAACGGCTTTAGCTAATTGTTTTTCTACATAATATTTGATAATTTTTAATAAAGGTTTCCCATTTGAATACAAATCAACAATCAGCTAAATGTGATGAGTGACTGTCAATTAAAAGCTGCAATACGTATGATTATTTTTAATAGATTTTGTCTTTTGTTACGTATGATTGACTTTGAATTGTAAATGAATGGAAAACACAGGATTCCCAGGGAATAATCCTTAACAATTTGCTGAATGTGATAAATATCTGTAAAGTAAAGTGTTTAATACATGGCGTATGATTATTTTTCATAGATTTTGTTATTTGTGACGAATGATTGAATTTAAATTATATATGAATGAACAATACGGGATTCCCAGTAGAATACACAGTAACAATTTGCTAAATGTGATAAATTTTGTACTTTACCTTTAACTTCTAAATGCAGGAAAAATAACTGACTTCCATTTAAATTACTGAAAATTTAATTTTTTAGTACACGGGTATGTTTATTTTTAAAAAACTAGTTTTCGGAGACGTATGATTGACTTTAATTTATAAATGGGATAAAATTAAAGGATTTCCAGTATCTGACTTTAAATAGTATACGCAGGAAAAATTAAAGATTCCTGGTTGAATATCCATCAAAAATTTGCTAAATGTGATACATTACTGTATATGACGTATGACTGAAATTGTAAATGGAGGAAGAAATAAAGGATACCCAGTTAAATTCTTATCAACAATTTGCAAAATGTGATAAATCGCTGAAAATTAAAGTATTCAACACATGGCGTATGATTAGTTTTAATAAACTTTGCCTGCTGTATTGTATGATTGACCTTAACCTGTAAATGGAGGATAACTAAAGGTTTCCCAGTTGAAACCTATCATCAAATTGTGATAATGTACTGTAAATTAAAGTGTTTAATACATGGGGTGTGATTATTTTTAATAGATGTTGTTGTTTATGACGTATAATTAATCTGATTAACTGGTTGTGACCACAAAGCTGGGTTCAATAGGTAACAACTGATTTTTTGGCTTTAGCTCAAAAGTAAATAAATCTATATATAAGTATATATAAATAAAATAAGACTAAATATATAAAATAATACGTTTTATTTTGTTTATAATAATTTTGTTATTTTAGATAAAAGTCGGGATGATACACCAAAACGCAGGACAATTTCGAAAAAAACTGGACAATCCCGTTAAAAGTGGGATGGTTGGGCAGGTTAAGAATGATTGACTTTAAATCCCTGTCAACTATCTTCTGAATGTAACAAATTACTGTAAATTAAAATTCATAGTACGTGGCGTATAATTATTTTTAATATATTTTGGGTTCTGAGACGTATGAATTGTAAATGGAGAAAAAATAAAGAATCAGAAGGCTAAAAAAAAAATGGTTTCCCATTAGATCCCATGAAGGAATCGGGGAGAGCTTCTCACAACCGGTGAGCTGTGCGCTTTCTAGTTTTATACTCAGTAGGCTAAAAGTGTTAAATGACAGTAATTAAAATGTTTAGCACATTACATGTAATTAATCTTAATAGATTTTGGTTTCTGAGCCATACAAAGTAATTTACTTTAAATTGAAAATGGAAAAAGAACAGGGATTTCTACTTGAGCAATCATCAACAATTTGATAAATATGATTAATGACGGAAAATTATTGTATGATTTGTTTTTAATAGATGCGGGACACAAGGCATAAAAATACGACCTTGTGGATTTAAACACAAATTTAAATAAAACTAGGATGAGACATCACAATGTAGGACAAACCCCCCAAACAGCGGGTCTGTTGTTCAGGTTACGTATGATTGACTTTAAAGTGTAAATGAAGAAAAGTAGGGGGTTTTAATGGAAGAAGCCACGTTACAATAGAGGGTAAGATTTAATAGATTATGTCATTGGCGGTGTTTGATTAATTTTAGTCTACTCAATTTTGAGGAAATAAAGACAAATTAAATAAATATTTTCCCATTATATCCCCAAAGGGACAGGGGATATAATCAGTAATCAGTGAGATGTGCGCTTTCTCGTTTTATACTCATATTTTGGTATAGTTTGTAAATTTCTTTTGTAAATATTTATCTACAATTTGATGAAATTACTGTAATTGACTTTGTTGACATGAGGTGTATGATTATTTTTAATGCCGTTCGTCATATGTGGCGTATGAATGGTTTTAATAAGTGTCTGGATGTAAATTAGAAATTTTGTGAATATGGAGTATGATTATTTTTAATCGGCCTTATTATGGTTGTCGTCGACGGCAAAAACAACGTCGTATTTCATTGACGGTTGAAAACTTATATTCGCGTAGTCGTTATCGATAACTATGGCCATCTGTTGGTACTTATTTGATATAATGAAAGTAGAATTGCCGTCGTTGTTAAATTGGAATGAAATGAAGTTTTTGGTAATTGCTTGAAGAAATTGTGGATATTTTGACATCGGATGTCGCTAACTCCAACGCCCCTGTTGTTATAATTTTGTTTAACAACACCATTTTTGTTGCAACTGCCTCAATCGATGTCACTGCCAATAACTGAACATAGTCACCAATCCAATCCAATTTAGCGGCTTATATTGATTTAGTTAAGTTAAGGATCACTTAGAACTACAGGGTTCGGTGTCCTCAGTTTCTGACGTCCGCCATTACATACATTGCCTTTGATTTCGTTTTCATCTTATACGTTGTATTTATCCATGGAAGTATCTAATTTGTTTCGATACACCAGCTCCTCTCCCTCTCAAGAATTGATGTATTTTCATTTTACCGTCAAATCAGTTGAACAAGTGACAATTAAATAAGCCGAACGTTCCATGGTGGATTTACTGGTATCATATCCTGCTCATCATTTGGTCCTTTCTTTCACAAAACACGCAGCTCTTCGGTCAGCAAAAGCTGCAAGTACCTCCATCAACGGGCTTATGTCAACTCATCGTTTCTATGATTGTATAACTCCCAAGTACGTAATTATTTAGTGGGCCACAAACAACCCAGGGGAGTTAGTCATACTCATACGACTACAATTCATTAATTTTATTACTCATACGACTGCTGCCTGGTAATAATCTTATGTAAAACACTGATCGATATTTATCTTTAAAACCGCTCACTGTCAATCCAATTTCAAATTAATATCAATCATACGTCTTATATTACCCAATACCTATAGGCATTCAATAAAGTAATAACATCACTGCAAACCACCAAAATTGTGTGGTACTGACATCGACTGTTGTAAAAAGCGCAAAATGTTTTAATCTATATTCAAATAAAATTGATTTACATAAAAAAATAAGGGCAATATTTTCGTGCACGGTATATATACCAGTATGTTTTGCATGTACTCGCATTAACAACTTTATTTTTTTACATCGTGAACATATGGACATAACAATATTTTTTTGATTCAATTTCCAATTCTACGAAAATTGTAGGAAAAACAATAAAAGACAAAGCATATTTTGAATTCAATTGCAAAACCTTGAGACGTCTCTACAATCATCTATATCAACGATACAAAGTACATTCTTAGCTTCGTCATCAACTGCCGTCGAAAGTCAATGTTAATTTTTTTGTTGTATTGCGAAATTGAAATCTGAGCGTAGTTTTATTTGATTTTCACATCATTCTTCATATGTATGTATATAAATTGTTCGCAGAGGGAATATCTTGGCATTAAATATTTTCTGCATTTCAAGGTATAAATTTCAGGAATTTGAACTAAAAAAAATAATCTTAACAACGTTTGACCTTTTTGTGAACTTAGCCACTTTGGATGAAGAAAGGAAAAATGGGAGTGAATACAATTTCACAGTATCTTCAAATAAGGACTATGTGGTGAAGCAGGACAGCTTAAGGATGGCGTGTACTATGGTGAATTTATTAATTTAAATTTGTATTTTGTTTGCATATTGAAATTGCCATGTGAATGATTAAAGAATTCTGCGACTACGAGTTTTATTTAAATTTTCTTATAACGACAATGTAACACGTTGTTTAAATTCATATTTAGTTACTATTTGAAATAAGTTTAATACATTTGTAATATCTTGAGTTAATATGAATCATACGCCACCTTAAAAAATTGGAAAAAATGAGCAGAAAATCAATCATACGATCACATCGACATAATCACGTACACAGTATACCATTTCATTTCTCTCAATGGTATAAAATTGAAATAAAATATAATACTAAAGGTCAAACAATCTTAGAGCTTTAAAGTAAACAACGATTAATGATCTCAAGAATAGATGTTTAAAGTAAAACGAAGGAATTGTTCAATAACAACAAATACTATTTTTCAATAATATGAGACGTACGATTGTTATAGTTTAGGCCAACTGTGCAAATATTGGAGGAGAAGTTATGTTAAACTTTGCTATATTTTGAATTGGCAATTGAATTCAGTTAGTATATGCATGATATATAATAATTTCAGCCATTTTTTTTATTTGGAATGTTGTTATTTAAAGACACGTCCAAAACTCTTCTGTAATAATTCATTTAATTTGGATGAAATATCACCAAAGGCCAAATGACTTTATTTAAAACAGGACCATTGAGACTTAAATGAGATACTTTTGGTATTAAATATGATGGTGTATATGGATAGTTATGATTTACCATTTGAAGCATTGACATAAAAATAATTGATAATTTTAATTGGTTTCTATGGTGGGATAGATGAACTGAAATAATGTAAACGTGCTTATGTCGTCTCGAACGCATGGGTAATATTATTGTTGACAACATAGACATTTATTACTAACACATCACGTTGATTAAAGTAATTATACGTCTCATGTGACGGACGTGCCGTCTATTTTTGTGTGAATTTAGGACAAAAGTTGATTAAGCAATAAAAATATTTTTTTTAATTTGTAATAAAAACCTGTGAAAGCTATAGATATATAAATAGTTAGTTATATGTTATGTGATCATTTAAACAAAATACAACAAATCTCTGTCTTCTTCATACTTATTACCAATCTTTTCTTTTCGAAGAGCTCGTTTAACTTACCGTTAATATCATCAAATTTGTGGCCCATAGGACATACTTCATCTGAGTAGGCCTTATCATTTAGGCATTCATACACATTCCAATCTCCGTTCCTTACTGGTAGCCTCCAGTACCTCGTCTGTAAGTTGAATTAACAATGTGGGATACAAATCACATCCTTGTCTAAAGTCGACAGATGTGGCGAAAGGTTGGATTTCCTCTCCAAAAAAAACAAATTTATATGTTAAATCTTTGGGCACATTGTTCAATTGTGGCCACTATCTTGACCGGTATACCCTTGATAACCAAGGTGGATCACATTGAATTGCGGTATATACTAGTTATAGCAACTCTGTTCGAAATCTACGTATTTCCATAGAGTTATATATTGGACGCTTTAGAGTAAACAGTAATTCAGCAGTTTTGAGATCAAATTGTAATCTGCCTAGAAATATAATAAAATTAATCATACGACATATACGACAAATGTAACTGTTAATAACAATCATACGCTACATGTGGCAAAAGTATATATTGCATCTACTATAACTGAAATAAAAATTTTAAACTTAAGCCGTATTTATGTTTGAAGCAGATGAATTCTCAGCCGTATGAGAAATATTATTTTGATTTCCATTATTGATTTTCATTAATACTTCACCCTAGTCATTCCGTAGAAATAATAATCTTCATACTTAAGCTGTGTGTGTAACCATTCTGATAAATTTCTGGTCGTATGATATATATTTTGAAATATATTTCAAGTTTGTTTAGAAAAGTACTACCATTCATCACACGCCATTCGCAACAAATAGAAGTAATAATAACAAGCATACGCAACATATGTCAAAAGTATTTATTGCATCTACTATGATTGAAATAAAACTATGCGAAATGATTTTAAACTTTACCACTATTTAGCTTGAAACTGACGACTGTATGAGAAATATTATTTTCATAAACAAAAATTACTAATGTGCCAACCTAGACGTTTCGTAGTAATAATAATATTCATAGTTAAACCATATTTGTAATTTTACTGATGAATTCCGTGTCGTATGATAGATTTCGTTTAGATATATTTGTAGTTTGCGTAAAAGAAATATTATTGTAAATTACAAAAATCATTAATAGATCGCCCTAGACATTTCGTAGTAATAATAATATTGATACTTCAGCTGTATTTATAATCATTCTGATAAATTTCGGGTTGTATGGGTAATATTGTGCGTTATATAATTGTAGATTTTGTAATTTTTTATAATACATCATACGCCATGTACAACAAAGCATACGCTACCCTACATACGGCAAAAGAATTTGCATATTGCATTAACAATGATGTGCACCAGGGCAAATATGCTCCTGTTATGACATGAAACGTACGCAAACCCTGTTATAAAGTCCTAGACAACATATCTGTATGCTAGTAGCTGTAAGCACTGGACACTGTTTAATAGCCAGACACACTTGAAATACCTGACTTGATATACTTGGAATAGGAAAACGAGAGCGTTGAACATCTCTTATGAAGTGCTCGACATTTTGTGCCGCTTTATGCTTGAATCTTATGAATTCTTAGCCGTGTGAGAAATGTTATTATTAGACATTACAGAGTAATAATAATATTCATACTTAAGCTATATTTATAATCATTCTGATAAATTACCGGTCGTATGTCAATAACTTTTCATTTTACTTAGAAATTTATAAAGAAAACAATCATCTTAGATGACGATGTATGTATGTAATAAAATAATAATCATACGCAACATACGACAAACTTGATTTTTTGGCATTAAATATAATAAATAAATTTTATTTAATAAGTTTCCGGTTCAAGATCAATAACTACTAAAAAGTATTTTTTTTTATGAAAAAGTACATATTAATGGAAAATATTTTAAGAGAAATATGTTAAGTTGATTATTCAAATATTTTCAAAGAAAAATATGAGATTGATTATTATGTGAATTGAATATTTTATTTGACTATTTTATTTATTTCCCATTACATCCCATGAAGGGACCGGTGAGAACTTCTCACAATCACTGAGCTGTGCGCTTTCCAGTTTTCACTCACTGATTGGGACCTTCTGTTTTACACCGATTCCGAACGGTATTTTGAGAAGCTTTTTCATTGCTATATACTCGATAGTGTCGCCGTCACTATGCGAGGTGACCGCCGCCGAAAGAAATTTGAAGGTGGTCAGAGCAGGGTTCGAACCCAGGATCTCATGTACAAGAGCCGCGCACACTAACCATTGCACCACCGACGGCCAAAGCATATTCTATTAAAATTAACTTTTTTGTAGAAAAAAATTGCAAAATTATTTAATAACACAACAATTTAAAGACGGAATAATTCAAGCTTGAGTGGATATATTGAATGAATTTGAAATTTGTCAAATTATTGTTAAATGAAGTTTTATGTATGTATGCTGCGTTGTGTCAAATTTCGCGATATATGACAAATATTTCCATCATATTTAACAATTTATAAAAAAATAAATCATACGCCAACTAGGACGTTACACTGTAATGTTAGTTATTATATGCAAAGCGGGATCAAATGGTAAACTTTTCCAGTTGGAAATTTTGCCTTGAAGACATGGCCAGTAGTATTTCCTTAGGACCATGCCATACCAGTTTTATCGGGCAATAGATCAGATACATATACACAGATTCCACAAAATTAGTACCAAGAAGATGTCCGCATACATCATATTTAAAGGCGTCTTGACCAACTGACCCACTGATGAATGGTTCCTTAAGGACGTCTCCTATACATTTCATAAGCTGATCACCAATATTGACAAACTGCAGAAAATATCTGCTGGCTTTTAGACAAATGTATGAAAGTATCAGGGGTTGTCATGAAGTTTGTTTTTGCATGGGAGTGGTTCGCCAAGTCAACAGGGTATCTGAAATGTCAATTCCTATTTACTGACTATGGCTTAATTAATTTTCAAACTGGGTTAGTTTAATTTATGGTTTTTCCAATTAACTATTAGGCGTAGGAGAAAAATTCTACGTTGTAGTTGTTGATGTAGATGTATTTAAAAAATTATTATATTAATCATTCGCAAAAAGATTGTTTTTTATATTTACCGTTTGCCACCTTTTAGCGTATGCGTAATATATATTACAGAAGTCAACACAAATCATTTAATTCAAAAGTATTTATATGGGATTATTTAATTAGTATTGTAATTTAAGCTTAATATACATTTGTTATATATATATATATTAAATTTATCGTATTTGTATATCGTATTTCTGTATCCTTAATCTTTCGAATTAGCTAATACGCACATTCAAAGTTACCACATTTTATTGTAACTAAGCAATATTTGACATAATATACTTCTACTTAGCACTTAGAACTAGTTCAAAATGTTCCTCTTTTTGTGTATACTTTATTAAGAGAACAAAGTGCAATTCCTCAACTGACATTTGTTATATCTCAAGTTAAATTTTCTTTTTGAAAAACAAACAAATGACTTTAAACTCAATTTAGTTAAACTTACTTATATTTTTCTGTCTCTTAACACCATTCACATTCAATTGCATTTACCTTGTAGACAGAGAGGGAGAGAGCAAGAAAGAAGGACAAAAAAAAATTCAAATACCTAACAAATAACAGTAACAACGTCGTCTACTTCCGGAAAGTTGTTATTTTTAAACAAACGCCATTGGGAAGAGCGGGCAGGGCTAAAAATGGTTCTTTCCTCTGGCACTACACAGTTGAAAGCTAACCGCTAATATAAACTTCCGTAACAACAATAAATCTACGAAAAACTGACACGCACAACGTCAAAGTAAAATTGGGGAAAAACATTTGTAAAAAGGATACCCGATAACAAAGGAGTGGGAAACAAAAGTAATACAAGTAAACACATATGGTCATGAATATATGTTCTTGCATACCTATATATTAGGGTGGCTCGATATTCATTAAAAGGTTTTTGATTAAATGGAAAGAGATTCATCCCGTATGGACATCAATAAGGGAAAAACTGTTTCTTTTGGATATTATCTTACCTGAATCAGCTCAGAAGTATTGTTTTATTTTAAAATTTTAGGAAATCAATCATATATTATATATTATTCATAATGAATAAGTGATCATTTATCCGACCTTTCGTATTATATTCAAAATAAAAAAGTTTTATTCTTCAATATTTCGCTGCCCGTTTGGGTAGCATCGTCCGGATGCATCGGCAGCGAAATATTGAAGAATAAAATTATTTAAAAAAACGACCAAACGCTAAAGCATTTTAATTTTGAATATTATTTATAATAATATTAATCATACGCAACAGAATACGCAATGTTTGTTCATACACATATTTCGAGAGAGTTTAAATGATCGTGTCCTCAACATTTGTATTAAATTTTATGAACATTTGGTCGCACAAGTAATATTTTTATTTATGTTTAACTATTTGGAAATGTGCAGAAAATAAATGTTAGTAATAATCATACGTCAGAGGGGACAAAAGAGTTTTTCATCTTCCAATGTAATGGAATTTAAAATTTTTCAATTGATCCATAACTGATTTCTTATAAATAATTCGAAGTAACTATAAATAATATTTTCTTTTATATAAAGTACATAATTATTTCTTTCTCCTAATAAAGTAAAGTTTGATATTTGTCAACTGTTATAATGGTTTAACTTCTTCTAATGAACCTCTACTCGATTAAGAAGTATTTTTCTGTTCTACATGTTTATACAAGCCATTGTAGAAAACGAGTCATTCTATCGAAAAGCCATTACATATGTTTACATTTTTCTTGAAGCATTGTATTCATAATCGTGTATAATTTTTTTGTTAAGTAAAGAATCCTCATTTCTCTGGGATATAAAGCTCTGAAGGACGTGTATTTGTGGTAGAAATTTAATACGTGTGCATTCCAAATATTCATTCTTCCGCCTTTCTTCCTTGGATTATGTTCTACTTCACTTTTTCCTACCAACTTTCGATCTGTCTGTCTGATTGTCTGTTTGGTTGGAGCTTTTTAGCTTAAAAGAAAATACTACAATGGTAGGGAAAAAGCAACAACATAAGCTTAACAGCTATAGTTAGATGAGGCGAAAATTTTAACACGTACGTGCTCAAATACTATGGTTATTTTTTTGTCGAAACTCTGGAGCTCATATGAGCAGTTATATTAAACATCTTAGAACTTTAAGATGCGAGGAGAATTAAAAAGCCCATTGAATTTCAGCTACCATTAAAAACATTGACAAATAAATATTTGTCTTGTTTCTGAGGTATGAAAAAATGTTGTGTACGTGATTATGTCGTTGCGAGCGTATAAGTGATTTTTATTGCACACAAAGATGTTAAGAAAAAAATCACTTATACTTCACGTTAGGCGAACATAAATAATATTAATACGTCTCGTGTGCCGGACATTCCTGTCTGTAGTTGAGGGGCAAATTTAAGGCAAAACGTAGGTGGAACTGCGTGTTAGTTAATTTTAAAGTTAACTTCTAATCTGAGGGAATTGTACTGCGGATCGATAACCTTTTCTGTGACGCAAATAGAGTGGGGCTAACATGTCGAGTTACACAAAAGTACAAAAACATTACACAAAAGTACAAAAAGTGTTCACACAAGTACAAAACTATATGCAAAACTACGGAAAGGTACAAAAAGTGTACATAGAAGTAAACAAAAAATATTTCTATTTCAACACATTGAGACAAGCAAATAAAACTACCGCCTACATCGGTTACACTCTAATACTCTCCAATATAGTAACTGCCTAAACACATACACAAAAAGTCACTGTACAAGATGAACGAGAGCGATCTAATTACGATATCAACCAAGACAACGAGAGGCAGACAAAGAATGATATAGCAAGATCTGAAGATAAGAACTCGAGCATACACATATATACAATGAATACACATACTTCTACACCTACGGACGAATACTTACAGTTATCGGGCAAAGAAACGGAAATGCAAAAACAATTTCAACTGTTCATATAAAAATTCACTCTGTCGCGGATATTCATGATACAGTATTTTGTTTTTGTTTAGCGTGACAGATCAATTTTATAAAAATAATAACAGACCTTGCTAACTGTTGTAATTATAGTTATAGAGGACACCTGAATGAAGTCCAGATCTAGAAAACACAAGATTTACAATTTTCTTGTCTCAATAAGTTAAGGCTTCATTTGTCGGACAAATTAAACCCAAAAGCAAAGATAATAGAAATACACTCGATAGTACATTCGAATAATCACCATTTTTAACACATGACAAAGGCTGTTTCCATACAACCATTTTTAACTCGGATACAACGAAAAAGAACTTGAAAATCATTTTTATTCCGATCATGTTGTTTGAATTTGAAATTAAAATATAGATAGTAGAAAGGTATATTGCTTTTGATATTATTACTTACTGGCTTATTCGGTCTCGAACAAACCCGCGGGATCAGGAGCCTTACAAAACGAAGATAACTTGTTTCGCCAACCAGTTTGATCTTTGTCTCTCCAGTTGACAATACCAAGTGCACGCAGGGATTCGTCGATATTATTACATATTATATTATTACAAAAGGCAAAAAGGCATGGTTAAATAGTTTTATCAATAGCTTTTGTTTTCAGGAAAACCTGTTCATTTCTGCGCTATCCAGCAAACTTTCCTTGACTTTCACATCCACCATTTATATTTCATTATCTAGGGTCTTCTATTATCTTTGCCCAATCTTCATGAGAAATTATAAATTTTTGTAAGCCTGAAATTAGGCACATTAAAATTAGGGCAACAAATTTATACACACTATGGCGTATGAGTGATTATAATCTTACTTTGATATTATTATTATTAATTATACGTTCCATATAATTTTAATGTTTTTAGCAAAAAAATATTTCGTATAAAGCATTAAAAATTAAGTTTTTGAAACAAAAAAAGCGATTAATGGATTTAAATACAGTCAATAAAATGCATCCTCATGGTTCCTCCCAAACCGTATAGCACCCGCTGCTGAAGATCTGTGGCTGGATCTGAAATAGCTATACGGTTTGCAGGACTTCTATTAATAGGGATATAAAATGGACTTGAGATGAATAATAAAATAAAAAAGTGCTAGTAACGAGACCGAATAAATAAAAATCGTCCCTGAAAAAAAAAAATATTTTCCTATTACATCTAATGAAGAACCGCCCACATTAACCACCACAAAACGCCACAATGTAGATAAATGCTAACTTAAAATACATCTGTAGTTTACTAGAGTTTTATGCTAAATATTAATGTTATTAGCTGTATTTTTGATGGAAGTGGTTTGGTTTAATAATTGCTCCTCACTAGTAAATTAGTAGCTCATTTGGATTTCCATAGGTTAACCTAATGGGCAAGCATGATTTCGGATATGTTCACTAACTTTCACATCATTCTTATTCCTTAAGACAGATAACCCCTTTATTAGTTGTTTAGCCGCCATCATCGTTGTAGCTTCTACTGAAGTCAGTGTTGCTTTAGTCAAGACGCCTTCATTATGGGATATTAAATACAATTTTGTTAACGGTGTCTCAAACTTGTTCTTTTAGGAACCCGATTTAATAGGGTACCTGATTCTAGACGTTTAAGATTCTAGACGTTAAATATATTGAAATTTTTGAGTTTCAATATATGAAAGAGTTAATGCGCATAGGAATTCAATGGTGGGCATGATCTTCAGACAGTAGGCTTCGTATGAAACGTATGAGTAATTTAAATAATCTCCTAATAAGAGAAGCATATGATTATATTAAATAAATAATAGACAAAATGCTCGTACGTTGTAGTACCTTAATTGATTGTTTAAGATTACATGATGCTACGTGAGCTGTACATAAGTAATATATGAAATTCAACATTTAAACCAAATTTGTATGTGGCGCCTATCTTTTTAATATGCATAAACATAAGGACGAGTATGAGTCATATATGTTGCAAACTACAGCTACAGCTAATTAATTCTATTAAACAAATAATTGTCTATTAGAGTGAAATATACATAGCAAATTTCTCGAAAAAAATTAAACCATAATCTGTATTCTCTGCTAACGAAGGCGTATGATTTATACATATCTACAACAAAATCATACGTTGCAGTACTTAAATATTATATATAGTAAAACAAGAGTTTCTGAAATTGAAACTAAGCAACTCATAGTCTATAATATTCAATGATACTCATACGTTACAGTACTTATGATACGGTACTTAAGTTTGTTTTACAAGCAGAACAATTTTTAACACACAAATGGTTATTAATTTTAAATACATGGAACGATTATGATTAATCGCTGCTTCCTATCGCCACTCGATTCATAAATCAACAAAATACTTTGACTAGTTCCATATGTTTCAATTCCATTAATCTTAGTATTTAGATTTTTTCTTTCGCACTCGATTAAAAGCTGTATACCAAATCAGTGTTATTGTCTTATTAAGATTTCTGGGAAAGAGATAAACTGTGAAACCACCAACACTCGACCACATCTCATCCATTCAATGTAATGCGCCTGAGAGTATACTTCGTAATTTACATTCAAATGCCGACCTATTCCAATGTTAAGCTGTGTAACAAACATATTTTATGTTGTTTTTTCATGAATTTGTTATGCATTTACTTAATGCCAATGAGTTTTTCCATGGAAGTGAATTTTTTTAAACATATATTACACTTTAAACGTTAAAATCCTTTTAATTTTCTAAAGCTTTACATTCCTTAAGTTTTTGCGTTTTTCATATCTTCTTTTATCACACTTTCTTCATGTAGTCTGGTGGTTGTGGTGGTGTGTGTATGTGTGAGTGAGAGGGGTTTCTTAATACAAACCGGGGTATGAATTTTCAGAGATAACGTTTAAATGGGGGTAAAAATATTAAATCTGAATTTAATCTTATTTTTTATATATTTTTTACTCTTAAAAGAAATTACACTTGAAAACAAAATTAAATTTCAACTGAAGTGCAGTGAAGAAATTTCAACAGTTTTAAGTTGAAAGAAGTGAAAGGTTTAAGTAGGCAAAATATGGAACCATTATTTTCCTACTATGACAGGGTATGTTGAGTATTGAAATTTGAGAAAGGTCTCTACGTTTTCTTGCCCTCTTCTCAGTTGGAGTTTACTGTACATAACTTTTCTTGGTTCATATCATGTTTTTACAATATGCTGGTTGCCGATAAAATAAAATGTATAGGCATAAGGTATACACAAGGCTAATCCCCTCAAGTAAAGTATTCTGCGTGATAGAATGTAATTATATGTACGTGTTAGTATCAGCACGAACGTATGAGTGATTTTTATATTGTATTAAGAAATTAATAATTAATGAAAATCACTTATACGTCACGATGGGGTGTCAATCAAATACAAATTAATCATACGTCACGACGTTGATTGAATTGTGTAATTTTTTAAGGACTTATTTTGTCTTATGTTAAGAAACAAATATCGTCTACACGTCACTTACGTGTGGCGAAAATATTTATTATATTTTGTACGTACTCGAACTACCCCGGGGTCAGGGATAACATATTTCGCCAACCAGTTCGATCTTTTTCTTTATCTCTTCAGTTGGTAATACCAAGTGTTCGAAGAGATTCGTCAACCTGATCCCTCCAGAGGAGTCTTGATCTTCCTATTTTTCATCTTCCTTCGAGTTCGGTTTCGAAAACTCTTCATGCTGGATCGTCGTCATTCATTATAGTGACATGGCCTAGCCAGCGCAATCGCGTTATTTTGATCCGCTTAACTATGCCAATGTCGGAATAAAGCTCATACAGCTCATAGTTCATGCGTCGCCGATACTCTCCGTTGTGCACTGTGGGGCCATAAATTTTTCGGAGTATGTTCCTCTCGAAGACTCCTAGTGATGTTTCGTCTGCTTACAATAAGACCCAGGATTCTGCGCTATAAATCCAGATAGGTTGTATTAGAGTCTGGTTTAGCTGGACTTATGTTACCCGAGAGAGGGTTTTATCTCTAAAGTGGTTGTTTACTCAAAAATAACATCTATTCGCAAGCACATTTCTCCGCTTGATCTTAACGCTGACTTTGTTGTTTTTGTTTACGGCGGATTCCAAGTAAATAATCGAAATTATTGCGGTTATCAACGTTCACGCTTTGGTCTAATTGCGTCGAGGACCTGCTCGTTGATACCATTAACTTTGTCCTGTCTTCAATAACTTTCAGATCCACTTTTGCTGATTCCTCTCAATTCTCGAAAACACCGCAGACACTTCCCTCATTGTGCGCCCAATGATATCTATATCATCAGCATACGCGAACAGCAAGTGACTTTTGCTACTGATGGTTTTATTCATGTAGTCTGCAGCTTTTCTCATAATAATCTCTATTAAGATGTTAAAGAGATCGCCCTTGCTTAGTTTCGAAAGTTTCGGTAAGATCCTTATCAACTTTCACTGCGGATTTGGTGGTCGTCAAGGTCATCCATCAGTTGTCGGGTTTCGAGACCTAATGCCACACTGGTATGGTCCAATCAGTCCAGCGATAATTAGTTTTAGTCTTTCGCACCTTATATGCTATGGATTACTGGGGAGTTGGAACAGAGACTCGGGTCACCTTTTTTAAAAATACTTCTAGTCAGTAGCTCTAGCATAGATTTCTTTTTTTTATCATAGATAAATTATGACCTTGGATACCCCAAACATATTTGACATACATGATATGAAGGCGGAAGTCGCCCGATCGTGGTGGAAACCTTTACATTTCGAGAAATATAATCCTCTATAATTTATAGTAAAATATTTGAATTGCTGAAGAATTATCGTTATCTAAATAGAATTGCAAGAAATAGGCACACCACTCGCTGGATTCAACGGGAACGATATTGCAATAATGCCATCCGGAGGGCAATTACATCGACCACAAAAATCACCACGACCTACTGAAGCTTGTCACAGACACCAAGTTATACACCTACCTGTCAGCGACGCTTCTGTCAACTGATGTTAAAGGTCTGTCAAGATTATTGTTTCTGTAGACTTAAATAAATAAATAAAATATTACCACGGCTACATCCCTGCCAGATCCATTATCATATTTGTTCAGGGAGTTTCTATCTGCCAACGACGATATAACACCATCGCCTTCTTGCCACACCGTTCTAAGCCATGAATACACGATGATGATTATCATTAATATTAATTTGTATAGACAATAAAACTTATCGATACCCAGAATCCTGCTGACGTGTCTACTGTTTCTCGCACAAAGTGTGTATTCCCCAGCTGCAAAGAGAAGCCTCCGACATTAAAATACCGTGTGATTGTTTATATTTTTTTGTCTAAATGTCATACGTATTATGTACGTTTATACCCCAAACAAGTTGTACATAATTACATGGCTTTTATTTGTTTTGTCAAATGTGACGTATAAGTCATATTAAAAGGTTATCATTTCAAATTACCAGAAGGCAATTTAGGTAATTTGTCTTGTTGCATCGAAATTATGCTGTATACACAAAAAATACTGTAATTGGAGCTGATAAGCAATTTTGTTATCTTCACATTTGTTAGCAAAAACTATATGCTTTATGTGATGATGGTTAATAATATTACTCATACGCCTTACTTCTCAATATACACGATGTATGAAAATATTAATAGGTTATGTAAATTGATGTATAACGGTGTGGGACAAAGATTGCGGTATTGACAAAGATGAGAGTATTCAAGAAAAAAAACTTTTCTGGCTTTAGATTACATAATTTGAATGAGTTGAGTGAAACAAAATATTACATGACTTCCTTTGAACATCTCCCAACTGAACCGAAACCAACTTAACCAATTTAATCAGCTAAGCTGGTGTCTTGTTCACAATGTTCCTGCCAATTGTGAAACACAAGATTTTGCTTTAAAATGCGGATGGTATTTGTTTTAACCTGGCTCCTTCAAATAAGTTTGACGAACGAGCACATGGCGTATAATTGATTTTATTTATTTGTTTAATTACGTAGAAGTCATGTATTTTCACGGCGGAACTATGCACAAGTTTCTGATGTTTCGGTAGTACAATATCAGTCTACTACACATCTAGTACGACAATCATAAAGAAAATGAATCATACGTCCTTAATATCAAGGCATACTAAAGATAACTATGTGACATTGTGCTCATATTACGTACTGAGCGACATATATTGTCAAGTCTTAATTTGGAATACGTTACGTATGATTGTTTTTATCTGTTTGACTGCAAATGTCTTATAAATTATATTAATATATTTCTATTTTAAACAACCAAAAGATGTCTAATAGAAATCGTCTGATTGCGGTTCATAGACTATAAATATACGTACATAAACAAAGAAATAATTTCCCGTTTACAACTGTCAAATATTTTCTAATCAGTCAGCTGTGCGATGTAGAATTTAGTTTCCCATTAATAAGGCACTAAGCGACTCTATAGGTACAAATACTATAAAAAGAGCGTATGCAAAATTTAAATAGATAGTAAATATTTAAAAATAATTATACGCATTGTATGCCGACCATAAATAAAACTGCTCATAAGTCTGCATCTCAAATGGTATTTTTTCGGGATTTTTATGCGCTATAAAGTCAAACATAATTCGCACACAAACGTTAAAATTTTTTGCAAGTAAAAAATTTACATTTCTAACATATGGTTTGTATAGTACAATATCAATGAACAACAGTGTTCAATTGCTATGTGTTGTTTTGTTGTACAACACGGACATTTCTTAATTGATTTTAATTTGCGCCTACGAGGTAGGCAACAACTTTTGATGTATTTGCTTCACAATAATTTCTAAAATGTAACAGTTAGTAATTAATATAATAATGGACAGATGCTTGTAAATACAAATATATACTTTTGAATAGGATAGTAAATACATTGTTATGTGGAAAAATCGATTTCGGTTAATATCATTTTTGTTAATTCACATGAATTCTGTAGAGAATTTTCCTAAATATCTTGTTTGTTCTATAAGCTCTTTAAAGACTTAACGGGTCATTCGCCTGTTTGCCAAACGATTTTACCATCACTTTCCTATTTCTGGTCATTCAACCAGCGATCCTGATACGTGTTTGAAACTTGCTACAATTCTTTATAGAAAAACTGTCACCATTGTATTGAAGAGGAGGTGGTTGCCTTCACGGTTCATCACACTTTGTATTTGAATATTGGCCATGAAATATTTACATACAAACCAAATAAAATAAATATCGTCCTTTTGGTTTTTATTGATTTATTTTTAAATAAATTTCGGGGAAAATACGAAATTGTTGGTCGACCCTTTAAAATACAAATATTGTGCAAAGAATTTGTGGCAAGGAATTTTATTGATAAGTGTGTCTCTAAAAATATTGTATTAAAAAAAAAATTAATTAGATGTCCATTCAGGCGGAAGAATAATTTCAAAGCATACGTTAGGGCTGGAAAATTGAAGCACATTTTAAGGCGGTGTCAATAGAAATACCATTTGAAACATTTTTTGCAGTAAAGAAGAGGGAAGTTTACTAAAGTTTTTGTCGTACTTACTTAGTTAAAAGTGAAAACATTAACATTGTATTTTCTATCATCACGACATGCAAACTTCTTCTTCTTCCGTTTCGTCTTTGAAGCAAAAAGAGAACACAAAGAGGAACAATGTTCTCCTTTCATTTCTATTTGTTTTAGATTTACATAAATTTAATACATACATTTAAATTGAGATTTTTACGCCTAAAAATTTACTCCCACTTTCTTGTCATTACTTTTTAACGAATTACAGATTTAATTTATGTATCAGTTATTGTGTTATATATATATCCAAATGTCAATGTAACAACCATGAGCAGTTGTAAAACTTGAGGGTAACCAACACCGGCAGCAGCATTATACCACAAACCCTTAAAGTATGCCACAACAAAAATTGTGGTGGATAATGTTAGGCTGCAAACTCACCGAATTAGTGAAAACGCTTTATTTCGATTCATGAAGCAAAATCAAATTGCTTCCTATCGTACGAGACAACACACATCAAAGGAAATGAAGGAAAACAAATTTCCAATATATTTCTTGACTTACGAATCAATTACGTTTTAACTGGTCCGATGAGTTTTCAGCTGTTTACTAGTTATATTTGAAATAAGTTATATGTGAAGCACATTTTTAGGAGGTAAAATTTTACGGATATTACTGTCAGCCATCCTGACCCTACATTTAGTTGACTTTAGCTGGTGATTTATTGTTGAATGTCGTCGCGAAAGAAAGTAAGAGATATCAATAGAGAAACGAAAGGTAAGACATTGTATTGATGTTTTGTAGCGGTTTGTTGTTGCATAATTGTAGGCTGTAAAATTGTTTTTCCCCAAAGCCTTATACTGTTTTAGTTGTAAGTATTGATTTAAAAGCAGACAAAATATTGTGAACAGCTGGTTTAAATCTCCTCTGAGAGTCAGCATGTTAAACCAAAAACACATTGGGAGGTATTTACGAATGCTTTTAAGAGACCAAATGTGCTCTTATTAATATCAAGGCAGATTCGTATTCAGAACACAAAATTCTATCCTCTCCTTTTTATGTTAGCTCCTTACAAGAAGTGACCAAGCTAAAGTTTTCGTTAACTTAGTGTTGCATACTTATAGGAATTTTTAATATAATCTCTGCAACGAGGAAATCTATATATTTTCTTGTATGTATTTTATATTATGTAGGTTTAATGCCCAATTTTGTAGAAAATGGTTTAAAAATAGAAAGCGGACACTTTACAAAATTTGAGAAATTCTCCTCCATCCCATGATGAGCTGTAGAAAACTTGTTTTGTGGAATATATATTCCAAATCACTTGGTCAAAGAAGTGCTTTAAAGATATTTTAGCACCTTGTATGCTTCCTTTTGAGGAATTCCTTTAAAGAGATTGATAACTATACAAATTGATGCATACCTTAAATTGTTGTTCTTAGAAATAAGAGAATTGAAATCATTTTTCCTTAAACATCGTGATTTCTCCTTATTAAATCATTAAATGAGTTTTTTGATGAACTTGCGACTTAAAACTGTTATACCCTGTGGAATACAAAAGCAATAAAGTCAGTTTTGGTCTACGCTGAGAACAGAATTAAGACTACCCGCCATCATCCCGAATGAATATATTTTAAATTAAGCAGTTTTAAAAAATACGAAATTGCTTAGTATATTCAGTCGGAAATTATGGCGGTGGCAATATAACATTTAATATGCAAGGTGTATGATACATTTCATTTATAACCGGCATACGGCACGTAGAATTATTCTTAGATATTTTTTTAATCAATTCAAATTGGCCGTACGATGTTTTTATAGTATTTGTATGTGAATTATTATGTGCCGCTGCCAGACAAATGACCTCAAGCGTCTTTGGGTTGTTTAAATGGAAAATATATTAACAATATGTATACGTCACATGCAATCAAAATAATAATATTAATTATGCCACGTGTATCCCAAACTTTTTCAAGAATGCAGGCGACAGGTAAAGTTCCCTGTGAAATGTAAATCTTTCCCAGGGAGAGTGTACATGATAATTTGTCGATATACATACTCTTAAGCCAAATAATTAGAATGGATTTGTTTAGAGATCAGCAAAAATATGGTTCTCTGGTTGTTTAAATACATATATTTTATATACTTTATTTCAGTTATTGCATATTGATATACGCACTCATTAACATTATGTAATCTAAAGCCATAAACATTGGTTTCTGGAGTTTTTCAAGCTTTGTACAGATGTCGTTCATTTTCAAAATCTTTGTCACAGTTACAGAATTTTACGTAGCCATGTATACATAATTGTACACTATCCATTACTATTTATATTAGTAGAGTACATTTAGATGCAAGGCGTATGATTAATATTGTATTATATTATTGAAAATTGCTATTCGCTCTCCTTATAGTATTTCTGTGTATGGGATTATGTGCATAATTTCGATGCAGCAAAATAAATGGCCTCATACATCTCCTGTTCGTACTAACGGATAACATTTAAATGTAACTTTTACTTCACAGTTGACGAAACAAATGAAAGCCATGTATGTACAACTTGCTTGAGTCATAAACATAAATAAAATAAATAAATGGTTCCCCATTACATCCCATGAAGGGACTGGGGAGAACTTCTCACAATCACTGAGCTGTGCGCTTTCCAGTTTTCACTCACTGATTGGGACCTACAGTTTTACACCGATTCCGAAAGGTAATTTGAGAAGCTTTTTCATGGCTAGATACTCGATAGTGTCGCCGTCACTATGCGAGGGACCGCCGCCGAAAGAAATTTTTTTTCTATTTTTTTTTTGAAGGTGGTCAGAGCCGGGTACGAACCCCGGATCTCATGTACAAGAGCCGCGCACACTACCATTGCACCACCGACGGCATAAACATACATAATACTTATTACATTTAGACAAACATATAATAACAATCACACCGTATTGTAATGACGGTGATTTCCCTGATAGCTGAGGGTTTGCAACATATAATTTATTTGTGAGTGAAAAAGTAGACACGTCAGCAGTATTCTGGGTGCTTCAGTTTCTAAATTCCCAAGAAGTTGTTGCTTATTTCAAGGGGTTTTATAACTTTACAAAATATTGCATACCTTGAGGTGTTGTATTGTAGCGTAATAAAAAGAAGCTGTATTGTAACTGATTGATATTTCTTCTTTAGGTATTCGTAGAATTTGCTTCTCCACTATGTAGCGCCAGTTCGTATGACCATAGTTTATAAATTGAATTTCTTGAAAAATACAACGTCGGTGAAGTAGATTTTTACGCACGGTAAGGATGACAGGAACATTCCCCCCTATTATTTTCAATAAAATGATAAGAAATTGTTTCTGCTTCTGCAGTTCCCGAGAAGTAGTTGCTTACTTTAAAGGTTTTGATAAGTTTACAAAATGTTGCATACCTTGGGGTATTGTATTGTAACTTAAGCTTAAAAATAACTTAAAAATAATTGTGTTGCACCAAATTGAGGTTTCTCCGTTAGATATTCGTTTAATTGTCTCTTTTACTAAGTTTCGCCAGTTCTTAGAACAATTACTTAAAATTTGCACTTCTTGGAAAATAAAATAGCAATGGTGTAGATGTTTAGCTATGGGAATATATCCTATAAAATGATGACAAATTTGTTTCTACTTTTGAGATTTCTGTTTAGGAATTCGTAGAATTATCTTTTCTACTACGTAGCGCCAGTTTGTATGGCAATAAATCACAAATTTAATTTATTGAAAAACAAAATTACAGTCAGGTCGAATTTTGAGTATGGTAAGAACGAATGGACAATTTCTCGCTTATCCTTGTTGTTGCTTCCGAAGTTCCCGAGAAGTAGGGATTTTGATAAAGGGTTTTGATAAATTTACAAAATGTTGCATTCCTTGAGATGTTGTAAGGAAAAGAGGGGTATTGCAACAATTTCAGATGTCTTCCTTAGGTACTATTCGCTTAATTGTCAGTGTGTTATGACAATAAATCAAAAATTTTATTTGTTGAAAAATAAAATGCCAATCAAGTCGACTTTTGCGACCGGTAAGACCGTCGGTGACGTAATTGTAGTGTTCGTGGCTCTTGTGCATGATAATGTGAGTTCGATCCCTGATCTGACCATCTTAAATTTCTTTCGACGACGGTCACCTTGCTTAGGGAAGGCGACACTATTGAAAATTTAGCCATGAAAAAGCTTCTCAAAAATACCGTTCGGAGCCGGTGTAAAACTCTAAGTCCCAATCAGTGAGTGTAAAACTAGAACACGCACAGCTCACTGTTTGTGAGAAGCTCCCCTTAATCCCTTCATGGGATGTAACGGGAAACCATTTTTTTAAGAACGAAAGGAAGATTTCTCTGAAGTTCCTGAGAAGTAGATGCGTTCTTCATTGATTGAGGGTTTTGATAACTTTATAAAATCTCTCAGGTGCTGTATTGTAACAGTTGTATTGGAACAAATTGAGATTTCTACTTGAGGTATTCGTAGAATTACCAGTTCGTATGACAATAAATAACAAATTTAATTTCTTGATGAATAATATAGTACCAATGATGTAGATTTTTCCTACGATAAGAACGAAATGAAAATTCCACGTTATCATCTCCGATAAAATAATAATAAATTGCTTCAGTTTCCCAAGTTTCCAATAAGTTGTTGCCTACTTAAAGGCCTTAGATAATTCTACAAACTGTTGCATACCTTGAGGTCTTGCACTGCAACTTGAAAAGTTGTATTGCAACAAACTGAGACTTCTCCCTTAGGTATTTCATTTCTTTGTCTCCTCTACTTTAGTGCGCCATTTCAATAACTTAGAAATTTAATTTCTTGAAAAAAAAAAGGCAATAAAGTCGTATTTTTAGTACGGTGAGAACGATAGGAAGATTTTCACTATTTTACCGTTAAAACGATAAAAATTTGTTTCAGCTGCTGAATTGTCGAGAAGAACTGGCTTCAACTTCACGGTTTATGTTATTTTTTTTAACTGTTGCATACCTTGAGGGGTTGTACTCTAACTTAAAATAAAAAACAGTATTGGAATAAATTTGAATTCCTTCATTAGGTATTCGTGTCATTGTCTTCACTACCACGTTGTCCATTTTCCTATCATTCGATTATAGGCGCTGAAAATGGACAAGAGACTTCATGTTATCATTTTTAACATCATTAGGGTGATTATTTTTCGAACAGTTGCACTATAAGTAATTTGCATTGTTCTTGAGTTTTCATTTGCATTTAGATTGTTGTGGATTTTTTTAATAACATCATTCCAAGCATCCGTTGAGGAAGATCTGTGGCTTGATACGAAATAGCTATACCTTTCACCAGGAATCATGAGGATTTATTTTACAAAACCTTTTTTTGGAAAACTATGTCTCTATTGATAGAGATATAAAATTTCAACTATTTCAAAATTTCAAACTATTTCAACTTTTATCATTTGCTTCTTCTTGTGAAATTCCTGAAAAATTGTTGCATAGCTTGAGGCGTTGTAATCTAAATACAAATATTTCATTTTATTAATTCTATTGTCTTTTCAAGCGGTTTTGCAACATTTATTAAAACTAACCACATTAAATTTACAATCAAGTCGATTTCTAAGAAGTTTTTTAAAACTTTTTAAATCTATGCCAGGAGTTTTTTTAACATTTCAATTTGAATATAATTCATTACAGTCACTTGTTGTCCTTTTGCTTGCGATGCCCTCTGAAAGAAAATTACTTTGTTGAGTGGCTATTGCCCTAAATCCGTAAATAATATTGCAAAATTTTCCAAACATTTTTGGTGGATCTAAATTTTCTTAGCTTCTCCTGCCGTGAAAGTTGTTTGGTTTGTTATGACCTTTGGAATTTTCCCTTTTCACTGTCATTTTTAATTTTCATTGGTGTTTGTTTTTCTGCGGCTCCGAGTCTGAGTTGTCTGTTTCTTTTCTTATTATCCTCTTAAATTTATGCAAAATATATTTGTGTAAAGTTGCTGATATTTACATACTTTATCATATTTCTTCTTGTCCCTTTTCTCTATCTTCCAGAAAGTCGGGAGAAAATGCAAAACACTTTACGGTGAATGGGAAAAATTAAACAAACAAAAAATAAAATAATAATAATTGGAAGACCTTAAGTCTTCCCAACAATTTAAGTTGATGAAAAAGCCTAAGATACAGTAGTAAGGTCACAAAACCCCAAATTACACCAAATAGGAAAAGAGGATTTATAGCATGACTCTTGCCGAACAAATTTTTGGTTGGTGACATGGGGTTAGTTAGGCAACGGTGGTTTAAATTATAGAATACATACTTTAAATTGACACATTTTGTAGGCTGGAAGCAACGTCGGTTTTGTAATTAACCTGAAATCCCCTAAAATCTGCCATAATAAAAACAGCAGTGCAGTCAGATCAAAATGAAAAACAATTTGAGGAAGGGGAAACATCATCCTTTACAGTACTTCTAAAATGTATCTGGTGACTTCCAACAAACAAAAAAAAATACCACAATTATCTCTATTCTTCTTTCTAAGTGGTGACGAAACTGATTTATTTTAAAAGCAATTTAAAAATTATGAAATCCTCGTTACTTTTTCTTCCTCTTAATGTAACAGATTGGTGATTTCATTTGGGATGCTCCTGGAAGATAGACAATAAATACATCTTGTTCTTGTCCTTGTAAAAACACCCCCTCAAAAGTATGCAACAAAATAAATAAATGTTACCAAAATCATTTTTGATGTTAATTATGAAGGCAATATAAACAGAAGAGAAGAACAGAGCTCGCTTTTTATTACTTTAAGGATCAAAATACATAGATGGAGGAAAATTAAACCTAAGTGGGCGATGCGATACAGCATACGATTATCACTCCAATTACAGTTTCAAAGTTTTATGATATAATTAATTTAAAAATGCCAGAAGCACAGCGTTTTAAGAGGTTTGGTTTATTTATTTTATTTGACTTAGTTTTTTTATAATATAGAACCGGAGGTTGGCCAAGGTTTTTGAAAAAATGTAATATTCTTATGATATTACAGAGAGTAAAAAAAATCCAAGAAATTGCGTTAAATCATCATTTAAAAACTAAATTTAAAACCTCACAGAAAATGTTCTTATTAAATGACAACATTGGAGATTTAAAATTCGTTTAAGTGAATAATGACGAACTGTGAAACTGAGCCTAAGGGGTCACATAATTCAAAAGGTATTGCATATCCACCAGGCGTATTGTTATAAAAATTCTAAACGCTTTATTGCCAGTAAAGAATCTAATTTGGTTTAAATAATTCAAAATTTTTATTTTGTTGTATACTTTAGGGAGTTTCTTTGATTTTTAGTCTACCACTGTCTTCATCGCAATAGCTCGAATTCACGATGTAGAAGTCATTCGAATTTGTCAGTATAATTAAGAGGAGTTACCAATTTATTGTGCATAAATGAAAATATCAGAAGTAGTCAACTTCAATTCGTTGGAAAATGCTAAACCCTAGATAAGGTCTTCTCAACTCGCGGCTCCCTTAAGGGGGTTATCCAGATCTCGTAGCTCCTATAAATGATGAGGCAAATCAGCTGATAGCTGGAAAAGTTAAACGTGCTTAACTTGAACGAGGTCCCATCTTAAATATGTCCGAATGTTTTTATAAATAGTGATATTTAGTCGTATACGGAGTTACAGTTGACAATTTATTCAAAAGTCTTACTGGCTTTTATTTTGGAAAAAATACGTTCTCAAATACGTTCGTACTAATTTAAGTAGTCGTATACAAATAAAAGGTGACCGTTGGTGGTGCAATGGTTAGTGTGCGCGGCTCTTGTACATGAGAACGTGGTTTCGATCCCTGCTCTGACCACCTTCTGCTAACGCCACACTATCGAGTACTTAGTCATGCAAAGCTTCTCAAAATTCCGTTCGAAGCCGGTGTAAAACTGTAGGTCCAAATCAATGAGTGAAAAATTAGAAAGTGTACAGTAAACATCTGCATGATTCCATTCGCACAACGAACTCGCATCTGAATTCATGAATGATTTTTGAATTCATGAGTTAAAAAGACCTTTGTATGAATTACAATGAATTCAGCCACTGAAGTTGTGTTGTAGTTGGTTGTGCTTCGCGAAGACGAAGATTGTATTTATTCGTCTCATAAAACGATCGAACTCGAACTCACTCACATTCAGTAACAGAGCGAACAACAAAGTTAAGGGCCACTTGCAATGAGAACGATGAGTCATTGTTATTCACTATAGTCATGTATGGCCACCACTACATTGAAAGTTTTGCATGCATGTACTTATGCTTTGTTGTTTGTTTTTTTTGTGTTGCTTGAATTCACTCGAATTCAAAAATCATTCATGAATTCAGATGATTCATGAATTCAAAAATCATTCATGAATTCAGATGTGAATTCGAATGAACTTATACAGCCATTGAAGTTGTGCACAATCGAGGTATTTCATAAATCTCTGAATTTACACGACAACAACAACTCAACTAAAATGATTTTTAATAGTTAATTTTTTTTTAATAAGTTAAAAGTGAACAATTTTTAAAGTAAAAAGTAACTTTATTTATTGAAACACTTAAATCTATCCAAAGTTTTTCAGACGTGCAGACAGAGAAAACAAGTTAATATAAAGAATTAAAAAAAAAAAAAATTATTTTCTTTTATAAGATTTCATCGCATAATTCGGATAGGTGAATGATTTTCTATAATTCGAATTCATTTATTAAAAAAAATGAATCTCACCACTACTTCGTACAAGTACTGGCCTCACTCGCGCCAACGTTGTTATTTACAACACAAATTCATACAGAACCAAACGAATTCAATGAGTTCGGGTTGTGCTGAGTGTGAACCAAACGAACCAAACGAATTCAATGAGTTCGGGTTGTGCTGAGTGTGAATCATAGTTTGTGTGAATGCTACAAGTTAGACGAATTCGAAGAAATTCATGCTTTAACAAACTCGAGTCTCTTTTGCTCTCACTCATTGGTTCTCATTGACGGTGAATTCAGTGAATTGAATGCCAAAACTGTTAGTGAGTGACTCATGGGTAGGTTTTTTAGCATTCATGCAGATCTTTAGTGTACAGCTCACTGGTTTGTGAGAAGCTCTCCCCAATCCCATCACGGGATGTAATGGGAAACGGTTTGTTTGTATCGGACAGTCGAAGTTCGCCATGGAACAGTGCTGGAAGGTTGTCCCAATAATCCTGCATTTGCCGACTATTCTAAAGAGGCACCACTATACAATCAGAAATACTACACTGGAACAAAGGAGTCAATGGAATAGAATGGCATACGAATTTCTACAAGGATGCGTTGAAAATTAATGATTAGTTTGGCTATGGTGTCTATTCTAGACAACAAGGTTTGTTTCTTTCTTGTAGGGTGTATCAGACGGATATTTCGGCTATTACGGAACCGATCGTCAGACTGAGGGGTAACAGTCCAGACGTCATTGGGTTGAATGTCTTTCCTGACTCTCAAGCGGCAATCAAGTCCCTGGAATCAGTGTTCCTGAAGTCATGCTCTGTGTCCAGGACTGTCTGAGATCTCTAAACGATATGGTCCGGCAGTGCGATATTCAACCCATGTACAGGAACATACCGGGGAACTTCACAGCGGACCAGCTGGCAAGCCTAAGGACTTCCTCTCAGGTTCCACAGGAAGTGGAACGTGTTGGCATGCTCCTAGCGATATGTAAGCATATCGTGCAAGAACGCTCCTATATGATTATGCAGGAGAGTTGTACAAGGGACACAGATCGTGCACACGCAAGCCAAATCTAGCCGATATTTTACTGCAGGAGATCCACGAACCTTCTGCCTCTAGTCAGGCTCAAGGTATGAATGCTTGTTTCAGCTTCGACGGGACACGAGTCTATAGAAGCTGTAATGATGAAGTAGAGGAAGAAACCACTTGACGTCTTTTCTGCACGTGTCCAGAGGCAGCAATCTGGCGGATGTCTGCTATGGGAACCCACCTATTGAGAGATCTATTAGAGTTACCTCAGAAAGACGTAGACAAGATCTTGAGCTACTTGGAGCAATCCAAGTGGTTCTGGGGTGGGGCTAATGCTTAATACCGTTAGTCCGTAGTAACATAATAGACTAGCAAGTCTAAGTCTAACATGTTTTACTCATGATGAATAAAATGTCAATGAAGTCGATTACTGGACATGGTAAAATTGGATGGGAGGTTCCACACTATCATCTACTCCGTAATACGTTGTAAACTTTTAACATATGCTAGAAAACAACATACCTTACCTTAAGGTGCTGTAGTAAAAGCAGTTAGTTGTATCTTAGGAATTATTTTATTGAATTCTCGGCTGCAATAAAGTTTGCCTATTTATTGTGTATAAATGAAAACAGCAGAAGTAGCTTCTTTAATTGATTGCAAAATGCTAAACATTAGATGAAGCTTAAGGTATTTAAAGTTGTCCAATTAGTTATAAGTTTTTGAAATAGAAGACACTATCCCTAATATATTTCCTTTACTCTATTTAGCCAACCTAGTAATCTGTCCATAACATTCAATTGGCATATGGCTGTGAAAGCAATAAATTATAAATTCGTATTCTGAAAGTGGGTAACAGATTCTCAAAAATATTGGAAAATATTGTTAAAACGACTCCATTCCTGTTGCTGAAGTTTTGGATTATGTAATACCCGCGCCTATTGAGTAGGCAACACATTTTTATAACTTAAAAATATGGAAATATAAAACATTTACCCCTTTAGTAGATACAAAAGATTTGAATTTGTCATGTTCGTCCGTATGTCTAGAACACTCAATTGCAATATGGCTTCAAAACAATAAATTATAAATTTCAATCATAATAGTAAGCAACAGATTTATGACAACCTATTCAAACGATCCCAAAGTATAAGGGCCTCTATTCGGTAATCTACTGTAGGTATATTTTGTAATTGTTAGATTTCTCCACAATTGCGCCTTGGGGTAGGCAACACTTTATAATGTATGCTGTTTGTTTTGTGGGTTAGTATTTTCTGCTTCGTTGGTACATATATTACGGAATTGTTGAATTACTGCAAAGTTGCGCCTTTCAGATAGGCAATGTATTTGCTTTGTTATAAATATACATCGAAGTTACTAATTTATTTCATGTTTCGATAATTGCTTTAAATTCTTAACATTTATATCTTAAGCAATCCTTAATTATGTATTAGACTGTCAATTAAATTGATAAATAGTTAAAAAAGATTAGTGATTAAGTAGAACATTAACGACAAACGCCTCTTCAAAAGGCAAAACTTTTCCACAACATTGAAAGACAAAAAAAAAATACACCCACTTCAGTAAATTTTGTATATGACAGCAACAAACTGTAATATCAACAAGTATTGCTCAATAGGGGTTGAGAAAGAGAATATTTGCCTTCAAAACAAAAAACTGCTCATAAATAAATAAGCGTAAAATTTACCCGTAAGTAGAAAAAAAATATTTTCTTCCCTCAAGCAAAAGAAAAAAATTTGTAAAACTGAAAAATAAACCCTTTTTGGCGCAACATTTTTTCGCTTAAACAAAGTTGAATATTTTAGAATTTAAAACCTATGCTAGGGTGTCTCTAGTTTTGTTGACTTCAAATAATTTAAGAGCATGCTCACCAACAATGCACAAATTTGGAAATATACCAAACTGGAAATGCTGTCTTATTCTGCTTACTCCGGACTTCATTTTGCGATTTCGGTCTACCGTTGTCGATCTATTTTTGTACTGAAATATCATTAATAATTTGTGAAAAGCATTACTCACATTCATCCTAACTTATACACAAACATGTGTAGGCCACATTTGCCAAATAAAACTTTAAATACCCTTAAGTATGCTACAGTATGCTATTACTCCCAAAAAGTATGCAACGAAATATGTTTTGCTCTCAAAAACTTTGATGGATACGAAGAGTTTGATAAATGCCATCAACAAGTAAAGCGAAATTGAAAAATAAAAAGGGAACATTTGGGTCTTTTTGACGTCCGACCGCAATTTGCTGAAGTCAACGGAAGCACAAAGTCTTTAAGAATTATAACTTATGTAGAAATTTGGGCAATACATTTTTGTGCGAAATTTATTTGAAATTTCATAAAGAAGAGAAGAGAAGAGAAGAGTTTCTGATATGTAGTTGTGTGGACATGTTCTGGCTTCTCTTGATGTTTTAAAAAATAGACTACATTATGATGAATGATTAGGATGTGTTTTGCCCTTTAAATATGCAATATTTCGATGGATTAACCTTGTGAGTATGCTACCGGATGTGGGAAACATATGTACAGTACATAGAATATTGTTATTGATAAGAATACTATATTTTGCAAAGCTTTGGGTTTGGTGGAATATTGTTCGATAATTTTCCATACAGAACTATTCCAAAACTACTATTCGTTCCGATCCTTGCCATGTTGGCAGGCAAAATTAATAAAGTGTTACAATCCCTAATAGTATGCAATAAGATACTAAAATAAAAAAAAATAAATTACTTTTCTTAATAACTATTTGGAGGCACAGAACTTGTGGAATGCAAGGATTTAATCCCTACTGTTATTTCCATTCTTCCGAGAATGGACAATATAATACGGTGAATACCTTGCATAATCTTAATAAGATCAAAATACTGTACAAATTTTGTTATAATCTTATTAGGCGCCTAGTTGTTAGGCAACACCAATTAAGTTTTGAAACCATGCAAATTGTGCAACGAGTTTTTTAAATGGTAAAATGGAAGTAAATATGTTCTCTTAATAACTATTCCAAAACACGTAACTATTCCAAAGCAAAGATTTACCCAGGTATTTCTCTTAAGACTGAATAGGAATATATTCTTCGGGCAAGTTGCCTTGTACATTCTTAATAAGATCAAGACGGTGTACTACTTTGGTTATAATCTTAGTTAGAAATGCTCAATACTCTTTATGGTTTGAAGCAACGCAAGATATGCAACAAGTTTTTTAAAATAGAAAAACGGTAGGGTTTAAAATGCAAGCAAATGGAAGCAACTGTTCTAAAGCGAATATTTAATCAGTTTCTACTCTTAGGAATGAATAACATAATCTTATCTTCTGCTCTTAGGAATGAATAATCGGTACTTTTCTAATCTTAGCTGACAACTTGATGCAAAGACAATACTATTTAAAGTATAAATCCCTAAAAGTATTCTCTTATAATTGAATAACATATTCTTCCTTTCTTCTCTTATGTATAAATAACGAATCTATACTGTTCTAATCTTAGCTGCCAACGTGATGCAATACTCCACTCATTAAAAGGTTAAACCTTAAAAGTACGCAACACTTTTTAAAAAGTAAAAAATCTTTTATTCTATTTTGATGGACTTAGATATGTTGAATAAATTAATGATGTCTTTAGTAAGATCTGTCTGGCATTACCTAACTACTGTTAAATTTATTTCACACATTCTTTTCACTAGTGCGAACTTCCTCACAAAATATGGTATAGTTTATATCAATTGATTATATTCTGAAGACAAGCAGTCATATACTTCCAACACACAATTGGAAAATTGGAGGACTTGAAGAGAGTGATGGTGTCAAAAGATATACGTTGATCATTTTGAACAACAGGCAACTGCGACTTCTCAAAAACAAAAATAAATCGGTTGAGTGGATTTATAAACGGGATCAGGAATACAAGACTGTTGGTACAATTACGACTGTAGACGAGGAAGAGGATTGGTTCTTATCCTATACCTATATATACGCTTCATCACACTGCAGATACTAACGCAGGTGAATACTCTTTTTTGGCGTTTTCGCCAAAATCTCCGCATATTACACGCCACAATGGTGGCCACCGGTAGTGCAATGTTTAATGTGCGCGACTCCTGTATATTAAAACATGGATTCGATCCCTGCTTTGATCACCTTACTTTTCTATCGACGACGAGAATCTCGTTTAGTGACAAAGACACTATCGCATTATAAACCATGAAAAAAGGTTCTAAAAAACCATTCGGAACCCGTGAAGACGCATTGTTCGTTCATTTAGAGGTCCATTTATAAAATCCTCAAACTGTCAGCTTTGACTCTGGCTTTTTCCCTGCAACAACAACATTTTACCGAAAACATGGCACGAAATTCAAAACTTGCGTGAATTTTGGGACACCGTTTACTATAATCTTGAATAAAATTAACACCTTAATAATGTATAGGCAATACAGCGATGAATCCTCAATCCCTAAAAGTATGCCACACAGTTAACATAACAACATGACCAAACTTGTGGGAATGGACTGGAATAACTTAACGAATTTCGTGAATAGCACCGAATATATATAGGTGCAGTGACTTAGTAGGGTAAATTGAGATCGCACAATACGTCGAATCAGCAGCTTAAGTGTATGTCCACTGACATGGGAAGGATCAGAGTGCTTTCGTTTTGAACACGGAATCGGAAAGTATACACTTTGTTTTTATAATAAATCCTGCACATTTGTTGGGCACCCTTTAGAGTGGAAATAGCGTCTTGAATAAACGTCCCAGATTTGTAATCTTTCGAATCATATTTATAACAACCTGTGCATTACTTTCAGTGTCAGTCCATTTCTGGAACGCTTCTTAATTATCTCCTCGTTGCTAGACAGTACATTTTGATTAACTATGAAAGCCTAAATGTATGCAACAGAATATAGTAGTAAAAAACTTGAAGATAATCAAAGTAATAGAGTTGAGAAATCAAGGGTTTTGGTGGAAATGTGACACAATTTTTCTTGGGGAAACCAACAGCTTAATACAAGAAAATTAAATTCTGAAGTTACCTCAGTAAAAGTACAAAACATTAATTAAATGTACACCCTTTTGGCTTTACACGCAACGTTGTGTTCATATTCTCATTATTTTGTGACAAAAGATTAAGAGATTTCAGTTAATGAAACTGATGACACCGATTTAACCTCTGACCTTTTTTGGTGTACAACAGCGGGTTAGGTCGTCTTATCTTGCCCTTTACGCCTCTTATTTTTACCCACTACATTGATTTCAGACATTTTGTTATTTAATATTTTGGGATTTCCACCCAGACATACATAAATATGCCTGCCTGTAGAAGAAATTGTAATGATAGTATGTATATAACTAAAACCACAAAGGACCACAGGATATGCACGAAAGGATTTACAGTCACGCGTGTACAAAGAGCAATGTAAATGATTTTTAGTGCATACTGATATTCACCGCTTTCTTATGTTCTTTTTTTGTTGGTTTGGGACATAAATATCTTTCTGTTTTTCTTCTGTTCCGAAATATTTCCGCCCAATGGTTTTGCCATTTATAACACAATATACGTATATATATAAAACCAGGCTATTGAGGATAATAAGTTATATTGCTAATGAAAAACGCTAAAAGAAACTGCTATGAAAACTATTTTATTTCTCAATGCGTGTGTGAAAAACCTCTTCCGCATCACACCCACATTAATTTGGATTTTAGATGTAAAATTGCTTAACGAAAAATATGGCGTCGTGTAAATTCTTTTGTTGGGGCTTAAGCGCAGCACACAGAAAGTCATGAATTTGAAAGGTATTGTTGGCAAAAGTTCCAACCGGAAGTATCACAAAATCACTAGAGCACAAATGAAATCGTATGACTTAGAACACTACATCAAGTGCAAATGCAGCACGATATTCATGTATACTTTTAGGTTAACATTTAAATTCGATAAGCTAAAGTATGAATCGAATGCTGAAGAAAAGAGTCTTGATAATTAATCGAAAATAAAAAAAGTTAAACCTTTAGGGGGTCTTCTGAACTTAACTAAAAAAAATAAACAATGTTCAATATTAAAGTATTCTGTTCGTTTATTGTTTAATTTCATTTTATTGTAACAATTTAAGAACAAAGTTAATGTGACCTTCGACTTTTTGCCTCAAGCTTTCGCGGCACCTCAGTGTGTATAATGAATAATTAATTTTTGCCTTAGATGAATTTATTATCATTCATACGTACTGTGGTGCTGATGCTATTGCTGAGGATGTTGCATATTATCGTACGTATACGTAAGAGTGGCTGGATGGGATGAGATTTCTGCCATAGGGCTTGTACGTACAACTTAACGGAAATTATCTTGTGTATGAACAAGTTTTATTTTGCGTGCTACATTATTGTTTCATAAATTGTTCGAGATTTTCCTCAGAAATGTAATATAACAATTAAATGACAACTAAAATAAGAAAAGTATTAACCTCGATAATAAGAATTCTACAATTGTGTTAGGGCGAAAATGTAACAGGTTTTCCTAAATTGAATTGTCCTTTTATAGAAAATGTAACCTCAGGTAAAATTTTGCTTAACTCTTACTGGTTGGTAGCGGTTATGTGGGATTGTCATACATATTGCTTCGTCCCACTGTCGCGTTCTATTTAGAAAGTCTCTTGAATTGTTTTATTTTAGGTTGTCATCATGAAGCTAACATTGTTATAAATAAAACGAAAGCCGCTTACAGGCATATACAATTGTTTTCTCACAAGCAGATGGAGCTTATCTCTTTATTGAAATGCAACGTGGCGAGAAGTTAAAATAAATAAAGAGTTTCCAATTATATCCCATGAAGGGACTGGCGAGAGCTTCACACAAACATAGAGCTGTGTAGTTTTCAGTTTTACACTCACTGATTGGGTCCTACGGTGTTATGCCGATTTCGAACGAGGGTTTGAGAAGCTTTTTCATGAATAAATTCTTGGTGCCGAAATTGTACCAAAGAAGTACGTTTTTCATACCATAAACTGTACTAACAAGCACAAGTTATATTTATAGCAAAATAAGAACTTTTTAGTACCAACAAGTGACTTAAAAATTAAAGAAATAGTTCCCGACTCATCGCATGAAGGGGCTGGGTAAAGCTTCTTCTAGTGTTACACTCCTTAATTGGGAGATACAGTTATACACCGATTCCGAGTGATTTTTGAGAAACTTTATCATGGCTAATGACTTGATAGTGTCGCAGTAACTAAGTCTGGTGACCGTCGTCGCAAGAAATGCAAGGTGGTCATAGCAGGGATCGAACCCACGTTATCATATACAAGAGCCGCGCACGTTAACTATTGCACCACCGGCAGGGAGAAGTTAGTCCTTTATAATGTCAGTCGTTATATTTAAAATACCTTCCCCATACAAATAAACCGAGTGGTTATACTAGTTGTATCTAAAAATGATTTCTGGTTTTTAGTCTTTTGTACGCAATAAGTTTTGTACACTGTTTACTTGAGATTAAATATAGAAACAAAAGTTATTTCAAAACTTTAAAATCATTGGAAACTTCAACAGGATTCTTGTGGTTTCCATGAACTATTTTAAATTATTTTTCTTTTATTACGCATACGTCCCGTGGTACGCAAAAGGTTTTGTACTCAGCTCAGTTGGGATTATATAAATATAGAAATCCCTTGGCAAAAGTTATTTGAAAACTTTATAATCATTTGAAAAATTCGAAAGGATACTTGTGGTTCCAAGGACGTTCCTTTTGTACGTGGTAGGAAAATTCTTTCAGCTTTTCTTAAATTTTCCTTGCGGTGTGTGTTAATTTGCTCTTTCTTCATCAAGTACTCAAATGCCCACTACTTAGTGGAATTCATTTTCATAAAGTGATACTTGAAGTGAAAATAAATTACATTAATTTATTATGAACTAGAGTGGAACGAACATTAACCACATAAAAATAAAGCTCTCTAAAATGGCATTAGTAGATAATGGGAAAATTACGTTTTACCTTGTTAATATAAAAAATGATAAAAAAAACAAAAATAGCAACGAAAAGCGAAAAGAATATGATATTAAAGTCTTTTGTTATATTAATTTTGCCAACGTAAAAGAATTTAAAAGAAAAATACTTGAAACGATTGGCAAATGACTCTGACAGAGTGTAAAAGCCAACACCTTGAAGCGGGGAAGATAGGAGGTGGTTGATGTGTGGAAACAACCATAAGACACGAAAACAGTAACTTCTTTAACATCGTCACCTTTCCCCTCGTCATCGCCATATTCATCTATTACATTTCAATTTAGTGGCTGTTAGCGAAAAATCCATGTATTTGGCTTGAAAGAAAAAAAAAACGAAAAACACGAAGATGAGAAGACAATTTACGCTTAACACCACGGAACCCCGAAGGCATTAAAATATTCCCAGGAATTGGGGAAACGAGTCAAACTCGGTTCCTTGTACTGAAGTAAATAACACATTTGTTTCAACATAATTTCAAATGTACAATGTAATAAACTGATTATGACATCTTACAGTGGGGGATAATTAGAAATTGTTGTCAAGTGATTTTTGGTTGACTATTCCATTTAACAGAAAAGACACGCCCACTATTAACTACTGGGAGAAATGTACATACGCATTCGCACAAAAATATAGAATTTTTTCGATATGACAACAACTTTCTATTGTTAACTAATAAACAAGTGCATTTCTCTCGGTGATCAGGATAACATTGACCAAACATATTTGTTACCGAATATAAGATAATTATAAGATTTATTTCTTGTTGTACAGGATACACACAATAAATAAATACAAATACAAAAATACAATATCAGTCAGAGTAAAGATGTAGATGTCACCAAGAGTCTAGTGAAAAAAGTTGCATGCACGGTAACGCTTCAGTAAGCTGCAACTAGAGCAGCAAAGATTAGGTACAGGACAAATAAATAATTGAAAATAGTAAGATTCTTAACCGCGTTTGGAACATTACCAGGAAGCAAAAAAAGGCACACTATTAACTTCAGATCAACATTCACACAACCAACCATAAGGAGGAATGGGCCTTACAAAGCGGCATGTAGCAGATACCAACAGACATCCTTGCTCACCACGATGCGTCAACCGATCGGTGAAAACACAAAACCAATACACGCCACTAGAGAGAGTGCGCATTTCCGCGCACTTCTTTTTTTACCAAATGAGTATAAAGAGGAGTCCGGGAGCAGCTGTGGCGAATAAAACTATTATATAAAAACAACAATGGTTTTCCATTACATCTTATGACTGCGAAGAGCTTCTCACAACCAGTGAGCTATGCGCGTTATAGTTTTACATTTACTGATTAGGACCTACGGTTTTACACCAGTTCCTAACGGTATTTTTGAGAAGCTTTTACATAACTAAATTGTCGATAGTGTCGCCGTTACCAAAGCCCAGGTGATCGCCGACGAAAGGTGGTCGGGGCTGGCATCAAACCCACGTTCTTATGCGCAAGAGGTGTGTACACTACCATTGCACAAAACTATGTAGAGAGGAAACAGAACAAAAAACGCACTCGCTCCGTAATGATTTGCGTGCGTTTATTTATATAATATTTTTCGTCTCACATGAATAGAATGAGCAACTCGGAGCAGCAGTCGTACCACACTCGAAGCGAATAATGCTATTATGTAGAGAGGTAACACAAAGGGCGTTGGCTGTCGGTGGTGCAATGGTAGTGTACGCGGATCTTGTGCAGGAGAACGTGGGTTCGAACCCTGTTCTGGCCACCTTAAATTTCTTTCGACGGCGCTTAGTGACGGCGACACTATCGAGTATTTAGCCTTGAGAAAACTTCTCAAAATACTTTTTGGAACCGGTGTAAAACTGTACGTCCTAATCCATGAGTGTGAAACTAGAACGCGCACAGCTCACTGGTTTGTAAGAAGGTCTCCTTAATCAATTCATGGGATGTAACGGGAAACCATTTTTTTTTAAGAAAATCAACATCAATTGTACCCAAAAGTACATAAAATTTACCATAATATGTCCAACACAGTATACAGCAATGTAGCACAAAGTGTACAGCATGTTCCAGAATGTAGTCAAACTTTGCCAGTTTCCAAAAGCATCAAAAATGTATATAAATTGTACAAACACACTTAATGAGTACCAACAGAGTATATAAAGTGCACGATAACGTACATAAAGTATACCAAGGCAAACATAAAGTGAACTAACAGGTGCACCGAAGAGTACATAGATAATGTGTGCTAAAATTACTGTGTGGCGAAAAAAAGTACATAAAGTACACTTCAAAGTGTATCAAAATATATATAAATTGTATCGAAAACTTCAGAGAAACTGTAAAAAAAGCGTACTAACTAGTACATAAAATGTAACAAGAATTGCACAAAAAGTGTACATAGTGTACCGAAAATGTATCACAAAGTACATAATGTATATTAGTAAAGTACAAGTAAATAGTGTACCAAAAATTTACCAAAAAGTACATAATGTTTATCAGCCAATCGTACCACAAATGATGCAAAAGTACATGATGTGTACCAAAAGGTACATAAAGTGTACCATACAAGTATATAAAGTGCAAGCAATTTTATACCAAGATGCACATAAAGTGGTACATAAAATACACACAGTATACCATATATTCCCTATAAAATTAGCGAGAAACACACAAAAATTTATGGAATTTTTGGTAAACTAAATCTTGTATTAGGTACTCTTTATGTACATTTTGGTAGTCCATCAAAAATTTATTCCAAAAAATTTATTAAAAAGTACATAAAGTGTACCATAACTGCACCAAAAAGTACATTAAGTATACCAAAAATAATATACTTATGGAGTGCACCATACAAATATACAAAGTGCCAAAAAAAGGTTAACCAAGAAGTACGTAAAGTGTACTACAAAGTACATATAGTGTAGTAAAGAGTACATAATATATACTACAAATTTCCCACAAAATTTGCGCAAAGCACACATAACCTTATGTAATTTTTGGTACAATTTATCTAGTTTTTTGCACTCTTTATTCTTGTTTCTATGTACATTTTGGTACAGCATCAAAAGGTTTTTTTCGAAAAAATAGATCAAAAAGTAAATAAAGTGTATCATAAATGCACTAAAAAGTACATTAAGTGTACCAAAAATATATAGATGCTTTTGAGGCCCGTCCTGTTGTTGTAAATATATTTAACAGGCTATAAGTTATCTAGATAAGGATCTTTACAACAAATTGCTTGAAGGAGATTCACGCTTGCTTATCATATAAGTATTCTTAAAAGTTTTTAGGAAATGACCTTACAAGCTTTTAGCCCTTGTCCGTTTCAAAAACAAATCAGTCGACTGATTTTCATTTAAATCTCTTAATCCACAAGTAAATTGTAATAAACATATCCCAATCAATAACATTTAATCCCACTGTACTCGTAAAACTTGTAAAATGAGAACCATGATGTTTGCTCATCATACCGGATACGGAAGTGAACAATGAGGTTGTTAAGGCTGTTTGAGGTGAGTTGTTAAAAATCTTACAACATCAATATAAAATATTAATGTAAATAACCTTCTTAATGTGTTCAATATTAACAAGCTTTAAACTTCAATCACTTAGAGATCAAAGCAGTTTCCTTTAACACCTGCTGTGAACGTCAGACACATTAAATAAATACAGGAAGGCCTGCATAACCATGAGAACAGCAGGTGTTTGTAGTAAATCTGTAAAGCAATGTCTTCCTACCCTGTCCTTAACGTTAATACAATCAAAAATGTCAATTTCCAACATAAAATGTTTCAATAAATTGAATTTGGGTTTCGGGAAATTGTAGCTAAATTGATTAAAGGGAAAATAGAAAAATAACATTGCAAAACTAATCGAACTAAGTAAAACAATAAAATTTGAGTTTTTCGTATAATAGTTTAATGGATTTTTAATGGGGGCTGTAAACTGCACCTAAAAGTAGACAAGTAGAAAGAAAACAAGGATTCAAAGCCAAAGGTAAACGAAATGGTTGTAAATGATTAATTGATATAATTATGATAAAACGAGCACATAATTTAATATAAGGAAAGCGCAAAAGTTGTACCAGCGGTATAATACTGGCAATCAAGGATGATTTGCGGATGTCCTGTACTAGGAAAACTGATAGAACAACCGAAGTTTCGTTCCAGCTTTGAGGTTTTGATAACGTTATTTAATTTGTGTTTGATTTCTACAGGCTGCCAACAACTTTGGCGTCGTTAAAAAAAAAGTTATGAAGCGAATGACTTTTATAATACCATAAAATTGAAATTGAAATTTTCCATTGGAAAAAGAAATGTGTACTGAAATCAATACGTAAGTTTATGAAGATTATAGCTACATTGCCTTCTCGTAAGCCATACACGCTGAAAAAAGCGGTCCCTGTAACATTATGCAGGAACCCTGTATATGTTTGGAACGTACGTGACTGCATTGTTTTCATGAATTCAAGATCTTGTTGCTTTGTTTTGTCTGTCACGTTTTTGTTTTCAGCAGTTTTCAATAAACAAATCCATATTTGGTCCACGAAGAAATATATTATTACTTATTACTCATTATATCTCCAACATGTAATATTGAATAGCAAACACAATGTGTTTGGATACAAGTATACTATATTTGCGACAAGCTACACACACGTTACATTTACAGCAATAAACTAGACAGATTTTTTTTTATAACAAACTGAATAGAGGAGTTAACAGTGAATATCTTTTGAATTGCTAACAGCCGTCATAGATGTACGCTCACAACGCGCAACCCGCCAAGGACCAGAAAACGAAGTATGGAAATACGTATGAACTCGTTAGTTGTCTGCATGCGTTCGTGTCCTCTTCCGTGATGCATTTGTTTATATGCATTTCCGAACGTTATTTATCATCCCAAACAAGTTAATCAAGCAGCTCGCGTGCCGCACGCTGACATAAACAGGTGTGGAGAGGTAAGAAAACTGGTTCTAGATAATGACTTCCAATGCACATGTAAAATCTTACATGTTTATTATATTGCTTACCCTGGATATCTATTCTGCTGAATTTCGACTGGTGCTAGTGGAATTGTTCCTGGTTTCCTTATGATAGGACCACCGTTTTGCTCTCTGTGAGCTGGAACTTCTTCATGCTCCCTGCTAACGGGAATATCGTCTGCTTCTGGGAACATTTTCATGCTGCCCGGTTGCCATCCGAAAGACACATAAAGTGTAGAATATGTGTAAGTAAAGTGCACAAAAAAAGTACATAAAGTGTACCAAAAAGATTAGCAAAATGTACTTAAAATATATCAAAAAAGTGGATCAAAAAAGTACTTTAATAAAAAGTACAAAAAGTGTAACAAGAAGTACATAGAGTATATCAAAAAGGTACATAAAGTGTACCAAAATTTGTACTAAAAAATAAATAAACTGCACAAAAAAACTACATAAAGTCTACCAAAAAGAATAGCAAAAGTTACTTAAAGTGTATCACGAAAGTAGACAAAATGTACTAATGAAATACTTTTTAAAACGTACTTTCATAAAATTTACCACAAAGTACATAAAATGTACCAGAAACTACATAAAGCATTACTTTTCGAAAATACATACCATGCAATATTTTCAAGAAAGTACAGAAACTACCAGAATCTATATAAATTGTATCAAAACTGCACATAAAATTTACAATAAGTGCAGAAAATGTACCAAATGTACTTAATCGGCACCAAAAGTACATAAAATGTACCAAGAAGTACAGAAAGTGTATCAAAAAGTGCATAAAGTGTAGAAACATGTGTACTAAAATATAAATAGAGTGTACGGAAAAAAATTTAGATAAAATGCACCAAAAAGTACCTGCTAAAAAAAGTTAACACAATTACATAACCTGTACCAGAAACTAGATAAATCATTTATTTTCCAAAATACGTTCCTCGCAATACGTTTCAGAAAATAAACTGTACCAGATATTACATAAACTCCATATAAACTGTACATAAAATTTACAAAAGTACAGTAATGAACTTACCAAATGAACTTAATGGGTACCGAAAAGTACATAAAGTGTACCAATAACTACATAGACTGTATCAAAGAGGTTCTAAAGAGCAGCAAAACGTGTACTATAAATATAAATAAAGTGTACAAAAAAGTACATAAAGTGTACCAAAAAGTACATAACATTTATAAAAAAAAGTAAGTAAAATGTACCCAGAAGTACTTTTTAAAAGTACCCTTTAACAAAAAATTTCAGAAAATTGATCAAAAAGTACGTAAAATGTGTCCGAAGCTACAAAAAACATTTATTTTCCATAATACGTACCTAGAAATATGTTCCGGAAAGTACATAGACTGTACCATAAATAACGTATATGTAAAGTATATAAATTGTACCATTAATAACAAAAATTGCATAAAAACTATACATAAAATTTACAAAGAGTACAGATAATGTGCCAAATGTACTTAATCGGTACCGAAAAGCACATAAAGTGTACCAAGAAGTACAGAGAGTATATCAGAAAGGTACATAAAGTTTAGCAAAACGAGTACTATACAAATAAATAAAGTGTAGGCAAAAGTACATCAAGTGTACCATAAAGAGTACCAAAAAGTGCTTAAAGTACTTAAGACCTTACAGTACATAAAGTAGATAAAGTGTACCAAAAATTACTTTTTGGAAGACTTCATGTGCTTGTTGGGTATAATTTGTGGTACATTTTATGTACATTTTGGTGTATTGTTTTGAATTCTGTGCACGTATTTGGTACATTTTTATACTCGTTGGTATATTTTTTCGTACATTTTGGTACTATTTATGTGTCCATTTGGCAAAAAATTATTTTAAACGTCCAACTGGACGAAACAACGAGAAGTTTCGGTGTCCCAATATGCTTGTAGGGGTTCACCCAACTCAATTCGGAATTGCACAATCAGTCAATGAATGCTTCTCTTATAATAGCGAGTGATGAGAGCCTCGATTGCTCAGAGTTGACCAAAAACGCCTACATTTACGAATTGCAAATGTTTATTTAATGATTTTCAGTCCTTAACCACTAAGTCTTTGGGCCAAATCATAACGCGGAAGAAAACATTAAGTCATTAGGGAAAATCAGTGGCTGAAATATGGTTAAGGAATGAGGTATGCTGTCCAGAATATGATAAGAAGTGCTCATGACCAACATTTATGGCAACTCCAAACATCAGTACAAACTTAGCAACAGCGAGTTAGAAAGCAATTATGCATCAATTAGTGTACGTACATTTGAGTACATTTCCCTACATTTTTTCCCCTTACGAGTACGAACATCAGCTCAAACTCTTAAGGCCAGACCATTGCGTAGTGAAGGGTATAATATAAATTATAGCTTCTGTTATTTGGTGCTTCGCACTCGATATAAATCACTTGTATACGTAGTTTTAATGAATAATACCCTATAAAAAATATTTTAATATTATTATATATTGGCTGTCACAAACATGCCCTTTAATGTATACTTTACTTTTTGAAAGATATCAACAATTAATAGCTCCTTAACCAACACATTGCGTTTATGTGTAATATATTTTATAGGGAACAAAAACCCATTAAAAATACCTGCTTGTGTGTTATATGCTCCTCTTTGTGCGATCCTTAAGTTGGCTAATATTTTAAAGTATTTGGTTACGCCTAAATGTATGCGGTTGTCTGCTGAAATGTTGTTAGATTATCTTTAAAGTATGCTTTCATTATGCGGTTTCCTATTTTGTATAAATATCTTCGGTTTGTTGAATTTGCGTACAGTTTTCGAGGAATTAACGAAAGTTAGAAAAGTGAATACTAACATGTAATGAAGCTCTTGAAACTTTCATGAGGTTTTTATAATAACAAATGTCAAAGCATTAGCCTAAAAGTTTGCTACGATAAATAATAGTAAAGACGTGTTACATCAGGCTTTAATAAGCTTTTTCAGTGGTTGGTATTTAGGGATTGGAATGAGACATATACATACAATTATAAATCGCTTAGGGGTGTAAAAAACGTGGTGTGTAATGAAGACACGCCACGGAAGTGAAAACACCATGTATATGAATTATTTTCGAGTTTTTTTGTTTCTGGAAACTCATTTGTATGTGTGTGTATACAAGCTTCTGCCCTCCTTATAGATGGGGGTTTATTTCTGGTTGTATAATCCTTCGCTGATGAATTCGTTACTGTTCGTCTTGTACAGTAAGTGATAGCTTATGTGTGTAGTTATAGTAAAATTAATGACATTGTTAGTGCTTTGTGTGTGTTTATTTGCTACCCTCAATATGTTTAATGGACTGAGCATGTTTTGACAATGAATCCTTTTTCGGCCAATTAATTTGCTGTACTTTATTTAAGGATCAGTTTGTTTATAAAACTGTTCTAATTATTACAATTTCCAAGCACCCAATAAATTATTTTGTGCCTTGAACGTGAGAGAATTCGTTTGAAAAATATTTGTTTGACATTGGCAAGATTAAGTGAATAGCTCTATTTAGCTGAGACATCATTAACGTGATGACAATTTCCTATGATTTGTAATCACTTGACAGTGCAAGCACACACAACATTTTTCATACGATTTTTGTAGAAGAAATTTTTTTAAAAACCCATAATGTCTAGAATATTTGGAATGAAATAAAAAATACACGATTGCACGATATAAAAGAAATAGTCTCAGTACATATGTATAAACTTGCGTTAATGCCCACACATGTTGCTGTTCGCGGCACAGTGCCAACATCAACAAATAAAAAAATGTCATTTCAAAAAATTTCATTTAAAAATGAATGAAAATTCCTTAAACTCATGCTGACTGCCTGGTGTGGGGTGGTAGAAATGTATGTACCCACTGAAACAAAAAGGCGGAAAATCATTTTCCACCAAAATAAAATAAAGAAAATTTGCCTTTTGATAGGCTAATTCCTAACAATGAAAAGAAATGACACAGAAAATGTTTGCCGAATGTTTTTCTGATTAATTTGAGGAGGAAAGAAGAAGATACAGAAAAAAGAAAATTAAATCGTATCGACAAATTAGTCATGATATTCTTTATTACTTCTTCAATTACGAGTAATAGTAGAAATTTCGATTAAATTTAGAAATATTATATTGACAACCAAAATATATTATTGACAACCGAACCATCATGCGTGCGGATTGAAGGATTACTCATTCAGATCTAACCTATAATGAGAGATACCCAAGAAATCTTTCCGTTAAATCTTCTTATGCATGCAGAGCATAGTCTTACGGTCAGAGCTATAAGGCAAGAAATTTATGTCTCAATGTTAAAGTCTGCTATTAAACAGTGCATCCGGAACTGGAATATTTTTACAATTTGTAAGCAGTCCCAGGTAATGGTAGTCCTCCCTTCAGAGAGAAGTTTATATTTGTTGCCATTCTCTATCAGTGGCATGAACTTTGTAGGTCCATTCTCAACTAAGACTTCAATGCTAAGCCAAGCTCCTTATCTCTAAAGGTATGTCTGTGTATTTGTATGTTTCAGCAAGAAGACTATACACTTGGAGCTATGTTTAGACCGGTAGAGACAGGTTCTTTTCGAACGGAATTCACAACATTCGTAGGACGCCGTGGCCTTCCACAAAAGGGTTTCTCTGACAACGGGACTAATTTCGTAGATGCTGACCGTTCTCTAAGCAACGAATTTCATAAAATATGTCCCACAAGATATATCAGCCAAATATACCTGTCACATGGGTTTCAGTGGTCCTTTAATCCCGCAAACGCCCAAACGCGGGAGTGAAATCTTTTAATTAAATTTTTCCGAAAAGTATAATTTTGAGTCCTTCACTATTCTTCTAACAAGAATTGAAGCACAATTCACGTCCCATTTCTCCAATGGCGCATAATCCCCATTAATTAACCGCTTTCACTCCCGGGGATTTCTTGCGAGGAGCTCCTTTGATCGGCCTCCCCGAAACATCTTCAGATGATTTAATATTAATCGATCGTTGACACAAACTTAAAATGCTTCAGTATCACTTTGCTAGGAGATGGAAAGATGAATATATCAACGAATTGCACTGGAAATACAAGTGGAAATCTCCAAAGGAAAACGTTAAGTTAGGCCAACTAGTCGTTCTAAAAGACGATTTGCTACCCCCGATGTAAATGGAGACTTGGACGAACCATTAAGACACACACACAGGACCTGATGGAAGAACCAGAGTAATGGATGTGATGGATATTCTTTTCTATAAGAGTTGACAACTTGCAATATGAACCGAGCTTAGGTTAAAATCTTTAATAAATTGAACTCCACCTCTGTAAGTGTCATTAAAGACAAATACACTATGAAGGAATTCCTTAGCAGTTTGATATTTATCATTGTTTTTCTACAATGCTGGATCTAAATCCAAGAAGTCAGTTCGAATTTCGAAATTGATAAAATTCCACATTCAGTATAAATTCAATCTAACATTATATATTATTTCAGTACAGCTATACTGTATAATTCAAAATGTACTGGCTGCATTAGTTTAAACCATAGACACTAACATTCCAAAATTTTGGAAAAGTGGAGTTAATCAGTTTGGCTTCTGAACGCTTTATATACGATGTATAGTGGCTTCTGGATCACATGAGTTTTTGTTATATTTTCTTAGCCAGTGTAATTGGTTTTTTGCGCAACTTTATATATCAACAAACCATAATAAAGCTTTACCATAAAAGCATTTCAATTTCCTTTAAAGTTACTCACCATTGAACAAATTATTCTTTAATACAATTCATTTCCTTTTAATATCAATGACCTAGTTTGAGTCAAAACAACAACAATGACCAATCTAATATATATTTATTAGGTCTATTCCACTGTCGTATAATTTAAACGGAAATGAGTTATTTTTCTTTTGAAGATTTAGATTTTCTCCCTCACTTTCTGCCGGCTTCAACTTTGATTGATACCCTGTCATGAGGTATTACACCAAATGCTTCGAAGCAATGACCGATAAACAACCAGACAGAACCTAGGAGTCTACATGCAGAATTAGCCTCAATAGGAAACTGAGCTATGGACCAACAGGCAATGGTCACAATGGGTGGGATGTCTAATGGAGTGTTAAATGATTCTAAGAGAAACAAACCACTAGGGCAATCACTTACTTACTCATACCACCACACACGACATATTACATTATTATGCATGTATGCGACAAATAAAAACTCTGTGAATAGAATTTGTGTTAATGTGTACGTAAAATGACTTCATGTTAGTTAAATTTCAAATGGCGTGTCACTTGATGATTGACCATATCTTGCTGATGGTTTATATACTTCCGTTTCCTTTAAGATTTCTTGGTCCTTCCATTCGGCGTTGGTGACAGTATGGCAGTGTGCTGGCGTGTTTGACAGTTTGTTCCCATGTGTTGGGGCGTGCAAATGTCATGTGTCAAATGTCTCACATAATGATGATTGTACATTTTCTCTCAATGATTTCCGTACACAAAATATGCAATTATTCTTTCTCACACACTTGCAAGAACATATCCTTAATTGATATTAAGCACATTAGAGATTATTCAATATGAGGAAGCAAGTTCGGGTGTTTGTGTAGGAAACGGAAGAACTTGAAATTACTGTTAAGTTATTTACATGTTTCCTGCTGCTACACTGGCTGCCAGTGTAAGAGGAAGGATATGCCATATAAAGTTTTGACAAATTCATGTAAAGGATACGGGCAGAGGATTAGCATTTAATTAAAAGATCAGAATTTCAAACTGATTGGAGACATGACTTGTCAAAAGAATCCTTAAGCCAGCAGATGTACAGGCATAAAATGTCAAGATGGAAATATAAAACACGAAAACATATGCTTAATTTGCTCGATATGAATCTTAATTTATTCCATAATATGAGAAGAGCAGCAGAGAATCGAGTTAAGATTTACACTTAAAGAAAACGCGTGGTTGTAGAAGCAGTAGTTTGAGAGTGTACTATCACACGATAGTTTCATGAGAATCGTAGCAGCAACATCTACAATCAGATTGAGGAAGACGGAAAAACACAAGGACACAACTCAATTTTAAAGAGCCAATCAATTTTACCTGCTCGTAGTTATAAGGTGTGTTTTTTTGCCTTGCTAAACTTGTAATCGACCAAGACCTTGACAAATGGCCGGAGTCACTGACCAACTATGTCATCTTGCACGTATCGTCACTGTTGAAACATTACATTGGGCAACTCGAAGTTTTAAACCCTACAAGTCACCTGGTCCTGATGGCATATCACCAGTTGAGTTCCAATGTGGACTATACATTTTAGCTTCCTGGCTCCTGAACATTCATACTAGCTGCATTAAATCATCCTATATTCTCATTAGATGGGGAGACTCCAAGGCGGTATCGATCGCGGGGAAATCATCACATGATAATTCAAAGGACTTTCTACCAACCAGTTTTTCTTCTTTACTTTTGAAAGCATTGGAAAGAATATTTGAGTCATATCTGCGTATAACCTGATCATAGGTATATCTTATCTGTGCGTACGCCAGCACACTTACAATGAAAGCAATTCGGCGGAAACCACTCTAGCGAGTTTCACAAAGAAATATATTTACCTAAAGGAGTACAACCTTGTCAATATAGACGGAGGCCTTTAACAACGTCTTGCTAGGATCGATAATATCGGCTTTATCGGCACTTTGTGTTTACCAGGACATCATATATTTGGTCTATGAATTGCCTACAAGAAGGCGCATATCTTCGTGTCTGGGTCACACGACTTTAACTCAAAATGTGTATAAAGGGACACCCCATGTAGGAGCCCTATCTCCACTTCTCTGGAATTTAGCACCGGATGGTGTTTTGCTAGAGCTGGAGACATCAAGTTGCATAGTCATAACATATGCTGACGCCCTTGAAATTACAGTACAGGGAAAACACCCTTTTACATGCTGAGATGTGCCCCAGAATTTAATCAGAAGACCTTCTAAGGAGACTTGCTGCAATTGCGGAAAAATCAGACCTCGTATTATTTCAATCAGTATTTTCTGAATTTCAATTTGAAAGTCTTAATTTCATTTGATCGTTTCTTAATTTCGATTCGAAATTTCCAAATTTAGAGTTTACTGAATTCCAATTATTTTTTCTAGCTTTCACATTAAAATTCTGAATTTGAATCGCTATTTTCTGAATCTCAATTTGAAATTCTGAATTTCAATTAATCGCCTCTTAAATTCAGTTGTAAATTCCGAATTGCAATTGATATTCTCTGAATTACAGTTGAGAGTATTCTAAAGAAATTCGCCTAGACTTTTCATAAAGGCTAAAAGACCATTGTAGTGTCTTTCAGGCAGAAGTCATAGCCATCGGAGAAATTGTCCTTTGGCTGGGACGAAACGTCATCACCGCCTGTGGTATCAATATTTACTCTGACAGTCAGGTTGCTTTCAAATCTCTGAAATCTGTATTCCTGTTTTCAAGAATTGCCCCGTATCTCTAAATGAGATGGCCCAACTCTTTGATATCCAACTTGTATGGGTGGTGGGATGATGAAGAAAATTTCCTCAATTTCTGACTCAAATATGATTATTGATATATTATTAGAAAAATTGTTCATGCTATGTTGCAAGGAGAAACAAGACCTTACAATGTGTTGCACAGCAGTTGTTCGGCCTAATTTAATATGCCATTTCACAGACGCAAGCGATAGTAACAGATAAAACGTAACTAACTTCAAAGGAACCCTGTAAATGGAATATGCAAAGGAGAATTTTACACCTGATGCCAATAATTTATTAAGTTCAGCATGCATACAAATTTTATCCAGAGAGACTTGGTACATGAATCCTGTCGTTACAGGTTATAAAACTATATCAAGATTTATGCATTATTCATGGAATGACAACGTATTTATGTGTATTCGAATGGAATTATCACTGATGTAGTATTAGATTTGTTAAATAAAGACCATATGTTACATTCTCACAGTGTTGTAAATCATTTAAAAGCATGCAATTGCATTACTTGTTATCCTCTTATGCCAGCCTGAAAGTATGCTTTACTTTGGTTGCCCCTACTACTTATGCTTTACTTCATGGTGGTACTGCATCAAATGCAGTCAACACAATAAATGCCATCGTTATATGTTTATAATCTTACAACTGAACTGCACTGAACTTAAGTGAATTGATTTATTGATTTGCGTCAAATTGAAATTGATATCATATTAAACGAAAGCTAAAATCAATGCTTAACCACTTGTCCTTGTCCTCTGTCTCTCCCATATACATACAGGCAAAGACACACTTCCTGAACGCTGACATTGTCTTCTATTGTGTTCGTTGAGCCCTAAAGTTTGCTACAATTTATATAACATCCTAACGAGTGTGTATTTGAGGCGTTCAGCAGTAAAACTGATTAACACCACTTTCGCAAAATCTTATTATGTTAGTGTTTGTGGGTTAAACTAATGTTTCCATTACATTTTGAATTTAACAATATAATAGATACAGCTGCAGTGAAATAATAAATATATAATGTTAGCTTGAATTTATAATGAACGTGGAATTTTAAAACACACCGGAAGGTTCAGTTCCTACACGTTTTTTGATGGAGTTAATCGTTTTGGCTACTGACACATCCATTTGCATGTCATTTTCTATCAACATGAATTTGCAGTCAAACAAAGTTGTTGTGCTCTGCAAGTGGTTTCAAGGATTCAATTCAAGTCAATGCCATCACAGTTGTTGTAAAGTTATATATGGGTGTATCTGTCTGAAAATTTGATCTCAGTTGCATCGCGAAAACGGTTTGTAAGGATGTGTGTATAGTTGTTTGTATATTAGCAGCATTCATATATTTAACACCAGCATGTGGTTGAGAAATGAATTCAGTTATTAGAAGTGTCAGTATAACAAATCAAATCTGTGGCTGTGAAAAGCAAAAGTCGGAGTTTCGAAGGCAGAGTCTTGAAATCGGAGTATTGAACTCAGAGTCGTGCTTGTATAGTATTCTCTTCGGCTTTTCCTCCCAATAAATGATGGCCGTGAAGCTTAACTTGTACTCCACAACAACACCCAGGTATATTGTAAATCCGCAAGCCTTATATCAGACCCATTCAACGTTTTATTATCCGGGGTAGGTATTTTTGTCTTCCGAGTAAAAGGAACCTGCTCAGATTTGACTGGGTTTATACCTAGTCCATTTTCAGCCGCCCATCTAAATAAAGTCCGCAAACTATCCTGGATAATGCCCCTTTGGAGTACGGAGATTGTTTCCCTTACTGGTATTACAACTTCGTCTGCATAGGCAATATTTTTCCCACTCGCCGAGTAGATCCTCTTATGGGTTAGTCAAGGATTAGTAATTGTATTATTAACAGTTTTGCCGATGAATTTAATCTACTGTAAAAACACAATTTTGAAGAGAAATTATATTAAAAGAAAAAAATCTAACTGAGCCTTGTAAATCTAGTCGATCATCACAGGATTAAGTAAAGGAGGCAAAAAATATGGCAGAAAGGAATGCAAAACTGCCAACTCAGAATGCTATTCTCTCTGATTTGAAGACAAGCCAAAGTTCTACAAAATTTACATAGGAATTGGAAAAGGTTAATTCCGTTTCGCATAGATATTGATTCCTGAATATCATTGAATATTCTATAATATTTATTAACATCTTCAACTTTCTATGAAACAATGCAATTCTGATTATTTCTGTTGTTGTGTTTGAATACAAGATTGTAACTCATGCTGCTGACAAGCATTTGACTCTGTAATTACCGTTTAAGGATTAAACATATGAACTCCTTACTTTTATTCTTAGTGGCTATTTAGAACCTCTCTTTTCTCCAGAACTCATCCGTATGCTTTTATTTAGTCGAACTTAATCTCTTCCAAATTCGGTCACTTCTTCGTAAAACAAATTCGTTCTAGATCTCAAGTGAAATTTTTGTTATTTAACTTTATCCTTTGAATATGAAGGGGAAACATTATTAGTGCAACTTTAGAAAAGTTCCTGGAAATAGAGTGAATGCTTTTGTTAAAATGTTAAAGTAAAGTTAACTCAAAAGCCCAAGGATACTAAGAAAAGTAAAAGAATACTTACATACACTCTTTTTATCAGATAATTAAAAAAACGATGCGAAGCGAAGCATTTTCATTAACAAATTTTACATGAAACAACAAATTACACACAAAATTGTAAAGGGGAAACTCAGTCTAAATTAGCTGGGATATTTTATCTTAAAATAGCTTAAGGGATCAATTACCAAGCACATTATCCTTATTGGGTGTTAACATTGTGACAAGTAATATAACCACCTATACACATATTTAAATGTATAACATGCACAAATACTTATACAATTACATTATTCTAATCATTTGTAAGTATTTGTAAGTAAATAGCTTCCGTTAAATGCACTGTGAGGAATTTAATCCTTATATATTCGCACTGCCCGCTGGGTGTGGTGATGAAAATCCATTAAATGATTAAATTTAAATCACTGTCAACATTTTAAACGCATATGTGCTCATATATCGGGTATATGTTTCTGAGTTGCCCTTTAAAATTCAAACTATCAATCACCTTAGCTGTTATACACTCGGTGACAAAAAAAAAGTGAAACTTACAAATGTTTTAAAATTTTTGTTGATGTTATTTATCAACTGAGTACATTTTATTTTGTACAAAACTCTCCAAATCACTGTGTGCTCTCGGAATCTTCGTAACAAAATTGATACCAAGACTAAAGTTGTTTTGTTCATAAACGATCTAGTTCAATTGAACTATTCACTCTCGTGAACTAGATGAGCAACTTTACGCAGTTCCGCTCTTTTATTTCAGTTATTTTTCATAAAATGAACGAAATAGGTCATTATGCTGAGCTTAAATGAACCAAAATCCGTAACTCTAACTAAGATAAAATACGGAACCTAGAACATATCAACTCTAGGGTAACTCTTGGCAAGGGCTATGTAAGAGAAGATTGATCTTTAGTTATATTAGATTATAACTATGCCAGTTATATTAGAATATTAGTTATATTAGATTATAACTTAACCAGTGAAAGATAATCTCGACAGGAATCGGACTCTCCGCCAGGCATCGTAAATGCACACTCACAGCTCGCTCGCCTCAAACAGTAATACGAAGAGCAAAAAAAAAACGCACCTACTCGTTAGTCGATGTCGAATAAGTCCAAAATGTAAGACTCGAGAGCACATGCCAACAAAACAAGCACGCGAGTGAGCTGGCTGCATTCGTTTATATGTTTTTCCGCACGCTCTCTTACTTCGCAAACGAGTAACATGAGCAGCTCGCTAACCGCTCGTGAGACGAAAGGGCTATTATATAAATAGGTCATGGAAAATGTTCTCAGTAATGAAAGTGGATCACTGTTGCCATATATTCACAATAATTTGAAGTTAAAGTACATAAAGTTTACCCCAAAGTACATACATTAAGTGTACTAGAAATTACATACAACATAATATTAATACCATAATATGTACCTAAAAGTACATAAAATGTACTACAAAACATGTACCATAAAGTACATAAACCATAAAAGAAAGAACATAATGTACCATAAAGTACATAAACCATAAAAGAAAGAACATAATTTGTATCAAACATGTACATAAACTGTACGAAAACGAAACGAAATGAACGAAATGTGTAAAACGTACTTAATAAGTACCAAAGTGTCATATAATAAATTTAATAAGTATCAAGTGTACCAAAAATACATCTAAAAGTACCTAAAGTGAAATAAAATAAACATAAAACTACCAAAAAGTAAATAAAAAAATAAAATTAATGGTTTTCCGTTACATCCCATGAAGGGATTAGGGTTAGCTTCTCATAAACTAGTGAGCTGTGCGCGTTCTAGTTTTACACTCACTGATTGGGACCTACAGTTTTACACCGGTTCCGAACGGTATTTTGGGAAGCTTGTTCATGGCTAAGTACTCGATCGTGTCACCATCACTAAGCGAAGTGGCCGTCGTCAAAGGAAATATAAAGTGGGATCGAACCCACGTTCTCATGCACAAGAGCCGCGCATACTAGCCATTGCACCACCGATGATTAAATAGTGCATACATATATAAAGCAAGAGTACGAACTAATGTACAAACATATATTGAATCAGGTAGGTGCATACAATATACGAAAAAGTATATAGTACGACCAACAAATTAACACAAAGTATATAAAGTGCATCAGAAAAGTACATAAACTGTACCAAAAAAATAGTTTTTGGCATAAAAAGTACATAAAGCGTTTTACAAAGTACATAAAATATACCAAAAAAAACACTCAAGTCACATAATTGTATCACAAAAGAACATAAAGTGTACCAAAAGGTACTTTTGACGTGACAACGTCTTAAATTAGGTTGCGGCTGGGAGTCACTTATGAAAAAGTGTAACGCCCGGTAACGTTACGATGAGTCACCGAACGAGAGAGAGGCCCGCCGAATGCCTTGCGTCTCTCTCCCACTCAATAAATAATTCTGTGTGTGCGGATGTGTGTGTTTACTTGTGTGCCAGAAACGATTTGCTTTGCTGGCTTCTAGTGGCTGTTGGTCGGTGGTGTGAGTGTTTTTGTTTTTTGGCACATCATATATATGACGACTGAGCAAGTATGTATGTGCGTATATATGGGCGTGTGTATGAATATTGATTTAGATCAGTCTGCATTGGATAAGGTATTATTTTTTGTTTTTTGGCTTTATGATATGTGTAGTGTATGTTTGTGTGTAGAAATTTTCATATGAATTAGGTAGCCAAAACGAAACAGAGAGCTGCGGTCGGCTTTAAAAACGATATGCGAATATAATGAATTGAAATACTTTTTGGTTAGTAAATTATTTTCTTTTGTTTTTAATAAAAGAAATGTTTATTTTTTATAATAAAAGAAATGTTTATATTTTATAATAAAGGATATGTTTATTGTTTATAATGTCACATTTGATAATGTGTTCATAGAAATCGCACAGGTACCTAGATGGTGTTGAAATTACTTCTATTTTCCTAAACCATAAGTTTCAATAAATGTTAAAACATCGCCCGTGAGTTCTAACACTCATTGGTTTTTTTTTTATTTTACAAATTTTAATTAATTTCAAATTTATTTAGCAAAAATTTGAACCTTCGATCTGAATAAATGTTTTGATTTTCGAATTGATTCTTTAAAATTACAAATATTAAGAAAAAGTGGCAGATATAAGAAAACTTGATTTAAACTGTGTTGAGCAAGAATTTTAACATCTAATCAATATGAAAATCAAATCAATCTAAACAAAATATATTTCTATAGTTAAAATTTGTGCAATTCTTATTTTCATTCAATTCCTTGTTCCTATTGTGCAATTTAATTATATTCATATCAATAAATATTCTACCGAGAAAAAGACGTTGTCACGTAAAATCTTCGCCCGTAAAACCGACTTTACAGGCAACAATTTTTTTGTATCAGAAGTACCAAAAACCACATAGAATATACCAAAAACGTACTTAAGACAAATTAGTGTATCAAATACGTACATAAACTGTATCAAAAGGTACTTTGTGGTGTCAAAAGTACATAAAGTGTATTAAAGACCACATAGAAATTACAAAAAACGTACTTAAGGCACATTAGTGTACCAAGGACGTACATAGAGTGTACAAAATGTACTTTTAGGTACCAAGAAATTCATAAGGTGCACCAAAGAAATATTTTTACTTATTTCCATTGTACTTAAACTTCTGTACTGACTCTAATAGTATATTCAGAATATTTTTAGCCCCCATAGTTGTCTTGAAATTGAGTTTATATTGGGCTGGATGGATTGAATGTTTCTAGCTCAAAATATTCCAAATAGTGCTAATATATCCCACGAAAAATTTTGAACTGACTTTAAACTAAGGTAATTTATCGTAGAATTCATGGCCCATATATTGCCTGCTGTGTAGTAGAGAACCTGAAATATATTGAAACAAAAACAATAAAATTTCATTAACATAAAATGTGACGGTCGCTGATAGAAATAAATGGAGGTCTAATGGCGCATTCGTCAGAGTTGTACGTACAATTTCCTACCCCCTCGCTTTTACCCCCAACAATTGCAATCGATGTGAATTTTCCACCAAAATGTTTAAATAGTTCTATTAAATTTCGCTTTTCCATTCATTCTCCGTCTTGTTCCGAGTATTCCTGATATGCCTACCGGGTAATTGGATTTGACTCCAAACAAACACACATATAACAAGTTCAACTTTTCCCATATAACAGGGAATTTAGTAAAAATTCATGTTCTCATTATATCTGTTTGTATTCATGTTGGCATTGGCCAATAAAATTGTTTGGCCGGTAATAAGGACCAAATGGATTTTTGTGATTCCGCCGCCTCCCCAATTATTGAAAGTACTTTTAATAAAACAACTTCCGGCCGTAGTATGTATGTAGTTATACATGTGTAGGTGCTGGTTATGGTCATGGTCTTCAATGATTGAGCGTGTTGCTTGCGAGTTAATAGATGGGCTAAAATTAGGTTGTTGCTCCAAAAAAGACATTGCCAACAAGAATATGAAAAGGAAGTGTTGATTACGAGGACTTGTTAAATGTTAAAAATTAGGGGAAATTATGTTTTGCAAACCGGATGCGGATGTGAAGCTAATGAATAGTTTTGTTGCGAAAATAAAGTGAACAACTACATATATTGTAATAGGAATTAATTATTTAATATTGGACATTGTGAATAAACATTACAATATAATAATGAAAATACAGAATATAATACTGAAATTAAATGTAGTGTATAGTTTTAGAAAGAGGTCTTGAAAAGGTAGTTATAAATATTGAGCAAAGAGGTACGTCTTTCCTTGTACTGTAATTTTAAGTGTGTGAATGGAATAAGGAAATTAAATGTGATTTTAGGGTCGGTTTAGGTGTCGTTTGTTTACGTTGAGAAATATAATTCGAAGCATTGGTTTTTCGATGGATGGCATGGACACTCGGAGCCGCTTTGTTGGAAATAGTCAGCTTAAACCACTAGGGGAAGTAATATAATCATATCATTGTGCCACACTTACCAATATCACACGACGAACGTCGAAACGGCGTTATCTCAGGTAGCGATGTTGGGTTTGATCAGGGGGTCTGCATACCACAGCTGATCGATATAGTACTACTTCATTTAGGGTGACCAGACATCACGCTCACGCCCATACTGCACATGTTTGATATGGCGAGTATGTTAGTATTTCTAGCTTGTCGCAAGTAGACCATACTTCAGTCCAAACATATTGTGTTTACTACTAAATATTACATGTTTGAGGCACAATGATTAGTTGGCTACAATATATGTTTTTGAGACCCAAATAGGGCTTTATTTGTTAAAAACTGCTAAAATCAGAAACGAGACAGACAACGAGGAAGCATGAAAGCAGTAGGTCTTCAATTCATGAAAATAATTCTTGCAAACATGAAAATGTTTTCTGCAATATGTTGATAGGGCCGTTTTTTAGCGAGTATTTCCAGGCACCTTAAAACAGCGAGTTCTAGACAAGTCTAATGTAAACTATGAAGAAAACTAAGATTAAATAGTGTCTGATACTAATGAGAGCTAAATTGGGTCTTATGTTTGTTGAATCCAAGGAAAATAAGCATTTCCTTTTATTTCTGTTCATTTAGAGTGCAAAAATTGAGTAACATACAACAGCAACTCACACTCGATGAAATTTGTAACTACCTCAGCTACCGCAAGCGAACAATACGAGAGACATGGGTGTTCTTATCTATTACTCAGTCGCTAGAGTGCATGTGTTCTTTCTGAGCAGATTCATAGGGTATAAATATCTACACAGAACATTTTTCTCATCATTTCATTTCATTTCATACTCTTCATGGTGAGTTCGGTGTGATGGAGAGATGTTTGACGAAAAGTGTCTTACACCAAGTGGAGATACAAGAACTGCTAAGTTGCATTTTTCATGTAGTTTTCGTGAAAAACTTTGAAATTTAAATATATGTTACTCTTTTTTTATGACTGTTCTTGCTACAATTGTGTTGAATTTAACACAATTTTAACACACAAACACGCGATACCGTTTTTGTTTTCTTGTTGGTTGTATTGAACTAATACCCCTATCTGTTATTATTAAAGCAATACTTTCAACATCCAAAGCACATATCAGACAAAGCCTAATATTTTCAATTTGCTGAGATAAATTTTCTCTCTAGGATTTGTTTACTCTATGAGCGTGTTTGTTGTGAATCAGTTTGATTGATTGTTTTGTTAACATACACATTTAGGGATGGATTACGAAGTCATGTTATAACGATGTACGTTGGCAGTTTATGGATTGAAACATCGTCCATATGTTTGTGCTGCACTTGCAGCTATGATCGGACACCAATTGATCCGTGGGGTGTAAGCCCAAGGCGGACGTTTGAGTTATGGTCCAAAATAGTTTAGGTTTTGCTTGGTGATAGACCAGGTCAATGGCAATCTTACCAGAGCTGTTTGTGCACATGACAAACAAAAGACATTGGACGGACTTTGCTAGGCCCACTAGAGTAACTTGTCGCCAATCAGACAGAGAGTTATTTTCAGATACTCGACTGGATGCAAAAAAAAACTAGACTTAGCTTTGTTGCATTACACAACAATCGAGAGATTTAGGGGAATCCCAGAAACAAACAACAACAGATTACTTATTTAGATTTAGATGTCGAAAAGGGCATAAAATCGAGATCTATTGATTACAAAGTTTTTTATCATGGTTTTATTTTACGGTTTAATCTGCCTTCTTTGGAGTTCTCTAAAAAATTGCTTAACGAATTGGAAAATATAATACAAACAAATTAACTTGAACTTCTCATGCATTAACAAAAAAAAATTAATTTTCTTTATCAAAACTGTCTGCCAAAAAGGACTATCATTTGCTTTTATTGGAATTCTACCAATACTTGTTGTTCCATTTCGGAGAACTTTGTTCGTATGAGTGTTTGACAGCTTTTGGCTATATGTCGTCGTAATACAACTACAGCTTATCCTGCAGGATAATGTCACATAAAAATATTGTTAAAACAACATAAATAGCTAAGGCAATAAATATTTGTAGATAAACAAAGGACATATCCTTTTCATATGGCTTGAGGCAAAATGAATCCTTTTTCCGGAGACATGATTTTACTAATCCAATTGTTGTGTCATAGATATTATATCGTTATGCGAAAGGGAAGAAGGATTTTTTCGGAAAATGCTCTGTGTACAAAAATGTATTGTTTAGGAAGTGAAGAACATTTTTGCTTTAATCCTTCCTAGAACCTTTTTTGGGGTTTTTTATTTCTCCGTCTTTGTTTTATACTTCTCCTCGCATTCATCTTGTACCTTCATCGGAGTTTATGGATTTTAGTGAAAGGACTTTCGTCTTCTGACTCATTTCTCGCTGTTGCGGATGACGACTGTGTGTAAGTTATTGGCGTACTGCCACTCTTAAATTGGCATCATAAACCTAAGGAAGCTCTACATGTGTATGATTGTGATTTTTCATTTCTGCAGGATATTTATTACCCTCAAACACACATGCACACGTACGCACTAAAATCGTGTATGCATGTAGTTACTTTATATTATTAACACAAACACACCAACCAATTTTACCTTCACAACACAAGTGCAAACAGGGACATGTTTGACACAAAAGTAACCTTTTGTCTTGAATTTGTTCTCTCTTTCATGTTTTCTTAAATTTTCTTATTTTTCTTATTATTTGCTTGTGTGTATGTGTTTGGGTGTAAGCTGGTGTGTGTGTGCAACTTATCAAGTGTGTGAACTTAGATGTATTAGGGTTTGACAAATAGCAGCCAGTGTATGTTTTTTATTATTTGGAGAATGTCCTTGAAACGTTCCAATTGTGTGCAAAATGCCTTTTAATGCTGTGTATATGTGTGGGGATCAACACGTTTTTGGTTAGAAATAATTAATGATTTGGGATTAATTTCAAATTGAAAGGCTGTAGTTTTATAGTAATTTCAAGTTTTTTAGGTGACAGTAGCAACGCAGTTAAAGGAATGAATCGTGACTCGAGGCAAATTGAGGTGAGGATGGCAAAAAAGAGTAGCATTTGGTTTCGGAGAAAGGTAAATAAAATGCAATTTTTCTTCTAGTTTTTGTAGTAAACTTAAGAGGATTTTCCTAATTCTGCTTTCTACCATATATTGTGTTAATAATTTATACATCACATAACATGTCGTATGTCACACATCGCCAATTAGTACAGGATAAGCCAAACTAAGTAATCGTAGAAAAATTTCTAATAATTTGGATATTCCTACGTAAAATCAAATGTTTAGCCTAAATTACAATAAAATAAAAATTAAGAACCAAAACCGAAATAAAAAATATAGCAGTGTATCATTAAGACATATACCTTATATGACTACTTGCAACCATTGTTGCATTACACTGTTTGTTGTCCGATGACTGTGAGTATTCATTCGTACATAAACTTGATGTTTAGACAAGTGTGAAGGCTCGTCTACACTCTGTCTATCTTCTTTCTGTCTATCCCCCATTCCTCATTTTCTTCCTTGATTTTTTAATGAATTCGTTGCCGTTCGTCTTGTACAGTGAGTGATTAACTAGGTAATTACTATATTTAGTTACATGTTTATTTAATATCCCAAGCCTCGTTATCGTCGTTGATTTTTAAATGAATTCGTTGCCGTTCGTCTTGTACAGTGAGGACTTATTTAGGTGGTTACTATATTTAGTTATTTATTTATTTATTTTTATGAATTACATCTGGATAAAGTCAAATACTAACAATAATACTAAATCAAGATTTCAATAAGTTTTCATTCTCTCATGACTCTTAAAATAGCTTCTTCCGTTCAATCGTTACGAGTAGTAGGAACGTTTTTGTGAAGGCTGATATATCATTTAGGGGTGTTATATATGGGCAGAGCTAGGAAGTTGCAAAACAGGAAGTTGCCTCTTGCCAAATCAAATTTCAGTGCATCGATATGAGTTATTGCTGATGTGTGGAACATTCAGAAATATAAGACATATACGGATCAATTCAAGATACGGATCAATTTTGAATAATTTTCTGAATGAAATACATATATAAATATAAATGTATCCTAAATTAGGGCTCGAGTTTCGTTTTTATCGCTGTTCCAAAATATGTCCCGTCCTGTCACTAAGCCGTAACACCGAATAACCTTCGTTTCACAGCAATGACTGAAAGCGTAATTTCTTACGGCTATAAGATTCATATTAAGGGAAATAAGAGAGAGAACAAGAATCAGGATGTGGGGATGGTGAGGTGGAGAAGAGAATCCAACTCGATGCTACAGACCAGTCTTTTGTGCGAGTAGGAGGCAATATCTAGGATTTATTTCATTTTGGATTTAAGAGACATTTAGGGAGTTAAGCTGAATGATCCTAGCACCTTTTAGCGGAACACTAATTGGTTCGCCCCACCCATAGACAAATTCGGTTAACACAATCGGATATGGCTTAACCAAATTTATAGGTTGCTACAACACAATTTAGAGTTTGTCACCGGAATAGAGGTTATCACAACCGAATTAGAGATAATCGCAACCGAATTAAGTGTTATCATAACCGATTTAGAGTGTGCTACAACCGAAATAGAGATTGTCACAACCGAATTAGTGGTTCTCACAACCGAATTAGTGGTTCTCACAACCGTTATTAGGGGTTGTCTTTATCGAATTAGAGTGGTCACAAATGCGAATTGCAACATCCAAAATCATGGGTGTTACAAGCACTTGTCAAACAATTAGTTCTAAGAGTGCAGGGACTAATGTTCGTGTCTTCTTCAGCTACATCCTCGAATATCGGAATATGGCTTGAAAGCCATTTAACCATACCAGGCCAATTAACAGGTTCAACGAGGGTGTGGGAGCATTGGGTCCCATATCATTATAGCGGTCCTTTGGTCGCCACTAATATATTTGTATGTGGTTTGCAGTTGTAGCCAGAAACCATTTTATCCATTGGATGGTCGAAGAGAAAGCCAGTCAAACGAAACCCCTTCACTTAGAGGAACACAATTTCTATCAACTTCGAGTGTCTGGCTTTCCTTCGAGATCAAGAAACAGGGCATTAACGATGTGCAAATCATATAAATATAAAATTTATTTTATGATTCATATTTTGCATGAAATGGTAATAAAAATGTGTGTCATTCGAATTTTGAATGTAAGATTCTGTTTTTAATCATAAAACTTCTTTTTACGGTATTCGGCAATTTTTAGATTTTGACTTCTAAATAAAAATTTGGTTTATTTTTATGTGAAAATTTTAAACCCTTTTTTGCATGTCTTTCAATTCTATGATTAAATATTTGCCATATGGACAATATGGACGATGCCATTTTTATTTTAGTCATTATTATTATGATTTTCTCTATTAAATATATTAATATTGTTTATATCATAATAATATCCAATAAAATTGTGTACATACCAAAAGAAATATTATTATCCTATCGTACTACGTAATTACTGCATGACTGAATTTTGTACTTCATCCTCCTTAACGCGTTTGTCAGTCAACATTTTCCTCGAAAATGGAAAACCATAAAAATGTCACAGAATATTAACAAACCATAAAATGAAGGAGATTTGTTGGGAGGTGGCAGATTAAGGATGAAAATATCAAAAACACACATAAAGCACAGTGGGTGAAAATGGATTTTGTGGAGGAAATAAAAAGGATTCGTATAAAAGTTGTATGTTGGAAACATTTTAAGGATGAAAACATCAAATACACACATAAATCACAGTGGGTGAAAATAGATTTTGTAGAGTAAATGAAAAAGATTTGTATAAAAGTACTATGTTGGAAGCATTTTAAAACCATTTAAATTAAAAAAATAACCTCTACAAAATATTGTCTCCTGCCTACGGACTACACAGAAAGAGAAACGTTTCTTCGCATGAATAAAATATTTGCGGTTCAGCTTTTATATTGCGGCCAATGCACTATCAAATTTTTCGAGCATACAACTTTTGTTATTTTCAAAGACAGTGCCTGTTTCATTTTACCACACTGAACAAAAAAATCACATGAGGTGTCAGGGGACACCTGGTTGGAACGAAGTTCCTTTCGCTATATATTATGTACTAGTTAGTTCCAACACGCCTAAGGCGCCAGTTGAAAAATACTGTAATTTAAATGGATCTTTTAGAAAAGATACTTTTTGTGAAATGATAAACTTTTTTAAAGAAATTTTTTATTTATTTAATGTATTTATTAAAAAGAAAAGTATATCTAGTATAAAAGTATATCCCTTTTGTAAGAATATGTATTATATTTTCCCGATAAGGTCCTTTCTTTGATGAAAGGTACTTCTTTTATTAAAAGCTAATGTTTTTATGTAAGAAAAAGCCTAAGAGTATGCATTTTATTTACAAAGAAATACTTTTTTAAGAACAGGTACTTTTTAAAGAAGTGGTACTCTTTTTAGGATAAGGTTATTTTTTTAAGAAAATTTACTTATTTTTAGGAAAATTTACTTTTTTAAGCTTCTTTAAGATAAGGTATTTTGTTAAGTAAAGGTACTCTGTTTAAGAATATGAATAGGTATTTTTTTGAGAAAATTTACTTTTTTTTTAAGAAAACGCACTTATTTAAGAAAATGTTTTTTTTTAAACTTCTTTCACTTTGGCTTTTCTAAATTTACTTTTTATTCGGTTCAAACTACAATATGTAATAAAGAGGCTCCACCTAGAAAATTTCCCATGAAACAAGAAATATCTCCCATATCTTATAAAAATGCAATTCCATGCTCTGGGTTGTAGTTCATGGATTTGCCAGTATTGAACATTGAATTTTCTAAACTTACTTTTTATTGGGTTCAAAACTACAATATGTAATAAAGAGGCTCCACCTAGAAAACTTCCCCTTAAACCAAACCAAATCAAAAGTACCCAATATAGTTGATAATAGTGGGTTGTAATAAAGTAGTTAAAAAAAAGTTGTTTAAATTTTTTTCATTTACCCCCATCCCGCAACGTGCGATAAGGAATTTCGTTCCAAAAATTTCATAAGAAGTGCCCTGTATTACTCGTTCGATCGACAATATCGTTTCTGTGGCCGAGGACGAGCAACATCAACATCAACGTTACAAAGATGCACGAGATTGGGCATCAGCAGGCGTTCGTTGCGTCGAATTTTACTGAAAGAGCGGAAGATGTTGCCTAATGAAGTGCAAACCGTTCCCCAATTATTGCCTGCTACCACCGAAATGACGATAACTTACGAGTAATCCCATGATATATTAAACCAGGATGATTTCGTCTCCAAAATCATAATGAGATACGAAACCCAGTTCGTATTAAGTGGTTATGTTAATAAATCAAATGTGCATTTATGGGGCACCGAGAATCCGCATAAAATGCACGAACAGCCATTGCATCCCCACAAAGTGAACAGACGACACCAGGCTTCTTCCCTTGAGGCTTTTTGAAATCTCCCGTTTGTCACAACAAACCACAAACCTAGAAAGTTTTGACCTCAACATTGAAGTAGAAATCGTCAATTTTAATCCAGATGTTTTGACAACAACAAAACGCCATAGAACGAGCACAAATGTAAATCTACTTAGGAAACACAGCAGCATCGTAAACTCACGTTCTTAATTCGCTCACCACGAGTCGGAAGAAGAACAGTAGAAAGGTCATGATAAAGATTCTCAAAATACCGTTCGGAACCGGTGTAAAACTGAAGGTCCTAATAAGTGAGTGTAAAAACTATAAAGAGCACAGCTCACTGATTGTGAGAAGCTCTTCCCTATCCCTTCATGGAATGTAATGGGATACTATTTATCTATTTTTTTAACGACACATTTTGCGGATGGAAATATAAGTCTCTAATCTCGCGAGATGTATTTAGTTGAGAGGGATTTTCTAGGCACGTTCGCGTGGATTTACGATGCAGTTTCTATTTTTAAATTTCTAACAAAATGACAGCCACATTTTACATTTAGACATTACATTTGCCCCAACCTGTACAAATAAACACATTGCATTACCTGCACAAATGGACGCCTTATTTGTATCTGTATGCGCTGAAAAATCTGCCTTTATTTTTGATGTGTGAATGCAAATGGAACGTGTTTGTAGCGTGCCACAAATTTAGTATACTTGTGTCCAAACACATTGTGGTTGCTATTCAATATTATATGTTGGAGATAGAATGATAAATATATGTTTTTGTGTGTTGGGTACTGCTGATGCCAAAAACGTGACTGAAAAAGCGGCAGATATTTAATTCATGAAAACAATGCTTGCACGTAAGTATATACATACATGTTCCAAACATATATATGGTTCCTGCATAATATTATAGGGACCGTTTTTCCCGCGTTTGATTGTTATTCTATTCGACGACATTCGTCTATAATATTTTAAAAACGTTCTTCATAATGACGAAAACTTGTCAAATGCTATTTCTACAAATGTTGAGTTTCCTACTACTGTGCTTTTTCATATTTTATATTTATGTTAATTACATGTTAAATTACGACCAGGGATAGACACTACAATAATATAAACATTTTATGATTACATGATATATTGATTAAATTTTATAATAATATATTTGGTTGTTATGTTTTGTCGTTTTAGGTTTAACAGCGCCATGGAAAATCCACAAAATGGCTAAATAATTTACACTCCCATCTCACTGTTTTCTGCATTACTGATTCTTGTGGTTATGGAATGATACCACAATTACATATTCAGAAACTGATTAAAAGGATTTAAAAAGAACGAGCTGCAAAATGAGTTAATCCAAAAGATGATGATGGAAATGTTTTAAAGACTGTATGGAAATGGAAACAAGTCTTCCTGACAGTCTCCATGGTGAAAGGCAAATAAGTCTTCAAAGTAAAAGGAAGAGTAATTATCTGTAAATGGCGGTTAAGTATTGCAAATGTTGGAAAATTTACAAAAGTCAAAAAATCCATGAACAGGAAGAAAATTGTACGAACAAATTAAAGTGTGTAAACCTGAATTTATAACAAAATCCATGGTATTAACGAACAAAATACACAATTTGTTTTTGCGGCAAATTCAAAAACACGACAACGGCGGACGGACAAATTTTAAATTTGTTTGATTAAAAATACAAGCAGACGGTCCCATAAACAAAACATTACATTTCATTGGCAGACAAACAAAAAACAGTTTATAGACTCGCCAAAAACACTAAGCCAAAAACTAAAACACACACACTAACCCACATACTCGATTACAGTCACCAAGGGGTCGGCGAGTTGGCGAAAGTGCATTTATATTGCATCACCTCTGCCGCTGTATCTTGATTCCTCTCCGCCCCTCAAATACGTGTGTGTAATTCACCTAACAAGAAGTGTAAGCAGATATTAACCTCAACATCATGTTGCGTAGTTGTGTTTGCTTCGGCAATCGGGGAAATAACAAGCGGCGCAGCTCCTCGTTTGATACATCATCGTCGTGTCGTTCATCGGAAATTGAACGTGGTGGCAAAACCGCTACCACCAGCAGCAGCGCCGGCAATGACCGGCATGAGAATCATCACAACCACCACAATCAGCAGCAGCAAAATCAAGTCACCAACGGGCGTGTGGCCTCTAGTTTACTACAATTCTTCCAAACGAAAGGTTGGCATCGTCACTGGCGTAAACCGACTCGTGGTCTCAGTATGACCAAAATTGAAATCAGTGAGTATCGAATATATAAAATACTATAAACAAACAAAAAACTATTTTCAAAAATCCGCAACAGCACGAGAAAACAAAATAAACTTTCAATATTAATGATTACTAAAGCAGTTTAGTGCCTCAGAAAACCCCCAAATAAACTAAGGACAGACCAATTGTTAATGCTCAGTGTATCGAGTTATACTCATAAATGTGATACGTCAACAGTTTGACCATGAAATTAAAGTTAATACTCAAGATTTTCAGAAACAAAAGTAACAAATGAAAACAAAACACAGTTATACAATTTCATTTGTTTATAATTTATTGTTTAATTATAAACCATTGTGTGTTTATTTACAAATTTGCGATTTGTCTTTCAACGTGAAACTCAGACAAAAACCCTCGTAGCAGCAGTGAAAACCCCCCAAAAACACAAAATGACATCATTTGCCACCAAAAAAAAAAAACACGAGAACAAGAACTGACTAACAATAGTCAGTCTTCCTTTCTATCGAAGGTCGAAAAATCCATAATTTACAAATTTACATTATAGGAGAGAATTAAGAAACAAACAAATAAGAGAGCAAAATACAAATCAAAGCATTGCCAGATTGTTCAATTCGCTACGTTTTAATGTCAAAATCCTAAGTTACACTAAGCACTTACACACAATTCCCATAAGCTAAATTGAAACAGCTGACTTTTTAGATGATTGACTGTTTAAGAGTTAAAGAAAGTGAATCTATAAAGTGAAAGCATCAGTGCAAGATATATTGACAACATAGAAGCAGTATATTTTGTAGCCATTGTGTTTCCGTTTTGCTTTCCATAAGTTGTCAATGTCAAATGGTGTAAATGTAAACAAAATGTGAAAAATAAATCAGATGCAGAGCAAATCAGTAATGTATTATTGTTTTAAGTCATTTCAATATTTAGAGCTAGATATATTCCAATAATAAAGCAATTGTATGTTTAACAATGTTTTATGTATGTGGACAAATGCAAAAACAGTTTATATATGGAAGAAAAAAAAGCTGCAGTAAAGCTCATTGTGTTCGGGTTGAGCACCAACAAAAACAATGGAGTGGATACTTATGCAAAGGCAATGCGCTCGCATTTTTCTTTTTATTTATTCTTGCTTTATTCGCACAGTTTTAGAACAAACTTTTTAACTTGAAACGGTGCCGCTTTATTTCTTTGAAGCAAAACAATGCAAACATCAATAAGTGAACAACTTTTGACAACTTATGTTAACCGTAAAAATGTAAACAAAACAAATCAGCTGTTATATGCGCTCACCTTTATTAATACATCTTGCATTAGCCCAACTAATTTCTTTGTTTACATTTTATCGCACTGATGGAGTAAATTAGAATAGAGAAACCATTTCTCTCATCTGACGCTTTATTTCACACTCTTCTTAGTGGGTTTCTGCAAATGAAAGGTGCCTGACGAAAATTGACTTACATCACCAGGTGGTGTTACACAAACTGTTAACTTAACTTTTTCATGTTTTTTTTAAATTTTATTTAACACAACTATTTTACCACACAAACAAGAAATGCCCTTGCATCCATACATTCCACTATCCAACGTTTACATGCAACCATACGTATGAAGTTAAAATTATTGGGATAATAAACTTTTCTAATGTGTTTTACTCTATGATCGCACTCAGTAAATGTCAAAGTTATTTAACGCACGCGCTCGAGAGTATTTTCAACGACTAAATTTCAAACGCACGGGCTCTTGAGTAGGTACGAAAGGTGAGTGGGAAAACAAGTCGTGTTTTTCTTCTATTCTGTAACATATATTCGTTGATCTAGAACCATAGATTAATATATACATAGATTTGTTATCCGTCTCATCTGATGTTTTGTCTTTGCGCTTCTTCAATGAGGAAACGAACTTCTGCCAACAAAGTCGAACAAAATCCTCAATTTTTAGTTTGGTGCATTCACGATGTTCATTTTTTTGGCATACTCAGTAACAATTTCACCTGTGTTTGTCAAACTTCAGCGACAGAATTCTTCTCGTGATGTTCAAACACAAGTTCGCTTCCCTTCAAACATTAAACCGATGAGCGAGTTGAAAAATCTCTATATAAATTAATATGTGGCTAGAACTATAGTGTGCAGGTACCGGCATTTTTAGAAACCGCTTTTCGGTTCTTTACGAAACCGGTTATCGGGTTTCAATTTCAACAGAAACCGGTGGTACGGGTTTTGCGGTTTTATTGTTTTAAATTAAATTACACATGTAACACTTACAATACATTTGTTTAGCGGCCATTACTCGTGTTCAGAACTCAAAATTTTACAACTCTATTTAAATTTGACAATCATGTTTCAATTCTAAATTAAAATTTAAGTCATATTCCAATGTGGAATGCGTGATTAATATAAAATTTCAAAATTTTATTCAAATTCACATTAAACCGATTTTAATTTGAAAATTATATTCCAATTGGATAGAGATTTTCATGTATAACAATCTTATGAAGTTCAAAACATTGATTTATAAGATAATTTAAATTTTGATATTTGAAAAGAGCCTTGATTATTCAAGTCATAAAAGTCATAAAATCATTCAAGTCATAAAATCATTTTCAAATTTGAATTAAAAATTTTATTGGCAAATGTCATTGAGAACTTATTAAAGCATAAAATCATATTTTAAAATATAAATCATGTTTTTTAATTCCCAAATTGCACTAAAATTCGAAAATCAGATCATTTATTATTAATTTTTTAAGGCTATTTAACATGAATTGAGTAAAACTGGTTAACCGACGGATTGTTCAAAAATTACGCTTTTTAAACAATATAATTTTTAAAAGCCAAAAAACCGGTTAACCGCTTTCAACGGGTTTCCGGTTTCGGCTTTAGACATTAGCTACAACTAACTCACTGTTCGCAGTCAACTTACCCTGCCTTTACACGAGACAAGTCAATGAGAATATGTATTAGTTGTCAATGAAGAGAAAAAAATTAGTGTAACGTAGACGTCCAGCCAATTAGAAAGACAATTTACTTGTACAACCCTATTTTGGCAGGGTTACAAAAGTCACCACGGTTACTATTTGCCGGCAATGTGACAATTGTTATAAATCGGTATTCTGACCCTCTTTTTGGTGATAAAAGTATCAACCAGTACATAAGTTTCAGTCGGGTGAACCTAATTAATCATACCCTCACCATACCGTACCTCATCCATTGCGTGGAAGTTCTGGTAAAAAACGCACATACTCAAAAGTGACCATATTCAACAGCAGATTGACAACATTGCGCTAAATATTATTGAATACCCAAATTAGTTAGTTTCCCTGCCAATATTTATATGCGAGGTACAAAAATGGGCATGGCAAGTTGTTGCCAAAATTTTGATCAGTACCAAAGTTTATTAAGAGCGGTTATGATTTATTGGAGATATGTACGAAACAGGGCGTGGCACAATAGTCAGTTATTAGTACACAGTAGCTTTTAGCAAAATATTGCCTAGTACCGAATTTTATTAAGATCGGTTGTTGTTTATGAGAATTATCGTGTGGATCAACCGGTCATCCGCCCAACTTTGATATGGGAGGTACCAGAATGGGTATGGCAAAACAGCTCATTTTCTACAGGAGAGCTTTATTTGGCTAAATACTGACTAGTGCAAACTTTCATAAAGATTGGCTTGGTTTTGCGGGACTTCTCATGCAGAACAACCAGGCGCCCAAACAACTTTTGTATGGGAGGTACCACAATGGGCGTGGCAAAATCACCCTTGTTTTAATCGGTGAGTGGCTTTTGACAATTTGATAATACCTAATTTCATTAAGGTCGGAAGTCTTTCACGCGATTTCTGGGATTGACAATCCGGTCGAACACCCTGTTTTGTATGGGAGGTACCAGAATGGGCGTGACAATTTCGCCAATTTTCTCCAGTTAAGTAGGCATTTTCAGATTATTAACCGGTGTGAGAGTTGAAGCTAAACACATCTACCAGGAAGAAAGGTTTGAAAGAAATATGATTTTGTGCTAAATGTGTCGATTTGTATGGGAGGTACCAGAAGGGGCGTGGTCAAAACGCCCATTTTCAGGATATTAGTGAGTATTGTACCTTTAAAAAGGTTAAGGTCTTGTCTAATATCGAAGCCTACCAAATAATAGGTAGAGTAGGTAATTTTTTTTAAAAAAAAATTATTTTTTTAAAGAAAAGTGAGGTTATAAAATCTTTTTTTTTTAATTAGCTCCCCAATGGGTTAACAAAAATAAATATGTTTATACACTGATTTATAGAATTTTGAAGACCTTTGTACTGAATGTAGGATGGATGCACTGCATGGGCAGATCTATGGAGATAGCCTTATACAATTTAGTGGAAAGCACAGGGTACGTGTGGCTTCTATGGAGTATAAGTATGTATATGACGTTAGCATTTCCTGATAAAGAATGAGCATTTGATAATGTCACTCGATGTTGTGCGATAGCAATGGCACTTTCAACTCTGGACGTGGCCTGTAATTTTAAAGGAGCAGTGCACAACATGTTCACCAGGGGATGTTTCCCGAACGAGTTGGGCTCATCGACCCATATCGGGTTACTCTAGAAAAGGCAAACCTCAAGGAGGGATCTTATCTCCACTTCTGAGGACCTTGTACTATATTGTAATACAAAAATACAGTATATAGCGGTAAGAATAGATCTATGCTAAGAAACATTCTGCAGACTTGCAGACTAGATTTACGCCAGTTGGGTTGATAAAAATATCATTTGTGTCAACCTTATTAATACGGACTTGGTCGTATTTACTTGAAGAAGTAAAGTACCACCATGGACCCAACCACTTTTAACGGGTGTGAAGTTAAACTTGTGCAATGTGCCAAACATGTGGATAATATGTGGGACAGCAAGCTTAGTTCCAGTCCAAATAGTAGCGACAGTACCTCTGTACACTTATAAGAAAGAAGGCTGCAATTCGGTACTTTCCCCGAGGATTGTTCGCTGGGTCTACACAGCGGTGGTGAGACTGATAGTGACGTGGTGAACCGGTTATTGTGTGGTGGCAAATACATGGGAAAGCCTTATACTGTTTAGAGAATATGCACTAATTATAACACTGCAACAATATCTGTCGGTGTACAGTATATGGAAGCTGGTTGCTGCTACTTCTGTCATCAGCCAACAGTAACGTTTACAATGGGGTAGGATCGGAGTTGATGAAGAAACAATGTTGGACGATGTTCGGAACATTTCATCACATATATACCACACAAAGGCGGAAACATTCGATCTAACAAATATAATACTTTCAAGAAGGGTCTCGAAATGGGCCTTAGATGAGTCATATTTTGTTTGGTGAATAAGACGTGATTCTGAAAGTCACATCAACCTTGCACACATAGGAAGAGTCAGAAACCACTGACTATGTTCAAGTTGTTGCCAAATTCTTGGCAGCAGAGGCGTTTCTACAAAGGGATCCCAGTTTCATAAGCACCAGGTAGTTTTGCATTATCTTTGTATTGGCATGATATTGAGGTTGCTGCAGCGAACTAAATAGTTCTGCGGTTCTCAGGTTTGAGGTCATGAACAAATTCCTAAATGTGGGGAAGTAGTATGGCCTGTTTTTTTATTTTCTATTGTTTCGACCACTTTGTAATGGGAGCTAAGGGAATTTAAGACTCTCACCACACAAGATCTTCGAAATATTAGTTCAGCAGAAATGCAAAACACATGCTAAATATGTGGTTACTATAAATGCATTAAATTGTTGGCTTACCTAACATTTGCATCAACATTAGAATGACAACAAACAGTGTGTGGTTTGTATTACTCTTTGATTGTTCTAACAGTTTGGCCGATTAATAAAGAAAACTGTCGTTATCTAGTAAGTGGTGACTTTAAGTTGAAAGCTACCATGTTCGATCTCACCTCGAAAGGTTGATGACTTTGCTAAAGTTTCTTTCCAACAGATGGCGCTATCATGCGATCTCACCAATAACGATTATGTCGTTGCAGAATTCACTGGAACAATGGATATGGTTCTGGAAACGGCTGCTGAGAGTTGGACCGAATAAAATTAACCAATTGTGATGTCTTTGAATCAGTTGGATTTAAAACGCATGAAAGTATGCATTGTCGAGTAATATTTGGATGCTTTAAGTTGTGTACTGTACAAGTAGAAAGTAATGTTGTGGCTATCGCAAAGAACCTTGATTTAACAATGGGAAATAAAACAACGATAGGGAAAAGGAGCAATTAGTAAATTTGTAATAAAATAAAGCAATAAGGGCCCCGATATAGACTATCTTAACCCAATTATTGTTGCTTGGTGTGTGTGCCACTATTGTCCTTGACTAATATCAACTTCTTAAGATTGCGTGTTTTCACAAAGTTGCTACCTTGTAGAATAGTGTTATGATGATGATGATAATGAGGACGATTTCAAGTTTTAACATTTCAGTTTTATAAATAAGTTCGTATGAATTAACGTCACGATGCACTAGTCATAATATTAAAGGACATACAATTTGGGCTAAAAGTTCAAGTATTTCCTAATGAGTGACTAATACTGATAAGTCTTTGGTAGAACTTGACACCTTTGGCTTTGGGTGTTATTTTCGTCATTTCGTCAGTCAATCAGACGATTTCAAACGGTTTTTCTAGTTTCTTTCTGGGTCATCACTCACACTCTTAGGACATTTGTAGGGTCACTTCAGCTGTTTGATATATGACGCTAATAAAATTAGTAGTATTTGGTAACGTCATTGTTTGCCAATGGCCTTTTGATATTTGTGTTTCTAATATTTGTGAAAAGTGATTTAAAGAAAACGCTTCATTCCGGTGGCAAAAATAGACACGAGTATTAATTCTGAGGTCACACACAGTTGGTGTGCTTGTATATTTGTATTGTCACACTTGTTGTATTTGTTGTGGGATATGTGATTGGGCTAGTTGTTGATGTTGGGTTTGGAATACGCAATTATTTATAGGAGGGCATAATGAATGGTTGGGGTTTTGGGTCTGTTGACTTTTCGCTTTTTTTTGTTTAAAGGAAATTGGTTTTGCGTGACCTAACCTCAAACTAGCAGCAGTAGCAGAGGTTATGTGATTGATTTTGGCAGCGAAGAGAAATTTAAAATGTAAGTTTGGGTAGAATAATAACGAAAATGGAAATAGGAAGCGAGTGTTGTTTCACAATATGCTAATTTTATGAAACAACTTTACTAAACTTTATTTCAAAACCGTTGTTTAAATGTTTAATTTTACCTAACTATTTAAAGTGAATCGGGTTTTAGTTTATTTTATTTGATTTAGAAGCAGTTTCCAATTCAATAAATATTTTATAAACAAATTTGTATAAAATTATAAATTAAAAAAATAATAAAATTTTGCTTAAAGTATGGAAAATTTTGCTAACCCTTCGGCGACCACAGGCATGTATGTTTGCCCATGGTGTTTTGGCTTCTATGAATATTTAAGTAGAAAGTCTATCAAAGTCCGAATCTTTATTAGTGAGTTTCATTTAGTTCATATCATAGCTTATAATACGCTTACTATTTAGTATTAATCATACTGCCTGTAGTACATTATATAGTCAGTTAGAAAACCTCTATTTAATTAATATTAAGCAACTGGGTCTACAAGACCTTATTAGAACAGAGTTGGATAAACAATAGTATAGTACAAGGTAGTCCTTTATCTGACCTCATAGGGGATTCCAAAGTTGTGCAACAAGTGATTTCAACACAAGATGACTTCATGGCTCCAAAAATGGGTCACATATGTGAACCTGAGGGAAGTTTCGCCTTCATACCGTACATTTTAATAAATTTAATGTTGAATTTCATCCGGTTACTTGACGAACTGTCTGAAAACAACTACCTATTCGTCCTAGATTGCAGCGCAGATAATGACGGGGAAGATGTTCACTGGCCTCAATTTCCTCCTCGTCTCCGCAGAACAGACAGCAGTCATTCTTGTCAGCAGGTCACTTGCGAGTGAAGCCTCTAACATTGTAGTGGCTCTCACTCACTTCAATTAGAAGCCTTGAGGTAGCCTTATTCACTTGCAATAGCGATTGGGTCCTATCGCGTACATTGCCGGTATATGTACCTTTTAATGATGTAGTCCAATCTAGCCACGCGTATGGCCACCAAATCGGTGGGCATAAGCCATTTCTAGCAAAGCATATAGCATGGAACCTAGCAGAGGTTCGGCTTGTTGGGTACTATACAATACAAAATCCGTTCATTTACAAGGTGTTTGACGACTTACTATCAACACAGATAGCGATTTAACCTGATGGATACATGCTAGAATTCATCATCTCATCTAATGGCTTTATATTTTCCAATATTTCTGCTTAGAATATACTGCAGTTATCTTCCAATCTCAGTGATAAATTAATCCTTACTCAAGATCCTCGGATATCCCGTACCTGAAGATCAGTTTACCAGAGTGGGAGAGAGGCAACAATCTACCCAGTTACTTCTCTCCAGAATTCTTATCTCCGGCCATAGTACAAAGTCAACAATAGACAACTATTATTAGGTCGTTCAGCTGAAAACGTATGGTCCTCAAAGGGTTATATTCAGAAGTAAGTTTTAGTCAATACAAATAAATTGGAAAATAATTATATGCAAGGATCTAAGTTAAGTTCAGATCGAATCATAGTTTGAAAAACTAAAAAATTTTCCTTAATGCAAGTTAGTCGACTCTTAGGGGTTGAAACTGGACACTCAACTCTAAGAGACTCTAAGGGGACATATATATACAATTAAACAAACCATTACAAATGAATGCATGGTGGTTAAGGAAGATATCGACACAGCAATTTCCTGTAGACACAATAACCAGTTTGTAACAGCTTATGGAAACGGTCTGAAGAAAACTGAAGGAATGGTGAATTATGCGTGAAATATTAGCTTCTCCTGGGACCAAAAAGAGGACACAGAATTTATGCGCTCATATTTATGCCCTCAAATGGGCAATTATGTGCAGCACCAATACTTCAACTCATCTTACTCAATCAAACCTACTAGGTCACTTGGGTTTTGGTATTCCTCAAATTTAGTTCAAAAACTGTCATCAATTCACATAAATTCCTAACTAGAATTAAGAAATGAATATATAAGCGAATGAGAACTTTAAATTTACATAAGGAAGCAAATCTACTTAAATCATTATCCGAAAAACAAAAGAAGAAATAGTTCAAGGGCAAAAATGCTGCATTTAATCCAAAGGGTTTCTCTTAAAATATTTATAATATAAATAATGACTAATGTATAAGAACTTTCTCCAACATTTCACTAATTTATTGAGCCCCTGCGCCTATAAAGTAAATAAGCAAATGTCAACAGAGCATATGATTGATATTAATTGCTGGAATATATCATAAATGAATCTTAAACCATCTTAAAATATTTTGTTTTTATATAGAAGGATCAACAAGTTGGAGAGGCTTTCATATTTATTATTTTATATTAATATTAATTCTTCAACGAGGTTATTTAAGTAATACAACAAACAGCAGCTATATATTCATCGTTCCTTTAATTTGTTGATCCCTTCTAAATAAATAAAATAATATTCTAGGAAGGCGTATTATTCATTTATAACAACTCCCTGCAATTAATATTATTTATATGCCCTGTCAAAATTTATTCGTCTATGAGGGACGAACAACAATTCAGTGAGATTTTGATTGTGTTATATCTAAGTCAAACACTAAAGATTAATTCTTATAAAAAAATCTTTTATTCATAATGGCATAGATTTTTTGACCGACCCCGTGGATAAATAAATGGTAATACAATGTATGAACTTTCCTCCAATTTGTTGATCCCTTCCAGATAACAAATATTCTGAAAAGGCGTATGATTAATTTATAACAGGTTCCTGCAATTAATATCAATCATATGCCCTGTCAACATGAATTCGTCTACGAGGGAGGATCAAAAATTCAGTGTGATTTTGATTGAAATTTAATTCATGCACGTGCGGGACCGAGATCGAGTTGAATACTCAAGTTTAACATCTGTACTACATTTGGTATGCATTTCAGTCCGATATTCAAATTATTTTGTGCTACCGTCTCTGATTATCTTACATCTATTTAGATGACGGTTACCTCGCTTAGTGGAGACGACACCATCGAATATCTAGGCATGCAAAAGTTCTCAAAAAACCGCCCGAAATCTGTAGGTCCCAATCAGTGAATATAAACCTAGAAAGCGTACAGCTTACTAATTATAAGAAGCTCTCCTCTATGCTTCCATGGCATGTATTCGTTGAATATTTATTTATTTTATTTATATGACATCTGTAAAGAGTAAGAAAAGCATTCACATATTATTTATCTTTTGGAAAATTAAAGACTTTCCCTTGGAAAAAGACAAACATTGTACTAATGTAATGTATGAAGAATATTTATTCAGCCAAAACAAATGTTGTCAATAAAAAGCAATTATACGTTCCTTCGTCATTTAATGAGCTGCAAACCGTGGAGATTTAAAGCTTTTCTTCTTTAAAGAAAACAATATATATTGAACGTATGATTGATTTATATTTGATAAGAAGAACAATTTATATTAATCATACGTACTGGGGGGTAAGAAGCGCTATCCAATTTATTTTCGTTTTGTCGGTAGTGAAGTTTTGTAACCGCATGTATTTTAAATGGTAGATTATCGACATATCAGTATCGATTTTACCTGATTTTATTTAATGCCATATTATTACTAAATTTAATTTCTTTGCTGTTTAAGATTATACCATTAATAAATTCGACAACATTTTTTTAAATGAAAACTTATCCATTCTCCATTTAAATGTACTTTAAATGCCTGATGCTTGTCATTTAAATGCCATTTAATATGAAAATTTTCTGTGAGCTTTTAAATGACGAGCGTGAAACTCGCCCTTAGTGTCACAAAATGGAATTATGTTCTAAAGGGATTTCCAGTAGGGACGCGTGGATGTTAAAATGTATTAAACTAAGTAGCCTGCGAAATATCAACTAATTTTTTTAATAAATTTTAAAGGTCTACCAGTGATATTTATCAATTACTCTGGTACAAAGAGCAGACTGAATTTGAGTGATGTTGACTTTGAGAGAAACATTCTGATTTGTCTATACCGAACAGGAAAAACAGGAAAATTAACTGAAAATATAACAAAATAACCGTCATGACCTGGCAAAACCTACCCGTCTTTTATTGGGAACGATTTGTAAATATCTTGGGGAGTGGATTTGAATAGAGATAGTCGAAACCAAGAACATCGGCTGAATTTTGAAAGGTACTGAGTTTTCCTAGAGTTTATAGATTTTATTTGTTGTTTTGCATATTTTTTAAACAAATTAAAAAAAATTGCGCACCAAAGTGGCTTCATAGTTGCATTTACAGAAATTTACATTAATCATTCGCCTCCTATAGTATTTATTATGCCCCAAACAAATTAATATTAATCATCCGTCAAATAATCACATTGTCGTATAGTCGCGTTTATTGTGAATATCTGTTAATTTTAATTTTTAAAAAATTCGTTATGACATGCGACGAATGAAATACCCAAACTTATTTCGCCATAACATCGCATAAAGGGATAGGGGAGAAATTCTCACAAATTTGACAAATAAATTAAAATATGACTTTATTCGAAGGGTGACCAAAAATCGCCACAAGTCTTCACAAGTTGTACAATTAACTCTTAGTTGTACAATAAACTCTTAGTGGAACATTAAACTCGTAACTCTAAAACTTTTGTTTTAAATTCAACAAGTAACTCGACAAGAAATGTGGGCCTATTTAAAAGTCCTTTTATTTTTTAATAAGGTAAGTGTCCTTGTTTAAGGACAGACATTCATGGAGATATAAACGTACATCTGCTATAAATTTGATTTGATGTTAAGCATACGCTTCCAGAGTTTTTTGGAACAACCTTTTTAATTAGCATGACAGTTGTCTCTGATTAACTTCACCATCACCATCTGTGAAATATAAAACTTGTTACTCCGGATATTTTATTTTCATCACTTGTACTTTACTGAATTTGTATTAGGCATAATCTAATAAGACATTTGCGTTTATTATAATATCCTTTTGCCATTCACAACAGTAACTGCTTAACATCTCTTCGCTTCTCAGAATTTCCTTATTATCCTGTTATTCTGCGTTATTGCTTTCCTTGTTGGCGTGCAAACGAAATGTAAATAATATTAATTGTAAATGACATTTGAAATGTCAAATGCAAACTATATACAAACGCCATTGAAGTGTGAAGTGCTCTCTTTCACTGCCGCAAGAGGTTTTCTCACTACTCTTCCAAAATGTAAACCATAAATGCCAAAGGACTCTACTGTGCAATACATTGTTTTTTGGAATATATTAAGGCCGAATGGCGTCGTGGAACGTTAATATTTATGTTAATTTTATGAGGGCGTAATATTTTCAAGCACGATATACAAACGACTATCGCGAACTTTATTAATCCGAAATGACTGGGTATGGACTTTTAACTGTTTGCAAGGATTAATTGAATTTTATGTAGATGTAAACAGAACACTAGGCTGCACATAGAAGAGTATGTAAATTGCAAATTCAATGACAGAACGTGATTTGTTTCGGGGGGAGGATTGAAGAACATCAGCGAAAGGATTGCAAGGAGTTTAGATTGTTAGTAGAAGCAAAATGTGGATTAAAATTTTAACACCATTGGCATTTACGTGTTTGTATTGAAAGGATTTACTGGGGAATATGTTGTTTAAGGAACATATGTTTAGAGTCACCAGGATGGTGGGGGTTAGAGAATAAAGATAATGTAGTAGTGTACTGTCATAGGGTTTATGAATTTTAATCGGTTGTAAGAAAGCATATTTGGCAGGTATTATGTTCATGAAAATTTGAATACCCTTTATGTTTGTCAACCATTTAAAACAATCAACCTAATGAATTTTGGCTATAACAGGAGAAGGTGAATTCTGTGTACCCATAAGGCTCTATTTCTAGGACAAGAAATATCAAATAATCCAGGAAAGCATTTATCAATCAACCATGGAAAGATTCTCCAACAGCTGTTTTAGTGGTACAACTATAGTCCTGTCCTAGCCCAATTGAATTAACACACGCGATGAAGTATTACGGAGAAGTATTACGCGATTAGAGATTGACACAGCTCGAAGCTGTAGATGTCATAGATATACAATATGGCTCATTGATTTTATTTTTGCTTGATTAGTAGGGTAAAGAAAAACTATCTCCCAAATGGGTGCCATATGTACCCTTAAGATTCTACAAAGGGTACTGTATGACCACATTGAAATATGAGTTATATGGAAGAGTTTGGACACAACGTCTTAATAGTACCAAAAACATGACCCATTACATTATACCAGATAGCAAATGCTAGGAGATATTAGCTGGGTCCAGGATAGGAATTAATGTCTTTTCTCTTTAAATAGACTGTATTATTAGATGGCGATTGATTTATATATATGAAGTAAAAGCAACCACTTTATTAATTCTGTGCAATGAAAAAACCAGAGTGGACCTGACGTTCAACAAGAATATGGCGAAAAATTTAAAAGATGCACGCTGCGTATTTTACACCGGTTACCTTAATAAGGCGAAGGATTAATTTATATTTAGTAACAACAACAATTTATATTAATCATACGTACTGTCTAAGCCAAAGTGGTGCTGAATACCAACAAAGATATAGAATAATTTAAAAGACGTACGATGAATAATTTACATCGTTTACCTTCAATTTATGTATTTGAATCGGATTAATAAATTGGTGAAGCAGTGGTCCAAGTAAATTGAGTAAGAAGCGACTACGTGTAGAAATATCAAATGTTTTGATAGACAACTATGTTTTACTCAAAGAGTTGCTAGGAGATATGAGTTCTAGAAGTGTTTGATTAAACTAAATATAATTTCCGACCAAACAATATTTTTTGCAAAGGTCCAGGGAATAGTAATGCGTTTCATCATTGGTGATTTTCACGCAAACCCTATCGAAGATTTGGGGCCTATCCTTCACCTGTTACCACTAGAATTTCTGGGCAAGCAATTGGCGACAACGTCAATAATTTCCTTTAAAAACTCTTCGTGATGGCCCCTCAGTCTATTAGGTCGTGGTACGATTTTAAAGGATCTGCGACCGTTTACAACAGAAGTGAATTACACTACGTCCACGTCTTAACCCTGAAGATTTTAATTTTGCTATTATATACGCAAACAAGAATATACTAAATAAACTTCTACTAAACGGCGATTCGATGGCAATGGAAAAACTAATATTAGTCATACGCCGCCAATAATACATAAAAATTAATTCACATTAATCATTCGCCAGCGAAGGTATGCATTATATGGTACTGATAATATTTAAAATAACATTCACATTGGGTAGATACAATTTGACATAAAGGATAAATGCAGGATATCCGAGTGTGATTCTTGACAGACAGCTCAGTTTCAACCGGTACATTACGTATAGGATCCGTAAAGCTCTAGTTGCCATATATTCATGTAAAATGGTCATGAATACGAAAAAGTCAGTTAGAAAAATTCCAGAGAATGTCAGGGACTGATATATGTATTTGCTTCAGCAAAATCCTGGAACACCAGGATGGGGCATAATATAGCTTTCACACTCCTTAAGCATATCCCTAACCATGGCATAACTTCCTTAGCGCTCCAGTCAACATAAAATCCCTTTTAGATCTTCTCAAAAATTTAGTTTTTCGACTTGTCTTGTTATCTGTGAATGTATAGTAATGGGGCGGATGATTAATATAAAATTATAACTATGAATAATATGTTTATCATACGCCGTTTCTCTGATTAACGCATAATTAATTAAAGGGGTTTCGACATGAACTTCAACTCCAAATCAAGGTTACGCTCATGTATATATTCGTTGTAAAGATACATGAGTAATCTAATAAATTGTGTTAATCATACTCATATTATTTAATATTTAGCATATATTCAATTATATCTTTTAGAAAAGTTGTTGATTTAGAAAATGCATTACGTCTTGCAGCTCTAACTCTTTAGACCAAACATTTTTTTAACACTAAAGTAATCTTTTACAATTAGAGTTTAAAGTGTTCGATTAGATTCCTATTTTCTATAAATAATGACAAACCATTTAGTCGATTTTCAATTTATGTTTTGCTGATTGACACATGCGTATATGTCTCTTTGACCTTCAAGCATTTGTAACATTACAAATTACAATTTAATGATTTTTTCCCTACCCTCTTTTGGGCAATGGTTCATTTGGAACCGAGGGAAGAATTCTCTTCCACACAAGAATAATAAAAATATATCAGTAAATGCATTCAGACAGTGATGGCGATGATAATACAGACATCCACAGGACTGATACAGACCGGGCATTGCGATGTCATTCATGGTGGCGTACAGAAAAATCCCAGCATGAAACCGATGGAAAAGAGATACAAAAGAAATCACCAACATGCAGACGGTACTGGCAAAATGTTAAACGAAATACTAAAGAAAAGAGGAAACAGAAAATTGCCTAAGAACAACCAGTGTTAAATGCTTTAAACCATTAATCATAGTCACAGTCAAAAGCAAGCCAACATTTTCTTTCTTCCATTCAACTGTGCCAGCGAAACGGAAGCCTGAAAGCGTTGAGTGGCAAATAATAAAAGGAAGCTAAAGATTTGATTTAATGTTTTTCTCTTATTTCGTTCAAAAGTAACAAGGAAAATATACATATAAACAATATATATGTACATGTGTAACATGAAATATTTCCAAGAGTATTTATTTATATTGTTTATAAATATATACATCCATCTATATATATATATTGTATTATATAGACATCTATTAATTTATAAGTGTCTGTCGTCATTTTATCATCTGTCTTCCTTTGCCATGATGATGATGAAACCTATTAATGTTGGATTTTTTATTGGTTTTTATGCCAGCCAGCATCGTTAAATGCCTCCGTAATAAAAATCAGCACATAGAACTGTCATTTCCTGTATAAAATAGGTGGTTAAAATGCTATAGATTAGACTTTTTTTGGTTTCGCTGTGGTTTTGTACGTTGGGAGCGGCATTAATAACCATCAAGTTATATGATGATGATTATATCAATGTCGACAATGTTGTTTATTTAGTGAAAAATACGTTCCGAAAACAGCAAAATTAGGAACATTAAGGGCAAAACGCAAATCAACAGCTTTATGAGCTTGAGATACATTATCGTTACAGATTTGGACTGCTTCTCTATTCGAAAAATTCTTAAAAAGAGGGTACACTTGTGACGACGGACGTATGATTAATGTTAAATAGGCAAAGCTACTACCAAGCGAATAATGAATATTATTTTTTATGTTAATCATATGACCTTCATCTGATTCATAAGGCCTTCAAGGTAAAATCAAATATTCTCTAAGTAATCGTACTTTAACATGCGCCAATTAAGTTATTTTGTAATGAAAATACTTTAATAAATTATATACTAATATTACAGTTGACTAACATTATTCTTGACTTTCATCAACAATCGAAACAGCGGGTTGTCCTTGAATAACAGCGCTGAAGGAAACCATGTTAGGTCTAGCTGCCAGCAAAGTCATGTCCTTACTTGTTTTGGGATGTCCACAATATTATTCACATTGATTATGTTCAAAAGGGAAAATTAATCAACGGAGAATATTATTGTTACCTAAGACAAAGTTTCAACAGGGATTTGATAAGAAAAGTTTGGTATTTGACCAAGGAAAGATTATTCTGTCAACAATACAATGCACGTCTGTACACGTGCGTACTCACCATGCCAAAATTCAGTGAATTGAGCTAATAATTTCTCTCTCATATAGCACATGGGACGGATGATTAATATTAATTAGGAAGTGTCTCATTAATAAAAACCATTATGTTGACCAAATGTTATTAACATGAAAATGATTGTTAAATAATCGTGGCCTGATGGAAAAATTCGAGAAACTGATTTCAGTTCAATGAATCATTGGGTACAAAATATACAATTTAACAAAAATCTCTTATTTTGTTGCCTTGAGTTTAAAAAAAGGAAGAATGACAGTCAAAGTGGGGAAAAATAGTTGACTCTTACCCAAAAAAAGAAGAATAATAATCAAAGAATATATAAATAAGTAATTGCTCATTACTTCGAGAAGGGACAGGGGAGAGCTTTTCAAAATAAGTGCGGTGTTCTCCGTCTAGTTTTTCACTCACTGATTCTACACAGGCTATGAGGGGGGTTTAGAGGGGTGATCAGCGTCGTGTTTTCACAGCGACATGCACTCACGCATTGAACGAAGCCAAATTAAATCATTCATTATTACTTGAGCATTCGAACAAGAGGGTGGATCGTTACCTGTTGTTTGCATTGCACTGTAAGAAATGTTCCATGAAGAAGTGGTATATGCTTTTTGGTTTGCGAATTTGTTTCCGGCATTCCCGAATAAGCATAAGCTCCCGAGTGAGGCGCTCCTGGTCAAAACTTGTTGCAGTTGTATTGAGCTCTGGTATCTAACTTGCGAGGAGGCTCCCAAAGGTGAGTGCCAGGTGCGGTTGACCTTTCACTTGATGTCCATTTTGTACTTGTTATACTTTTTGCTCCACTTTATGCACGTTTTGGTGCACTTTATGCACTTATTGGTACAAGCGTGCTCTTTGCACTTTTTGAAACACTTAAACACTTTATTTCTCATTTGGTACACTTCATGTATTTTTGGTACTCAGTATGTACTTTTTCGTTACTCTTTGTGAAATTTTGTTCAATACCCTCTTTATGTGCCGTTGTTCTGAGTTGTCACTCTTTATGTTCTTTTTTGTGTACACTTTATCTATTTGTTGGTACTTTTATGTACTAATTTGGAACACTTCATGTACTTTTATGCATTATGTACTTTTTGGTATATATTCGTGGAATGCGTTAAGTACTTTTTGTACTCTTTGTGAACTTTTTTGGGTACACTTCGCGTACATTTTTGTGTATATTTTGCGTACTGTAAAAAATTTCTGTTAAATCTTGGTACAAATGATGTACTTTTTCATGTAGTTTTTTATATATTTTGGAACACTTTTATACTATTTTCAAACATATGTACTTTTTGGTTCACACTATATAATTTTTGTGTAGTTATTCTGTACTTTTTGCTATACTTTATGCACTATTTTTGTACACTTTATACCTTTGCCGGTACAATTCATGTGATTTTTAGTACTACTAATGTAGCTTTTGGGTACACTTTGCGTACTTTTAATACACTTTTTTATTTTTTTTGGTAAACCTATGCACTCTTTTGACAGACTTTATATACTGTTTTGTTACGCTTAATATACTTTTATGGTACAATTTATGTACTTTTTAGTACACTCTATGTACTTTCTGGAACTCCGTATGTACTTCTTTGGATACACAATTTTTACTGTTTGGTATACATAAAGTGATTTATTGTGTACACTTTATTGAAAAGACTTATGTATATGTTGGGTACAGTGTAGATTCTTTTTGTACATTTGGTACTCTTTATGGAAATGTTTGAATACTTGTTGGCAGTCTTTCTGGTAAACTTTGTATATTTTTAACGAACACTGTTGGTACTTTTTGGTAATCATATACTTTCGTTTGTACACGTTATGTACTTTTTGGACACATTTTAGTATACTCTTTGGCACAATTTATGGACATTTTTCACTCTTTATGAAAATGTTTGTGTAATTGTTGGAAAACTTTCTGTTTGTATACTGTTTTGGTACAATTTATGTAATTTACTGGGTACAATTTAGGTCCTTTTTGGTACTCATTATGTTCTGTCTACATTTTAGTACACTTTTTGGTACACTTTATTTGCTTCTTGACACACTTTCTGTACTTATTGGTACACTTTGTGTACTTGTTGGTATGCTTTATGTACCTGTTTGTACACTTTTGTACTAGTTGCTATACTTTAAGTACTTTTTAATGCACTTTGTATAGATTTGAATACACAAAGTATTATGTCGTCCGCTGAATTGTTTGTGTTTGTAAAACAACATTTTTATTTGCTCAGAAACCAAGAGGCACAATTTTTCAGATGTAGATCTCAGCTTCGTGCTGGTTGTTAAATAGCGAGCTGTGGTCAAAGTCCAGTCTGCAGTAGCTCTCGGCTCACGAGTTATATCTCTATTTGAGGCCCGCTAAATTGAGTTTTGACTCCTGGCTCTAGAGTGCATACGGGCGAGAGGACACGATCCCTGTATACTATGATACCAAAATATCCTTAAAGCTTTATATTACATCCCATGCTATTCATTAGAGATTCTTAGAATCTGTGGTCAGTGTATTTACAATTTTTTAGACTCACTGATTAGGATCAGCAATTTCATGCAGAATGGGAACGGGTTTTAACGGAACGGAAGACTTATTATTCGGTAGTGTCACCATCGTTAAACAAAGGGACCGCTGAAAGACGGTCAGAGAGTAGATTGAATTAATGTTCCCACGTACAAGAGTCGCGCACTCTACCCAGAATAAAAAGCTTTTATGTTTGAAACATAATTGACTGTTAAGATGAAACCTATCACCGGCAATCGCAATGAAATTGGCAGTTTATATTTCCATTGTGTGAAATTTTGAACCCTAATGCCCAATTTGACCAAAAAAGTTAGAACTAACTAACAGTTGAAAATGATAATTTCCATACAACCTGATAGATAGAACTATTCATTACCTCTAGCTGTTGGATATCTATATGTGGTGAAATCGGCTGCAAGAAATATATTTCGTTAGCCGTAATAAGATTTGTGTGCATATCATAATTATTTTAAAGCAAATTGTCGTTGTAATGGAAAAACATAATAAAATTAATCATACTTCTCCAGTAATTTGGAAATACTTATACATACATTAAAATAAATGTAGCACTAGAACATTTTTTCCCTAACGTGTGACATATCTTTTAAAACAATTGCATTAAAATCTTTTCAAAATTCATCTACTAGCAACAAATTGTATTTTAATTTTCAAAATTGATTGAATACTAACTATATGCACCATAATCACCCTGTCAACTGGCCATTTTATTTAACAGGACATATGGATGTCAACTCAATAACAAATTGAATATTCTGTAGAAATTGTATAGAGGAGAAATAAAGTGGTAGCACTAAGCTACCCTAAAGCTGTTGTAGTATATGTTTTAATAACATCATCGAATGTTGCTCGAAAAGGGTGTAATATAGTGTTTGTGTTTAGCTAGTAATTGCATTTAACAGGATAGATAAGCTTATAATAATATTAATTTTACTCGTATGTTGATAAATGCATGATAAATATTTTATACAGTAAATCGTTGTAGAGGGGTTAAATAAATCATTTTCACCAAACGATAGGAACATCGTGTGTTCAATATACACAATACCCTTGATGAGTTTTTAGCTTCAAATATAATAACTTTATTATGGCACAAGTGTATTAAACTTAATAAAGGAAGGATAACTTCTGAATGTTAATCAAACTTTCCTATCATTACACACTTACATATCATTCAATTTGAGGAGAATTTGAAAACAGAAAAAGGACATAGTTCATAATCCATCAATCATGGGTTTAGATTAATAGAGGAAATATTCGTAAGTGGCAAGAAATACAATATCTTTTTATTTGTTAGACAAATCTTCCTTCAAAAACTTCACTTGTAATCGTACAACATATTTCGCTTTGGTCGTATAATTAGTTGTAATTAAATAATGGGATCTCCTCATAACGAAACCACAAGACATAAATCGTACGCCCACGATATGAATTTTACAATTTAATTCCTAAAGCTAATTAATATTTATCAAACCCATTTCGATATAAACAAATGTTTTACTGAATCAGTAAAATTAAACGTTAATTGCTTGTGAATTTTAATACAACTACTGTTAGTTATTGTCATAGTATTTTTCATAATATTCAGCAAGTTTACCTTCATTTAAGTAAATATATTTGTAGGAAGGAATTCTACTTATACACCGCAAGGCGTATGATTAACAATAAATGAGTAGTACTGAGAACTAAAACTGTTTATATTAATTATACGCCCTCAATGCGATTTTAAAGGGTCTCATTAAATAGAAATATTGGCTAATTATAGGAGATTATGTGTCTATAATTTATTATTATACCCAAGATTATCTATGAGCTACTCAGGGGTCAAATGATATAACTCCACAAACCAGAAAGTGAAGAAAATTTGTAAAGAGATTTTGGACTTAAGTGCATTCTTATATAAATGTAGTAAATTGTATATATGGTGTCCCATTACATCCCGTAGAGGAAAGGGGGAAAGCTGCTCACAATCAGTGAGCTAGAAAGAAATCTAAATCTAAGACGAACAGAGCAGGGATGGATCGCACATTCTCATGAACAAGAGCCGCGCACACTAAGCATTGCACCACCGTCTGCCAAACTAACTAACAGTTATTAAATTCCAGAGAAACAGACAGCTAAACTGACAGCTTAGCAATGGTTAGTGTACACGATTCTTATACATGATAACGTTGTTTCGATCCCTGCTCTGGCCACTTTACATTTCATGCGATGACAAAGTGCAACATTTTTAGAGCAGATGATCAAAAATCAACTATTTTTGGTAAAGCTAATAGATTTTAGTCAGGGTTTGACAGTCCTAGTCACTAGGTTTTGTTATACATATATGTATATAAGTATCGTATAGCTATCTTTTTCCTTATAGGTACCGCGTGTAAATATAGGATTATAAATTCGTCTGATTTAACAGGTTAAAAACGTGTACCTATTTTTCTTCTATTTTCTATGAATTTCTTCAACACAGAGCCAAACTGAAAGGAGTTTCCTCCAAATTTTGCTAATATGAACAATTATTTAGTGTAATGTTCTCTGTTAATACTCATTGAAGTGCGAGTTTAGCACTACAAATAATACAGATAACGCTTTTAGCGTACTGCCCTGATTTAAAACTCTTTAATGTACATGTTTAGAAAATTTACATTTTAGCACTATAAACAATACAAAGTACACTTTCAGCGTACTACACTATTATACCACTCTTTAATGTACACGTTTAGCACTTCTATACTTTTAGCACTTTTTTAGTTTTAGCACTATTTTACTTTTAGCCCTCTTTAAACTTTTAACACTCTTTTTGACTGTTTGGACATAACACTCTAATTTAACAGTTCTAGTACTAGACTGACAGCTTAAGAGTACTTTAGTGTACCCTCTACATTGTGTAATGTACGTTTGGCGTAACTTTTAGAGTACTTTAGTGTACTTTAGTGTAATAATACAAAGTAGACTACCTTATTTTAGCACTTTTTAATGTTATCTCAAAAAACTTAAAATGTGGATTTCGATCAAGTAGGTCTAAGCAGCTCATATAGCTTCAGTAAAGCTTCTTGTAAAATTATCTGATTTATTTTATAATTCGTATTTGATGTAAATGCATTCAAATAGATCTTCTGTTAATCTAGTCTGTTAAAACTGTTTATTTAGAAGTATGCTAAAATGTGTATTTCAGGGCGAATTATTAATATTAAATATGATATATTTGGCCGGCAAATATTATTCATCCGCCCTCGATGTAAATTATGCATCTCTGTGGCAAATGTGGCAAAGTATGGTATTATGACCAGTATCATTGATTATCGCCTGACTATCGGTGAATTTATTGACCCCAACGAGAGCTGACCTATTATTCCTCAGCCAGTCGGCCATTTCCTTAATAGACAAAATTTGGCCTAATCTTGTTTACGAGGTAGCGACAAGCCTAGTTCCATAGAGTAGACCCAATTCCCTATTGACCCATCCGTATAGGCACTATCATATCCTTCTGTAACGTTTACACTAATGTAGTACAGTAATTCTGCTTATATATAGGCACAAACTCTCACTGTACAATACGAATGACAACGACCTCATTACCACTGAAGAAGACGGGAGCCAGACACAATCAGTAGAAATAAACCCTCATCTACAAAGACGTCAAAGCGTAAGTGCACACATTTTTAAACATCGGACATTGAAGCAAAATCCGTAAATAATTTGAATTAGACTTATGATGTTTTACTTTTGTCGTTTATCTGTCTTCATGACGCACTGCTTTTTTAAAGTTTTTTTAGCAATACAAAATCTAAGTGACAAATTAGAAATTGAAATTATTTTATTGTTTTCTTTAGGAAAAAACAATACAATACAATACTCGATCATTAATTTTCGATATCATAAGTTTTCAATATTTCTAACGGGTCAAAAAATTTTCCATGATATATATAATATGTTCCATAGCAAAAGACACACCTGTCTAACAGTAGTTCACTTAAATTTCAAAATTATCCTTATTATCTGTGACATCAAGTTACCCTCGTAGATATTGGATGTATAAATATTTGGAAAAATATAATTGTCTCCCCTTAATAATGGTCTCAGTATAAAATATTAAAAGGTCCGAGATATGTAATCATCCGTAATTTTATATGAGTAAATTGAACACGTTTTAGGGGAAACCATAATCTGGCTTAAGTTAAAAATACTAACAAAAGTCCTGACGGTCGACTTGAAAATGATACAAAAAGTTAACACGTCATCAAATAAAATATAATTGAATTTGCTACCTTATTTTGGGGGCAACGAAATGTTTGATTGAAATTATATTCGTAATCTTCTTAGGAAGGATAATACCCAAAGAGGACATCAATATGTCTGTGAATGGGGTGGGCATTTAAATACGTTGCCTTGCACATACACACGTACTCTCTCGCCTGTGCAAAGGATAGGTATTATCTGTGACAAATACATTTGACAATTCTGAGTATTTGATATTGTATTTGGAAACAGTTTTAAAGGTTCAATATAATAAACATGAGTCTGTTTTACACAAAACTAAAGTACTTTAAGGAAAAATTACTTTTTAACTGGGCACTTTAGTTTAAGCTCACGAAAAACTTTATTTTTCCAAATATTTTTCAATAGTTTTACCTACTGCTGCAAGTACACGTGTTTTCATGTATCCTTTAATTTTTTCCCTTTCCCTACCGTCCGCTTCGTATTTTGCACGGTTTATATAAAATGCTTCATCTGAAAATGGTACAGTGAAAGAGTTTACTTGGAAGTTGAAATATAAGAGTTTCATGAAGATGTCAATATGGGGATACAACTGGACGTATTATTTATATTTTATTTTATATTTATATCCCACTAATAGGTTTGATTGCACATTTATAATAATAAAATGCCTATATATCATATAACAAAAGAAGTTTATTGTATTTATATTAATCATACCCCAGCTTGCCCTCCATTTATACTAACTCTAAACTGTCATCTGATACTGTTCCGCAGACACAGCGCGAAATTCAATTCTTGCGTGAATTATGAAACCCCCTTATTTCTGAGCACACTGAGGTATACAAATCTAGGTACCGCACCTTTTCAATCGCGTTATGTATGATTACTTCAGGATAATTATACTGATTGTATTATATGCATTTGCTTCATCTGACCCTAAGCTTGCTGGCAAGTGGTCAGATATTATACAGATCGCATGATTAATACTTAATAAAATATTAGCGAAATATTTAACAAAAGGCCTAAATGGGTTTAATTCCAGTGTTACAAATTCAATTGCAAAAACTTGTAACAAATTGTTTGGTGGGATATTTTGACCACCATTATGACATTTTTCAATTCTATCTCTTCCTCCATGTTTCTGATTTAAAAATTACAGTTTACTAGTACTATTTAATACAAGAAACATCAAGGAAGAGAGAACTACAAAATCGACAGAAAATGTTATACTTAATAAAGTTACATTTAGCGTAAAAGTCACATAGATAGTTCACTGCAATGCCACAATGCACACTTTAATGTAGATTTAATGCAGAAACTCCTTTAAAGACAAATGCTTTAAATTGTTTAAAAACAGTCGCAGTTGAACGTATGATTAATATTTAATACCAATATTTTGTAATAGTTTAATAGCAATCATACGCTACAATATCATATCCATATGTGAAACAGATTCTTAGTAATTCAGTTGTCAAGACTTTATGTTAAATATATAGATGTTTGATGCCCGATGGTTGCCATTTAAAAGCCATTAAATATGAAAATTTTCTGTGTCGAAGTTGTAATTGAACGTATGATTAATATTTAATACCAACAGTAATAGTTTAATAACAATCATACGGTATGCGGAGATTTCTGGGGTTAGAGATAATAGCAATTGAACCTGGTCTAGGACCTAGAATAAATAAGTTATAGCAATATTGATATAAAAATTATATCCATAACTGAAATGTATTCATAATAATTTATTTGTCACGAAATAGTTCTGAATTAAACTTTAAGGCTCCGTTTCAAAGTTAGCCATTCTGAATTTTAATGATGTTTAAATGGTTCTGTTCCGTGTAATATGAACATTTTTGTTTTAATCTGGGATTGTCGATTGTGACAAATAAAAATAAATGGTTTCCCATTACATCCCATAAAGGGACTGGGGAGAACTTCTCACAATCACTGAGCTGTGCGCTTTCCAGTTGTCACTCACTGATTGGGACCTACAGTTTTACACCGATTCCGACACTCGTCCTAAATTATACGTGTACAACTTTAAAGCTTTAACTCAAAGCTGAGGTAGATATGTTTAATAATTTGTTTGAAACACCATGTTAAACTACCATGGTACGTATGATTGATATAAATGATTTAGTTAATAGGTAATTTAGTGTTCTGTGTCCTTAACATTTAAACTATTCATAAATATATAAAAAGACAAAACGTTGCATGTGCTATCCAAACTTTTTAAAAATCAATTACCCAATAATCCTTTCAGTCATTATGTGAAATCTTTCTCCAATTCTTACTAACGTTTTCTGCCATTTCAGTAACATTCATTTAAAGTAAATTCAATTCAATTGCAGACACCAGACGAATCATTAATATTTAATATTCCACCCTAATCAATCATACACCACAAAGGCAAATGAACTTTCGACATGACTTAGAAATATAAATTGATACAGTTGTCTCAATGGGGTTTAATGGCAAAGTGTATTAATGCTATTAATGTAATTTCTAGAATGAGAATGATTAATTAATTCATGTACGCTATAATCATTGAACCCTGTTAACTGATGGAATGCCACTTCAATCGTCAAATGAATTGATGGCTAGGGCTAAAGCACCTTTTCGCAAATGAATACAATATCAATGGACTGCCATAGTGATTAAATTTCTGCTTACTACAGAATTATGGAGACTTTTCTTTCTTTAAATAAATTTGAACTTTCGGTTTACGTACTTATACTCTTTTTTAGTTTTGTGCATTAAGTCCAATTCCAAAAATACTGGATCATAAATTCTGCATCATGAAACATGTTGTATGAATTTTAAACTTCACGTCACTCTCATGTTAAAGAGAACGTGACATTCATACAGAAATTTTCCTTAATAATAAATAAAAACGTCATCATAAAGTATGTAACTCAACCATTGTTTGCTGAATTTAAGACACATTCGGTTTGGCTTAAAACGAGTGAGTCATTTGTTTTCTTATCATTTGTTTACAACTTTTATGGCTCTCTTGTGAATTTAAGAAAAATGTGAACCATGTGTGGGGTTTTTGCATAACTGTGGCATTTAATATCACTCATACGCTTCCATTGATATGAAGTGCGATACAACAGAAAGATAGAACTTCAAAGCTTTCGCACCACCATATGCATGAAATTTTTAAAATTATCAAACGTTGACAGGTCCGCGGCGACAATAAGGTTGGGACCACTGCCTTAGAAGACACAAGCTTGCGGTATGTGAACCAGAATATGGTGTTAGACCAAGTTATATAATGTAGATTTCTAAGAACACAGCAGAATGTCCTTACACGTTGAAATGCCAATATTGTGTAGCTTAAAACTATAAAAATAAAAATTTAAGATGTATGCGTTTGATTAATTTTCAATCCATGGTAAGGTCCCAATATAAGTCATACGCTCTGAGATCAAAACTGTGTACGTAATTTTCCGTACGTATAAGTAATATAAATTTAAATTAATATAATTATCAAATATTAATTACATTTTGTTTTACTCCTAATTCTACGTGAGTCTCAAGAATTCCAACTAGGCTAGGCGAGGTGCATTGGCTGCACTAGTCCAACACTTAGTCCAGTGAAGACCGTTGTGATATCAGGTGACGTCATATTCCGTTGAACCTCTAGATTGACCTGGTTTGGTTACGAGGCGTTCAATACTTCATCCCGATATTCCAGGATGTGGGGGTAGAAGAAACGTAGATTATTTTCTGTAGAACCAATTAGTACTCTGCAGAAAGGTACTTAATTTCCTGAACATCTGTTAGGTACAACATGAAGTATGATCAATGATCATTTATCATACATATTTTTTTCAACTCAAACGAATGGCCGGGCCTTAGCCTATGCATATGTTTTACACTGTTGTCCTCCTTTACAGCTTCGGCAGTAATCATGAGCTGAGCTTCCAAGTCTAGACGCCAATAGCATAGAGATATCTGGTAGATTTGTCCCTGGCTAACCAATTGATGCTCTGCAGAAAAGTCCTTAACTTCCTGAATGTGTGATAGATCCAGTATGAAGTAAGATCCTAGATATTTTGTCCTACTCAAATGAAGGGGCATATGAGATGTTCGACGCTCTCACCCCTCTCTTAATCCCCACAGTTTCTGCAGAAATTGTGAGCTGAGATTCAAAGTCTAGAAACATGACTGCCTATTCAGCAGTGTCCAGTGTTCACAGCCACTAGCATATAGGTATCTGATCTAGGATGGGATATCAAGTTTATCTTACGACTCGCGTCATAACTTGAAAATTTTTTGTCTGGTGCCATACTTGTAGTGTGCCACCAGACCATTCAAATAATATAAACAAGTTTAACTAATACTTAATATTAATATTGAAATCGAGTTCCCATACGCCATAGTAAATCGTAGTAAACAATACACCATAGTAATCAACAGTGCGTATGAATAATTTAATTTAAATCAACTAAACTACTAATTTAGCTAATCTGTATCACAACTAATTAATTTCTCACACTGTTATGCGGCATCGAAACCAGCGATGCGTATTATTAACATGACAATTCGTTACGCAAATATTTATAATACTTATACGCTCCCATAGAATTCTTAATACATTTAAATATTATATGAAAGCATTATCCCTGTAATAATCTTTATAAAATTCTGTGAACCAAGTAATTAAAATCAAAACTCTGCAATTTCTAAAAGCATAAAATGAAGTATAAAAAATTTAATTTATTTCATAACCATAAACCCATCAATTACAATGCCAGAAAATTAAAGTTTATGTAATATGATCCCATTTAAATCATGTGCAAATTTTATATAAAACGAAATCATATTGTTAAGAATAAAAATACCAATTTACATAAGAATTCTCTTAAGAGCACTTTGTCACGCTACTCATACACACACTGACATAAGCGCACACACACACACAGATAATCAACATCCAAAACTATTCACTATCAAACAAATAAACTATTGTCATATTCACAAATGTCGTCATGTACATACATATTTATTAAGTGAATACTTGCCAGAAGTGAGAGTGACAAAATCCGGACAGTTTTGATATGGAAGTATGAAGTAGTTATGACTGGAAAATGGACAGAAAGAAAATATACAGGAATTTAGAGTTCTCTTTTTAAATTAAATTAATGGAGATGATTATTTTCAGACGGAGGAACAAATTCTACAAATTCTTGCACAAACCCTCCACAAAGCGAATGAGTAATATTGAATACATAGTGGAGAATAAATATTAGTCATACGCTCTGACTTTACCTGTAATGAAAGTGTATATTATTTTTACACAAAATTTGGGTTCAATATTTGTCTTGTTCAATCTAGGATAGTTAAGTTTATTCATGGTATACTACAAAGTCATTGTGGCGAATATTCAATATATACATCAACTTCTATACTTCCGATTGGTATATACACAGACTCCAAACCGCGATTTGAGACGGCGATAGAGCAGGGATCGAACACAAGTACTAATATATATTGTGTACAACATTGTTTGAAAGTTACACATGCGTATGATTATTTTTGAATCTCTAGTCAGACGAACTAATTAGCAAGTCGAGAAAAACGGTAATAGTAATCATTATTATATTTTAGCATGTTCACAAAAGTTGTAGCGTCGAACATCCCAAAAAAACTATACCCAATTAAATTGACCAAAAAGCTAACCAGGTGCATCGGAGGAAATTCCTAAAACGAATAATGCAGTTTGGTTTCAAGGACCCGAAATGGGGCAAACTCCGTTAATTATTTATAACGCCCAATAGTAATTAACCGGACTGCTTTCATATAGTAAGTGTAATAGCTGTTATGTTAGGTCAGGTAAGGGTGGTTGTCACTATTGACACACTTTGTCTCGCTGTGGTACCACGGGATGTAATGTTCCATCCCCATCATTGAATTGGTAAAATGATCTAGTGTGAAAATATATGATAATATATAATACCACATCCCGGTGTTCTCATATGGGCCTAAAAATGGGATGTGTATTAGATCCCGATGAACCTATTCGTTCTCAGTAAAAATGTTCTAAGGCCATTCAGCGTAACTCCCCGAATGTACATTAGATCCAAAAGGAAGTATGCTCCATATGCACTAGAACGGGTAAGTTAGTCCCTGACCTTGTCAGCTGATACTTTCCATCGTTTCCTTGAATGTTCCTGTACTTCAGCATCCATATAAGGTGGAGACTAAACTGCTTGGCCATATTATTTAGCGATGCAAGTCAGCTATGGGCATTTTTTGAAGTCACAAATACTGATTGCAGAGATGTTATAGCAGACTGACTGTCAGAGTAGATGTTGATACCCCAGGCGTTGATGACGTATGGCACCGGTAAGATCGCAACTTCTCCGGCTACCATGACTTCTGCATGAAAAATAATAGAATGGTCTGGCAGTCGTTGTACAAGGGCTGGGTCCACTTCTTTAGAAGAGATTCCAAAACCCTGTCACGTGGGTTTGTCAATAGCTGACATAAGCGTCTTGTCCATGGTCTTTCGTTAGGATCCAGTAATCCTTCCGAAATAAGAACAGAATGGTTTACCTTTTTCTGGAAATTGAATTCAGGTTCTTGATTGGGTTTCTTATGATACAAAGTAAATTAATTTAAAGAAACAACATCAGTTGATCCACTTATTGATAACACTCTTCTGGAAACGGTTTGATGACACTCTTCTGGGAACGGTTGAGAATATCCTTGTCGGAATGGTTTGAGAACACTTCTTTGGGTTCAGTCTCAGAACACTATTCTGGGAATAACTAGGAACCCAGAATACCCATCTGGGAATGGTTGAGAATACCCATTTGGGAATGGTTTGGGACTACTCCTTACTGTTCGGTCAATCGATTTTAGATGACTGAGAACATGGTGTATTGCAGTCGTGGTGAATCGGGATTACATTAGTTGAGAGCGGCTCAAGACCGCCTCGATTCGTCCTTCAATACGGGCATATTATATTCGGACGGGCAGAACTGGATCGGGAATCGGATTTACATCGGTTGATAACAAGAATAGTCTGCCGAAGCCGCTATGTTGGAAGAGTCAACCGTAGTCGTTATGGTGGTATAGACAGCCGAAGCCGCTATGGTTGAATAATAACCGAAGTTACTATGGTGAAATAGTCAACCTAAACCGCTATGGTGGAATAGTCATCCTAAGCCGCTATGGTGGAATAATCAACCGAAGTTACTATGGTGGAATGATCAACCTAAACCGCTATGGTGGAATAGTCAGCCTAAGCCGCTATGGTGGAATAATCAACCGAAGTTGCTATGGTGGAATAGACAGCCGAAGCCGCTATGGTGGAATACTCAGACTAAGCCGCTATATACTTAAGTGAAAAGTTAACTCATGATTTCTTTCAGAATTAGAGCTCCAGATCTATGATCTTCTCGGATTCTGCACTGGGAAGCGACTAACTGATGATGCTGGTCAACCCAAATATTAAGTACTCCGGCTGTGGTCCACTAACCAGTCTATCGCTGGTTATTATTATTAAAGTACAGTGGCTTAGTTACTGAAATTATGTCACTCATACGCCCTCTATTTGAAATAATGCGTGTATTGTAACTCAAGCGGTGACGTATGAATCAATAATTTTGCAATTAAAACATTATTGGGCTAATACTTAGCTGTTAAGATTCTTATGGAATATTTTTCGAAAGAAAATTCTATAATTTTATGTTTCACCCAATTTACTTTGGGACCCTGCAAGTATCACGATATGCTTTCCACAATCAGCTGACTGCGCAATATCTTTTTCTATACTTATCTGGACCTATAATTTTGCATTGAAAATTTTGTGGTTGAAGAGCTCCTTCTTGGGTTACTCTTTACTCTACAAAGGATCATAAATATGGTCAAGGCATGACAAGTAGATTTGTTAGCATAAAGAATCGCATGCAAATCGTTGCTATTTATCAGATGAAGAAAATCCAAACGTAATATAACCTTGCAAGGTTTTCATTTAAATATGTGAATGAGGCAAAGTATACACTTGTTTACATACCTGACATCAGAATGTTGAAGACACTATAATCTCCGCATCTTGTCTGAACCTGAAACTTTACCTTGACTTTCTGCCGTCACAAGTGCGATGAGACTTCATTTTCTTGCATATAAACTTGAACTCATGTAGGAATTATGAAAACGTTGATGACACATCTGTTTTCCATTTTTCCCTTGTGGAAGACGAACAAAAAGTGAATAAAACAAGAAAGAAAAAACCGTTTCACATGCATTGCATGATGATGATATCCGTTTAAAGTCCTTATTTGGTTTACACTTTACCATCATACTGACACACTCCCACGTCCTCTATCCCTTTTAAAGATAAAAGAATATTTATGGTTTTTTTGTTAGGAAGCGAATGGTTAGTTCGGGCCTTTGGCATTTCGCGCTGTGTATAGTGAAAACATTTGTCATTCTGTGAATGAGCATATCCAGGGGAGTGGTAGTCCATGATAGGATTACAAATATTTGTTGATTAAATAAATGAATAAATAAATAACTAACTAAAAAACCTGATAACTGGCAAGCTGTGACATTGAATATGAGTATATAAATTGAGAATAAATGAAATTGACCTTTTCGATTTTTAATAAACAGAATTTTAAATAAATGTATAATTTATTACCCATATCGCAGCCTACATATAAAAGAGTCATAACTCAAAATTGAGAAATTTTCAGTAGAGGCCAAAAATTGATTCCCTTTCTTCTTTGTTGATACTCTATGTAAAACTTTTTTATAAGTTTGGCGACACCTCCAACTCGTCCCCTCAATTTAACTTAATTAAAAGTTTTAACTGAAGTTTAATAACCGTCTTAAATTCCATTTAAATTGCTCTTCTTTCCTATGTTTGCATGGCCTCAGCCAATATGTACAAATTAATGTTATGCATAGTAATTTATTTTGGTAAATATTTAAACTTCGTTAATGTTTTTTTAAAATATGTTAATAAATTACATACATATATACCGATGACGAATATTTCCGGGGATTACAACCAGATTAAGTGGTAATAAATTGTTTAAAGTTGTCGAAAATTGTAAACGTGCCAATGCGTATGATTAATAAAATTATTGGTTCACAAGTTGAGGGTGTGATAGGGTAGGGGAAATTTATTGAAACTAAATCTATGAATTGGCTTACATTATCATTTGGGGTTTGACTTAAACTGAAAAGTTTGAAAATTTGTTATTTAACATTTAATATATTTAGCATATTATTCGAAACCCTCAGTTTTGATTAGTGCGTTGAAAATGAATTGGTAAAAATGATACGTTTCTTATTGTTGTAAAAAAAAAAACAGGTAGCTATTGTCACTGAACATAACAAGCATTGCAATTTCTTAAGTTGAATCTATAGAATTTATATTCGCCTTTATTGCTGGCGTATGATTATTAATAACTTCCCTGTTGGAAATGTTGTCTTGAAAATATTTTCAGTAGTATTTCCTTAAGACAATGTTAGTAGCTAATGACAATTTTTATAAGACATATTCTTGACATACCACTATTTTTGACGTAGTTTACTTATATCGTGAAGGGACTGACAGACTATTCAAAACCGTCCTATTAACATGTCAGCATTATGTCATGACTGATTCTTACTAAGGCCCTAGCTGAACGTCGATAGAAGAAGTCATTACTATTTGTCAACAGCGAGGCATTCTTATCGATTTTGAAGTTCTTAAAAAAACTAGAATTGAGAAATTTATGTTTATTTGTAGTTATAAAATCAATGCCATAATAAATTTTTATTATATTTTTTTATTTCAGAAATATTTGAAATTGTTAAAAAAATATGCACATTTTTATAGCATTATAAGTATGAATGTATATAAAGGGTGTATCAGTAAGAAGGCACATTTTAATTTTAATATGAATACCAGTATTTTCTGAGAGAGTTGTGATTTTTTTTATTGTAGTGTAAAGAAGGCATGTTCCGATTAGGAATGGAATACCATATCCCTCAAATAGTCCCGGGATACAGCCATTAATCTTTTCATGAAATGTTCCATGACTTTTTCACAGAGATGTGGCTGTATCTTACCGATGACGCGTTGGATCTTGGATTTGAGCTCAGGAATTGTTTCTGGTTTATTCGTTTAAACCCGAGATTTCACAAAACCCCAAAGAAAGAAATCGCACGGGGCTAAATCGCATTATCTTGGTGGCCAGTTGACATCAGAATGACATCAGAGGTGATTTGTTCTGGAAATCGTTGCTGCAATACATCGGTTGTTTCAAGCGCGGTGTGGCAGGTAACGCCGTTTTGTGGAAACCACATGTAGTTCAGATCCATGGCATCCAGTAGAGGCCACAAGAACTTCTTTATTGTGTGCCTGTAACGAATGCCGTTCACATTCACTGCAATTTCGGCCTCATCTTCAAATTAGTAAGGCCGAATCACGCTGCCTGACAATTTGCCCTGACCTTTAGTCTCGTCATTGGCCGTCAAATCGGAAACAGTCATTGATACTTTGGGCCTTGCTAGAGACAAAAGGTTCATGAGATACCTCATCCTATCCACTATCGGCGAGGTTTGTCTTGCGTGTATATAAACTGTACCCCTTGTCTCTCCTGGATCACCACATAAGGACGTTTTCGCACGATATGTTAAGAAGTTTCTAGGGACAACCCAACACGTTCCAATTACTCTGGAAGCTGTAACGTAGTTCTTAGTTTCGCCAGCACGTCCGCTCTGCAGTGCACCGGAGTGATTCTGTGCTCTAGAACCTATTCGAGGTGAATATGTACTAGTGAGCTATATGGTTAAGAGTTCTGTGGTAGTCCTGGCTGGATGTTGATTTCGGGAATACTGATTCGAGGGACTTGATGACCGCCTGCTTTTCCAATGAGATAGCTACATCAAGGACTGCAGAACTGTTATATATCAGGAAGCTGGCCATTTCCCTAATCGCGAACACTTTAGCCAGCTATACGCTGCAATGATCACACAGTCTACAAGAAAGAGGGAAACACTAACCGCCTTATTCGTAAAAAGTTGTAAGAGGTTTGAATGATGATCTTTGTATAATAAATCGTCCCTCAAATCTCTCTTATATTTTTATGAATAAGGCGGCAAGTCTCTGGAGTAGACCTATTAGGTTTCAATCCATCCGCACACAAGTTCACTTATCTTTAATTATTTTACTACTGAAGTTTATAAAGAAAACAGTACACGAAGTATTTGCGTATGATTAATATTAAATACCATCGCAGGAGTTGCATATTGAGTATACGCTCGAGTAATTATGATTCTGCTGAAATTGTGCTTGGGTAGTAACATCTTTCGATTTATTTCGAGCTTTCCCAGAGGTTAGTCTATATTTGTTGTTATTGATGAAATCTTACCCAATGAGTATATAATTAATACGGGATTACCTCAAGATTTCGTATTCGTCTGATTAATATTTAATAGATTAAATTGATTTAATAAATAAATTATTAGCTCTTATATACGTAGCTAAAAACAGAAAAATGTATATCCCATGAAAGGTCTAGTGAGAGTTTTCGCACCCAGTGGGGCAATAATCCAATAAGACTGACATAGTACTGACTTATATTGTCTCGTATTAATACAAATAATATTATATATCAAACTTGGTAAAAAGTAGGATACCAGAGGCCCCAAACAGAAAGATAGTTGCCTTTTTGCCAACACCGTATTTTTTTGCAGATACTCGTTTCGTTTTGATGAGTCGTCCTGGCTTTAAGCACTTGTATTGTTTAACCACAGCAAGACAACTTAACTAAAACCTTAAGTAGCATTTTTTAATTAACTAGAATTTAAATTTATATTGCTAATTGTAATGGAAGTTCCCACGAGAACAGTAATACTGTTATATATAAGTATTAAATAATAATTTGTCATGTAATTGGCAGCGGTAATTTTAATAAAATGTTTATAATAACCCACTTAAGTGCAGATAGCATCTTGCTGATATGTCAGTGGGTGGCATTTATACTCGTTTAATTGCTAACAAATTAGACAGATGTGTGTTGCCATTTTACCCCAGATGTTTCTATACATGTAATTATACTTGGGTAGGTCTTTATTCCAGGTATAACAATATATTGCAGTCATAAGTGTGCAGTTAAAAGAACTCAATAGTATATGAATAGACATGCAAGACAAGGAATGCAATTAGAAGTTATCACATATGTCATTGAAAGACTTGAATAAATTATAGAGTATTTATTTTAAAATTCATTGAATTTGTTTGCAAAACAGACATACAGATTCTACGTAAAATACTTGAAATTCTTGAGAACAGTTTGTATAGGGTGATGAAATAATATATTTACATATAAATCTAATTGGTCACACATAACATTGCTAGATAGTTGGCCATGGATCTGCAAAAATTAGTTGCAAATTTGGTGCTATCCTCACTTTAATCTGTTATGAAGATCTACAGCAATCTTTTTTTATTGATGTTCCCTGAAAAAAGCACTTGCGTATGATTAATATTTAATATTAATCAAAATTGGATTATCAATCATACGTGATCGGGAACAATTTAAAATCAATCATACGATACCGTTTCGTTGCACCGGCCAAGTAACATTAGTGCAGAAATTGTAATATAATCATATCGTATATCTTGTGCCATTCCATGCAGGTGGGAGTATATCTAGCTATATTTGGTGTTTTAATAGCTTTCGTCTGGCTTTAATGGTCTACTTCTTACATTTGTCTAACTTAATCTAGTATCGCAACGACCGCCACAGAAAGAAAACCCCAAAGGTCTTAATGTGAAACCAATGAATTTTAACTTGACTTTCTTTTTATCAAACATAAAATACGAAACAGAGAAAGTATAAAACGTACGGAGGAAACAAAAACGTAGAAGGTCAACATAGACCCCTAGTTCATTCCAAATGTCGCTACAAACACTACTATAACACGGTATCATCACTACAAAAACCACCGCCTTATTTCGTCAGTATGTTAGATACAAACGATGTATTTATAAATACGTAAACTTGTTACGACTACGATAAACGACAAGTCGACAATGGACTCAATGTTACTGACTGACCCCCACGTTAGTCAATAGTACAGCCATATGACCAAATATTCCAAACAGAGGTACAGACAACAATTTATTGTGGGTATTAAATGACTAAGTGATACCCTTTTAGGTCTTTAATCTTAGATTTGTTTAGAGATTTAAAAACAAATCTTTAGAAGATTTAAAAACACATTAGGGGGTTTAGGTGTTTATGATTATTTGTAGAATTATTTTTAGGAAATTTAATATTAATCATACGCCATATATGTACATAGTACTTATATATGTTTTTTCCTTTTTTAATTTGTATGTGGTTCTCCGTGTTACAAAATTTTGTACAAATTTATACTTTAGGATTTATGTCGAATTTTTATATTTCCAATAATGAGAAGTCGCTCCGATGCCTTAAGGATTCCTGAATATATTTAATGATATGTAAGATAATTGATTTACTCTACTGTGTTTAAGGGCCTTTAGAGGTGTTCTTTCTTGAAAAAGGTGGTATCTCAATCTTGAATTCAAACACAACTGCAAACTAATATTTTTACCACTCTATTGCTTAATGACGTAGGTTTGTTTCAATTCACATTAACTTTATTTGTATTTAAATTAATATTAATCATACTCGTACAAACCGTTGAGTTATACTTTTATTAGCTAAACCTAACGGATGTATAAACTAATAGGGGATGAACGTTTAATGGGGATTAAGAACCATGACAAGAAATAAGCCTCCGCATTTATCATTTATAACCACCGACAATTTCAAAGAACATTAGTCATATTTAATATCAATTTAATATCAATCATACGATATATGGGGTTTATATCAAAACAAGATTACTCTTAATTACAGAAATCATTAGTATTCATATTTTCCATACCGCAATTAGTATGTACGGACAATTTATATCAGTCATACGTCACGTGGGACGAGTAACAGGATATGCTTATTTACTTCATAGTTAGACAAATTTTTTGTGTTAATGTTTTAAATAGTAGAATCGTCGTTGCATCTAACTAGTACATGAACAAAAAATTGTGTATTTAAACTACTACTGCAATACAACTGATGGAAAATATTGGTTATTTGTATGACATAATTGATATCAATCATACGCAACTAATTTTACCTATTATTACAAATGTTTCTTAGTGAAATTCTAAGTGAATTTTGTGTTCAAAATGTATTGTGTTATTTTCTATTACACTAGAAATAAAAGACTGTATTCGAAAACTACCAAAAATAATGACCCTTAAGTCGAATATCCGATGCGAAATCTGAATTGTCTCATTGAAGTAGTCATAACTTAGTGTGATCTAGCAAAATACATCCTTCATCAGGGATGACTGAATAAATGCCAACTAACTACTACATTAGTGAATTAAGTGACAAATTAAAAAACGCACAGCTCTCTGGTTGTGAAAAGGTTTCTCCAATCTTTTCATTGGATTTAATAGGAAACGGGTTTCTTTAACTACTATATTTTATAACGTCAATTTGATATTTTAATGCCAAACATAGGAATTTGGAAAACTATAAGGTGGTATTGGAACCCGGATCGGCAACCTGTTTGGTAATGGAAATAGAGTAAAAGCAATAACCGATAACTGGGACTCACAAATGTGAGGATATGCGCCACTGGGTCTATAGTCATAAAGTGTTAGATCGTTTAGGTTACTCGAGTGTTCTTCATTATTGTTATCCTTGGGATATGATGATTCAGGAGAGGTGAATGAGGAACACAGATTGTGTGTTTACTATGAGGATTATTTAAGGACCTGCAAGAATTCTCTTTGTTTGGCGTAAACAAGATCATGATTTCCTTGGAGCAAACGAATTGGTTCCCCGGTAGAAGATTAATCTCGTTAGACGTAGTTTTACAATGAACTACTAGCTTTCAGTGAGTAGTGTATCGACTGCCGTCAACACCTAACCTAACCTAGCCCTTAAAGATGGAACAACAATGGACAAGAATAAACCACATCCGATTATGGAAGGCATCGGGCGGGAACAGAACGGCAAAAACAGATGGCTGATAAAGATGGGCTAACTTAAACTGAAAAAACTCATGGGCATCCGAAATGGATGATGATGAATTTAATTCAGCAGGCCGGTGCGATTGAATGCAGTTCGTATGAATAGGATATCGAAACTGTGGAACGTGTTTTCTGTCATGGTTCCGCTTCTGCAGGATAAAGGCTCCAACACTTTTGAGGTGATACAGTACCTAGTTTGACGAATTAAGGGGAACGGATTGGAGAAGACTGTGGAAATTTGTACGCAGTGCGAACTTCTTGTACAAAATTTGGGGGTTCTCCCAGGAAAGTGTACACAAAATTACAAAAACTAGACACCACAGTGCAAATAGTGTACGCAGAAATGCAATAATGTTCTTAAAAGTTCTCAAAGTATTCAAAAAACTACAAATAATTTGTATTACAGTACAAAAAATGCACAAAATGAACACATAAGTAAAAAAATACAAAATATGTATTTAAAGTATTATAAGTGCTAGAACTTTCTACATAAGTACAAGATTTGTACACCAAAATGGAAAAATACGATACAGTGTAAACAAGAGTACAAAAAGTGTACACAAAATCACAAAAAAATTATAAATCGAAAGAATTCGTTGCTGAAATGTACTACACCCTTGAAACCCATATGGTGATCTAATCCACTGCAAAGTAGTAACTACCTCTACACATATGCAGTCACTCACTGAATACAAAGAATCTCAAGTCAAAATTTTCCTATTTTAATTTTTTGCTTGAAATTAATAACCAGGTGGCTAATTCTTTTAAAAACGATATCCTATTCAATATCGTTTTGCCGGTGGTGAAGTTTTATATGTGCATGTATTTTAAATTTATGTTCGTTATGTCGATAGTGCTAAGCATAGAAGCACTATCGACATAACGATATCATTTTGACGATTATCGTCATATATAATTAGGACCAAGGACCATTTCGTTCCGCTGTAAAAATCGACCGCTATTTTCTCTTCCCTTTTGTCAAAGCAATCTTGTACTAATATATCTATCCGTTCGAATTGTCATACATTGTTTAATGTATCGATCCTCTATTTTTACATCTAGTGAAAATTTGCCAGTTTTGATTTATGACTCTTTTGTAGTTAGGGTTCGATATACATATCTGACATAATGACAGCTATGACGTATAAGTGATGAGAGATATATATGTGTGTGCAAATTTTGATATTAGTCATACGCTTAGGGGGAAGTTTGTGACGATGGGGGTTAAAGGGCAATTGTTGGAGTTATATTAGCTTACAAATTCAGTACAACTTTGTTTCAGTAATATGGTGTATCAACAGGCAAAATTCGTAAATTTTTTGCGTTATAAGGAAAACTTGCTGTTTCATAAATTAATAATACATTTGGCAAACTTTCTGCTTAACTAGCATGTTTGATATATTTTATTAGTTCCTATTATTATACTTTTTCCTATATAAAGGTTGTTTACACTTCCAAAAACTATTTCTAACTTGAATCGTGTGTCTAATGATTTTCATCATTACCTTTGATTTCAGCATTATCATGATTTTATTGTAGTTCCTTGTAAACAAACGCGTGCCACATTTACACACCTGTATGTTAGACCATTGTGTTCGAGTCATTACCACTAATGATCTAAAAATAATATATTCTATTTATAGATGCAATCGTGGTTACCCTTTTTTATGCACTTGAAAACAAACTGCCTCTTTAATCGATATGATTCTCTGAAGTGAATAGCGTGTGTATGTAGTTGAAAACAAGTCGAAAACAAATCGAGGTCTAGCGTGTGTGGGCGTTGTTTTGGGGTTGATTTCTATCATACTGTATTTCCTGAAAAGCACACATTTTGTGGTTGGGGCAACCCACGTTAGTCGCCCAAAGCACCTGCAAATAAGAGGTTAACATTGAGCATACCAGTCGAAGCCCATCTCCTGAATATAGACAGTTATATTATAAACACTTGTTAATCACACGAGAGAGATATATACCACAAGCCGTTGAAAAGGCCATTGGCGGCATTATGGAAAAACAGTTTAACGGTAAATACTCAACACGACAGTTGTAATTTAAAACCTGAGAATTGTGGATTTCGAATATTTCAACAATTACGCATAGAAAAAAAGGGAAATTTGAAAAGTAGTAAAAAGTTTTGAAATAAAATCAAAGAAAGAAAACAAAAAGTTCAAGAGACAGAATATGTCAAAAGAAACTGTGTTATTTATTAATATTAGAGAAAACAATAATATTGAAAAACAGAATTTTAACATTTGCAAGACGTATCCGGTAAAAACGTGTTAAACATTTTCTCTTCAATACGAGTATCAGTAAAAAACAATAAATTGGAATAAAACTGAAACACCAACATTTTTAAAAGCCTCGAAGTCATTAAAGGAAACGGATGCCTAAAACCAAAACTCATGGACAAATATACCACCCCGTTGGCTGAAAACCATTGAACTGCTAATTGAGTTTTCTGAGCAAAAGTTAGAGTTGTATTTGCAATTGAAATTGAAATTCGTGTAAACCCTACGTACAAATAGTTGGTTGTGTTCGCCAAACCAACAACCAGTGGCCAGTGTTTGCGAAAATTCGCATTAAATAATAAATGGGTACTCCAAGTCGAGGCATATTGGAAAAAGTTAAAGACAACATTAGAACAATGGGTTGTTTGCCCATAAAACCGAAGCCGCAACCACTAGATCCCATGCAAAGTATGTACAAAATTAAATGAAATTGAAAATGCTAAAGCATAACTTTGTTTTTCAATTAACCGAACAATTTTTTGCACTAGTTATATTATAATTGAATACATGTCGTAAAAGGATAGACAGGTTTTGAAACATAATGGCCACTTACATCCATTATCACCATCTCCGGTTGTCATACACTCGAAGCTAACTAAAGTTTTAGCTTTCAGTTTGTATGATATTTAAAAAATTTAACTGTTAGTTAGCTTAACTAGATATTGCGATAATAACCCTACTACGTATAAGTAATGTGGACTACAAATGCTGGTGTGACATATTAATATCTGTCATACGCTAAGTAGAATGAACTATTCAAAACGGTATATTTTCTCAGGTTCTGTAGATTCAAAGCATACTCCAAAGTAGTAACGAGCGGGATTCGTGTCACACCCAAATCTAAATGTAGTTTGTTATTGTAACAATAACCAAATTCATTGCGATTTGGGTGCGTGCTTTAGTCGTGTAAATGATATGGAATATAGACTGTTGCATGAACAAGTAAATGTGAGTCACACACTATGGGCGATCATCTATTAGTATGGACCTATTTATTTTTCCTTTAGCCGTGTTAGTTGATAAAATATAGTTACCTCTAAGGCGTATAAGTAATGCAGAATATAACGATGGTGTTGCGTAAAAGGGGCCAATCTGCTGTTTCCAATTGTCTGTAAGATATTCATAGATTATAACGTAGCAAAAATGGTTATGGCTATAGAAAGTTATGGTTGGGTTGTTCGAGCAGTATAATTATCTACCTATTTCGTTGCAGATAGACCCAAGCAGTTTCGCCCTTTTGACTTGTCGTGACAAGGTAAACAAAATCAGATCGGCCTTCGTAAAAAATGCAGGTTGGCCCTTTTTACGCACCACCATCGATAAGTTCAATAATATCACACATACGCTAAGGGAGTCAACATAAAATTGACTTCATGTTTTCTCTGATTCAAATACATGCTATGATTATAACGAATATAATCACCATATAAGTGCAAAAGTGATGCAGAATGCAAATTGTGGTGTGATAAATTAATATCAGTCCTTCGCTAACTGGGAAGAAATATAAAAGAGGATGTACCAGGCGCTCTAGATCTAGAGCAGAACCGAAACTAATTCGTCGCGTCGCACTCCAAATCTAAATGTATTTTGTTTTTGTTACAGTAACCTTCAGTCGTATAAATGATGATATAAATTGTTGGTTAAACTAAATATGACCCATACGCTATGTGAGAAAATCTATCCGTGTCAGTTGATAAAATATAATTACCTCTGAGGCGCATAAGTAATGCAGTATATAAATGGTAATTAGCAAAAGTTAATATCAGTCATACTCTAAGGGGGATGAAAAAATATTGATCATGTGTTTGCTTACTCTCAATGACTGGCTATGAATATAGGGGTATCTTGTTTACCTTTCCTCGAAGGCGTATAATAAGTTGTATTAAAATAAACGCCTGTAAGGCATATAGTAAATAGTGTCATGTATAAGTTAATATGAGTTATGCATTAACTGAGAAGAAATTTATATAATATAGAGTTGTTTGTTTCAAATACAGGCTATGTATATAACAAATTTCGTGGCAATTTATGAATATAAGTAATGCGTATAGAAAATTGTGTTCTGCACAATTAATATCAGTCATACGCTCAGTGGGAGAACCTTTGAATGGTGTATGCTTACTTTTTCTCTGCAGTATTATCTGATGGATTATAAAGGTCGCTAAGGCATGTAATAAATTGTATAATAAAAAAAGGTCTCTAGGGCGTATAGTAAATAGTGTTATGCAGAAATTAATAGCCTGCATATGCTATGGAAGACGAAGTACTTTTGTATATATATTTTTTTCTGGTTCAAATACAGGCTATGAATATGACACATATGGTGACCATTTAAGCGTATAAGTAATGCAATGCAGGGTTAAGACTGTTGTGTGATGAATTATTATCAGTCATACGCTTAGTGGAAAGAGTATATGTTTTTTATTTCTCTCCAGTGTTGGCTGTTCAAATATAACGGCATCTAAAGCGAATAATAATTTGTGTAAAAATATAGGATGTACTAAAGTAGACAGTCAACATTTTTCTCTACACGAATGCCAACAAACAAAACGAGTGAATTCTTAATCATTCAAAGAAAATCGGAAAAATTTAGGAGCATAATTATTAAAGAAGACAGAACAAAAATGTGAACAAATTGAAAATTCCCTTTATTATAAAAGATACCGGAAAATGGGGGAAATATATTTCAATATTATACCTGTTGTGTTCAGTGGAAAAAGAGTACAAATGTATAGATGACCCTAGAACTGTGAAATAGATGAATGAAAGTGAATATCTGAACAAAATATGGACATTGCTGCCCATTTAACACATTTTGTGAATGAATAAAAGTTGTCTGATTGTTCTTTTCGTTTTTGGTAGCAGATATTATTCTAAGGATTTAATAAATATACCGGTGACGCCTAAAAGTGTTTCAGGATATTAATATTGTAGAGAATATATTAACCCTGGTTCTGCCCGCAGATTCGCGCTGTTAAATATATGTAGCAACTGAAGCGTATACGTGATCCATAATATCAATAATATCAATCATACGCCAATGATAACTTTTTACATAAAGATGTTGTTTAGTCTGGTTCTCTTCGCAGATTTTGTTGCTGTAAACTAAGCTTATATCTGTGATAAAAAATTAACTATTTCATTTCTCTGTGTTGAACTAAGTTGGCTTGAGGTCATAAAATGAAAATTCCAGCAGGTTTACGTAATGGTCTCTGGTAAATAAATATCAATCATACGCATCTCACACATGGCAACAGTAAAACTGTCACCATACCAAATTCATGGATAATTGTTTATTTATTTAAAAATTTAGTGATAGTGATACAATATTTTGAATGGGTTACGAGTTTTCATGTCATTTTCTCTACTAGGTACATCTATTCAATTCAGGGATGTTGGTTTAGAATGGTTTCAGGAATGATAAAGTTTAAAGGTTTTGTATTCAAAATGTTCTCCGGTCATCTGTTGTTCTAAACTATAAAATCTGAATTCCAAAGTTTTGTTTAATCTCATGAAAATACAAAAGAGAATTAACAAATCTCATTACATTTGCAATTTACATACAATTTAACAAAGAGACAACTAAATGCAAAAGTTTTCAGACATGTCAGCTATGACACAATGACGGCGATGGTCAGGATAACGAAGACAATAATATAAATTTGCATTAATCTGACACAAAATTTTAGTACAGAATTTATGCATTTTCATAATTTTTTATTACGTTAAATGTCATGACAAGAAACAAAGTAAATACTAGAGAAACACAAAACACAATTTCATGACAATAAACATTGAGAAACGTAAATGTAATTAAATGTCCTTTTAGTGTTGAATGCAGGACTCAGGGTCACAATCATATTATAACATAATTTGTGTAGCGAAGACTGGATTATAGTGTTATAGGTCCCTTAGACAATTAACCGCTCGACGTCAATCATAGTGTATTTTTAGGTTTTAGTATCTCTAAGTTTTCATGATGATTTCAATGTCTTAAGGGAGTTTCACGATGATATCGTTTAATATTTCCAGTAGTAATAAATGTCATTACTCTAAGGTTTTCAGCTGTCAATAACAAAATTTATTGGGAAAACAGTGTATTAGATTGGACAATTTGTTCTCATTTCATCAAACTCAAGCCAAGAGTGTAACCGAATATAGCACAGAGGAAATAAAAAAAGAATTTTAGAAACAGCTGTTGACATTTCGAACTCATCAAATGTTTACAAAAATAAATTGTAATGAGCACTGAAATAACAGAAAATATTTTTCGAGTGGAAAATTTAATATTTTCATTTGCTGGACGTAAAAATAAAAACTGAAATTGGTCGACGACTTGCAAACCAACTGCTCTCATTTTTGCCCTTGGTACTTCAAACTGACAAATAAAAAGAAACTCACCATATTGATGTTGGTAATTTCCACTGATGGAAACATTGCCCGATACCATGTTGGAATGTTGTTTCTAATATGTTGTTTTCCTATTTTCAAATTACGTTTTATATCCCCCGTTCGGATCAGGTTTGCTTTAAAATCCCTAATTTTTATTAAAGTTCCGCCTTTGAATACAATAAAGCAGATTAGGGGTTGGATTGTCTGTAGTGCATTGGATTTTGTCGGGGAAATGTCACCTCGCTTAGTGACGGCGACACTATGGACTATTTAGCCATGAAAAAGCTTCTCAAAATGCCGTCCGAATCCGGTGTAAAACTTTAGGTCCCTATCAAAACTATCAAGCGCATAGCTCACTGATCCCCGCAACCCCTTCATTGCATGTATTAGGAACCGTGTTTTTTTTTCATAAGTATGCATTTATTAAATCCTTATTACCTTTTCGATAACACCAGCAGTAATTGATTTGTATTCTTTTTGAGGTTGGAATTAATGCGATTCTTTTTTAATCTCTCTGTTTGTTGCTTTCCCTATCTGTTTTTAGCTATGAAAGCCGCATTGCTTATACAACGCTGGTACCGACGTCATAATGCCCGCATGGAGATTCGAAGACGTTACACCTGGTCAATATTTACCAACTTGGAATATGCCGGAGAACTGGATCAAGTTGAGGTAAGCTCTTGCTATACGACCTACAATTGAAATCCACATCCACATTTTTTTTCTGCGTCTGTACTTGACATTTAGGATATTGATTGAGTGATTTTAGTGGTTCTTTTAATATTTAATGGGGTAGAAATAACTGTTTTCAAAATGTCAATTATTTATTTTAATATTATGTGTTTTTTCTACGACTTTCCACTTTGTTGTGGTCGATTTTTGTGGTTAACTTTGAATATCAATCAATTCGTTGTATTTCCACTGCAGTTTCATTGTAAATTTCCAGGAAATGTGTGAAATACAGAACTGATACCAAAAATGAATCCGGCACTTTTATAGCTTCAATATTCAATACAATAAACATGGAAATGGGTAGAAATGTTAATGTGAACGTAGACCATAGTAGAGAAATGTATATGTACAGAAATATACATATATATACATATGTATATAAGCATGTATGTATGTGTATTTTCATTTGTGTCATGAAAGTTTTTGACGAAAGCGTTGATTGAAGTTGTTTGTTGATGGTGAAATAATTAATCACCAAAAAGCAAAAAAAAAGAACACAAATTGTGTTAACAAATTGGGCTGGATGTGACATAAATATCATAGATAATAAATCAACTTATTACCCCTAATATACAGACCTTAGGGTGTTCCTTATGTGTTTTTTGAACTTGTTTTAAAAACTGGGTATTAACTAAGTTGCGGGTCAATGGGAACAGCAGTTTATTTATTGTTGCCTGTATCACCAATATATGTTTACTTGTACATTTAATTCTGACAGTTTGACGTTTGGTCCTGACTCAAAGAGGTTCATGTTCACATTTGCCATCAAAATGAGTTTATTGCCGCTAGATGTTTATCGATTTTTCACAGGCAAGTAATTTATGTGCGGGGGGATATCTGAAATAAAGAATTCGTAGTTACAATATCTCGTATAAGTTTCAATTGACAGACAACGGAAGTATTAGCTATTATGAAACCCTTGAAAAGGTCAGGTGAGGTTAGGTGTTGGTGGCAGTCAATGGACGACTCCCTTAGACCTACTGGTTCATTGTAATACCACGGGCTAACAGAATTATGCGTAACACTCACCGGATAACAATTTTGTTTGCTCCAAAAAGCTTAAGATCTTATCTATGTTTATCTGCTTTATTACACCCAGCTTCCTAAATGGGTAGGATCCCATAGTAAATATCATTTTACCCTAGTACTGGACAAGGGCAGAGAAGTGGGGTTTCCTTCATCGTCCTCATCGTTATCGCTTCTACAGAGGTCATTTTACCTGACCTTTAGTCTCGTCGCATGTCTACTAATCAGACAGTTTTCTATAGAAACTGAAAAAACATTAGTACATTGAGTCTGGCTAGAGATAGAAGGTTCATGGATCTTCTGCTATTCACAGCGTACACAATCTTTGCCCTCGTCCACTTCGCATGCATCATCGTATAGAAGCGTTATTAGTGGATGTTACAAGTCACTAAAGGTAGCCCTGTGCTATGAGCAGTCCTGTGCTAGGGGCAGGTCTGTGCTAGGGGCAGGCCTACACTAGTGGCATGCCTGTGGAACTTGTAAGGTAGTCCATAGTCTGGCCAACTCTAAATCCGGCTTACAGTTCCCGGGAATATCTCTGCATGCAGGCATACCTGGGAAGTGAATATCATACTATTGCGGGCCATGTCGTTGGGAGTTATGCCCCAGATGTTATGTACAGGGGCCCAATTATGTACGACGATAATCGTCGAAAGATAAAGTTATATCGATAATGCTGATCAAACAACCATTTAAAATGCATACGTATCAAAAACTTCACTACCGACAAAACGATAATGAATGAAGTTTTATATATAATTAGCCCCCAAGAACACTACTTGCAGAGACATGGTTACCAACTGACTGCCAGAGAAGACAATAAACTTTATGACCGCTAAATTATTATCCCTCAGCCTGAACTATAAATTCCGCCTGATGCATGATGCTATAATAGTCAGGTAGTCTACGAGAACGAGACAATCCTAGTTCCCTAGAGCAGACCCCATATCCCACCAGATCATTTAGTTTCCATCTATCCGCGTAGAAATCACATATACTTCTCTACCAGGAGTACATGTGTTCCAGGATTACCTTCCAGTATAAGTGTGTGGTATATCTGATCGAATAGTGGTTCCTCCTTCTAGCCGCCAATATTGGGAGCACCTTCCAGCACTGTAACATGACCGACTCCGACCATATCCCACTGTGAGAGTTAAAAAGCAATCTGGATGCTTGTAATATCCACCGCCAACAAATATGACATTACATTCACTGACATTACATGTGCTGTCCAGAGCATCCCTCATTCCACAGCATCGTCCCCAATCTCTGAACCCTAGTCCGTAGTGGACAGTAGGTGGGTTTCTCAATCACTTCCCACCACTCGATAACCTCATATAGCATTATCGTTCTCATCACTGCTGTATAGATCCAGTGAAAATCCTCGGAGAGATCCACCAACCTGTAGCCCTCTTGCAGGCCTATAGGGCCATCGTCTCCATTTCCACTATGTTGGGTCAGAAACTAAGATTGCTTTCCAAAATAACACCCATGTATTTCGCATACTCTGCAATTTCTTTTGGGAACTATTCATAGGTCCACGATAGGTATTTTATATGTTCAAGTAATGGCGGCCAGTGCGGTCTTGGCCGGGTGTACACCTAGCCTATTTTCAACCGCCCATCTCCCCAATGGAGAATGCCCCTTGGAGATTGTCCCTTAGGGTATTGGGATAATTGCTCCTTAAAGCTATTACCAATTCATCAGAATATGCAACAATTTTTTTTCCATTTGCATTTTTTGCAATTGCAGAGTGACCAGTATTCCATTCAGCGCAAGGTTCTATAGAAGTGGAGATAAAACCTCTCCTTGAGGTGTGCCATTGTTAACATATCTTGTAGAGGTCGAGTCGGCTGTGACACATCTCCTGGTGAGAATTTGATATATACGCCCCATGAGATTCACGTTAACGTTAAGTCGTGTATTTAGTAAAAATTCCAATTGCATCTTCTGATCTATGTGAAGATTTTTCCCCTATCAGCGGTCTCCTCGTTCAGCAAGTTGCTAGGGAAATGGGTGCACATACGGAAATTGGTCGAATCTGTCCAGAAGTGTCCTCCAAGTACTCTATCGTCATAATGCCTAATGACTGTATTTTCGTTAGCCCCATTGTATCTTCTATATGTATCTTCTACATATTTACAGAATACCATAGCATCTTTTGGCCCATCTGAGCGCATTCTTATATGGTCTTATATCAACTTTATATTTATACTAGACCACCCTGTCTCCCGAAGACTTCGCTAAATTAAACAGATATCGGCATGACATCCTTATATCCCCTAATTCTCCATTCCACTAGGGAGGTTCTTATTTCCCTTGGCTTCGTTCTTGGGCTAGAGATTTGTAGCGAGTTGGTGAGAGTAATGGTGACCCTGCCCATTACATTGTCTATGCCAACTACGAGTATGCACCTTACCTCCGCAGATGACTCGGATCCCAAACAACTCTTGCAAGTTTTCTTATTATGGGTCCAGTTGTCCTCACATTGTGACAAACTACTTGCAATTTAAAACACATCAACTTAAATTTAAAATACGTCTGTTGAAATTTAAAAACCATTTAACTGATTTTATGTATTCGATTTTCAATTTTCAACTGATATCTTTTAAAATGCTATTGATATCTTTTAAATACCAACTGAGGTTTTTTAAATTTCAAAAATTTAAATGTTTTATACTTCCATTGACGTATTTTTAAATACAAGTTTTAAATTTAAATTGATGCATTTAAATTTCAAAAGGAATTTTCAATAGATGTTTTTTACAATTTCAAATAGAATTTTCAATTGATTATTTTTTTAAATTTCAATTGGAAATAGATTTTCGGATAAATGAACGTTTACTACCAAATAAGTGAGTTTCTGAAGTCAACCATGAAACAATTGAAATACTTTTAGGGCAAAATAAACATTGAACGGGCCACCTTGACAAAATATTTTACGGTGCAGCCTTCTTTGTTCTAACTAAACTTTTGCCGAGGCATGTTGCCAATTAACTTATAACGACCCAATTTATTGAAAAATAACCATTTAATTCATAATTCATTTTGCCACCGTCTCGTAACAATTTCAAACTCTCAAAAAGGACATGTCTAAGTTATAGTTGTAATTTTTCAACAATATTAAGTTCAAGGTTCCAATAACCCAAATTTCTGTATAGAACACCAACAACAAACAAACAGCCTACATTGTGTTTGTTAAATTTATTATAGTCATTAGAATAATCCTATGGAAAATTAATTAAATATAATCACATACATATACTTTATATATTTCATTAATGTTTCCGAGTTTTTGGTGGAAATTGGTTTGGGTTTCCCATCCCATATGAAATTGTACCTCAGTTACAGGAATTATTTAAACATTTCATGAAATGTCAAAAACGTAACAAACAAAAACATCTTGCCACATGCCATCATATTTAGGACCCGGAGAAAATGGAAACTGTTCACATGAACTAAAAGCGGTTGCATGCACTTTAGACGTGTGTACTCGTACTCCGAGTGCAATTCCCAACACACATTTAGTTATGGATATAAAACAAATGTTTGTGTTGAAAATATTAAATGTTTACCATGCAATTGTTACTCCTTTGCTGTGCACGACTCGTAACCCTAAGATGAGTGAGTTTTCCAAAGGATAATACAGTAAGACCATAACAAAGTTGTAAGTTGGTCATGTCTTGTTTGCAGCCGTACGTGCTGTGGTAGTTTTTACCACAATGTTGCTGGTTGGTGGTTCTGGGTTTTTTATTCTTGTTGGCCAAATTGTACAGCATTCTGAGTAAACACTTTGAATGGATTGCAAAAAGGTTTTGTGCATTTGAAATATTTGTGGCATGAGGACAAATACACGTGGCAGAAATGATAACTTTGAGGTTAGTCCTGTCGACAAATGCAAAGCCAGAAATTTCCTTTCAAGATGGCTATCATTCTTTTATCATGTCAACTACATTTGAGTTTAATCATATGTAAGAGATACTGAGTCCTACGTATAGCGAATGAGAAAATATAATTTATCCATTAAAAAGAGTATGAAATGAAATTTTTCTGAAGAAGTCAAGAAGGATACTTATCCAGGAAAATAGTTGCCAATAGTCAATAGTTGACTACGTATTGGAAAGTTATTTTTGAGTCAAATTAAGCTGCGCAAAAACAACTAAAAAATTGTATTTAGGAAGCGGGGAAAATAATTGAAAATACTTTTAAAAAGTGAGTAACCGACAATTCGGTTGAGGCAGCCGTATTAGCCGTAACCGAATTTAGAAAATGTCACAACCACACTAGAACTCATCACAGCTGAATAAGAGACTGCATCAACCGAATTAGAGGTTGTCGCTGCCGGTTTAGGCGTTGCCAAAACCAAATTAGAGCTCAGCACAGCCTCAACCGAATTTGAGGTTGTCCCTGCCGCGTTAGAGGTTGTCAGAAACGAGAGCTCATCACAGCCGAATCATAGGTTGGCTCAATCGAATTAGACGCTGTCACTGCCGCATTAAAGATTGTCCGAACCAAGTTTATGTTCATCACAACCGAATCAGTGGTTGCCTCATCCGAATTAGAGGTCAGAACTAAATGATGTCAGAACTAAATTAGAGGTTGTATCAACCAAATTAGATATTGAGGTTGTCACGATTAATTCGAGGTTGTCACAACCGAAATTAGACGGTGTCAAAATTTATTTAAGAAATTGCATTCTATGAATTTAACGATGATATTTTTCCTGTGTTCTAATAAATAAGTAATAACAAAGCGAGCAAATAATGAACTTTATATGGGGTAATCTTTAGGGAAACAAATTGATTTTACATGCCATTTCCGACCGTTTTTGACGTCCCGAACATTGGAGACACAATGATTAATAGGCTATACTATATGGTTTTGAGACCCACAGTGAAAACTGCTAAAATCAAAAACGAGACAGACAACAACAAAACAACAGATCTTCAATTCATGGACGCAATGCTTGCAACCATGTACATGGTTCCTGCAATATATTGCTGGGGGCTGTCTTTCCAGCAAAGCTACTGGTAACAACCTTCATAACGACCTTCATAACCTAGCACCTGCGACACACGACCTTCACTCGACATTTGAATAGAGGAACACTCCAAGGAGGAATGTTATCTCAACTTCTCTGGAATTTAACACTGAACAGCTAGAGTTGGAGTTAAAGGGATCAGGTTGCACTGTCGTAGCATATGCTGACGTCCTGGCAATTGCAGTGCAGGGAAAATATCCCTACTCGTGCAGAGATATGATCAAGAACTTAATCAGGGAAATGAATTCTGTTTTCCCAACAGAATTCTTGAGAAATTCGGTTACAGCAACCAAATTGAGACCACATTCGATTGTCGCAGTCGGCTTGAGGGCAAGTTCGGTTATTGCGATCGAACTGATACCAAATTCTGTAGTTACATTTGAATTGATGCCAATTTCAGTTGTTGCATCTGAATCGATATGATATTCGGTTACTGTAACCGAATTTTGTAGCAACATCTGCATAAATTCCAAATTGGGTTGGTGCAACTGAAATTAAAGAAAATTTAGTTGACAGAACGAATATAATTGAAGATTCAGTTGTCACAACCGAGCCAATTATGAAACGAGGTTGCTTCAACTGGATTTCAGATGTGGGAACTAAATTCAGTCATGACAACTTTTAATTCTATTGTGCCAACAGAAATTCGGGGCAACAACCGAATTTACGGTTGCTACAAACTCTTTTCAAATATTTAATTCTCTGAATGTGGATGAGTATTTGTCTTTCAACCTTGCTTCCATTGATTTCATTTCGTCGTCTATTGGACATTCATTCTAAAAATCCTTCTCAAAGTCTCTTAGAGCGTTATATTTGGTGTTGTATCCCATATTTTGTCATTGCTTTGTGGGTAGTCCGGGCCAGTCATCGTCTTCCCAGGTTCGAAATTGTATATCTAAGGATATTCATAAAAGGCAAAAGTGCTTAATAAAACTAAAGTTTTACTAAATCCTAGGGGTAATTTCCTTTGTAAGCATGGTTATCGCCAGACATATGGAGCGATGAACTCATTTTTTTCTTATTTTCCATCACTTTCGTAGTATTTGTTGCATATTGTCCTTCAAGGCTTCCAGGGTCTGTGGCTTGTAGGCATGAACTTTGGACTTCAAACGTCTGAAGCGGTTAAGTCAAGAGATGCGAGAGGCTTAAGTGGTCCATCCTGTACTGGTTAATGTATTAGTATTCCGTTTTACACCTCCTGGGTATCCTTGCCCTTTTAATATTTTTCTACAAAAAAATTTAATTTCTTGCTCTCAAATTATGTCTGACATTGCAGTACTTATTCAAAAAGGACTTCCTCTCCAAAAGAACTGCAGATATTTGTTTTTCTCAATCCCACTGCATGTGATGCAGTGAAATTTACCTTTCCCAGTGATACTGGAAATATATAATTAAGTTACTGTTCAATTTGCATGAGAACTAAACGAAATGACTGTAAATTTGCTCTGTATTTTTTTTTTGTTTTCTTACACTCGTATCAAAGGTTTAGGAAAAATGAACAGTAGTACTAGTAATGGTGATAATAATAGTGGTGATGATCAAGGAAATCTAGATGAATGCAGTCGAAAAAACCTACATTACTATTTATGGCATTCAAACACGACATTGACATATAAATTATGGTCATAATTGCCACGAGGGACGAACAGTTGTTAAGATTATATTTAAATGGTGGCACGAAATGTTAGCAAATGCTATGACATTTACATATTTAATAACAGAATATACATTTAAATTTTTTAAATTTTGTGAGATAAAAAATGTCCTTCGAAAACCTAAAAACAAGATATGTATACATTTAAAATCCAAAGTCAGAGTTGTGACTAATTATTTCTATCAAATTTATTTTTGAATTCTACATCGTTTTACCCGTAATTTTTACCATCTTTCTGTCCTTGTTCGATATTTCTTGCCTTAGCAATAAATATATGTGTCCTGGAATGAAGAAAGGGATCTGGTGTGTCAAAAAGAAGACTTTGTCGGAGTCTCACCTAAGAAACATGTACCAAACCTAACATTTACGCAATTCTATATAACGTATATGAGTCTAAAATTTTTCTTGTGTTTTGTTTCTTATTTTTTCATCTATATCGTTTTTTTCCCTCCAATCATTTCAGCTTTATAACTTCTTCAATGCTTTATTAACTCACATTCCAAATGCCGCTGCCGAAAAAAGTCATTCATATGCTTCCTCAACAGCTTCGTCCTTGGGTAAGTGATTTGTAAAAATTTCTCAACATCTTAAATATTTATAAGATTTGTATCCGGTTATCCTTCTTTAGATCAATATGATTCAAAGTATTCCGATGAATCGGATTATCATGAGGAGTTTGATAATTCTGGAAATCGTTATAAAGGACCACAAATAAATTTTCCATTTACTAAAAAAGATATTGATGTTTTAATTGATTTATTTCGTAAGAAAAAGGTAATTAAGTATTTTTGTAGCCAAATTGTTTGTTCCTTAAAGGGATGTTGATGTTTTTTTCAAATCCTCAGTCTAATCGTCTTCATGCCCGTTATGTGGGTCTTATACTAAGAGAAGCCGCCGTTAAATTAAGGACATTGCCAAATTTGAATACTGCCTCGACGGCTATATCGAAACAGGTTACGATTTGCGGTGATTTGCATGGTAAACTGGATGATCTTCTGGTGGTATTCTACAAGGTAAGCATGACACAGACAGAGAGAGAGAGAAAGAGAGAGAGAGCAAAAGAGTGAGAAATAGAGTGAAACAGTTGTCAAGGATATCATTAAAAAAATCAAGCCACGAAATCGGAACCGGTGTAAAGCTGTAGGTCCCAATCAGTGAGTCAAATTTGGAAAGCGCATAGCTCAGTGATTGTCGCCCCTATCTCTTCATGGATTGTAATGGGAAAATATTTGTTTATTTTTTCGAATAAGTAATGATTTATCTGACCTGTCGTATTATATTCAAAATTTAAATTGTTCCAGCGTTTGGTCGTATTTGTAATTAATTTCATTCTTCGATATTTCGCTACCCTTTGGGTAGCATCGCCAGGAAGATAAACACAATTACTAATTAGAAACGACAATAATTCTTTCGTTTCAATTCTTTTCGTTTCTAATTAATAATTGTGTTTATCTTCCTAACGATGCTACCCAAAGGGTAGCGAAATATCGAACAATACAATTAATTAAAAATACGACCAAACGCTGGACCAATTTAATTTTTGAATATTTATTTTTTCCTTTAAAAATTTGTGCATTTCAGAATGGTTTGCCTTCTTCAGAGAATCCCTATGTATTCAATGGTGATTTTGTGGATCGTGGCAAAAAGGGTTTGGAAGTTTTCCTACTGCTGTTGGCCTGTTTTCTGGCCTTCCCCAATGGCGTTTTCCTAAATCGTGGCAATCATGAGGATTCCGTGATGAATGCTCGTTATGGTTTCATAAGGGAAGTTCAACAGAAATATAGGGTGAGTTAAAAATAATTAAATAAATTACATAACAAAATGACAGACTTTATACCATATAAACCCTGTATAACAGTTTTAACGAACAAATGTATTAAGAGAAAAATTCAAAGCTTTTTTTAAGAGAACGTTAACATCAACTCTTTCTTCAGCAGAAAATGACACAGTACTAATAGAACAATTTAATATTACTAATTTTCTATAGAAAACTACTAAAATATACGAACTTCTATTTTGTTTAATAAATAAATGACATATATATTTAATTCATTTCATTTAAGATGGTTTAAAATATTATACGAACCTTCTCGAATCAAAGCAACTTCAATAAAATTTCATAAATGAAATATCTCTAAGCCAACCTCATGTATTCAGTTTTCTTAGGAAAAGTTAATTTCTGAATGTAAAGTTCATTACTAAAGTTCACTAAATGACTTTTAATTAAAAAGAATGCAATTTGAATTATAAAAAATATTGTTTAAAAATTTAGTGATGTTTTTTCATAGCGCATTCAAAGTTCTCTAACAGACCTCTCTTATTTGTTATTTGGAAGTTTCTTAATATTTTTCAAAAATATCTTAAGTGAACTTTATTACACAAAGGCAATAGAGCAAAGTTCTTTGCGTTTTCTGACATAAACAAAATAGTGAACCCATTGGTTTAAGTAAATGGCTCATGAGTGAACTTTGATAAGACCTGTAATAAAATGATTTTCTTGAAAGCCCTTTAAAAGATATCAGCAAATTTTAAATATATTTATTTGAACACCAAAGGTTTTATAGTGAACTTTCGTAGTGAACTTTCCATTAATCAAACGACGTTGCCTGTGAAAAGGGAATACGTGAATTTGACTTAAAGAAATTTCATTTATGAAACTTTAATAAATTTATTTGTAAAAAAATCTTAAGTGAACTTTCTTTTAGAGGAAGATAATTGGGGCAAAGTTCTTAGCATTTGCTTATTTAAAAAAATTGAATTTGTCTACTTTTTGAAGTAAAAAACGATTAATATTGAACTTGAAGAAATAGCACCAAATTTTTATTTTGAAACTTGAAAGTGCACTTTTTTAATAAAAAGTGATTTAGTGAACTTTCGTAATGAACTTTTCCTTTTTTTTTTTTTTTTTTTTTTTTTTTTTTTAATCGAGCGAACCCATCGCCGCCACTCTTACCCGCCCCTACCGACCGAGAGGGCCACGTCCCCATAACGTGAGGACAGCGTACACATTATAGACCGGTCTATAACGGGAGAGCAAGGATTATAAGTTCACACGTTACAACCAACTACAGAAATTCTTCACCAGTTGGTATTACACTAACATAAATAAGTATAAAAGCACATCACGAGATATTAACATAAGATACTTCAATATATAATAATTACGAGCAAAACGAAAACCAAATCATAAATCAGACCAGATAGTAAGGATAAAGTAAATTAAATTTACATATGTACGTTAACGAATATACAGCACTAATGCAATCGGTTCAAATGACAAATTATGCTAGACTTTGTCGTTTCCCAACTACCTGTGAAATCAATAAACTGATATAGCTCATTAAAGTCACGACACATTCTCCTAACTGGATCAAAGGACGCATAATTCGAACGCTGAAACTCGATGTTTACGAGTTTATAGTACCTCGTGGGTCTCAATGGGACATTTATGAAAATCTTAGATAACAGAAATTCAGAACATATACATCCATCAATTATCTTCAAAACTGTAATAGAGTTTATCATGGTACGTCTACTACTAAGAGTCGGCAATCTGATCAATGCTAGTCTACTGCTATACGAAGGAAGATTATGGTTCGGGTTCCATTGAAGATTTCTCAGACAAAAAATGAGAAACTGTTTCTGGACCGATTCAATCATATTAACATACAAATTGTACTGGGGGTCCCAAACAACTGATCCATATTCGAGAATAGGGCGGACTAGTGAAGTAAAAAGATTTTTCGTAACGTAGGGATCTGAAAATTCCTTTGCCCAACGTTTAATAAAGTTCAGAACGCCATAAGCCTTGTTCACCATCGTAATTATGTGGGAGTTGAAATTCAATTTTCTGTCCAAGAGAACACCAAGATCAACAAATGAATCCACCGATTCAAGAACATTGCCACCTAAAATGTATTTTGCCGAAAATAATGATGACCTAGAGAACAGCATATGCTTACATTTCGTAAAATTAAGCTCCATCAAATTGGTCTCGCACCACGTCTGGAAAGTAGACAAATCCCTCTGAAGTAAAGCATATTGACAAGGATCCTTGTAAGAAAAATAGATCTTCACGTCATCAGCGTACATTAACAATTTAGAGTGCATTATGGAGGCGGGTAAGTCGTTAATGAATAACAGAAATAGAACCGGCCCAAGATGACTGCCCTGAGGCACCCCAGATGACACAAAAATAGATCTTGAGAATGATCGACCAAATGATACCATCTGTTCTCTGTTCATTAAATAAGAACTAATCCAATTCAGCATGTTACAATTAAAACCCATTGCCCCTAATTTATATAATAACAAATTGTGGTTAACTTTATCAAAAGCCTTACTAAAATCGGTAAAAATCACATCAGTTTGATCTCCATTAATAAAGCCGTCAATAATAGAAGAGGAAAACTGAAGCAAATTAGTCACGGTGGAACGACCCTTCCGAAAGCCATGTTGACATGGATCTAAAATAGAGGAAACCTGATGAGAAATTACCTCTGTGACTAACTTCTCAAAAAGTTTAGGAATGGCACTCAATTTTGCAATTCCCCTATAATTTGCAACATTTACTAAACTACCTATATCAAAAAAGTTTCCATGAAGAGTAATGACATGAATTAGGCTTAGTTAAATTTGTGAACTTTGTTGAGTTAAGTTAATTAGAGCAAAGTTCTGGGCATTTTCTTATTTCAAAAAATAACAATTGCCTGCATTTTGATTTAAGTAAAAGTACTCTCTGTGAACGGTACAAAAACAAGCTATTAAATTAGTTTTCTTGAATGCTCTGAAAAAAGAATAATGGCCAGTTTCACAGTTGAAAATTCTCCATTTAAGTGTAGTTTAACTGCCCGATGTCTGTCATTTAAATGTCATTTAATATGAAAATTGTCTGAGCTTTTAAATGACGAGTGTGAAACTCGCACTAAAACTTTTAAACAACTTTTATTTTACAAACTAAAAGTTAATTTTTTTATGTAGTGAACTTTGGTAGTGAACTTTACCTTTAGCCAATAACTTTCCCTATGACAAGTTAGTAATTGCATTTATGAAATTTTATGAAAATTTTGTATTATTTTTTAAGCCCAGAATTTGTGAACTTTATTACAAAAAGTCAATTACTGCAAAGTTCTTTGCTTTACATCTTACGAAGAAAGGGTTTAAGTGATCCTAATTCTAAAAAGAAAAAATTACGTGTGAACCTTTTTTTATAGAAATTCTTACGAAAATTCTTCGAGAATTTTTAACATTTCTTAAGAAACTAACTAATTATAAATTAATATAAATATAAATTAATTTCCACAAACAAAATTAATGAAATTGTTTTTTTTTTAACACAGTTCATTTGTAAACAAAAAAAAGCAAAAGAAAAACATCCTATAACTTTATTGGAAATTCTTCGCCTTATTTTTTGTTGGCGACTGTAATCTCAGTTGCACTGTGTCTAACCTTTTCAGTAAAATACTTATTACAATTTGGTTTTTTCAAGGGAATAGAGAAAATCACCATCATTTCAGAAAAAATATCCCTAACAATTGTGATTCACAGGTTACTCGTTTATAGACTTTCCCATTCCATTGTATTCTACGTTGGTCCTATGACATTTTTTTATTTTTATCCTTGACTGCAAAGGGCATTAAATATTTAGTTAACACCCTTTTGAATCATCTTAATCATATTGTTAATTTTTTTTCTTCCCCCGTTTGTCCCACAGCGTAATGCCTCCAAATTATTGCGCCTAATTGATGAAGTCTATCGTTGGTTACCCTTGGGCACCGTAATTAATAGCCGAGTCTTGGTGGTGCACGGTGGGATATCTGATACAACCAATTTGGATTTAATTAAAAGTCTTGATCGTGGCAAGGTAAGTTTAACCAACCAAGTGAGTGTCAATAGAAACAATTTTCGCAATGTCCCTTTGGCACACATGAGATGACACAGACTGTGCTGTCCCTTAAGATAATGGTTACATGGATGGTTGGCTGGTTAGTTATTGAATTCGCTAGGGTTCATTGACGCCACATTTTTTTTTGTTCTATTTAACTATGAAGCTTTCCTTTGTGATGTCGCTTCAGATGCTGTTTTTGTCATTAAAATATCTGTCGTTTTTTGTTTCGGTTGTTGATTTTGACTCCAGAGGATAGCTCGTGTTGTTGTCCTTTTGTTGCTGTGGGCTGTCCTTTGTTTTGTTGCTGTTCGTTTTTCTCTTCTTGGTTTTGTTTTAGTTTATCATAAATTTGTGATAATTCAGTGGTCTGTGAAAAAGTTACCATTGCCATTAGTTGTTGGGGGTTTATGGCACTTTCCTGTTTCCCCTTCCCCTTCAGTTCTATATATGTATATCGGTGAGTCGCCTGTGATGCGCTGGCAATCAATTATTTGAGTTTTATTAACGTTTAATTCAACTAATTAGATTTTATGATGAAAAACTTAATTTATTGTCGAGGTGACATTTATTGAAATCATATGTTGTCAGGGAATTGCTATGAGATAGTACCAACAAGTTCTATGCTCAATTTCAATTGAACCCCTATTGATTTTATTGAGAAATATGTCAATATGTGGCCGTCGGCAGTGCAATGGCTAGTGTGCGCGGCTCTTGTGCACATGTCCTGGAATTGTAAACTTTGTCGTAGATAAATAGAACTCGATGCATGGTTTAACATCATTAAAACATTCGACAGTCGAAATCGAAACTTTGAACCAATTCCGCTAAAAGTTTTTAAGACTTTTCGTAGATCCTGGAAATGTGACTTTACACCTTGGACAATTTTATTTACCATACGATTTGCGTTGATATACAGCTTGGTTGAAATCGTTGAAAGGATTTCAGAATATTCCATATATCATGAGAATGTAATTTCACAAAATCGTAATGCATTTTAGTTAAAGCATTTTTTATTTGTTGCAAAGTGTTTTTATTAAATTCTCTCCTTTCATTTAAATAATTTTCATTAGATCCCTTTGCCATAAAACTAACCAATTTATTTCATTGAATTTGCCGGTAATTGCAAATTTCTCCTCCCTAATATAGAATATCATAAAGTGTCGCAGCAATCAACTGTTAAAACTTTGTCAACATCACCCCTTTTAAATTGATTTCTCACACAGAGGTTATAGTTAGTTTATAGTTAAAATATAAATTTTAATACAAACAAAATCTATTTTCCTAAGAAATTTTTATCACATTTCATTTATTTTTATAACAAAACTACAAAGCCACGAACAAAGTAAAAATAAAACTAACACAGCAGTAACTTAAAACCTTTCGATATCTTTTCTAAGGACATTTCCCCCCTCGTCCTCTGACCCTCTACGAAACATGGAAACCATCTAACGAACTATCGCAATCACAATCACAATCACCTTTACCTAATACTTCCTCGTATCCTCCACACAACAGCTATGATTTCCTCCGGTCCTTAAACAACTTCAAATCTTATAGAGGTGAAGGATACAGCAGCAGAGTATATTAAAACTAATAATGTCCATAACCATTTAAAGAGTGGAACTTTAAAGGGACCCAACCATAACATTGCCACAATTGCCAGAGTGAATTTCCGTTGATTTTCTGGTATATGTTTGTAATTCTCCATTCTTTGTAGTTCGTTTTATGCCATAACCGAGACCTTAACATTCCCTCATTTGGTTTGTAATTCTATGTACACTTCCGTTGCGGCTTGGAATTGCTCTATGATGACTCTATTACCTGCTATGGATTCCTATACTCCGCTACTATGGATGTCTGTGATTGCTGCTGCTGCTGCTATCAATGTTTGCCACTATCCATTATGGTGCACCTCAGTATGTGTCCATACTGCGACCACCAATAGAGCAGACAGGTGGTGAAGGTATCGATAAAGTTGAATGGAAACAGGTGAGTGCTCCATAAATAATGATGATACGAACAAATAATATAGATATGATGGAAAAGTAATCTCAAGCCATTTGTATTAAAGGATTAATTCGTGAACAAACATAAATATTCTTATTATTATTAATGGACGAAAATATTGAGATCGGGTATTTAATCAAAATCAATCAATATTGATAAGGTAAAAGTTAAATACATACAGGTTGGATGAGAAAACAAATAACCCATTAAATTTTTGTACAAAAATTTATTAATACGCCAATGCAGTTCTTGCTTTTTCAAATTGAAGTTGCAGAAATTTAAAATGAATTGAGTTGAAAAAATTTCTAATGCAAACAGGAATTTTAATTTTAAATTGTAATAATTCCCAAGGTATCTAAAAGGGGTTTCGCAATTTTATTCTGAAATTTTCAAAATTAATGAAAAATCTGAAATTATACTAAAACAAACAGAATACAAATCTCAGTGTGTTATGAGGACAGTTGACAGAAGGGAAACTTCCTATGTTTCAATTGTGTGAAATTAATTTAGCATTTAGTTTTTTTTTGTCCGATGACTGTGAATGTTTTTTTTTTTTGTATACGAGTGTCTGTGTGGATGGCTAGCAGCAAAAAATTAGTTTGCGTGCATTCTGGCCGGCCTGTAAAGGCAGTTACTAGGCCTGCCCTACCCTACAAACCCAATCGACATTTCAAATTAACATAGGACGCCATAGGAAGGGGAGTCCTGCACATTTCCCTTCTCCTATCAGGCCAGCTAGTTGGCCTACAGACAAGAGGTATTTTAAAATGCCTTCCTTTTCAGGCGTTCTGGTAGGCATGGACTGCAAAGGAAGGACAGCTAGGAGGACTTGAAAGGGGAATTTCAATTCAATTTCATGGACTTAAGGATAAATGACAAATATATGTGAATAATTTATTATATTTACAATCTTCAGACATTTTTATGTTGCCTTAAAAACTATAAATACAATATTTTAACAGTACAATGTCATATTAAACCTGCAGACTGACGAACCGAACACACAACCTACTGCATGATACTGCATGATATGATTTTGATATGACGGGTTTTTACGAACAACAGCATCCCTCTTGCATTACCTTGGCTGGCCTGCCCACAGGCCTTCTTAGAGAAGGGAAGTGTGCTTGCCTACGAGCGTCCATTCCGTCTTCCATTACAAGGCCTGTCAACAGGCCTGCTTAAAGAAGGGAAGTGTGCATGGCTGGGGTATTTTCGAAGGTAAAGACAAGCGCTTCTAACAGGCCTGCATATGGAAGGGGAAAAAGCTTGTCTATCGTAACTAATTGAACTATGAGAGGAGGCTTCATTCCATGCCTCCATCAAGAAGAGAGATGTGAATCGAATTTTTCGCCAGTGCAGGAGAAGGACTATGGACTATATGTCTGCTATGAGAAGGCATAGTTGAATGTCAAGAAATTGCAGCAGAAGGCATATTTTGAGAATACCTCGGCGGTTGCGATAATTTTGCCACTCTTCTATTACAAAAGCGGCGCCTTTTCATAACTTATACACGTTAACCCATTCAAAATGACAACCTGCACGTTATCACGTATAACCCTCATAAAAGTGTTACCAAGTTTCGACCATTTCTTATATTTCCACGATGATTCCAAAATTATGATGTAAATATAAGGGGTAGTTAATTTTTTAACAGAATATTTAAAATGTTTTATGAAATATTAAAAAATTTTATTCCTCAAGAAGAAGAATTCCAAGGCAATAATAGAGACAAACAACTACTAAAGCAAAACCAATAGATCGATTCTTACAAATATACTTTGCGGATATCTTCCCATAACTCGAAAAAATTCGGAAGAACGCCTTCAGCTTTGTCTGCTTTCTGCATATTATGAAATTTTTGATATACTTTATGTACTTTTTGGTTCACATTTTAGTACATTTGTGTATTTGTTTGGTATAGTGAACTTTGTGTACGTTTTGGTTTACATTTTAGTACATTTATGTACTTTTTTGGTGTAGTTTGCGTACATTTTACTACACTGGAAGTAGTTTTTGGTGCATTTATGGTACAATTGATGTAATTCGTTGTTACTGTTACTTTCCGTACATTTTGTGTACTTTTTGTAAATTTTGAATGGAGTTTATGTACTTTGTGGAACATGATATCGCTCATTTGCGACAATACCGCCATAACTCAAAAAATATACTTTCGAGTAAACCTACTTTGAAAGTTTCAAGTTGAAGTTTCAAGTATATATGATTGTATGCAAAATGCTAGTTTAAAAAAATTCTCGGGTAAAACTTAAAAATAATTTTCAAATGCGAATCAGTGTATCTGGTAGAACTCGACAAGAAAAATATTTTATATTATTTAGTTCGAAAAAGATAAATTTTGAGTTATGACTGAATTGTCGCAAATGAGCGATATGTACTTTGTGGTAAATTTTATGCACTTTTAAGAACATATACATTTTGTATGTATGTTTCAGGTACTTTTTTGTACTTTATGAATGAATAGAAATAACTATGAAAGAAAGAAAGAACTATGTACTAGAGTAGACAGTAAAAATTTCTCTTGATTCGAAAGCCAACAAACAAAACGAGAGAAGCACTCATCATTGTATATTTCAATACACGAGCAGTTTTTTTATGATGTTATTGTATATAACGACTTATATATATATAATAATCAAGATATGGTGCTAGAGAGAAATGCGTTTGAGGGAATCGTGTCGACTTTTGGTTCTCTTTTACGAGGGTTGCCAAATTGCGCACAACTGCTGGTCGTCTAATTCTTGATCCACTTTGTAAATAGCACACCTGTGCACATTCATTACTTGACGCCATTTTCTCATGCCTCTCTTCGCAATAGTGTGTTACGTCTCGCTTCCGGTACGCGAGATCCCCGTTTTGCTCGGTTTTCTCGGGATCGCCTGTAGTTTTGATTTATTTTTTTCCGTACTCTTGCGTCGCATATGTTGGCTTTGTTTTTGCATCTTACAGCTACGATGATTGTTGAATTTTTAAATAGTATTTTACCCCAATATGGCAGTAAAGTCCTGTAACTGAAAGCTGGTAATTGGGGATTTCGTTAAAACAAACATCTATTTTTCAATACAATAATAAGAAGTTATTTTACTCGAAATTTCCAAATGAGAAAATCCCGCCGCAATGTGAATGCAGAATAACCACCCCATATATTACATTGTACTCTTTAGTATTTTGTTTTATTTTTGACTTTTAAATAAACAAATTGACAAATAAAAATTAAAAATTATTGGATGACGCCAAGTTGAATATACTCAACTTCAATGCATTTTTTTTCATAACAGTTGGATGTTAACTTATATAGGTTACGACAAAAAACACAAACACACGACAAACAATGGGAAACCATTTATTTTATTTTTAAAATATAACCGTATTTTCTCTTCACTCTTTTACCAATGTTTTGTCATTCATACTTGTTGCCAAAAAATGTTTCAAACAATTTAAACGTCGTCAATTGATCCAAACGTTGTAATTGAATTATATTGTTGCCACCTTTACCGAAATATGCATTTTAGCAAAAAAAAAAAATAGAATTTAATCCAATTTCGCCTATAGACCTGACATCTGACTGACTGGCATACTTGATAGCCAGTATGCCAGTCAGTCAGATGTACAAAATGTATAAACATTTACATGTATTTATCACACATACCCACAAACACTTTAGTAAATATCCATGAACATTACAAAGGATTTATGTCCATCACATACAGAGATAGCAAATACTTGCAACGAAAACTAAACCCACCAAAAATATGAAAAAATATGTTAAGGACACTGTAATGGCCATGACGTTTATTTTTATTAACAGTAGACACAATCGCACACAGCGACAAGGTTTAGTTACAAATAATGACACAGAGAGGGAGAGAGTACGAGTAACAAGGATAAGTGAACTGAATGTTTTCCATATCTGGTGTAAAGGACAAGCAAAAATATGAATTTTTCAGCAAAGGAGGTGTGTCATTCATGGTTTGTGTATTTGTTTCAGTTTTTTGTTTTATAGTTTTTACAAATTTAAAGTCCCATAAAATGTGATTACAATTCCATAGGTGATTGCATTTTATGAAAGAACTCTTTTAAATCGTTTCAATATCAATTTTTAATTCTGCAATATTCTGTTAGTAGTTTTGATTCTTTCATACGTGAAAAGCATCAGAATACAGGAAATTTTTAAGGCAATTTATTCTTAAAGATAATGCTTAGATAAAGGACTTGTTGTATGTTCATGAAAGAAAGAAATAGTTTATTCTTTTACAGACTTTAATGTTGAAAATTTTCTATTTAAATGGACTTTATACGCCAGCTGTTTTTCTTTTAAATGTAATTTCATATGAACATTTTCTGTGAGCTTTTAAATGACGAGTGTGTAACTCGCCCTAAGTCGCTCAAAACTTTAGGCTTCCTATTGCAGTGGTTAAAAGAAAAAAAGATTAAGGAGACCTCTTTTTATAACCAACGTACGACCATATTTAGCTCAAGTTACCAAGCATATTATTCTAAATGCTATTAATGTTCATTTACTTTATTCTTTTCCAATGGTCATGGAATAATAATTGAGGATAATTACATTTGATTTGCTTGCCCCAAAGTTAAATATGTGTTTAACAAAGTGGCAATCAACAAATAACTGTGATATTTATCGGAGAGTGAATTCTAATAATTTAGGATAAATGAAACAATCACAATATTTTATGACGAGCGAAACAAAGTACACATGCTCTCTCTCTTACTACGTCCAAATAATTATTTTACGAGGACTATCAAACAAGTAAGCTGAACCAGCGAACTGTGCATGACGTAAAACGGAAAGCACACATGTTCGCTAAATCCGAAAATGTAATTGTGGTTTTTAGCAAACATTTCTGACTGTCATTTCGTCGTTCTCGTTCAAACCAAATTTTTGTCAGCAGTTTCAGTTCCCACCAGAGTGAACATTTTATTTAAAAAATATCTCATAAAAATATCGACAAAATAAACAAGAGGATGGTCAAAATTGTACAGTAGGGTGTACTGAAAACCGGGTTTTTAGAATTTTAATCCTGGGGGTCTCAACAGATGTGCATTGAAGAGCTGATTACGGGAACATCAGACTTGTTTATACCAGGCTACTTATAGTCCCCTACTGATTGTTTCGAAATTCCGATTCGCATTTGGATAAACAAAATTATTTTTTCCTCAATATGTCCAAATTTTGACAGCATTTTTTTCACGTCAGAATCTTGAAGTCTTCATAAATCGTATTTTTCATGTATTTCTCATTGTAGTTCCCGAATAAACGTTTAAATATATTTATATTTATTTGATAGTATTTTTCACGGAATATAAAAAATTACATAAACTGAAAATTTATTTGAAAAACTGGAACGAACAACTATCCATGATCAAAATTTCAAAATACTGCCGTGCGGAAAAAATACTCTATCAAAATTTTTAAAAAATATTTGTCAATATATATAATGGGGGTCTCAGTAAGAATGCCCTTTTCTATTTTAAAATAAAAACACGTAGTTTTTGAGATAGTTGTGATTTTTTTTATTGAATTGCAATGAAGACATGTTCCGATTAAATATGAAATAAAATATACGTCAAATGGCTCCCAAGGCTGTGACCTGTACACTTTTCATGAATTTTTCATGGCAAAAAACCCGAGATTTCATAAAACCCCAAAGAAAGAAAGACGGCCAGTTGATATCAGACAACCGGTTACTATTGACAGTAACATTCTCCCCATCATAGTTTTTGAAGACATACTATGCTGTTGACTTGTAAATATTTAGTAGTTATCAGACCTTTTTCATATATTCCTCTTTAATAACACCTTTTCTGTGCGAAAAGATTTTCACATTGAATTTTGCCATATGCAAATATTGTTGCAAAATATCTTTTCAAACGAAAGGACTTTTATCAAGAACTTGTCTATATGAAAAGGTATTTTGCTGAAAACTTTTTATAATGGAATAATCTTTGCGCAATAAAAAGGATTTGGTATTCTTCAGATTGTTTGACACCTTAACCCTAACTTGCTTTATATGAATTAAATTAAATTTTACTTGATTTATATTCAACAATCGGTATGTCTTGTGACCAGTCATAAGATCTTGAATTTATTCGTCTTTCCATAACCACAACCATATGCAATGACCTCTGACCCTGTTTACTCTATCTTGTATTATATTATTAACATTGTAATGTCTATATTTCACTTCACCTTTTGTCAGTTAATAAAACAATCTCCTTTTATGGTGTTAAAGCTGCCTGAAACCTAAACACTAGAGTACCGTAAAGTTGTGTTTACAGAGAACTCAATTCAGAAGTATTTAACTTGAGTAGAGTGGAGACTAGTGTTTTCACAGGACTCACAAACAATAAGCAAAACACAAGTGAAACATCCTGTTTACAGCCACTGGTACAACCACTACGTACTATTATGTGCACAATTTTCTCCCCTGGACACGGTGCCTAAGTGCTGAGGATGTAGTTTCTGTTGCTGTGGTAAAGGACTTTATACGTTTATGTATATTTCATTTAATTAAGCGTCTTGCAAATAACTACTTGGGCACTCTGCCATAAAATGCAAACAACAATTGTTTGTTTTTCTAGTTAAAAGGGGTTAAACACAATTCCTCGTTAGTATCGCTGTCAGTGACGTGGCAGACGTTAGTAAGTCACCTTAATTTATTTTTAGTTTTCATAAAAAAAGCTATTGTTAACCTTCTTTTAAGATAGAAGGAAATATCGGAGGCATTTCTCAAATACCAGTTAGGAAGTATAAACTGAAGTAAGACAACAATTTAGAGAGGTCAATAGCTAAATTACATATATATTTAGTTGGATATTATCTTTTAAAAAGCTCTGGTTCAAATAAATTGGAAGGACCCATTGAAAAATATTGTTTCTGAAAGACTTGCAGTAAAAAAAAAACGATTATTGAGAAAATAAAAATTTCGGACAGCGAATGCAGGGTGGACATGATATCATGATTTCCCTATTATCCTCACTATTGACAACATATACCAAGCTAAAGTCTGAAATTGATTGTAAAGAAAAGGTGCTCGTTTCCCAACAAATTTTTTGGCTTTTGCACTAAAAGTACTCTTTTTGCGCCCCTTTGTGAAGAAAATACAACCATACTCAAGGATTTTGTGTTCTTATCTGAGAATGTTTTACGCAAAAAGTGCAAGAAGATGGAATTTTCTGCCCTGTAAGTCATTCACGGTGCCGAATGTTGCCCCATAAATCAGCTGACTTTCTCTCTATTGCTACAAAAGCTATGTACTAAAGTAGACAGTCAAAATTTCACTTGACTCAAATTTTCTATCCACGGTTTTTTGGTTACAAAAGTTCTTTATAAAACATCCTCTCCTATAAGAATAAGTTCTCTGTAAAAAAATGTTTTTTGTAAAAGAAAGTTCTATGGAAAAGTTTCTTGCACAAGATCTTTCCGAATTGAAAAGTTTCTTGCACAAGATCTTTTCGAATTGAAAAGTTCTATGCAAAATATCTTTTCATATAGAAGAGTTCTATATAAATATAATTTCGTATAAAAAATTTCTTTGTAAAAGAGCATCTTGAATAGAAAAGTTCTTTGTAAAATACCATTTCGTATAGAAATGTTATTTGTAAACGATCTTTCCGTATCGAAAAGTTCTTTGTAAAAGACCTTTCCTTTTCGAAAAGTTCTTTGTAAAAACCTTTTCGTATAGAAAAGTTTTTTGTGAAATACCTTTTCATATAGACAAGTTCTTTGTAAAAGACCTTTTTGTATAGAAAATTTCTTTGCAAAATACCTTTTCGTATTGAAAAGTTTTTTGCAAAAGACCTTTTCGTATAGAAAAGTTATTTGTCAAAGACCTTTCCGTATGAAAAAGTTAGTTGTAAAATGCCCTTTCGTATAGAAAAGTTCTTTGTAAGAGACCCTTTCGTATAGAAAAGTTATTTGTAAAATACCCTTTCGTATTGAAAGTTGTTTGTAAGCGACCTTTTCGTATAAAAGTTCTTTGTAAAAGACCTTTTCGTATAGAAAAGTTTTTTTGTGAAATAGCTTTTCATATTGAAAAATTCTTTGTAAAAGACCTTTTTGTATAGAAAATTTCTTTGTACAAAACCTTTTCGTATTGAAAAGTTTTTTGCAAAAGAGCTTTTCGTATAGAAAAGTTATTTGTCAAAGACCTTTTCGTATGAAAAAGTTAGTTGTAAAATGCCCTTTCGTATAGAAAAGTTCGTTGTAAGAGACCCTTTCGTATTGAAAAGTTATTTTTAAAATACCCTTTCGTATTGAAAGTTGTTTGTAAGAGACATTTTCGTATAAAAGTTCTTTGTAAGAGACGTTTTCGTATAGAAAAATTCTTGGTAGAAGACCTTTTCATATCGTAAAGTTTTTTCTAAAATGCCTTCTCTTATAGAAAAGTTCTTTGTAAAAAACTTTTTCTGATAGAAAAGTTCTGTATGAAAGACCTTTTCGTATAGAGAAGTTATTTGTATAAAAAAGCTCTTTGTAGAAAAGCCCTATGTAAAACACTTTTTTGTATAGAAACGTTCTTTGTAGAATACCTTTTGGCACAGAAAAGTTCTTTGTTAAAGACCTCTTCATGTAGAACAATTATAGGTACTAATCTTTTCACATAGAAGTCATCTTTATAAAAGATCTTTTCGTGTAGAAAAGCTTTTGTAAATTATCCTCTCCCATGAATAAGTTCGTTGTAAAAGAAAGTTCTTTTGAAAGTACAATTTCACGGGATTTTCATCTTTAGCATAGGAAACTTTTTGTAAAAGATTCTTTCGTTTGGAAAAGCTTTGTGGTAAAACATTTCAGAAAACTCTTCTTTGTGTCGATGTTTTTCGTATAGAAAAGATTTCTGAATTATTTTTTCGTTTAGGAGAATTTCGTTGTAAAATTGTTTTCGTAACGTTCTTTGTTAAGATCTGTTCGTACAGAAAAGTTATTTGTGAAGATTTCCTTTTTTTGTTCTTTCTAAAGATTTTTTCATACAGTAAAGTTCCTTGTAAACAATTTTTATCAATAGCAAAGTTCTTTGTGAACGTTCTTTTAATATTGAAAGTTTTTAGTAAATGTTTTTCTCGTATACATAAAATATAGTGTCTTATAGGAAAGTTATTTGAAAACGATCTTTCGTACAAAAAATTTGTTTGTAAAAGATCTTTCGTATATAAAACTTTTTGTGAAATATATTTTTGTTTGGAAATTCTTTTTGGTATGATATTTTCATTCTTTTTGAAGACCCTTATGTATGGAGAAGTTCTTTGTAAAGATAATTCCGTATAAGAAAGTTCTTTCTACTGATTGTTACGTATAGGAAAATTCTTTGTAAAAATATTTTCTTGTAGACAAGCTCTTACTAAACATTTTTTCGCATAGGAAAGTTCTCTGTACACGATTTTTTCTTATAGAAAAGTACTTTGTGAATGATTTTTCATATAGGAAAGTTCGTAGTAAAAATATTTTCAAGGATACATAAAATACATTTTCCTATAAGGTAACAATTTTTCTGTAAAGACCCTTTGGTATAGAAAAGTTCTCTGTAAAGATCTATTCGCCTGGAATTGTTTTTTTTTGGAAAAAAAAATTTTTGAAGAAAAGTCCTCTGTAAAGACTTTTTCGTATAATAAAAATCGTTGTAAAATACTTTTTCGTATAGAAAAGTTCTTTGTGAACGATCTTTCACATAGAAAAGTTCGTAATAAAACTTTTTTTCGTATACATAAAATACATTTTATAACCAAAATTTCATTATAATTGATTTTTCGCAGAGGGTAAATTTTCATAAAGATGTTTTCGTTTTGAAAAAAAGTTTTATTTAAGTTCATATAGAAAAGTTGTAACGAGGATTTTGTATAGAAAAGTTCTTTGAAAATTTCTTTGGTGTATAAAAGTTCATTGTCTATATCTTTTCGTATGCTAAAGTCATCTGTAAATACCTTTCAATAATATATTTTCGTATAGAAATTTTGTTTGTAAATTATTTTTTCTCATTATTCTTTTAGTTTCCATTGTTTTCACATTCCATTATAACTTCCTATACTGTAAATATAAGGTGTATGTATATCTTATTGTATAGGATAAACCAATAAAAACAAACAAACAAACGGCTTGATGATCAATCCAATGGTACCAATTCAGGCACAGTGTATAGGCATCTGACGATGATCTTGTCACGAAACTCGAAACTAGTATATTATTCCAACGAAGAACCAAGCATTTTTCACTTAGAAAAATATATGAAACCTTCAAAGCTTCTAGTACGAACGACTAGTACATTAAAATTCAAAAGACTTTTGGTTAAATATATTTTTGTATAGAAAAGTCCTGTCTAAAAATTAATTTCAAACAGAAAAGTGTTGTGTAATAGATATTTTAGTATAGAAATGTCGCATAGAGAACTTTTTGCTAACATCAGGCAAATTTTTCCCCATTTGACTTCGTTTGAAAATGGAGTTAAACGGACATTTACAGAATATTATTCAATTATTCAAAATATTAACACAGTTACTGAGTATCTCCTGAGGTTTTCTTATGACCACCTAATAATTTTAGTAAAATTCTTTAAAAATTTGCATCCAAAGAAGCTCTTACTTTCTCACCCCTTTTTTGACGAAGAAAAATCCCACATAAACAAATGCTTAATTATGCTACACTTTTCCACACTTTAGCATAATGAAATTCTTTTGAAATCGTAATTTTTGTAAAACAAGGAAATCAGCGTTATAATGTTCGTTTACACAGAAAACAAAAAAGAAAAACATAAAATACCAGCAGGGTTATCCATTAATTCTAGGAGTGATGACTCCAGTAAAGGAAAAGCGAACAACTTGATTATCAAAATATTTTCATTGCAAAGTGGGGAATGCGCACGTGAAGTAGGAAAAAGTTTTGCATTTTTGATAGAAAATTAAATTGAATGGGATTTAATTACCAATTATTAGAAAAATTCATCCGTTTTCAATACATTAATTGATAAAGCCATAGAGAGTAGGAGTAGAAAGGAAGCTTCACAAATTCCATAATCTATCGGCAGTTGATTTCTTATTTAAAAGAGAACAGGAGGATGAGAAGATTTTTGCTATTATTTTTTATGACATAATAAAATGTTTATGAAGACTACGTGACGATTAACGGCATTCATGGCACAAAAATCCCTACAATTACAAAGAACGACAAACTTTTAACGTCAGGAGCAAATGAGGAATATGAATTCATCCTTAATTGAAGATATCAAATGTTAAACAATTTTTTAATCTTGTAATTTGCAATGAAATTCAATTTCGTTCATTTGCTAAAATATAGAAAGGCATAAATTATTTCATAACAAATTTAACAATTGCTTCTAATTCAATATCTTAATTGTATAAATTTCCTATTCCACTCAATTTTCCATTTCTCCTCCACAGACAGGCCATCCTTGCTATGCTGCATTTAATACAACTTCTCACTTGAATTGTCCTTCCCATGCACAACATTTGTTGCATTTGTAGGATATCTGAACTGCCAAAGGCATATTTCTTTCGTTTCTCGTTTACTTGGTTTATACAGGAAGTTATAAATTTCATTTTATACGAATAGTTCAAGTGTTGCTCTGAGGTCCTTTTTGCTTGTCGGTTCCTATCTCTTATTGATTTCTAAAGTTTCGAATTGTTAGCAAGACATGCAAAGCTGTTTGTTATATTTTTTACTTACTGAAACTTTTAAGAGAATTTTTGTTGTTTAAACGAAATTTAAGCTACAAACTAGAAACTTTTAAATGTCAACAATGTTGTGCGGGAGTGGCGGAAACTTGGAAAGAGCAAACTTCGCAAAAAAGAAATTCCCTCAAGAAACGAAAGGACAGCTCCTTTAAAATTGCAGTGAAATGGGTATTAGAGTAAAGTAAGTTGAACAGCAATTAAAGGTCTTTAATATGGTCAGCTATAACTATAATATGTATCGTAGACAGTTTAGCGAATCCTAGGTTGGAGTAAAAAAAAATACACCACATTTGGTATGATGCCGAAGGAGACATTAAAGTGTAGTATTTCATCAACCTTCGAGTTAACCATTTTTCAACAATTTTAGCATGTAATGGGTTAATCTTAGCTATTTGGGTTTTGGAAATTTAAGAAACTACAGAATATTTGTACAAGTGAATGAAATATTGCTTTGGATCGATAAGACAATGCCTGCTATTTATTTTATTAAAGATTATTTCATGCAAATGTTGCCCACGGCTACGCTTCTCCCGGTCCATTGTGAAAGTCCAATTTTGGCACACTTTTCCCAACATTTCGGCCTGTGTGTCACCAATGACACGTGGCAAGTTGTCTAGTGCAATCACACCACACGAACAACGCAGCGCCATAACGTGAGATTAATTTTTTATTTCAACAAAATCGAACAAATCGCTTTCGAGTTCTCTTTGGATATTCTCTTTAAGAGCTTCCAGAAGTTGTCGCTCGTTATCGCAATCTCTTCGGATATTCTCCTTGAGAGGTTCCAGAGTCTGTGGCTTGCGCACATAGAACCGCGACTTCAAAAGTCGTAAAGAAAGAAGCGAACAATTGGGTCACTGCAGTTCGCCAAAAAACGAAGCCATTAGGTGACTCGGACGCAAATACTTTAAAATATCGATTGTCGCGAGAACTGTATATGCTGTGGCACCTTCCTTTTGCAACAACATGACCTCCTGTTGGATTCTGCGCTTGGGATTGAGCGACTTTATTCAAGTAAGCTGAGTAATCCATCTCTGGCAATTGATTGCCGTTCCATGCTCAGCTTTCCCTGCGTCTCATTTCGTTTGACTTTTGCTCTCCTGATTCCAATTATATTATGACAATTTCTCTCATTATTTACCAAGTGATCAATCAGGTTCTTTGTTTTCTGATCACGAGATACCCAAGTAACAATTTTTGAATGGCTTTATTTTGGTATCTCATACCCCTGATGGCAACGCGTTTAGCTCTTGCTAAATCTTTTAATTCCATTATCTTTTTTCGGAAGTACTGGACATCTTTCACCCCTAAATCTTTCACCCCTATACTGGCATGTAGAAAAACAATATTTGTCAACTTTGGTAACCTTAATGTCACGGTTATGGCAGCGATGTTAGGTTTCTTTATGACGTTCTTTCTCAGATCAAATTCTTGGCCTCATAGCCTTTATCTTCCCTCGGGGCATGTACACAAAGTGTTGAAGTATTTTGCCTCTATGCGGATGGTGGCTATGTATCTTATCCTTGAGACTAAGTACCTCTTTCTCAATGTCGAACGAAGGCCTTTGTTAGTATTCTAGTCGAAAGAACTTTAATAAGGGCTCCAAAATATTGTCATTTCAAGTCGAACAAAATCGTTAAATTTCTCTGTGTCAAATGTGCTGCCATTAACGATCAGAAATAAAAGCAATAGAACGACGTCTTTTTATTTATAGGAAGTCAATTTCCGTCGAATTCAAGTGAGTGTCTTTCATTTCAAATCCCGGAATGGGACATTGAATTCTTAGCGCCTTTTTCCATTTCAGTAGTTGTATTTCTTGCAGTTCTTTATCCGTGTGCAGCAATTACCAGTCGATCGCAAATACTTTTCGATTTGCCACACGAATGTGAACATAGACTTCGATTTGCCACACGAATGTGAACATAGACTTTACTGTAAGCAGTTCCATGCCGGGATTATACCAATGGTCTGTGTTATCCATTATACCAATATTACATACAAAACCAAAATAATTAATCTAAAACAAATACACTTAAGTTCAGGAACCTTATCCGCAACACGAACACGAAACTATTTGCCCATTTCCTTAAAGCTGAATGTATATGTATTGTACTCGTATGGCGTATCCTCCTGCTGCCCCCATCCCCTATATTTGTAAAAGTAATTAAAATTCAACTCGATTAAACTGCGGTTTCTATGATATTATTCCGAGTTCTTGGTTGTTGTTTCGCCAAAACGAAATCGTGAGAAAAACATCTCCGCCATACACTACTATAAGTATTCCGAGAAACACAAAGCCATGATATTCCAACATACACATAAAGGCAACACGTCGTATGAGTGACATGAATAAATTACAAGGAAATTAAATCACGTATACGCGGTAATGCTCTATCTACTTTACCTCTCTTAACTGCGAATGTATCATATGTTCCAAGCCCCAGTGAAAGGGTGGGAAAAGGAGGGAAAGGGAGGGAAATTTGGAATGCCATAATACAATTGTACAACAACTAGACACAAACAAGTATTACTATGCAGATTAAGGACTTTACGCCTGAATTGTTGGTGTCATAATGACGTCAAGCTGCTGGCTGTTTCATTCGCAAACAGCGTTAGAAACGAAGCCGAAAAGTATCAAGATAAGTGAGATACTTCAATTGTTTTACAAGCTGTCATTGAAATAATTGCTCAGACAATGAGTAGGCTGAAAGGTAGACAGAGATATTACTGATGTTGCTGAGGTTATTTAACGCTTGCAGCCAATTAAGGGGCCACCGAAGGAAAAGCAACTGAGACAAGAGTCGTGACAAGCCATAAAAATCTAATTATATTTTCGTTTCGTTTCGCATTTGCTAATTTCTTCGTTTACTAAAGTGACACCGAAATTTGTTTATCTCCTATCAGCTCTTCGACATTATGTGGAGTGACCCCCAACACAATGAGGGCTGCTTGCCTAATAGTTTACGCGGAGCCGGTACTTATTTTGGTCCGGATGTCACCAAGAATTTTCTAGAGCAAAATAAACTGGAGCTATTAGTGCGTTCACATGAGTGCAAAGTGGATGGCTATGAGTTTGTACATGACGACAAGGTGGTCACCATATTTTCGGCTTCCAATTATTATGCCATAGGATCGAATCGTGGTGCTTACATGAAATTGAATCCTCACTTGGAGCCACATTTTGTGCAGTACATTTCGGCTGCATCGAAGACACGTCAATTAACATTCCGTCAAAAGGTGGGCATTGTAGAAAGTTCTGCCATCAGGGAGTTGGGTGCTCGTTTACGAGCCAAACGCAATGAATTGGAAGCAGAGTTCAAGAAACATGACCCCAAAAATAAAGGTAACAAATGTGCTACCCAAACAGGAAATATAAATTATCATCAATTTATCATTTCTTAGGCTTTATTACTGTCTCCCAATGGTGTGAGGGCATGGAGAGAGCCACTAATTTGGGTTTACCCTGGCGTTTACTTAGACCTCGCCTGGCACCCTCATTGGGTGAGAGCTCCGCAACAGAAGTGAATTATTTGACAACTTTAGATTTACTAGATACTGATACTATTGTAAGTTGGTTATGTGAACAACGAATTAAACTGGAACATCATGTGGCTCCTTAAATTTCCTTAGATCGAAGCTCAAGCACAAGAAACTAGTGTAGCGGATTCCTTATATAAAAATGTTAGCAGCTTGGAGGCAATATTCCACATACTGGACTCAGATCAATCGGGTAAGTATAATATAAAGGGTAACCTTATAAATATTAAGAGTTACTTTTAAAATAGAAGAATGAATACCTAGAATATTAGGAAATTGTTAATACCAACTTCGAACAAAGAATTTCGAATGTTATATTGTAAGAAGTTAAAAAAAAAAATTCTTAGAAATCGGTATTTCTCATGGCAAAATAAGCAAGGCCGTCGGTGGTGCAGTGGTTAGTGTGCGCGCCTCTTGTACATGAGATGCTGGGTTCGATCCCTGCTCGACCACCTTAAATTTCTTTCCGCGGCGGTCTCATCGCATAGTGACGTCGACACTATCGAGTACTCAACCATGAAAAAGCTTCTCAAAAATACCGTTCGGAACCGGTGTAAAACTCTGGGACCCAATCAGTGAGTATAAAACTAGAAAACGCACAGCTCACTGGTTGTGAAAAGCTCTCCCCAATTCCTTCATGGGATGTAATGGGAAATGATCAGTTACAGAATTGCCGCCTACTACACTATTGTTGCCACTATTGTTTTCTATAAATCTCCCATGGATACAGTTGATCTATCTCTTACCTTTGCAATTATAGGTGCCTAAATCCCTGGTGCAAATATAGTTGCCTGTGGCCGTTAAAGGGTTAAATATTCGCTGTATAATTCTTAAGAAAATAGTTGCCCTAGCTTAATAGGTTAATAATTGAATTTTGTATTCTTCATTTCAGGTTACATATCTTTAAGTGAATTTAGTGACGCCTGCGAGCTGCTCGAAAAGCATTTACCTGGCACGAATACCCGCGAACAACTGCTAGACATGTGTCGCATGATGGACTTGAACAAAGATGGCCTTGTAGATCTCAATGAATTCTTGGAAGCATTCCGTTTATGTGAACAGGCGAAAAATGATCAGGTGGCTGGTAGAAAATCCCGTGATAAGTCACCCAATCCAGAAGCAATAGGCGAGGCACCAAGTGATGATAAACCATTAGAAAGAAGTACCTCACCGATAATCCTGGGCAAAATAATGAAATTATTAATGCACTTCTTTTTTCTTTAGAACTCAGCTCCTCAGTGGCCGTGGCAGAGGCTGAACTCAAGAAGCAATTACCAGCGCATGGGGAAGACGATGATATCGATCCAAAAGATTGTGAAGCAAATACTCTTAAACGTAATAAGTAATTGTAATCCTTTTTAGAATCCTTTTTCCGTAGGTATCCTTCCTTCCTTTATTCTTTTGAAATGTTGTAATTTATTGTGAATTACTTGTAAGCTTTAAACAAAATACCACAAAAAAAACAAATAAGAAGAAGAAAAACGGAAAATTGAATACTCTTTAGCTTTAAGTTTTTACTACAAAATATTTAAATTTAATTTATCTACATCAATTTATTGCGTTCCGGATCTTTGTAGTATAAAAACGGTCTATTTTTTGACGTAGTTTACATGAAGTCATCTCGATTTTTATTTATTCGTGGAATATCTAGTCATAAGTGGTGTAGATTTTTTGGATCGACTGTGTAATTTTGTTATATTTAATTAAGTTTATTAATTAAGTTCATTTAAAAACTCATTCAAAAGTAGTTTATGTTAATTTTCATGTAGTAATGATGTTGAGCTCTCTTGATTTAGATTGATGCCAAAGACTCAGAAAGGAGAAGATGTCACAATTGGGATTTTGCATGGAAGCGTTGCCATATTGCCGGATATTATCAGCATGTTGTTATAAAACGAAATTGCCCTAGGCGTACGAAACGTCTAATACGTTTAACGGCCGATTTCACCATGTCTGGTTATCATACAGTTACAGCTAATGAAGAGTTTTTCCTGTCAGTTTGAATGGAATTTACAATTTTTAACTCCCAGTTACCTTTAACTCTGTTTGGTGAAATTGGGGGTAAATGTTCTTCAATCTCGAACGATAGTCAGCCACTCGAATTGAACTGAAATTTGGTTCTTCTAAGCCAATAGGGTTCCTTTGACTGACTTTTTCTTTGATAAGCAATGACAGCTCATATGAAATGGAACCATTTGCTGTTTTCGTTCAACTTGAACTGGCCAGATTGTGAAACTGAGTTCAAATTTCTTTCGATTAGAATACGAACGAAGGTTTTTGTTCGATATGAAGGAACAGACACATTATATATTTCGACTTAGGGAAGCCCATTCGGATTAAAATTAATTCGTTCGTTTAAATTTTAGTTCGAATTCGTAGACCAGTATCGGAACTCTGTTGTATCATTTTAACGATAAAAATCGGTAGTTAAATTGACAAAATTCGAAACATTTGTATTGAAATTGTTATTTGTAAACGTAGAATTGTTTTATATAGATATTCAAGTTAGATATTCAAGTTTGAATTTCAAGTTAGATTTTTTGCAAATAACCAAGTAATAATGACTTTTGAATTTCGGTTGATAAGTTTCGTAATGCAATTATGGATTTGGAGTTTTAATTGATATTTGCATTTTAATTTCACTTGATGTCTTTACGTTTTTAGTTGGTTGGTTCAATTCCTCGAATTTAAATTGACGTATATTTAAATTGCAAATAATGGCGTTTGAATTTTAAATAATGCCTTTTGAATTGCAATTGAAGGATATATTTTGTGATGTCTGTTGAATTTCAATAGATAACTTTCTAATTTATAAATTTTCAATGTAATTTGACAAACTTTGACTATCAGTCAAAGAAGATGAAAATCGATGTATGTATTCTGAATTTCATGTGATACTTTTTGAAATTTAATTGCAATATGTATTTTAAATTTCGGTTCATGTGTCTTTTAATTTCCAAGCGCAAAACTTTAAACTCAAAATATAATTTTTAAATTTCCATTAAGATGTTTGGTTTACAAATTGTATCTTTTACTTCGGTGGTGCAATATGGCTAGTGTGTGCGGCTCTTGTACATGAGATCCTGGGTTCGAACACTGATCTGACCACCTTAACATTTCTTTCGGCGGCGGTCACCTCGCATATTAACGGCGACACTATCGAGTATATAGCCATGAAAAAGCTTCTCAAAATACCGTTCGGAATCGGTGTAAAACTGTAGGTCCCAATTACAGCTTACACAGCTCAGTGATTGTGAAAAGTTCTCCCCTGTCCCTTCATTTATTTTATTTTATTATCTTTTACTTTGGAGTGATAAATTTGAAATTTTGTTTAATATATATATATATATATATGTATATATTTGTAATTCAATTAATAAGTTTTCTAATAAAATCTATGAATTCGAATTTATTTATTTTGAAGGAATTATTAAATTTAAATTATTATCATTGTAATTCAAATTGGCTGAATTTATATTGATGTCTTTTGAATTGCAATTATTTATTTTGGATTTAAACGATATTTCCATTGATGTCTTCTGAATTTTTATTTGTTTTTTTTTAAGTTTTCAATTGAAACATATTCGAATTAATTACAATTAAACCGACAGAGCTCCTACTACCTAGTGCTCTTAAGTAAAGACTAATTGGCTGTTCCTCGATCTCGACCGAGAGCCATTCGCTCGAATTCGACTTAAGTTAAGTTCGTGTAGGTCAAAGGGTTTTGCTCGTCTGATTTTATCCTTGATCACAAACGGCAGCAAATTCGAAATGGAATAGAAGTTTTAGTTAGATTAAGAAGTACAGTATGGTGGAATTCACAACAAATTTTTAGTTCAGAAGACACGAGGAGACACTAAATTGAAAGCTCTTTCAAAATTTATTCCCCTAAATGTGGGCAACACTATCATGTACCAATGCAAAAAAGCTTCTCGAAACCGTAAGCAGCCTGAAGGGCACAAACGTGTACAAGGTTAAGAAAAAATTCTCATTATCAAAGGAACACTAAGGGTCTCAATGAGTTTCTTTGGAAGTGTAATTTCGCTTGAAGGACCTTAAGGTCACAGCCATAAATATATTTTTTTATTGGATTATAATATATTGTATAAATCAATCATTGCCAAAGATAATGTTCGATTATAGATCTCATAAAAAATGGACAACGAACTTGAAATAGCCATAATAATGATCATCGTCATCAGCATCATCACACATCTCCGTCCATATTTAAGTTAAAAGTAAAGCCAAGATTATATTATGACTTGTGATTGAAGAGTTTGTAAAGGAATTGGGTAGAACGTAAAAGGAATTATAGAAAAAATTAAGAAAGAAGCGTAAAATATATGTGGAAGTAAACACACAGGAGAATTCCTTTAGTTCTTTCCTTCGCTGAGCAAAAACAAAAGACTTAAGAAAAAAACTTCGTTGCATTATCAGTTATAACACACACACACAGCAAAGAGGTGTTCGTTGGCGGGCGGTAGCCGTTTCAAGTACCTGAAACTTCTTGAAATCACTTCATGCTATTAACGTACTGTCTTTATAATTTTTGACAAAAGAAAACCTCGGATAAACGTTTCTTTTGAAATTAAGTTAAAACTACAGAAAAGTTATATAAAATAAGGCAAATTTTGTTTATATATTTTAGTTACAAATTCATACTCATATTGTTTATAAATTATATCAAAGATTGTAATTAATTAAATAATAAATATATTATTTTTGAAATATTTACTTCCTTTTCTCATTTAAACAAAACGCTTATTGCTAAATAAAACTTTTAAGCCAAATTAATTAAGTTTATGGATAAAAATTTATTATCCAAACCAAAAAAAAAACAAAGCATTTATACGAAAAAAGTCTTTTGTTACTAAAGAGTTTAGTAAAATTATTATAAATTTTGTTACTAAAAAGTTTAGTAAAATTATTAAATATTAAAAAACTTAATAAAACAATTAAAAGCAGCGACATAAATAACTTTCATTTGAGTTAAAAACTGAGTTCCATTTTAAAACCGATCACCGGAAATAAAAGGAAATGCATATTGATGTTTCAATATATAACTTTAATCGAAAGCAAATATTTGTGAATTTATTTAACACTTTTGAACTCTCTATTAACCATATAAATTAGCTAATTTTTCTATTCAATTAAAAAATTTAAAAAAATGTATTTAACCGAAGAAAATAGCTCTTTTAAAATTAAGCAAATCTTAAGAAACAACAACCAAAGTTGACATATTTTTCAAAACTTTTAAAGCCGAAGATACAAACTAAAAATGGGAACAATTCTCTAGAGAACTATTTTGCAGAGAAACACAAACAAAATATAAACACTAAAGTAAATTAAAAACAAAACCTCATTAATGTTGTTTAACACCCCTAAATATTAACCTGGAAAATTACCCCTAAACGCTGTAACAAAAAATAGATAACTAATAAATATATAAATTAAAAATCAAAATAATATACATCTTTTTGAAGTCCTTTCACCATTTGCATTGAGTCCTTAAAGTCACATTAAAACGTTACTCGTATAAATACTCTTTAAACCGCCTGTTCTTTTTAACACTTGTCCGTTTTCCAATTCTCTCCGTTTTGTCAAACTTTTGGAAAACAAAATATAATACTTTAGACATTCCCTTGCAATTACTTTTATAACTAAATTTATGTTTATTTTTATATATACATGTATCTATTATACGGTTAAGCTAATTAAACTAAAATTAATTATTTAATTTAACATTTCGATGGCTGTTCAAATTTTATAACAACATTTTTGCAAAAGAATTAAAAAATCATTGAATCCTTAACAAAAATTCGAATGTGTTTCTTTTTTCAAGAAAGAAACCTAAACACTAAATAAATCTTCTAAATTATTATGTATCGTGTTAATATAAATTAAATGTTTGTTCTTCAAATAAAAAAAAAAATTAAAACAATATGCCTAACTATATGAAATGTGTTTCAATTCAAAAAATGTTAAGATAACAACATGTTATGTTAACAACATATTATGTTAACAACATGTCCCATGTTCATGGAATGGATTTTTTTTTCAAATTTGTCACGCCAATTTTAGGACACTCTCAAACTTTAAGAACTTTAAATATGGGTCATATAAGGCTCCATTTCTTCAAGCATATTTCAGAATTCCTTAAATTTGAGTAATAAGGGACACATTGTGATTAATTGTTATAAGTATTTCTCAGTTTCATAATTTTGAGTTACATAATAATTGAAACCCCTGGTGGAAGAAGGTGTTAACTCCCTTTTTTCCAAAAACAATATTTTCCTTTTCTTAATGTTTCCATGGTATCTATCTGAACATATCGCACCCTATCTACAAAAGAGTCATAACTCAAAATATTCAAATTTTCAATAGAGCCAAAAAACTGATTTGGTTAATTAGAAATATGTATGGAAATACTCACTAATAGACATATTCATAAAGGATTTTTTTGACGAAAGAGAAGAGTAAACGACGTCAGATTCTTACAGTGGATAGAAATGGTCCTTAGTTATTGTTTTTAAGCAAAAAATTAAAATTTGAAAATTTTGAGTTATGACTCGTTTGTATTTAGGGTGCGATATATTTAAATATATATTTAAATATCAGATGTTGACTTTCTTCTTATCTAAAACAATATCAGATACCAATTACTCAATTACCGCTTTAATCGGATATTTATATCATTTTTTAGCTTCTCTCCAGTCATTTCCGGAACCATTCCTAAGCAACGCCATCTCTTGTCGATTGTTCATGAGAATCAGCAGGGAAATAATAATAGGGTGTGAACAGCTGTTTTTCTTGAGCCGGAAACCTTCTTATAGAGTTAGATTTCTAGGTGGCAAATCAGGCATTAAACATAATTTAAAAGACATCATTGATCAAACGTAAGTCTTGGCAATACTAGTATTGTATGCCATTCTCTATATAAATGCAATTTACACGCCCGACGTTTGTAATTTAAATGGCATTTAATATGAAAATTTTCTGTGAACTTTTAAATTGAGCTTTTAAATAACAAGTGTGAAACTCACCCTAAGGGCTAATTTCACACACGACATTTAAAAACTTTATTTTAAAAGCTCACAGCATATTTTAATATTAAACGACAAACAGCGGCATTTAAAGTATATTTAAATGGGGAATTTTCAACTTTGAAACTGGCCAATAGTCTAGTTCAATTAACGGCCAATTCGTTATAATTTTCGTAAGGTTGTTCTTTTGAAAATATATAATTTCTCACAGATTGTTAAACAAAGATATTTTCTCGCAACATCAAAGGCGAATAAAGTCCTTCAATACGTTTCCAGAACTTTTTTGTGGCGTATTTTATAAATCCTACTGCGAATCTTAATGTTAACTGGGTTTGTATATTTAAAAATAAAAAAATTAAATTGGAGCAGCTTTTTGTAGTTCTTTTGAAAGCTCATGCAAATGATTTTTGCAGAGAACTGTAATTAATGCGCATGTTACGTTGCAGTTACGATTCTAATATGGAAATAAATGTTATAGTATTCGTCCGGTCGAATGCAGTAGCATAGACATACACCATGGAAACACCTGCAAGAAAGTTTTCCATTGGTTGATGTCCAAACTATATATTTCAGAAGAAAATATTGTAGAGTTTTATAATGAAAATTCTGTTTTTAGTTTTATGCAGTGCTGGTAACTCTGTACACCCGTGTCAGTTTGTAACTGTTAACACACTGTTAATGGGCCCTCTGACACTAGAACCATCTACATCAATCGGCCATCTTCAATCAACAAGTTGGCATTGTGCAACATCTTGGTAAATACATACATATGTCTGTCACATAATTGCCAATTGACATAATTTACAATATAGATGTCGCTTTAAAATAAAGCTCTAAGGCGACATCTATATATATTGCCATCCTTTCAAAACGCCTCCAACCTGTCGTTGTCTCGAATGACAAATTGTAATAACAAAAAAAGTTGAGTACCAAGCAAGCGAAAAGTGTGCGAAATTCTTGTTATTTTTATTAAGCATCGCACATGAGACGTAGAAACAAACCCCAAATATACGACTCAAAAGCACGAACGAAAAAGAAAGCCAAACAAAAATTGAGTATATGCATTTTCGCAAGCTCGTTTTCGTTTGAAAGCCATAATTTTTATCAAATAATACCTAAAACTTACCACATGGTTCATAAAATGCAATAGAAGCTACATAAAACCTTTATTTATCACAATGCGCACCTAAAAATACACAATGTTTTCGTAAAGAACCAGAAAATATGTAAACTTTACCAGAAAGCATGTAAATAAAATGACAGAAAATAACAGAATATATGCCAAAAGTAAATAATGGATTCCGAAAGAGTACATAAAACCAAAGATCAAATACATAAGTTGTACCAAACAGGACACTATCTGTACCAACAAGTACATAAAGTCAAAAAAAACTACACAGTGTACTTAATGTGTACCAAAAAGTGAATGTGTATTAAAAACGTACATAATGAGTTCTAAAAAGTACATCACGTTTATCATAAAAGTGCATAAAGTGTACAAAAGGATAAATGAAAAAGTTCATAAACCAAAAAGTACATAAAGTTTTTGCAAAACTTACAGAAAGTGGGCTAAAAACTAGGTAAAGTGTAATAAAAAGTACATAATGTGTATCTAAAACATACATAAAATTTACTTATTAGTACCCACTACTGGTTCGGCCGAACACAACAAAAATCTATCAGAAATTTTACGTACTGCTGTGATGCTCTTTTCAGTAAAAATGTGTCTCTAATGCTGCGATTGTTCGTTCAATCGTAATATATTCCATAGCCCAAAGCATAGACGCGAACTGAAAATCAATGTGCTTGGGTCGAAGTCCTGATAGTGGAAAATTTGGTAGTCGAGAAAATTTGAATTTGATACATTTATAATTTTTTTGAGTACATTTATGGCCAGTTTCGCAGTTGAAAATTCTTCATTTAAATGTACTTTAAATGCCAGATGTTTGTCCATTAAATGTCAATTAGTATGAAAATTTTCAGAGAGCTTTTAAATTGAGCTTTTTAATGACGAGTGTGAAACTCGCCCTTAATTTCTTAAGTCTCCAGATTTAAATGTAGATGTCGCTCAAAGCTAACACTTTTCAGTATATGCAATACTTATACGCGTTTTTCTATTAATTTGAAAATTATACGAACTATTTACATTATAAATCTATAAAAAACGACAAATTTAGAAATAAAATTTTTTAACTCTGGTGGGATTCGAACAAAGGACCTCATTGCCTCCCACTTTTTAGTCGGGCATGCTACTATTGAGCCGGGTAATATATTGTTACGATTAAGTAACTGATTTTACTAACCCCTAATGAACTAACTAACATTATCTAAATATCAGGGCGATTAATGCTGAGCCTGAACGTATACCCTTACCACAAACCGGTTGACCCGTCGGCTGCAATTACGTTATTTTTAAAAACTTTTATACTACAGGTTTTGGAATCGGGTAGAACAATCTAGAAGTTGCTAGAGCCCCTGGCGGCGAGAAGCATAGCTTGTATAAATAGCTGAGGTCTTTGGCATTTTGAGTTAGTTTGTGATTAACCACCAGAAAGTAAGTAACGCGGATTGATTGTTAAATATAGGACTTATTGTAAAGTGTAGACTTTATAGCTGTATAAATAAATAAGTGGATGTAAAACTGTTGTAATTATCGTAATTTAAAACGACCCTTGTTTTATTACAGGGAAATAAAATAGAGCTACAAATTACGATTAAGGAAATCCGTAACAACATGTTCTAGTTTTGCGTAAAAGAACCGGTTGGCCAACTCGAGCATATATAACACATGGTAGAACCTGGAGAAGTATTGGTTATTTTGCAGTATCAGATGCTCCACAGCAGGTTCTTTGCAATCGCATATTTTTCTGGGTATAAGCCAGTGCAGGTAATCCATAAATTTTTGGTTTTTAAATATAATTTTATTAATTTATTCTGTTTTTTTTTTGTATTTACAACTAATATATAATATATATATAAATACGGTTTCAATTTTCAGATTTGGTATTATTTCATTAAAATACATTTATAATTATATGTGTGTATGTAATGACTAAAATTTTTGGTATTTTCTCTGCTTCAGAATTTAAACTTAGTAGCTAAAAAAACATTGTTAAAACTATTCTTAAATAAAAATTAAAAATTATGTATTGCAAAGTATTTATCATTCCTAAATATAAGAAATATAATATTCAAAAAAAAATTATGACTTTCTGAAAGTTTTAAAATTAAAGTAAAATTGACTAGAGTTGTTGAGTAAAGTGAATTCAGATAAGTTTAATTAAAAAATAATTTATAATTATAAAAAAAATATTTTTAATAAAAACAAAACAATCACAAGGCCGCTAAAATTCCATTTTAACTAATTTTGAAAATAAAAATGACTCGAAATTCAAATATTGTAATAAATTAATAAAATCGTAAAGATTTCTGGAGGGTTGCCATCTCTTAAATAAGCGTAAATAATTTTACTGAAATCAAAGTCTTGTTTGTTGTTTTCTAATAAGTAAAACTATGTAGTCTAATAATTTTGATATAATACTTTTTTATGTTTTTGGTTTTCAGAATTTTCTTACTTTAAGTTTTTATATGGTTGCCATATGTTTTTTTAAGTACATGTAAAAGTTTTGGGGGAAAATGTGTAAGAGAGGTACAGTGTTCTTTTGTTTTAAGATATATTTATGTTTCCATTGCAACTTTAGAAAAGTTTCGTAGATCTTAACTTGTAATTTTAAACTTTTTTCTTTTACCAAACTCACCACTACTTAGTTACTAAATATGGAAAATCCAGTTAAAGGGGTTTCGTCTAAACTTTTGATAAATACATGGATATACACACTCACAGCTTTTATATATATATGTATGTTTGTAAGTAAATGTAATCTGCTCGACTTGATTTTCCGGAATTTTTCGCAATATATTGAGGTTTTCCAGAAGGATAAAATATATGGTTTGAATGTATATACTCGTATAGAATTGCATTATTTACATAGAACTTTGTTTTCGTAAAAGTTCGGGATTTAGGTAAGATAAGGGCAGGAAGTTTTGAAGGACATATGTATATATAATTGCTGCCTCTAGCTCTTTCTTGATGAAACACTTCTAAAGCCTACAATGATTGATGGGGTTTTACCAGGCTCACTTGGACTCAATTTTATAGATACCATAACGCCATATTTCGTCCTCTGAAAGCATTTGGACACCGAAAAGTAAACCGCTCGTACACATTTTCTTCATATGTATTTACACTGTACCTGGCGAGATCCAGTAGTGCGGTTTAATAACATCCAAGTAACAGATCATGCTCGAGTTAAAGGGAATCCTGGAAAGCCAACATTACTATCAAAGAGATGCCTTTATTGCGACAAGATCATCCCAATACCTTACTGGGTTGTAATGGCAGAATTTGTTAAATTGTATTTTCTAAATTATGTATTTGGAAAGCTTTAGCTTCCAGCGATTCTGCAAGTAACGTAGGCCTTCTCTAAAACAAAATTGGCTTTGAAGACATTTCCTCTTAATATTCTTAGTCTAGCCAAATATTCTACACGAATAAGTGTAGCTTAGCTACAATTTTTGAAATGAAATGTTACAGCTCCTATTTCATTCAATTCATACCCTTTCAAAATTCTCCTTTTTCATTTATCCTCACATAATCCTATACCTGTGTCCTTCTCACCATTTGCGCTCGATTTTGAGCCACTACTGTGGTAACCTTTTTCATATCCCTCAATAATTTACATTCCTCCGTCAGGATTTCCTTTGCCGACAGTTTTCTCTCTGTTTGTTTGTGATGTTGACCACCTATGGACATATCATGATCACTTTCACTTTCATCCGCAAATTGTATATCGTCCAATGTTAAGTAGTTCTCTAAATCACTTGGTGATTTTACCACAGACGTCTCCTTTTCGATGTATGAACCATTCATGGAATCAGTTTCTAAAATTGTTTCCGGTTCAATACGATGCTCGGAGAGTTGCAAAAGATTCCGCTCCGATTTGGTAACATTTAACTCTTGCATAGGTATGGCATCCGTTTCCATGCCCAGGGAAAGTGTGGATTTCGTTTGCCTTTTTTGTTCTCTTCGCTGTTTACGCCTTAGATATGGTGTGGACTTCGAGGTATTGGATTGATGGGCACTCGAGGAGGATATGACTTTTTTAATGAGACAATTTTTTAAATCTGTCTCTGAGGGTGATGGAACGGTGGCTTTGGTTGGTATATTACTACTACTTAGAGGCGATAGTTCCTCTGATGTGGGACTTGTATTTGTGGTATTAGTTGATGAATTATTATTACTATGTGGACTTAGATAATGACCATATTTGGGCATTTTAATTTCTTCATAAAGCGGCTGATTTTCATCGGGTTCTGTCATAGGTTCCGGAGTTTTATCCTCATCCCTTTCTGGCGAATCGGGTATGTCATCAAAGGGTGGTATCCATATCAGGTAAGCAGGGTCCATGCCCAGATAGGAGCCTGGCGCTGAACCCGCATTAGTGACATTGTAATCATAATAATCCAATTCAAAATCTTCGGGATTACCCAAAGAAAACTCTGAACCAGGGCGTGCCAATAATTTCTTGCGGTTTTGTTTCTCTTTACTCTCCTTGGGATTAGTACTACGTATGGTAGCAGAACTTATAATACTGGAAGCTGGAGAATAGCAACCCTGAAACAAAGGAAAAGTCCCAGATGAGAATATAACCGCAGTTACAGTATTGTGGGTTTCCTACTTACAGTTGTTAAATTAACACTGCTACATCGTGGATTTCGTCTTCCATAACGTTGCATGACCATTGACTTAATTGATTCACAATCCGTTTTTTCTTCCAAGTAAGAATTGGTCATTTTCAGAGTGGCTGCATCATAACGCTCGGAATATTTGCTAAATCTTTTGATATTAATTGGAGGACTATTGCATATAGATGACATCCCCGATGATATGATGCTTTCCGAATCTTTACCACTATCTTTGCGCTTTATTGTAGCATACTTTCGAGCAGTTTCTCCGTCATCATCATCATCATCGTCGTCATCGGCTGAATCGTTTGCTGTGATTCCTGTGATACCCTCCTCGGTGGAGGGTGTTCGACTTAGGCTTTCGGTGGTAGGGGAAACTATTTCGTTGCGCAGGGTGATAATGGAGCCATTGCTGCCGAATTCTTCAACGCTAACAAATTAAAGGATTACGAACAAAAAGTAGTTAAGAATCTTCAAGGTCATAATATATTTATTTTTTATAAAGAGCTGTGACAATTCTGTAGACGGAAATTGAAGATTTGATAATTTCTCTATACGAAAAATTTGTCATTGCCAATTTTTCAATAAACGATAAATAGATTTTACATATTTCTTCAAGAAGAGAAATTTGGATTAGACTTAAATAGTAATTGTAGAAAAAATATATAACTCAATAAACTTCTTTAGGAAAAACTTTTAGGTTGAACTTTATCTTCTCTAGTGAAACAATTTCTAGAAAAAACTTTTTTTAGAGAATAATTCGCTGTATTTTTATGAGAAAACTGAAGTTTAGCCTACTGTTTTTGTTGTTGCTTAGAGAAAACTAATATCCTCTGCATAAATGCTGTCGATTAGCCATATTTTCGATAGAAAAATACAGGTTTCTATAGAAAAAGTACGCCTTTTTTGATAAAACTGTGAAGCAGCCTTATTTTCTATAAGAAATGTATGATATGGCCTAATTTTCTAAAGGATATCTGCAGCTTAACCTTATTTTCTGATAGAAAACTGTGGTTTAGCCTTATGTTTTTATTATAGCTAAGAGAAAATATATGTTCTCTTCAAAAATAGTGTAGCTTGGCCATATTTGCTGTGGGAAAAGTCAGACTTAGCATCACTTCTGTGGAGAAATCTGTGATGTAGTCGTATTTCCTACGAGATATCATAGAAATTTTAAGAGAAGGAAAGCATTACTTCTTTAGGAAAATCTGTGATGTAGTCATACTTCCAACAAGATACCATGGAAACTTTGGAAGAAGGAAAATATTGTTTTTGAAAAAAGTAAGTTAACATCTTCTTCCACCTGGGGCTTCAATTCTATAATTCAACTACAATTCTTATGGCCTTTTCCCCGATCTCGAACGAAACGCCAAGCGAACGAAAGACAGTCACCCACAATTGACTCAAATTGGGTTCCTCTAAGTCGATATTTTCCATCGATTGACTCAATATTTGTTCGCAATTAACATCAGATTCGAAATAGAGGAATCAAAATTTACACTGAAAAGTTTTGATAAATTTTACGTATTCACTCGACTTGAAATGACAAGATCGTGTTACCCAAATCAACTTTCTTTCGACTACAACACGCACGAAAGCTTACGTTGGAGATCAGGGAATTGACTGTTAGTAAATTTGAAATTTTCTATACCGACTCACCACTTAACCATGGGCTCCTTTGCAGTTGATTCATTTATTTCCGTTTCCTTTGCCAAATTCTCTGCATCTACACTCTCACGCAATATTGAATGTCTCAGTTGATGTTTCGGTCTCATCTTAACCATATAAATTACTTCAGAGATCAGAGTGGTAGTAGATACAGCTCTTGAGGGGGGACTCTGTAATGAACTCATAGAAGCTCTGGGGGTATGCAAGCGAGAGCCTTCTTCAAGACGCCGGTTAACAGCCAAGTGATATTTTCGATACCGCACCAAATATTGAGCACCTGGGGGAAAATTATAAAAAATATTTTAAATGGTTTTGAAATTTAAAATTGATATTTTTCGATCTTTCTCTTTCAATTTTAAAAAGCTCGAGCTCAACTTGTAATATTTTTAAAAGTTTTGAAATATAGTCGGTTATATTTACCCAATAATGCACTGATAAGTATTATTATAGTGGCAAAGATCACTGCACTCAAGTGGACTAGAGTAAATTTGGTTTTTAGTTTTGGTTTTTGCAGAAATGCCCTACTTTTCACCAACAAACCAGAGGCAGCCACTACAGTTTGCGAGGTCATCGAAGAATTTTTGCCTGAAAGGGTTAAAAGTGGAACTTTATGATTTAATTTAAAATATCGTCACAAACTTACCAATTTGTTCGACATTAGCTAAAAATCCACCCGTACATATTAAGCCCGTATGAATTTCCGTATTGTTGTGTATGCTACCACCACCTTCCTCGCCTGCATAGAATTCCAGCAATAATTGTGCTCCACTCGATTCAAGGAAAACAGGCAGATTCATCATATTGTTTGTTGCGGATCCACTACTTCCACCACTGCCACCATTGCCACCACCTCCTCCAGCGCCACCTTGCATCTCAATCAACAAAGTGGATGATAATGATGGTCCATCACGTATTTTGATGTACTGTGTGGCACATGGCAAACGTAGAAAACTTAACTGCATCGATATGTTCTCCTCGCCATCGACCTGTTTGTGAGTGATACCAGGGAAACAAATGGAAAAATCATTCGAATTGAATGCCGGAATTGTTAGGTACCAAAGGCTTAGTTGTTGTCTTGTGTTTCAAAAGGAAATTGGAGTTTTAGGAACGTGAACTGACATCAGTTCAGTACTAAATCACTACCTCACATCATGTGAAATACGTGTTTCCCTGCAAGAGCGTTGAATTTTGCATCCTTTTAATTCCGGTTTCATAGACAATAGAAAATTAACAATTTATGGCCGAAAACGTTTTTGGGATGGACCAGAGATTAATGTGCTAAAAGGTGATTGAGTCTCTTTCACAATCATCTGTTTTCTCGCAGTGAAATATGAGTGGAATCAAGTGAAATTTGAAATCTTAAGGGCAATTGAATGGGACTTAGTGGTAACTTAAGTAAGGAAGCCAAATTTAGAAGTTTGGCCAATGAAAAGACAGAAAAATCAGTGAATCCTTTTTGTACGTTAAATTGTCTTACAACAAGTTGGGGAATAACAACATTTGACCGCTATCTCGGGAAAGATTTAAGGGTCGCCATGTCTAATATACAAAACGGGCAGGATTAGTTAGGGACTCAAATATTGACATTCATATCACAAAATTGAGATCATACATGGGGCAAATGAAGTATGAGACACTTATAATTTGTAGTTTAAGTTGAATTACCTAACAAATGTAAATTCAAAAAATTTAAATATCATTGGCAATGACTTCTGGTTTTCAAAGCATCTGGCAGTATTGGCTTTAAAATTTTCATATGTACACGTTTATAAATTTGAAATTACTACCAGGCAACAGTTTGCAGTTTTTGAAATTGGATGTCGATTGTAATGAAATTTGGAAATGCGTTAAGTTATTTTGAATTTGTTTGACTGCGAGCAATTCTGTTTCTAAAGTATTTTATATGTAGAGGTTTTCCGTTTCGATTGGTGTTGCATCGTAGTTCTTGTAATGAAATTTGGAAGTGCTTTAAGTATTTGCATTTGTTTGACAACGAGAAATTCTGTTTTTAAAGTAGAGGTTTTTGGTTTCGATTGGTGTTTCGATTGGTGTTTCGATTGGTGTTTCGATTGGTACTTTCAAATTCATAATTCTATACATATAAAAAATTATAAAACCCATTCTGCCAGATATGACGGACATGCTTTGAAAATAAGGGGGACAATGCTTTGAAAAAAAAATGCAATTGTGTATTTAATTTTTTTCTTTGCATTTGGAAAAGAACTCGTAGATATTTCTTGACCAAGAGTCTTGTGAATTTCTTGACCTTATATTAATAATCCAAAGAAGCGGAGTCTGGCATGGTCATTCGAACACGGTTCATTCGGAATTCTAAAAATAGTTGTATATCAAAACGGCGGTAGATGGCTCTACTGAGCCTTAGAAAACCCGTTTGATATACAGGGTGTCCCCTAAACTTTTGTCTAAACTTAAACACGTGATAGCTGAGAACAAAAGCTACAATGGTTGTTCTTACGCCAATTGTCTAGGTGGCTTCGTTTTCGAGATATTCGTGTTTAAAATAATTGCATTTTTGAATGCATTTTCAATAAATGCATAATCTACTTTTTAAATGAAAAAGAAATATCATTGAAAATTGCCTCAAAATTGATTTTAAATAATTTATTTTTTCGTTTGAAATGAAAACGAATTTTTTTTTTAAAATGTTTTCAATTAACGAAAATTTTCAAAATGAGAGCCTTGCTGCGTTATGCACTTAGATAAGCGGTCTCTTATTTCAGTTGTAGTTGTATTAATAGTCATTTCCTGTCGCATTTGATTTAAAATCAATTTTGAAGCAATTTTCAATGATATTTCTCTTTCATTTAAAAAGTAGATTATGCATTTATTGAAAACGCATTCAAAAATTCAATTATTTTAAACACGAATATCTCGAAAACGAAGCCACCTAGGCAATTGGCGTAAGAACAAACATTGTAGCTTTTGTTCTCAGCTATCACGTGTTTAAGTTTAGACAAAAGTTTAGGGGACAATCTGTATATTGAAAATAAAACGTATCTTCTATACTAGCCATTGCAAGGGCCTGTAGGGAAGGTTTGTGCCTACCATGTAGCCAGCATTTCAGCCGGAAAATCAGCGTGGTGATAATTCAAAGCCAGGTTGCATTTAATTCAGATCAATATAAAGCTGCTTTGTCGTCTCTTTTGATGGTTTCTAAATGACTGTTAAACTGGGCTCAGTAGAAAACCAGCAATTTCCTGAACCTCCTAAACATCCATATTGAAATGATATACTGAAGATTCACAATTAAACATCAAATATCTGCAAAATGTCGAAAATATAAGATTGCACAAAATATATGTGTCCTACAAAGTTTGTCAATCACAAGTCGCATTTAGAAGTTTGTTACCATTAAAGTTGGAGTAAAAGATTGTGTCCCAAAAGATAAAAAATCCTCAACTTGAAATGTAAATAAATAAATTCCCTAGGCCCGTAGCGCGTAATGTTTGTCTGTTGTAATATTTATCATGCAACTAGTTTAGGAACTTCTTAGCTTTTATATTTACTTCTTAACTTTGTTATCCTTTAAATCCTTTTCAAGAAGAAGACCCACAATAAGTTTTAGTTTGTTTCTATCTAAAGTTTCCCAAATCTCAGTACTTGTCACTTGTAATATATAGTTTGTGTTTGGACAAAAAGTAAATATCGCCTTAAGTTTAATCAAGGACTAAATCTTTAACACTTTATTTATCTCGTAACAAACACAGCGTCCCCCGCCACGACTAGATATAACCCGTGGCTAAAGCGTTAATATCCTTACACAACAAGAGCGACAGAGAGGGTGGAGCGAAAAAAAAACGACGAACAACCATATAAACTATTGATCCCAAGAGAGTAACTACTCCACTCGTACTGCAACAAACAATGAAAAGGAATTTGATTCAGGGTTTGCCTGTAAGGATAAATGGTTATACCAGAATGCCATGGCAAGAACAGTATGGAATGGATGTGGCAAAGAATGAAAGTTCATATATTAATGTATGAATGAACAAATGGATAAATGTATGGAATACAATAGAAACATATATACAATAAATTAAAATATTGCCGCTTTTGGAGGGTAGGGAGTAGCTACTGCAGGACATGAAATAGTAGCTGCTGGCCCCCTAAAGCAATCAATTGCTTATTGATATGGAATAATCATATTGTTTTGGTACACTCCAAAAGATAAGGGCTTAGGACAAGGTTTCCATAGGACAAAAGAGAGAAGTAACACAAGTGGGTATTTTTTTCTATTTGGTCTCTATTGTGGTCTTTGTTCCTTTGGCCGGAATAACAAAAGGAAAATCCCTGAGAGGGTCGTATGGTATACACCACGAAATGTATTGTATTTCTATAGAGCAAGAACAATCCTATTAAATATCTTAAGCTATCAATGAAATATTTAAGGTGCTTTTATTAATTTTTGTTTGTTATTTGAATAAATTCCAATATTTTATAGAAAGCTCCTGGATTTTTTCCTTTCAATCCAATCAGAAAAACAATTCTTATGATTGGAAATAAAGGAGAGAGACATAAATAAAATTTCATTCAATTTCATCAGTAACAGCTTTGGAAATCCCCAAATATTTACGTTAATAGCTCTATATTTTTAATTCATCAATAACTCCATATTCTCATATGCCCCTGCAACGGACTTGTTCCTGTACCTTAAGTACCCATCATTGCATTTGGTAACGTCCATTTCCTTATTGTCTACCCCTGTGAGTTGAATATTGTTCATTTTGTAACCAATTCTTCTCAGTTCAATTTAAATATAGTGACCTAAACAATTTTTTGTATCCACCATTCTATCCTTTTATCTTTTCGTTCTATCATGTGGCTGTCGGATTTGCGGCACACTGGGAGAAAAGGGAAAACAGTAAAGTGTGATATACACTATATAATTCTCGTGCGGACATGAATTGTTCGGATGTTGGTACAACTAATTACAGAAAGCATAGACACGGTGCGATTTGTATACGATTGTTTTTTCAGCAAAAATATTCCATAATTTTTCGAATCAACCCCCATGTGCTCGCTGCTAAAAAATCAGAAAATAAATGAAATCATTTTGAAAATTGTGACAAAGCAAACAAACAGTACAACTCGATACAGTACAAACTGTTGTATAGAGTACAGAGATCAGCTTGCATCGGCATAACAGGGGCAATGAGGAAGTGTCCAGCTGAAGCCCCTAATGCAATGCTTCATATTATACCAATCGACCTTCACATCACAGCTAGTGCGGCCTGGAGTACCATCCGACTAAATGCTCTGGGACTCTGGAAGAGCAACGCATATGGACATGCGAGTATACTACAGACAATCCCAAGAGAACTCAATATAACCACCGATTAGTGCACCCCCTCATTGACGTTCGATAACCTATTCGATGTCAGGTTTCTCAGAAGAATAGAGTGGGATAAAGGCGATACCAAAGAATTTACGAACGGATCCAAAATGGAATGTGGAAGCGGTTCGAGTGTCTTCTCCGAAGAGGCAGGCCTCACTTTATCTTTCAAACTCCCAGACAAGTGCAGTGTTTTCCAAGCGGAGGTACTGGCCATCTCAGAAGCCTGCGGCGCACTTATACTGCAGCGAAAAGCAGAGCGCATTAGAATATTTGTAGATAGCCAAGCGGCTCTCCTATCACTTAAATCTTACAACACTGCATCTAAACTCGTTAGTGAATGTAGGGAAATACTTGTCGAGCTAGGCCGGCTGGCCAATGTGGTTCTTATTTGGATACCAGGCCACAAGGGTCTCATAGGGAACGAAAAGGCAGACGAACTAGCCTTGAACCTTGTACCTTGAACGAGCGAAGACCAGATGGGGAAGGACAGCAACGTGCCGCATATCCAGAAACACATTGCCGGAATATAACATTCACCGAACTAACTGCCTGATTAGCCATAATCGGGAGACATATCTAGGCTAACTGGTGTCCTGACCGAGCACTGGCCAATCGGTAATCACGCAAGATGGTTGAAGCTGCCATATAATGACCACTGCCGTGCCTGCGATGACGCAGAAGAGGAGGAGACGGTGGAGCATTTTCTCTGCAGTTGTCAGGCTCCTCTACTCTCCTCTCCGATTAACTATATGAATAGACGACTGAAGACTATGGGCCGTCCCTTCCTGCATAACCTCACTGAGATGCACGAGATAGATCTAGGGGATCTAATGAGGTATCTTCGATTAACAGGCTGGATATAGACCCGGTTGTTTGGACTTTCCGGAGTGGTGTGGTATGGAAAACGGTGTCTCAAGACACTAATTGCTGCTAAATAGTATCTTTACCAACCACAAAAACTAACCAACCAACAATCCCACATACAACTTGGACTTTTCAGTCCGGAACGTTCGATCATGCTCTATCGGTACAATCGCATAATCGGTACGATTTTGTACACACACATGATACAATCATCGCATACGATCCTGGTTGGTATGATAGTCGGTACGATAATTGTATCGTGTATTTCCCACACAAATGAATGAGCTTAGGACATTTTATAGGGTTCTACTAATGCAAGTTTGTTCTTCAGAAAATACGCAATAAAAAATGGGTACCAATTACATCCCATGAAGGGATTAGGGAAAGTTCTCACAACCAGTGAGCTGTGAGCATTATAGTTTTACACTCACTAATAAGAACCTACAGTTTTACACCGGTTCAGTATTTTTACTCAATAGTGTCGCTGTCACTAAGCAAGGTGACAGCCGTCGAAAGAACTGTGAGGTGGTCCGAGCAGGGAACGAACTTACTCATATTTCGATTTTAGTAAAATAATTCTCCTTTAGCTTTCTGTTCTTCCACAGTGTCCTTGTCAATATCCTACAGTCTGATCTGCCAAAAATATGTCAAAATTATATAGTTTTTTATAATTCCGATAAGATTTTGCCCAAGTCAACGCAGTATTTCATAACGTGGGTTGTATTGGATTCAAGCCAGGCAATATCTGTGAGCTCTCTTATTGATATCCTTAATAAGAAGTTAAAGTGGTTGGTCGACAGACTGTCGTTTGGTTCGAATGTGAGTTTTGTGATCCACTCTAGGTTGAAACTTTTTAAAGAACAAATTTGCTGTTATTTTCACCCACCGTACGAGTATCTTTACGGATCCGACCATTATTCACTATGTGCTTAATCTGTTTCTACCTTTTTTGTATATTCGTTGTCCATTCGTGTCCTTTTGCAAGTTGCCATGAAGTAAAGTGCCATGTACCTCTTGTTACTAAAATGGATTTACATTGTGTAAACGACAAACTCTACTTCAATTTACATTACATACATTACTTAACGTGCAATCATTGCTAAAGGGAACTCGAGCAAATATACAAAATCCCTTTGACCTTCTCCAAAAAGACCAAAGATACGAAGAGCTCCCTGTTGGAAGAAATGTTGATTGAACATATATTTAGAAATCCACACGTATTGATAGTCCTGATTGCTATAAAAGTGCTTTGTCTATGCACGCCTACCTTTGATCCTTAATTTATGAGAATTACAAGGATGTATAGTAACCCCTGTTAGAACTCCTGCCACAGATGCCACTGTTAAATATACGAGTATTACCCTTACAATATATGAAGGAGGTAGTGGCAATGTATTGTGTCATTGCACCCTTAAAAAGTCGGAGACCATAACCATCAGTTTCATCTCTTAGATGTCTCAACGAAGTCAAGAAAATAAAAGAAGTTCCTTTTTATAGTTTAATAATCGTATGTGTGTAGAGTGTGCCAACTTTTGTTCTTCCTATATCATTCAAACCTTGATTGTATCCATACAAACACTGCCACACATAAAGTCCTTTAAACTTATATATGGACATTTCCACCCTATGTCGCATCACGTCACCATCGTAAATTTTTTATATTTTAGGACCATGAAGTTTGACTGATTTCTATTCTTTTACTAAATACTGAATGTAAGAAGCTCTATATTTAATAACAGATGAGAAAACAATCTATCTAAATGGTCTTAAAATATTAGCAATTAACGAAGGTGACGTGATGTGACAAAAGGTTGATCATTCTGTGGAAGTGCCCATATACGATATGAGAGCTTGTGGTTATCATAAAAAGGTGCGTAGACTTTTTCTGCTTACTAACGCTCATACATTATGACACACATGAATGTGTTATAAACATGTCTTGTGTCCTGTCCATGTGTTCCGAACAGTTACATATATATCCTCAACTTATATGTGTGTATTTGATTTCCAATATTTTTCACCCACCATTTATTTTTATTGCCATACCCTGTGACCTTTTTCTGTTTTGATTGACGACTTGGGAGGGAGAATTGCAGAAAGGTGGAAATATTAATGCGTCCTTTTCTTTCGTAGTTGTGATATTCTGAGCAGTTAAATATTTTTGGAGGTGGAAATATTAGCATTACCAAAAAATAACAGTTAATAATTAAAGTTTGCGGTATCACTAATAATATATTAAGCCTCATGAGTTTAAAAGGCAAACTGGCAAAACAGGAGAGATATGTCATTAGCAATTCGCCAGGAAGTGTGAAAGGTTGGTAATATAAAAGGGCCCGAAGAAAACATCATTACTCTTTTCGATAGTGTCTCCAAAATATACAACTATCAAATTTAATGTTGGAAAAGTCATGGTACAATCACTATGGCACAAATGTGTACCCGGCTTTTTATCTTCCGGTGGTTGCGATTAAAAGGATTTCAAAATTTAAAAAGATACTACTTCTGCAGTAACGGGTGTTTTTTAGAGGTTCCATTTTCCGATAACGATAAAACGGTATCAAATTGTTCAGATCTGGCAACGCTTTTATCAATTGTGTTCAGTTTGGTAAGTCATTTCATCTTAAGTAGACTAACAACTATCACCGCTTGCAAGTTGTGCAAATTTATTTCGAAAATCGTGGTTCACATCGGAAATGTTACCGTGCGCTAAGTCCATTTTACGGTCTACATCAATTTTGACTCAATGGATGACGCAATAAGCAAAATTACCGCGGTCGAGGAGAGGAAAATCAACGTGAGATTTACAAGGCACCATTGCATTCAAAAAAATGCACTGTTTGGAATGCTTTACGGGTGGGTAGAATCGATCAGTAGGTTTCTATGACAAAGCTGATCGACCATAGACGTTCTGACGTTTCATTTCACACTCTTCATCGTAGGTTTGTGGAAATGAGAGCGATTAAATTTAAAATTATCTTACACCAGGTGGAGTTACAAAATATGTTCACTTAACTTTTTCCTGTCGTTTTGGTGTAGAACTGAAAAATTTAAATATATTTTGCACTTTTTTGTTGACTTTTATCATTGGTATACATTTGTATTGTATTTAACACAACTAGTTTGTCACAAAAACACGAAATTCGGTTGTTGTTCCTTTGTGGATCGCTGTATACTATTGCCACCATCTGGTATTATTGAACCCATATTTTCTACCATTAAATGTTTACTTTCCATCGTACCTATGACGTTTAGTTTATTGAGCGAATAAAAGCTTCTGTGGTATGTATTATTCTATGTGATCGACCTTCTTGCTGCAAAATTTATACAGGACAGAATGTGAAAAAGAGTGAGAGATAGGCGAATGGAAAAAACTGACTTTACATTTTATTTTATTCACACTTATGACTTTTAAAATAAATTTATATGACATAAATTAGTTTTGATTTGAAGGACACAGAAATTTTCTTTAATTTGTATTTGTATTACGGCCAAATTTTGGCAGAAATAAACTGGCACAAAAAAACTGTATCAAAACTGTCGGTATCCCAATGACTTTCGACGACAATTTGGTGGAACTGAAATATACATGCACACTCTTTATATATTTCACTGTGGCCCAGTGAATTTGGAAAAGAATTTATGGAACTGAAACACTCATGGCTTCTCTTTAGTATTACTCTATGGAATCGTTGGTCGTTACTTCTTTCAGAATGAGACCAGCGAGAAAGTTAGCACCAACGGCGAGCGCTATAGAGCCACGATTGCCGATTATTTCATAACCCAATTGAATGGAATGTTGACTGAATATACGCTCTACCAAGAGGACGGTGCCACATGTCATACAGCGGGTCAAACAATCGACTTATTGAAGAAAACATTTGGCGAATGCTTTAGTTCTCGAAGTGGGTCAGTCAATTGACCTCTGAGCTCAGGCGATTGAACGCCTCTAGACAATTTTCTCTGGGGTTACGTGAATTCATTGATTTATGCGAACAAACCGAAAAGTTTGGATGGCTTGGAAGACAACATTGTGATGGCCTGTGGCGAGATACGGTTTCCATTGCTTGAAAAATTGGTCGAAAATTGGACTTCCACAATGCGCCAATTCCGAGCCAGCAGTGTCACTACATGCCCCAAATTATATTCAAGCACTAATGGCATAAAATTGTGTTTCTATTGAAGTCAGTTTTCAGTTTGAAATTATGATATCTCATTATTTTATTTCAATTAAATGTTATACACTTCAAAAAAACACCTTTTGTAGAATATCACACGAAAGGACTAATTTTGCGGTATTTATCCTACTTTTTAATTTTTACCACATACTACGAAATGTTACAAAATATCCTTTCAAATATTCAAACTTTATTTCATGGAACTTGCCAGCCTACTGTTTATGTCCAAATGAGTTTAATTAATGAGTTTCATTTTTAAAAATTTCAATTACCCACAATAATTTACCTGTATTAGCCAAAATGATCTGCCCGGACAGCTCTGTGTTGCTCCAGCTAAAATTCGTTTCGGCTTTGAGGTACCCAAATGGACGATGCAACCGCAACGGCAACCAGGACCTATCTCTTGCGAAACGTCTGTACGATTGAATTTATTCATTGCAGAGCCACTGGTTTCGTAAATACAATCCCAAGTATCGGCAATGGATTTGCCACATTTTTCCGTTTGTACCGAAGAACCCTAGAAAGATCAAATTGGAGAATTATAGAAAATAATAAAGGAGTTTGTAAGAAAGATAGTTATTTAATTATAACACTGTTAAACTTCCCCCAAGTAGCAGTGGAACGACTTAGAAATGAACACTTGCGGCCAAATATTGATGTCTGCTTTTTATCTGGTGGGCAGCATCCAGTTCTGCATATACTACACGCTGAACAATTTGCCTTTGTTTTGTTGTTTAGATGCAAATATAACGTGTTTCTAGCTTATCGCAAGTATAGTATACCAAGTATAGTAAATAAACTAGGGTTGGCTCTATCTGATAGACTAGCGGGATAATAGACCAGCACTTATCCAATATCTTCTCTGACTGCCACGCTTTAATCAAGCCCCTACAATCAATGTTCCTGGGGCCTAATTATGTATGCACAGGTCTGTCACAGATCTCTTAACAATATCCACTTTATATGTATAAGAATCAGAGCACAGGGACACTCCGGACAACTTCAGAACCTATGAGGCGGCGAGATTTGTGACTATCTTACAGGTTCCACAGGAATTGAAAAGTGTTGGCATGTCCCTAACAATTTGTAAGCATGGCGGATGTTGGGCCTAGATTGTGTAAGCGAAACATAAATCTGGTCGATAGTGGATAGGAAGAAAAACTTGAACCTTCTGTCTCCAGCCAGGCCTTTGGTGACAATATTTATTTCGAAGTTTTTCAGACTTACAGCCTATTTTCTAAAAACGAATTCGAACAAACGAACGAATCGGCCAATCTTAAAACATAAATAATCCGAATAATATTGGTAAAATGGACTATTTAGTTAGGATATTCATTCTTCTCACACATCCTTATTCCCATCCCTTATTTCAAATTCGAATAGCACAACATTGTATTGAAATTCTTCTCGTTTTACTGCAAATTTTATTCAAAATGTTTAATAAATTCCTTGACTTTATCCAAATATTACGACACTAGTAAAATAAATTTATTGAATAGGCCTCATCATCAATTTGTGGCAGACTCAGCTGTCTTGACATTCTCGATACACGTGATCCACGTGAGACAGCATCGGCTGACGTAGCTGCCTCTTTTTCCAGACTCTGCATTGATGTAGTGGATTCATCTCCCGGCTTAACCACTATCGTGGGTGCTCGTTGCGGTGCTGACTTTCTCTGCTCTGACAATTCGTCCGCAAATTCACTGCTGCTAACCTCTTCTCCCATATCTTCAGGTTCTTCTGCAGGCTCTGCCGGCAAATCCATATCTTCATGTGAATCCGAGACATATAGAGAAGAACCCATTTGTACGTCGATAATGGAACCAGCCTCTGATGCACGACTTTTGGGTATAATTTTGCTTTCCACCTTTTTCGCCTGATAGGCGGTGGCTATGACTTCAGCGGAAACCAGGCGATGAGCATCTCGCTTGAAAATCTCCATTAAAGAAGAGGCAGTTCGGGGCAAGAATCCCATTTTGCCGGGTTTATAGAGCGAGGATTTTGATTGTGCCGGAGTGGCTAGAGATAGAGTTTCTGCCAAATCGTTTGTTTCACTACTAACAATGTCTAAGAGTTCAGTTAGCAGATCTTTGCGTTGCAGCTTTCGTAAAGCAGCACCTTCTTCCAATACTTCATCAGTAACTGTCGATCGCGCTGAATCGGGCAGCACGCTTAGGTGCTTCTCTTCCTCTATTGCTTTGATTGCTATTTTGACAGTGGTTTTAATTTGTTGCAGGACACCTCTTAAACGCAATATCTCTTGACCATGTACATCTTGTTGGGAAATTAAACGATGTTTCTCCAATTTCAAACCTTCGATACGTTGACTCAGAATTTTGAGCTTTTTGGACAAATCATTGGCCGTAAAGCGTTCACACACATCTTGTTTGGCTAGATTTTCATAGAGCCTGCGATACTTCAGAACTTCGACATATTTGGACTTCAGCCGTTCATAGTTGTCGGTAAGTTTTTCAATGATTCTGATTTTATTTTGGGAGCTACGTATTAGTTCCGTCTTAAGCTGATCCAAGGCATTGTATTGCTCGGTGATTTCTTTGCTCCTCAGTCCATGCTCCTCGGAATCACGTTGCATTTTGATTTGTGATAACACCAAGGACTCAATTTCCTTTTGCAGGGCAATATTCTCACGTATAAGGCGACGTGTGTAGCCGGCATTGCGTATCTCACTGGAGCGGGTAAAGTCTTCGGAAACTTGTAAGAGTTTTGCTTCCACTTCTTTCTTTAGGGCATCTTTCTCTACCACCGCCTGTTGTTCCATATTGTAAATTAGTTCTTGATGAAGTCTTTCCTTATCTTTGGCTTCTGCCTCTTGATCATCAAATTTCGCCATAAGAACATCCCGTTGGATGCGAAACTCATCGAGGGAATTAAGTTTACCGTTAAGCAATTTAATTTCCGAAGTCAACTGATCATGCATAGCTTTATATTTTCCCTCTAGATCTTTGATCTTCTCTGTTGCCACCGCATTTTCATGATTTCGCACTTTGGTAATCTCCACCAAACGCTCCTCCAGCTCTGTTATGGTATCGGTGCGTTCCGCCAAAGTTTTTTCTAAATGGGCGGCCACATCGGTACGTTCGTCGGTTACCCCTTTCAGCTGGTCCTTCAATGTGACGTTATTCTCATCCAAAGTAACCAAATGACTTCTTAAACGTGCCAACTTTTGATTTAGATCGGTTATAGTTAACTCATAAAACGTGCGATCGACTTGCGTCAATTTGTTGGGGTCCTCTTTGGCCTTGGGCTTTTTCTTATCCTTTTTACCCATGATGAAGACTTGTAAATTTTTCAAAACTTCTTTTAAGGTCCTTTAAATACGCGTTTCTTAATTCGTAAAACTCAACAAAGGAAATCGTCTATGCAACGCAAAACTCCTAACACAACTGAAAATAAATTGAAATATTTATTGATTTAACATTTTCGGTTGTCAATGGCAACATGTGGATGGGTACATACATACATATAAACACATCCATACAAACAATGTTGCCAGGTTGCAGGGATTATTAATGCATCCTCGCTATTGAAAAATCTTCATCAAAAATTCAACTCAACATTCTGATTATAATTTTCTCATCGATTATGCCAAATTTTCTAAAACGTAATAAAAATTTTTCTTTTCCAAAAATTTTTCGCTTTTCTGTTACAATATTTTATTTCTTCTTTCATTCGCAAACGAAATTTCATAACTTATAACCGGCATTGTTTTGCCAATAGTTTTTCGTGGAGATTACCTCGCCGGCATTGTCGAGAGTTGAATGGGAAAACAACAAAACAGTGTTAAAAAATAAAAAGTTTTTCTCTCTCCTTCCAAGTTTCGCTGTACACAATCAGAGCTATTGTTCGCTATTTTCCTACATAAAAGAAAGGGACATTGTAGAGCAACAGTGACGTAGTTTACAGTGCGGGGGGAGATAGCGTTGCCTTACCTCCGACACAAATCAGAGTAACCACAAAAGTTCGGCTGCAGATGCTCAATAATAGTAATAGCTTTAATATTGAAACAAAACCTATTGTAAGTGGTTTTACGCTTTCCGTCTTTGGTTAGGTATTGACCTTATATATCGTATAGAGGTTTGTGGTTTCGATAGGTGTTGCCACGTAGTACTTTCAAATTCATAAACCTGTACTGTATAAAATATTTGAAGCCCAAAACTGCCAGATATAAAGAAAATGGTTTGAATATAAGAACAATTGCCAATGGTATTTAATTTTTTTTTTGAATTTGCATTTGTAGAAGTAATTCAAATTAAACTACAAATTATAATTAATTTTCCACATGTGTGATTAAAATAATAAAATGCAACTAAACAGAGGATATAAAAGAGCCGTTTCACGTCCTTTACTGTACTATACATTGTATAAGTATAGAAACATTTTGTTTCGAATTTCCTCATTCGTTACGATTCTGACAATATTATATTTTGTTTGTACGGTCCAAAAATTAACACTTTCCAAATAAGATTTTACTCAACTGTGTCTCGAATATGTATACTTTTACATATTTGAATTCAGACTAACCGAAGATTCGCATCAATCGGATATTTATAATAGTTGTCGCATCGCGCCAGCCGTTTCCGAAACCATCTCGTAGTAACGTTATCAGTTATCGAATGTTCGGTTGACTTAATCGTTAGTGGTGAGATCGCATAGTAGCGCCAGCTAATTCATCAACTAATCGTGGTGAGATTCTAAGTGGTAGATTGCATTTTAAAGTGACTGCTTATAGGTATTACGGTTTGGTAATCTGTTAGGACAATCTGTAATAGGCTTCATAAACTACCTCTTGACATTTTAATGTTACTTGGACATAGTGTGGGTTCGAATGTTATAGCGGTATCGTCCTTAGAATTTTGTCTGCTCTTAGCCTTGAAAGTGCCTTTTTGTTGTCCTTTGTGAAAAAAGTGCAACACTATTTAACGTGTTATGTTGTTTTCTGAGAAGGTTGCACTCAAAATGTGCAATAATCTTCCATTCTCTGCCGCTTAAGCCAGTCACGGAGGAGAATTGTGCTTGATACAATGGCAGACTTTCTGTCATTTGGTATGCGTCAATATTCCCACATACCTAATTATTCTACCTTTTTGTATGTCCATTTAAAATCGTTGTGTTTCCCATACGAATTGGTTGAAATACTAGTTTATCAAGGATAATCAAAACATACTACAGCTTAAGCTCGCACTTGCTTGTACATGTTCGACCAGTTTGTATAGAGATTCATTTAAAATTGCTTAGGTCTCCATACAAACTAGTTGAAAAATATCAGTTTAGCTGGATAAATAAAGAAATGAGGAAGTGCAATAGTTCTATATTCTTTTCTCACCGCAAAGAAGGTACAACTTTGAAGGATGATGGCAACATTTTGTAAACGTTGCCTCATGTAAAGGCAATATTATTTTTTAGAAACGAAATCACTATTAAGGTAAATTAAATGCCGATCATAGATGTCGCAAGTTAAAAACGCTATCGGTACGATCTCACCATGAACGGTTGTTGAATTTGTTAACAACTTTATGATGAATCGCGAAATAAATGACGCTATTACGAGATGGTTCGAGAAAATGCATCACAAGTTGTAACTAATATAAATTATAGATCAGCGATGCGTTTTGAGCCTGCCTGTGACTAAAACTGAAACAAAAAGCGCAGCATACAAATTGCAGCGACATTAGTATTCAATGCGAATATCATATTTGTTGCATTTGTAAGACAGGAAGGACATCAACAGAATTTTGAAAAAAAGAAATGAAAAGTTTAGTAAAAGAGGGCGGTTACTGACTGAATCGGAAAAAGGTGACTTATAAAGCATCCAAGGGATCTAATCTACAAAATGCTTTTGACATTCTATGCGACTAACTGCACAATGCGTAAGAAACATTCATGTACATTTTTAATACAGTGTAATGCATAAGTCACATTATTGTGTACAGTATCACATTGCGTACAGTACCACATCTGCGGACTTAAAATTTAAAGGTACTACTTTTAAATTGTATATACCTCACCCTTTGAGAACATTATATATGAAAGTATTTCTTGTAAAGGGGTTTTCAATAAGGGTGCTACAAAAGTTTTTTTAAATAAAACAAAACCGGTTTTAGATACCAATGAAATTCTTTATTCCTGTGAAAGTACGTTCGATGCCATTATGTATGGAACTCGATTTCTTTTCCATGGCCACCACGGGCACGCTTGCAGACGGTTTTCAAGCATAAATCGGCCGATACTGTTGCAATTTCACGTACGATATTCGTACGAAGTTCATCAATCGTCTCTGGCTTGTTGGCATAGACCATAGACTTAACGTAGCCCCACAGGAAATAATCTAACGGCGTCAAATTTCACGACCGAGGCGGCCAATCGACTAGGCAATTTCGTGAGATAACACGTTCACCAAACTTGGTTTCCAATAAATTGATTGTGGCATTCACTGTGTGGCTTGTGGCGCCGTCCTGTTGGAACCACATGCCCTCTAAGTCCATATTATCCAATTGGGGCCAAAAATATTCGGTTATCATTGAACGGTAGCGATTCGCATTCACAGTAATGTGCCGGTCTTGATCATCACGGAAGAAGTACGGCCCAATGACGCCGCCGGCCCATAAACCGCACCAAACCGTAATTTGTTCGGGATGCAATAACGCATATTTTGCTTATTGACGAAGCCATTCAGCCAGAAATGAGCCTTATCGCTGAAGATGATTTTCCCCTCTTAAAGTTGAGGCCACTGACTCCAAATTTCGGTAGTAAATTTTAATAAATTCGACTCGTTGTTGGCTCGTATATCTTCCATGATGAAATGGCAAACCTTACTGAAGAAAAATGTCAAAAGAGCGGGAAAAAATATGGCGTCGTTTGCTGTCCCTATCGATTTACTTTTGTAGCGTCTCTGTTGAAAAACCCGTTATTTGTAAGTGCTTTAAACAACAATTTGTTTACAGAAATTCCTCTATATTCATATCTCGATCTGTACAGATTTATTAAAATGTTCATAAGTATGATTATTCCAGCGTGACGCACCTGTTTGCAGCCACATTTAAGAGCTACAATAGTTGGCGTTCATAATCCTTGTGCACTTACGTACACATCACTTAAGCGTAGAACCTCCAACTCGGTTGTAGATATGAACCATCTTAACAATGTGGCTTGAAAACTGTAAATTGCGCTGAAAAGTTTTTCCATTTACAAAATTGCTATTAAGTTTCATAAATACTTCAAAGAGTTACATGTATCTACCTGTATATATGTATGAAGATTAGGGTGGACAGATAACCGCGATTTTGTAATTTCGAAATTGGGTGGGTGTCAAAAGATGCGTATTGAAGGGGTGATTATAAGAATGTTAAAGGAGTACTTTTAGTCCACTAGCGGCAATTGAAGTCACGACTACAAGTGTCCTCTAACAAAAAATATATTTTTTTGTCAGTATGGGAATCAATCTACATGTCATGATGAGAGCAAATAGAGAACTATATCTTATTAATTTTGAGAGAGTATATTTTTACGGCGGTATTTTGAAATCTTGATCACGCATGATCATGAAAATACTATTACATATATAGAAGAAACATATAATTTGAAACGAATTCGCTAAATACACTGAGGAAGATGTAACAAATTGGGAAACCTTTTTTGTGAAAATACTTTTGAAAATACGTTTTTCTTCTTTAATAATTTTTCTGGTTCAAGATCAATAACTATTAAAAAGTACTTTTTCTATGAAAAAGTAAATTTTAATAGAAATATTATAAAAGAAATATGTGAAATTGACTATTATGGTGAATGGTTGTGAATATAGCTATTTCAATGCTCACCAACGCATATCATCAGCTCCTTTCTCCACAAGTATTTAGATATATTATCACAAATTATAGGGATAAACAAATCTCAACTAAGCGAGAATTGTGTTAACTCCTACTTGTGAGAAAACATCCACAACAATACTTTGCCAGAACCATTAATATTCACAACATTTCTTTCCTATGCATGCTTTCATAGAAAGCCATTACATAGATATTGTTGTTTCAAAAAAAGAAACAACGATTGCCATGAGATTTGAACTTTTCATAGAAATTGTTCCCGAACCGGAAAATATATATTTTTCTATATTCCTAACTGCTAGGGGACTATAAGTTCCCTTGTATAAACAAAGTTTGTCGTTCCCGTAACCTGCTCTTCAATATGCATCTTTTGAGATTCCCTTCAAAAAAGTGTTTTCAGTACACCCTAATGTATATACATATATACTTATATATTAAATAGATTGCAGCATCTTAAGAAACTATTGTCATATCATATAAGGGAGAAATATACAACTGAACTATATGCAGTTATGACTTAAAGAAGTTACACAGATATCATCACATGTCTTCGTATATGTGTCGTCATACATACCTCACAGAATTTCGCTCCATAACGTGGCGGAGGTGAATCACAAAAGCGATAGCGGTTACGCGTCCCACCAAGACAATTTGTCGAACATGGCGTCCATTCACTCCAGGGACCCCAACCACCGGTATCCGATTCTGTAGAATGTAGGAAAGAGAAAGAGACAGAGAAGAGTGTGAAATTTTAATTTAGTGTTAAGTGCTAAATGTGTTGCCACTATTGTTTTCCAAATTTGAATGGAATTGCATACAACTGGGAAATACTATTTCTACATACATACATAGAAAACTGATAGCTGACCTATTTCTGTAGTTTGAAAATCTGAAAATACTTCTTTCTTTGTGTATTCTAGCTTACGGATTGAGTTCGAAAATAAGACATATTGAAATATAACTAACATAGAGTAATGCCATATAGAGCTGCCATTGTTCTCAGCTGACATTTCCTTTCACACTATTCCTGGTGCGGTCGGTGCGCTAGAGAATCATTTGACGTAAATTGGCTTACACCAGGTGGAATTACAAAAATTGTTGACAAAAAACTGTAAAATTTGAAGGTATTTTGGAAATTTTTGCGATATTTTATTGTTTTTTTAAGGCACAAAACGAAATGCCGTTGCTGTTTTCTTGTTGGTAGGTCTGAGCCATTGCCTCTATCTGGTATTATTAAAGCAATACTTTCCAACATCCAACCGCCCATTTGCAACACGCCAAATGTCATCATTTATTGAGAGAGTTGACTACTCTATACGGCATTACTCTATGATAACTAACTGTAAATATATGATGTCAGTATTTGACAGTATATAATTGACAGAATTCCCTTGCGAATATTAAATATATATTTTTGTATAATATTTAGGAAAGGAAAATGTAAATTTTAGTTGTGGAGTGCTGGGTAAGTACGACCTGATTCGATCCAAAGAGATAGGGAGAAAATTGGGTCGGATTAAGGAAAATAAAACGTTATTATACAGTATATGAGTCTTTGTTAGATTGGTAAAGATCTCAACGAACCATTTAGTAGGAGGCGGAGCATCAAGAACGGCGACACCCTATCATGAGATCTCTTCAACATTGTAATTGAGACCACCGTGAAAAAATTTCCAATAAATCTGATGACGTAGACAGCAGGCCTGTTTTTTATTCCCTGCCAAACTAATTTTACAAAGTCGTCGAAAATTTAGTTTAGCCGAAAATAAACAACACGCTTATCATAAAACGAGATCTGTGAAAAGTTGCTGCAGTATTTTCGAGAATTGAGAAGGAATAAGCAGTAAGGGGTTGCAAGAAACGACGACAAGACAAAGTTATTGGTTTCGACAAGTACAACTTCCACCCGATTGAAGGAAAGAGTGAACGTGGATACCCGTTATAATTTTGAGGTAGTGAACGAATTCATTTATATCGGATCTGGTCGGAAGCAATAACGTCAGCCTAGAAATAAAAAAAAATAAATGGTTTCCCGTTACATCCCATGTAGTAATTAGGGAGAGCTTCTTACAACCAGTAAGCTGTGCGTGTTCTAGTTTTACGCTCACTGATTGGGACCTACAGTTTCACACTGGTTCCGAACGGCATTTTGAGAAGCTTTTTCATGGCTAAATACTTGATAGTGTCGCCGTCACTAAGCGAGGTGACTGCCGTCGAAATACATTTTAGGTGGTCAGAGCAGGGATCGAACTCACGTTCTCATGCACAAGAGCCTCGCACACTACTATTGCACCACGGACGGCCACCAGCCTAGAAATAAAACGGGGAATTGTACTCGCAAACAGGTGTGATTTCTGGCTAAGGAAGCACTTCAGAGGTAAGACCCTCAGTCGTGAAACAAGGATCCAACTCTAGCAGACTCTCATACACTCTGTCTCTGTCTTGCTGATGAAACATCACTGGGAGTCTTCGAGTGAAAAATGCTCCAAAAATATATATGGTCTTATAATTCAGAGCGGTGGGAATCGATGACGGATTAACTACGAGCTGTATAATCTGTATCCTGACCAGAGAATGATTACATGTAGACGTAGTAAAAGTATCTACGTGTATTTATTAATATTTTTCATACATCTGTAGATACATTCTCATAGAATACACACCACACACGTTTGTGACGCGACAACTATGCGCAACTAATATAAAAATGTGAATAACATGCATGTATGATGTATACTGGTTGTGTGCGGATGGGCACGAACATTACTTGTATATACACGTTTACTTACATTCTCATATCAGTTGCAACTTCTGCTACTGTTTACGATGTTGAGGAATTCGGAAAATAGCGAAGAGAATGATACAACCGTGGACAATACATTTTCGATTTGTATAACTGAGTGCACATTCACAAAACCAGTGATCGCACATTCCACATTTTGTACTCGTGTACACAGTGTACATCTCCATACTTATGTATACACTTTTCGTACTTATAACAGGCACACTATACAATTTCTACACACACACACACACACACAATGTGCGCATCGTACAATGAAGAATGTGTGTGGCTCACGCCCATCGATTGGCATGGAATGTCGTGAACGGTATGAAAGTCGATGGCTACATGTTGTACACATACATACATATATGTTTAGCCATCGATTCTTAAAGGTGGTACCCAAAGTGATAATTTTGTCATTCTCTGATGCCGACGTCGATGGAGTTAAGTGAATCAAAATAATGCCTTTACATAGGCCATGTCAGTGGAATGGATCCGAATGAACAAGTGCGAATACATAATTAAAAACGTATGTGTGTAAGTGAAGAAATTATGCGAACTGTGATTCTTCACAGGATAGGGAAATAATTAAATTGAAGGTTTTGCTCTGTGGCATAAAACCTCGAATTTAGGAAAAAATTGAAATGGTCCATTTTCTCCCCGGATAGATTTGAAAAATGCTTCCATTTAACTTTCTTTTTTTTAATAATATGTAGTTCTTCAAGATGGTCAATCTGGGGCATATTATGTACTGTACAAACGAATGCTTTAATAAAAATAATTTTCTGTTTGATTTAAATTGTATTCATGTTTACCAAAAAAATTCTAACTGGCCTGATTTAATAAACTATGTACATAAAATTAATTCTTATTCGAATCTTAATCCACTCTAAAGAATACAATTTCAATGTTCTTGTCAACTCCTAAATGCTCTTTCAGTATCATGATAATTGTTTTCACAGGGTCGCCATACAATTGCTAAACTTCAAGATTTATATCCCGGCATCTTCACAAATCTTTTTCCGTCAGAGTCGTTTACAAGTGATTATTTATTGAATCATATCCAAACTCATACATATATTGACGAACGCTGCCTCTAAGTATGAGAGTATTGTATATGATATGAGTATATGTAAGTGTGTGTGTTGTTGTCACTCTTTTGAGCGATAGACACAATGGCATAAAATACATCCGGTATTGTTTAAACGCATTAAAACATGCAACCATTTCCCTAACAGGCGACCCGAATCCTTCGAGAGTAAAACGAAAATTTCTGCAAATATTGCAATAAAGCGATATGGAGCATGGAAGATATCATCTTTGCACATGCATGCATACGCAGCAATACGTATCCAAACAAGCTCTCTTCCAACGCTATTTATATACACTCATGTATTATCCTGACAGTTACGGATTGAGTGCATCCAAATTTCGGTGTGTGTGTGTGTGTGTGTGTGTGTATGTGTATTGCCAACAATTGCTGAAAGGCTAAAACTACATAAAAAGGGGATAATCGTTCTTTATCGTAACGACATAATGACGACAGTTGATAGACGATGGTTTGACAAATGATGTGAACGTGTTCGTTTGTAAGGATGTCGTTGTAGCACAACAAGGATAACACGAATTTTGTAATCTGGAGAAGTGAAATTAAGAAAGAATCTATGTTGTTTTGGGGTAAAAACAAAATACTGTGTTTCAATTTAAGAGAAAACTTTGTAACACGCAAATGGTGTGAAGTTCTTGCGGCTCGTGAAAGAATAATTTTGTTAGTGCATTTAAAGAAGGGAGTATTCGAAAAAGTATTCGTAGCATTGCCTGTCTTCCATGTATTTTTAAAGCCACTAGGAGAAGAATGAAAATGAAGTCCAAAAAGTTTAGAGTGATCCTTAGTACCGCATACAATGTTTTATGAAATTTCAAATATATTGTGTTGTTGTAACAAACTTGAATAATATTTAACTGTTTGACTTACCCTTCACTGGTAGCGTTGGTACACAATCCATTCTCACATCGGCCACCGCTCCTGATATGGCCTGGGTCACATACACAAAACAGTACTCCACATACTTCTCCGTGAACAGATCACAATTAAAGTACAGTGAATACTGATTCTTAACAACTCTCTGTTCGGCAATATAATGCAGCGATGTGGGAGGCTTTAACGATGCCACATCGGCCCGGAGTTTGGCGTAAACTCTCACCCGATCACCTTGTTCTAAAATGCAACCAGGATACTCATAGAGTACCCCAATGCCAGTGTGAGGATCGCAGGGAAAGATGCTTCGAGCATAAACATTGAACACATATTTCTCACTCCAATCCACTGAGAGGAATCTACGAGTTATCGGCAAATGGGGATGGGCTATCATAGGTCTCAGCTGGACTGCATAGTTTCCAGCCAAACCGAAGAGACTGCAGGACAATTTGAAAGATGTTTGCTTGGGAAAGCCGCGTACCTGTTCGGCAAACAGAATACTGGATTTTGAAATATTTTGAGGCATTAGCTGGGAGCAGGTGCGTTCTTTGCCGCAATAGATAAGTTCGAGCCAGAATTCAGGTAGATCTTCACGCTTCCAAGCATTATCACAGTTAACCTCAGGAAATCGCAAGGTGACCTCGACCGGCATATCAGGATATGTTTTTAGGCGCACTGGACTCACAATCATTTCGGCACTGGGCCACCGAACGTCTAAAGTTTGGCGCAGACGTTCATCGGAGACGGGTATTAAAGTTGTAGTGGTCGTGGACATGGTGGGCGTGGCTTCTGTTTTACTAATGTGTGTAAAATTTGAGAGCGTCTTGTTGGTGGTTTTGAGATTTGAGATGACCTGCATTTCATAAAGACCACCAAACATGAAAGTTTGGCAAGGCACTGCCACTTGGGTAACATTATGCCTTGGATCCGGATACACAGGAATATTCTGGACAATTTCTTTTCGTTGTCTTTGTAAAACTAAAGAATCGTTTGATGATGTTTTCGAGTTTGAGGGTGATTTTTGTAAACCATTTGAGGAGTTATTGAGCAGTAGAACTTCATCGCTTCCCTCAATGAATTTGCTAATGACCAAAGTACTTGTTATGACATTTTCCACTTCTATGTTGGAGGTGGTGGGCCTGGTGTCCTCCTCATCTTCATCTGTTTTCTTATCCCCAGTGTTATTACCACTACTGAGTGTGGTCTTCTTGTTCTTGTGCTTCTTGCTGTTTTTGTTCTGTTTGCCATCAGTGGTGCGTGATGTTGTTGAAATTTCCAGCTCCTGATGCAACTGCAGTATCCCCGTCTCATTGTCTTGTTCGTCTTGTGAAAATTGTATCTGTACATGGAGATCTCCGCTTAAAGCCGTAAATGTGCTGGGAGTCATAAGACGACCCTTTCGAATTGCTGACACGTGACCTGTTTGACAGTCAATGTTGTACGTAGGTACGTAGTATTATCCGGATTCGCAGTGTGACATTCATATTTTGTATTTATTTGTGGTGGATTGGGCGAGCGGAAGGATTCATTTAATGTGGATGGAAGTCATTGTTCGTGGCCACATTGAGATTCCATGAAAACGTCGTGAAAAGAAAGAGAAGAAACCAAAGAATGAGATTATACGATTAGAATAGCAATAAAAGAAAGTTAAGGTATCAGACAACAGAACCAGAAATAGAAGGATTACGATAATAAATATCATGAGCTAAAAGCCACCTATAGAAAAGGTTCCCTAGCAATCGCTGTTTCTTTAATTGATGTGAATAATTTCTCTGAAACCCTCTACAGAATTGGTGTGAAATATAACTCTACGATATCCTTGTGAAAGGCAATTTGGATGAATGTTTTATGATCCCAGTATCATACAAAATTGTTGTATCTCTATTATGGAAATTGCACAAGGAATTGTACTAAATGGTTTGAGTAAACTACGATTTTATAGAAGCTGAGAGACTGAAATAAATTGCATTCCGGGAGAAACAAATCAATAAATCACTGTCAGTTTAGAAAAATCGTAAAGGAGGAATAATGTCATAAACTGTGGGTGGAAAGGGCTCAAAGGTTATATTTAGAACAGTTCAAAGTGCTTAAGATGTGAAAAACTGTTTGACAAAAATGCACTGAATTGCAATCACTCTTTTCGGGTAATACAAATTGTTTATCATTTTGTCAACGAGGTACAGATAATGAATACGGTACCCTTTCTAAGTCTAATATGGAAGTCTTTCTGAAGTTTTTTCAGCACACGAAAATGCAATAGCGATTGGTACTGTACAAAATTCAAGTAATTTAGAGAGAGTTTCACACACGTCAATTTAAAAGCTCCCTGAAAATGTTCATATTAAATGACACTTAAGTGACAAATATGGGTCACTTAAGTGACAAATATGGGTCACTTAAATGGAGAATTTTCAGCTGTGAAACTGGTCATTAATGTACTATATTTGCGAACCCAAATCGGAAGAATGAATGAAATACTCCTTGGTATAAAAAGTAGTATTGTTGTATCGGTATTTACAGTACAGAGGGTGGTCCTTCATCGTACCAAAAACCTAGTTGACTTTCTTTAAACCTCGTGTTATAAATCAAAGTCAAAGATGTGCTACAATACTATGAACTGGAATAACAGTTGATATACAGCCTCACTTTTGTCCCATTTGTCCCATTACTCCCATTGATCCTGAACAACTTACTCGCTGAGGGAGATCCTTTTATACGATTTAGGTTTACATATTTTTGTAGCATTTCTATGGATGTGTATTGAATTTCTACAGATGTGTTTGAATCTTTTGTTATAAATATTTAAATGTACTTTCATCATTTCCCTTGAAGAAGTTTTTAGCCGGCCTGTTTTTTAAACTTTAATTTTGTAAATTTATTCAAGCTCGAGACATTTTCAATATTAATCGAGCTATGTGCTCGATTTTTTTGAAAATAATATAGAGCTACGAGGGCTATAAAGCTATAAAGCTGTTTTGGTGTTTCAAGTGTCAAGGCTCCACGTTTTTTAGTGTTTTTATTTGAGGCATCAAAAGTAAACGATCTCAGTGAATTTGTAAACATGGAAATAATTGGCCACCGTAATGCATTTACGAGCTAGATTCTACTCAAAATAGAAGCTTCTCAAAATACCGTTCGGAATCGGTGTGAAAACTGTAGGTCCCAATCAGTGATCATAACACTAGAAAGCGCTTAGCTCACTGGTTGTGAGAAACTCTCCCCAATTCTTTCACGGGATGTAATGGGAAACCATTTATATATTTTATATAAATATTAGATTAGACTCTATCGGAGTCTGCTCCTTCGGTTACGACTGTAAAAAATTGGGTAGCATACCTTAAACGAGGACGTACGAGCTGCCAAGATGAACACCGTAGTGGTCGACCAAAATCCACAAAATAATATTGGATGATAGCCGGCTTTAGGCGCGTGATTTAGCTGAAATGATAGGCATTTCAAAAAGTGCTATATATTACATGTTGACCGAAGATTTGAAGATGAGAAAGCTGTGCGCTAGACGGGTGCCGCGCTTGCTTTCAATAGAGTAAAAACAGCGACGTGAAGATGTTTCTGTAGAGTGTTTGGCGATGTTTCACCGCAATAAAGCCGAATTTTTGCGTCGATTTATAAGCATGGATGAGACATGGGTCCACCACTTCACTCCTGAGATAAAGAAACAGTCAAAGCAGTGGACTGAAATGTGAGAATCTTGTCCAAAGAAGCCGAAGACGGTTCCATCTGCAGGCAAAGTCATGGCGCCTGTTTTTTGGGTTGCATATGGGATAATTTTTATTGATTATCTTCAGAAAGGAAGAACCATCAACGGCTAATTTATTGCACCGTTTAAGTGATGAAACTGTGGGTAGAAATTTCCACAATTGTGAGGAAAAATAAAGTGTTGTTTCATCAACACAATGTTCCAGTTCACACATCCACTATTGCGCTGGCCAAAATTAATGAATTAAGAATCGAATCTCTTCATCACGCACCTTATTCGCCAGATTTAGCTCCCTCGAACTATTTTCTATTTCCAAATTTGAAAAAATGGCCCGGTGGTAAAAGAATTGCCAACAATGAAGAAGTGGAGTCTACGGTTGATGGCTATTTTAAGGAGTTTGACAGTTCTTACTATAAGCAGGGTATTGAAGCTATTGAATATCGCTGGAAAAGTGTATCGAGCTAAAAGAAGAATATGTTGAAAAATAAAGAAAATTGTTCCGAACTTTTTTGTGTCCTCTTGGGACCGCCCTCGTAATAAATAAGCTCAATATTCAAATATACTTTCATAGTTGTGAGTTTCAGTTGAAGCCTTCCAATTCTATTGCAGTATTTTCTATTCAAAATTAAAAATTCGAACATTAATTGATGACTTTGGAATTTCAAATAGATTCCTTATTTTTTATAAAAACCTTTCAATATCCAATATGACTGTCAAATAACTCAAAACAACGTTTTGATTAACAACTGTTTGGTCCATGCTCCTGTCATTTTATTTGAAGGATATTTGTCCTCGATGTGTTTTTGTATAACTTCATTAATACAGTCTTTGTAAATTAAAGATGGTGGCCGGAAATTGCTAAGATATCTGTTGAGATAAGCAATTACTTCCCACCCGTTCTTAAGTAATTCAGTCATTCAAAGCAGTAATTGAGACGGAAGACACCTGGATTGCCGCCCTCTGCATAATCTACAGCGAACCGTATGTCTAAGCCAACACCAATATCGCTAAATTGATAGCTGTCATTAACGCCCTCTTTAAGTAATTATATTGAAATCCATGTAATTATAGCAAATATTTTCAATTTTATAGCAAAGCAAGAATTTCATGGGAAATTACCGCAGACAATTGACACGGAAAAGGATGTGACAAATACAAAGAGATGTGCAGTATACAAAAGGACTATACAACAACTTGGTGGTATGTATGAGTGAATAGAACTCTGATATTAATATTGTAGTAGGTTGATTTGCATGAATGTATGGGGGTATATATATGTGTGTGTGTCTGAGCTTATACTCACTTGTGCAACATAATAATAAAATAATTATTGATAAGACAACAATTTGCCCATTGTTAAGCGATGATGATAATAATGATGATAACGATGATGACGTTGATGTTACCGCTGCTGATAAAGATGATGTTCTGAATGAATTGTTAGAACAATGTCTCCTTGTACAGTTAGCAGGACTATTGTCAGCAGGATAATGACGTGGTGGAAATGTTGCCTGTGCTTCTGCCGTCGCCGTCGTTGTCTTCAATGGCACAGTTGATGTTATTACACTTAATAGATGTCGTGGTGGTATTGTTAATGACAATGCGTTACAGGATTCTGATGATGAGAATGGCGATGATGATGTTGTTGTCGGTGGCGTTGATGTAGATATAAATGCTCCTGGTTGCGTTGTAGAACAGTCTGACAGTGTTAAAATTGATTGAGTTGTAAAGAAGCTTTTAATATTGCGGTTAATGCTGCTATTGTTAAGCATATAGCCGCACATTGCAAACAGCTATGTGGAGAACAAAAGCCAAGGAGCTTCGTTTACTCTCAATCACAGCTCCCACACATTAGAACTTGCAACGTCTACCTGCTGCTCCCTGCTTGCGATTCTTTTACTCTCGTTGCAAAATCAGTTGATTGTGAAAGGGTGTTGAATTTTTAAAAGACTTTGAGGACTTTCAATATATATATGGCCCAATTCTATTATGTAAAGGATAAATTGAACAACACAAGCTCATATGTAACCGCTTGTTATCTGCAAGTGTAGTATGATGTGTCCTTTCGACTCTTTCTCTCCTTTTCTCTCTTTTCCTCAAACTTAATTTCAGTGATTTTGTCTCATATATCCTTTCCTTTCAAAATTTCAACACATGCCGTTAAGTATTATTATGCGCTGTATTTCTATAGCGTTTCGTTTTTCCGACATTTTCTACAGCACTCGTTTCCTTCTTTACACATATGAGGGCTGTTCCACGTCATATCCTCCAGTGTTTGTTTTCTTCAAAAAATCTTTGTTAATTTGCTTTTAATTCATGGCATTAACCTCCTACAGCATCTCGTACGGCCTGCAAAATTTCTATTACAATTGATTGAAATTCCTTTTTTGACTCCGTTTCCGTTTCATCCCTCACATTCATTGAAATTTTACTGTTCACTGCAGGATCAGTAACAAACCACAAACGTTCGTATCTGTAAGTAGAGAAAGAAAAAGAAGAAACCGATATAGAACGTATAAAATGAATTAAACTTTTCTGTTTTTCAGATGATGTTGCTACAATTTGTTTAACAGCAAAAGGACACAGATTAAGGCACAACACAACATAAATGAGTGCCAAGATAGCCACAGAATTAAACAAAGAAAGTAAAACCTCGGGGAACTGAGAGTTGTATTCCCAATTATTGTGTTTATTTGAAAATTGCAATCTTTACCAAATCACAGAAAAACTCAAAGTCAGACTCCTTACTTCCTTCCATTTCCTTTTCAAGAGCCTTTATTTGATTTAATTTCCGGTTCAAAAGAGGATACACGGGTAGAAATGCCATTGTAGAAAATGAGAAAAATTAACAAATCTATTTAAAATGTATTAACACACAATCGACATAGTGACCTTGTAAAATTTATTTTTTTATTTTTGGTGAAAGTCAAACCAAATTAAGCGAAAAGAATATGAAGACAATTTGTCCAACTCTATATGGAGAATGTGGAGATACTCCTCCATTTAAGCCCATTCATTCCTTAAAGCCAATACTCTAAGACAGGAGAATGAAGCATTGCCTTGTTGTAAAAATGCAGGATTAACAGGCAGACATGACTCTTTATGACCTAATCGGTTGAAAAGCTTGAGGCTTAGTTCTTTTTAAATCAAATCGACATTCAGGGAGTTGGGCTGAATAACCGTAGAATGAATTGGCGGAGTATTTTCATCAGGGACTAATTCTTTAACCCCGTCACGGAACACAGTGATGGGATATCATGTGACTTGAACGCCCTTAAGCAAACCAGGCCAACTTCACGTGGTATCACAAGGGTCACCATTGTACTAAGTGTGCCAATAGTTGTTGCAGCCACTTCCACTTCTCCTAACTTATGCAACGAATATACTTCTGAGATATTCGAAATCTGTGAGGAGTACGATTCTGCATTTTAAAATTATTTATATTCAAACAAATGTGGCCGTCGGTGGTGTAATGGTAGTGTGCAAGGATCCTGTAAATGAGAACGTGGGTTCTATCCTTGCTCATGACACCTTAAATTTCTTTCGATGGCGGTCACCTCACTTAGTGACGCCGACACTATCGAGTACCACTTGATCACACTTGACTTTGGCTTTATTTTTGTTTATCCGTTGTTGATGGTGTTGGTGTTTTAGGAAGTTTTAATGTTATTTATGTTGCTGTTTCTAAATAGAGTAAATTAAAAATACTCATTCATGAATACTACACGCTTAAAAATAACTGGCCCAGCAACATACCATATACATGTTTCGTCTGCTGCTTTTTGTTTCTTTATTGTCTGACACGTTAATATATACGTTTTCAATACTTTTCTGCAAACAAATCCACATTTGGGTCACAAATATATATATTAAACCAACTGATCATTGTGTCCCAAACATGTTATGTTTAACAGGAAACACAATATGTTTGGACACAAGTATATTATATTGGCTACCAGTTATAAACACGTTATATATGCATCCAAACAACAACAAAAAGAAAATTTTTCAGCGTGTAGCACGTTGAGTTTCCAGCTGTCATGTGCTCCCCCTTTGCGAGGTTTCCTTTACTTTGGAATCAATTTGAGTTCAGGTTGGGTTAAGTATCAATTATTCTGTTGAAATGTATTAAATTTCTGTCTAAATATTGAAAGTAACAATTCGGTTCAGATATTTTTTATTTCCGCTCCTGTCTGAATTGGTTGCTTATTACTTTCAGTCAGAGTTTGAATTACATTTTGGTAATTAAATTTGAATTCAATTAATGTATTGTTATGTAGACTGTCAGTTTGTAATTTCAAAAGAAATCGTATAAAATGTTCAACATTATGGCTATTAAATTTCCCCCTGCTTGCCAAAAACTGCAAATAAAAATCCCAAGTATCTCCTTGTAACCTCTGTTTGATTTTATGGCTTAAATTCCATTTGGGTCAACATTCATATGGTACCCAGTGTAAGTTTTGAATTATATGAAGGTTATTTACCAAATACCTGCTGTCTTGTCTGTCCTTTACATAAAAAGCCTGCTTGCCATCCGTCTGGTTTAGGTTCTCGTTCTCGCTGTTCATCTGTCAGTTAATTTGTCCATCAATTTGCCAGCCATCCCATGTTTCTGTCGATTTACATTCGCACTTCTTCTCTCTTTACTTCTCTTTACCTGTTCAGGTTACTTGGGTTATTTGTCAAGTTGTTGCTCTTTTCTCACTCTATTTTGTCTGTTCTTTCGCTTGACTTGGATTGTTTAAATTATGGCATTTTCTGTCACTTTTGTCGTTAACTAAATAGATTCATGTACAATTTGTCAAGGATATATACATATGTATGTAGATTTAAAACCATTTAAATAGCATAACAGAGAAGAGGCAACGACCTAATTTGGCATAACTAACATGTGTAGAAAAGGGTGGTGGTCCCTTTGGGCATGTTGAATGAATGAATGGTCTCCAATTACATTCCATTGAGGATATTAGGGAGAGCTTCTCACAACCAGTGGGCTGTGTGCTTTCTAGTTTTATACCGGTTCCGAACGGTATTATGGAGATGCTTTTTCATGGCCAAATACTCGATAGTGCCGTCTTCACTATGCGAGGCGACCGCCGCCAAAAGAAATTTAAGGTGGTTAGAGCAGGGATTGAACCCATGATCTCATGAACAAAAGGCGCGCACACTAACAATTGCACCAGCCACGGTCAAACCCAATATAAAGCGTGTCTTTTCAAACTACTCTTTTCAGCCGAACTAATTTTACGACGACTTTGTACGGGAAGCCGCTTAAAAATGTTGCTGTTTAATATTGCTTAACTTAGCAGGGAATACAAAAACAGGGGCGTAATTAGGTACGACGATAATCGTTCGAACGATACTCATATTTCGGTAATGACAGTTCATCTACCATTTAAAATTCATGCGCTCATAAAACTTCACTACCGACAAAATGATATTGAATTCGATATTTTTCTTACAGAATTAGGACCCTGGCCTAATGTGTTGTTGGCGGAGCGTCACGCCACTATCATTGATGAAGTCAATTAGACGTGATCTTGATTCCTCTGTACTGTAATAACAACATAATGACTTTAACGATGGCCATTAAAGCTGGGAACACCCTGTATTTCTGTTTCAACTGGTATCAACTGGTTTGAACCTATCAAAAATATGTATCAGGGGCCTAATTATGTATGACGATTATCGTCCAAATGATATCATTACGTCGATAATGCTGGTTCATCAAACATTATATCATCATCCGCGGACACTTCACCTGCTTCCGTCTTAACTTCACTACCGACAAAACGATAATGAATGCGCTATCGTTCCGTACACAATTAGCTCCCAGGTTAATCAGAATGTAGGGGGTCTATTTACATTTTTAATTAAAATAAAGTTGAAATTCAAATGTAGACCAAAATCTTCTCATATGTATAAGTACATGGAAATGGTGGACATTTCGCAGAATAGTTTCTTAGATATTCCTGTATCCTTTTGGTATTAACACATGGTTATTAGCAAATTATCTGGCTTAATTTATACTTGTATTTTATAAAACTATATTACAGCTGTTATTTCTTTGAACTATTTTTTTTACAGATATTAATGTTATCAATTTCTTTTTAAATATCAATCAACATTAAATCTCTTTCTGTGCTTATGCGAGAGACTCACATTATTTATTGGTGGTGCTTTTCCCCAAGAAAAAAATTGCTTTCACAACACAAATTTGCGACGTCAGTAGAAGACGGGCGACTGCTGGTTTCGAATATATTTGGTTGTTAACGAATATTAATGATTTTCAAATATACCAGAACATTGTCAAAAAAACAAATATAAAACAAATTGCCAGGATCAGCAAAGTAGGAAGAAACCGCCTCCGAAACAGCAGCAAAAGAGGACACCAGCATAATGTAATTAAACAAAGGCTGAAAAGGGAAATGTTGAAGGGAAGATAACAAAAAAGTTCACTTTATATGTGAAATGTGGCCAACAAAAACTTCAAAAAAAAGGCAACCAAAAACGTGGATAACAAGAAAATAAAAAAAAAACAAACGGGAGAAAAACTCGTAGTCATTGTTAGCAAAGCAATCATTTTACAATTTACAACTTACAACAATCAGACGGCAACAATAATAAACAATAAAAATACATATAAAGGGTCATGACTTACGAGGCATTATTTTGATAAAAAAAGTAAGAATTTCAGCAGATTTATGTCGTTAACAAAATTATCGAATTTAGGTGCCGCATAAAATATAACAATATAAAATAATGTATAAAAGACATTCCCTTAGGAATTCATAATACATTGAATATGGAAAGTCTCTGTATATGACTGAGCTTACTCCATTCCTCGACAAAACCATGTTACAATACAAATATAACAAATATCTCCTAAACTCTGCGTCTAATCGCACAAAGGGCGAAATATCGTGGTCACCATTAAAATATATAAATATAGTCATAACTCCTAAGCGATGCCTCTAATCGCAAAAATTACCGCATTTCCTGATCTTTATTTAAAAAAATAAAAGTGGCCATATCTCCTAAATAGTGAAAGAACTGAATTTCGCGATCACTAAACAAAAAAATATATAAACGGCAATGGATCAAATTTCTTTCTAACCACCAAACTATATAAACACTTTTGTAGCTCCCAAACAGTGTGTATAATCCCACAAACGACGTCTTTCCAGGTCACCAGTAAAAATACAGAAATGACCAAATCTCTTAGATCGTGTGTCTAATGACATAAAGGATTTCATGACCACCTGTAAAATAAATTTGTTTACTAACACAAATAACTTAAATTCGTGATCACTAGTAAACAATATAAAAATGGTTATATCTCCTAAAACAGGTGGTAGCCTTTGGGCATGTTGAATGAATGAATGGTCTCCAATTACATTCCATTGAGGATATTAGGGAGAGCTTCTCACAACCAGTGGGCTGTGTGCTTTCTAGTTTTATACCGGTTCCGAACGGTATTATGGAGATGCTTTTTCATGGCCAAATACTCGATAGTGCCGTCTTCACTATGCGAGGCGACCGCCGCCAAAAGAAATTTAAGGTGGTTAGAGCAGGGATTGAACCCATGATCTCATGAACAAAAGGCGCGCACACTAACAATTGCACCAGCCACGGTCAAACCCAATATAAAGCGTGTCTTTTCAAACTACTCTTTTCAGCCGAACTAATTTTACGACGACTTTGTACGGGAAGCCGCTTAAAAATGTTGCTGTTTAATATTGCTTAACTTAGCAGGGAATACAAAAACAGGGGCGTAATTAGGTACGACGATAATCGTTCGAACGATACTCATATTTCGGTAATGACAGTTCATCTACCATTTAAAATTCATGCGCTCATAAAACTTCACTACCGACAAAATGATATTGAATTCGATATTTTTCTTACAGAATTAGGACCCTGGCCTAATGTGTTGTTGGCGGAGCGTCACGCCACTATCATTGATGAAGTCAATTAGACGTGATCTTGATTCCTCTGTACTGTAATAACAACATAATGACTTTAACGATGGCCATTAAAGCTGGGAACACCCTGTATTTCTGTTTCAACTGGTATCAACTGGTTTGAACCTATCAAAAATATGTATCAGGGGCCTAATTATGTATGACGATTATCGTCCAAATGATATCATTACGTCGATAATGCTGGTTCATCAAACATTATATCATCATCCGCGGACACTTCACCTGCTTCCGTCTTAACTTCACTACCGACAAAACGATAATGAATGCGCTATCGTTCCGTACACAATTAGCTCCCAGGTTAATCAGAATGTAGGGGGTCTATTTACATTTTTAATTAAAATAAAGTTGAAATTCAAATGTAGACCAAAATCTTCTCATATGTATAAGTACATGGAAATGGTGGACATTTCGCAGAATAGTTTCTTAGATATTCCTGTATCCTTTTGGTATTAACACATGGTTATTAGCAAATTATCTGGCTTAATTTATACTTGTATTTTATAAAACTATATTACAGCTGTTATTTCTTTGAACTATTTTTTTTACAGATATTAATGTTATCAATTTCTTTTTAAATATCAATCAACATTAAATCTCTTTCTGTGCTTATGCGAGAGACTCACATTATTTATTGGTGGTGCTTTTCCCCAAGAAAAAAATTGCTTTCACAACACAAATTTGCGACGTCAGTAGAAGACGGGCGACTGCTGGTTTCGAATATATTTGGTTGTTAACGAATATTAATGATTTTCAAATATACCAGAACATTGTCAAAAAAACAAATATAAAACAAATTGCCAGGATCAGCAAAGTAGGAAGAAACCGCCTCCGAAACAGCAGCAAAAGAGGACACCAGCATAATGTAATTAAACAAAGGCTGAAAAGGGAAATGTTGAAGGGAAGATAACAAAAAAGTTCACTTTATATGTGAAATGTGGCCAACAAAAACTTCAAAAAAAAGGCAACCAAAAACGTGGATAACAAGAAAATAAAAAAAAAACAAACGGGAGAAAAACTCGTAGTCATTGTTAGCAAAGCAATCATTTTACAATTTACAACTTACAACAATCAGACGGCAACAATAATAAACAATAAAAATACATATAAAGGGTCATGACTTACGAGGCATTATTTTGATAAAAAAAGTAAGAATTTCAGCAGATTTATGTCGTTAACAAAATTATCGAATTTAGGTGCCGCATAAAATATAACAATATAAAATAATGTATAAAAGACATTCCCTTAGGAATTCATAATACATTGAATATGGAAAGTCTCTGTATATGACTGAGCTTACTCCATTCCTCGACAAAACCATGTTACAATACAAATATAACAAATATCTCCTAAACTCTGCGTCTAATCGCACAAAGGGCGAAATATCGTGGTCACCATTAAAATATATAAATATAGTCATAACTCCTAAGCGATGCCTCTAATCGCAAAAATTACCGCATTTCCTGATCTTTATTTAAAAAAATAAAAGTGGCCATATCTCCTAAATAGTGAAAGAACTGAATTTCGCGATCACTAAACAAAAAAATATATAAACGGCAATGGATCAAATTTCTTTCTAACCACCAAACTATATAAACACTTTTGTAGCTCCCAAACAGTGTGTATAATCCCACAAACGACGTCTTTCCAGGTCACCAGTAAAAATACAGAAATGACCAAATCTCTTAGATCGTGTGTCTAATGACATAAAGGATTTCATGACCACCTGTAAAATAAATTTGTTTACTAACACAAATAACTTAAATTCGTGATCACTAGTAAACAATATAAAAATGGTTATATCTCCTAAAACAGGTGGTAGCCTTTAAAGCCGAAGCGGAGCATAATACAAATTGCTACATGAATAAAAAAAATAATCGTGAACCGCATGTTTTTCTCCCTATTAAAGTTTTCACGTTTGGTTTCTTCTACGACAAATATATGCTTTCCTCTTGCCAATTGAGCGAGGGCGTATAATGGGGTTGTCAACAAGGTTAACATTTACGAAGTCATATGAATGTATACGTAGTAAGGACCAAAGAACAAACGCATATGGTTGCAAACTCATGTTATGCACAATGTATTTTTGTGTTCAATATAAACAATGGTCGTGTATCTACCACGGGTTTGTACAAAATGTCAGTATATTTTTTTGTCCGGTGTACGATTTTATGTATTGTTCCTATACATATTTCTAAGCGATCAGGTGAGAGTGTATGAATATGTTTGGTTGTTTGTTTATGTAAAATAACAACATAAAGTTTTATCTGTCATATTCTGTAAATTAAATCAACCGCACGTGCATTCTCAATTATGAAAATTTTTTCGACTACCAACCGAGTGGTTTGAAGGGCATTGCAATACCAATTCCCAGTTTTACCAAACGGCCTTTGAATGTCGCAAACAAAATGACAGCACTAGCGGCAACAACTCTAATCGAAAAGAGGAATGCATACGTTTTGCTTTATGATGTAAAAAATTAGAAAATATATATACATATGCTATGAATCCAATCGATAACAGGTTTTCACGAACTCCTGCTATGCTGTTTATGGAGAAAACTATAATGGATGTAAAGTTCCACATAGCCGTGAGGACCAGCAAGCTATCCAAGGGTAAGGGATTTTTTTGTCTGCTTTTGGGCAAACCTTTGAAAAATGTAATTTACATCCAGCATGGAAATGTTTAATAAAGGTTTACAAATTCCACGAATAAAAGATAGACGTCGATGCCCCAATAAATGAAGTTTGTTAGAAAAACGAAAAACGAATTTCAATATTTCAAAATAAATAATAAAATTACTTTTAAAATTTCTTAGCACGGAAATTTTATATTGAAACTAGCTGACCCGGCAGACGTTGTCCTGAAAATTTTGTTCAAATACCGTTAGCAGGAGCAGAAATAATGGATTTTTAATTTGTGGTTTGTATGGGAGGTACAACGCCCCTTTGTCCAATTGAACCGAATAGTAAATCTAAACTACCCAGGGCGCCACCCAAACGCATCCAACAAATTTATTCAAATCGGTCCAGAAGTTTAGGAGGAGTTCAGTTAAAATTTGAATTTTGACAATTTAACTACCGATTGGCATAGCTAAAAAGCATACATGGGGCAAATTAATTATATGACAACTATAATTTGTTGTTTAATTTGAATTACCTGTCCAAATGCAAATTCAAAAACTGTCAATACCATTGGCAATTGTACTTATTTTCAAAACATTTCCTTCATATCTGAAAATTTTGGGTTTCAAATATTTTGTACAGTACAGGTTTATGAATTTGAAAGTACTACGAGGCAATACCTATCAAAGCCACAAACCTCTACAGATAAAATACTTTAAAAACAGAATTGCCAGCAGTCAAACAAATTCAAAATAATTAAAAGCATTCCCACATTTCATTACAATTGGCAGCTGATTCCACAACCTGCATTTGCATTCCCTGAACAAATGCAAATTTAAAATTTTTAATTGCCATTGCGAACAATGGTAATTTTTTTGCATTGGTATTAGATAAAGTAATGCAAATTAAAATCCAATGCAAATTAAAAACACCCATGTATGTTAAAGAGTTACAGAATTTCGGCGCAGATCCTACTTTTGTTAACGAGTACGGGACTATCTTGGCTTTTCACAGCCTACGAACAGCAAAGTTTTCACTGTTAGATATTCAATTCTATACCTTCTGCTTCAATATGCCATGAGAACTGGTAAGATAAAATGGCCTTCTATCTTAGTTTCCCATGACACCCTATGATAGACATTTTCACAATCACAATCATTGACCTGTGAAAACTTGGCAGCATTATAGGAAACGATCTTTGTAGTTCGTATAGCTGTAGTCGGGATGGAAAAAAGATCAGAGGGTGAATGGAGCAGGGCAAATTTAAACGCCAGTGTTCCATTTCTGTACTCCACACCATACTGAATTGCACGAGCCAACATAAAGGAATTCAGGAAGTATGAGTAGGACATCGAAACGACGGAGCACTTTAGCTGGTATTGTTCAGCTTTTGCGAGATTAAGACTTCATCACTTCTTAAGTGATATAATTAATACCTAGTTGGGACCATATCAGGGCATGGAATTGAAGAGCACTGTGTACATTCGTGCACTGTGCGGACTTGCTGTGAATAAAATAGGTAATTTTGGAACTACGAACAGAGCAGAGCAGGCTGACAGAAGTGTATCTCCAGAAGTGGGATACGAGACGGAGCACCAATGCTGTGATTTCTCTTCTTTAACCGTGTCTCACCTTAATATTAGGTGCGATTGTCGATAAACAGTGCTACATCACCCGAACAAAACAAAATAAATAGAACCATGTGAGGAAATTCCTTGACCTTCTGATTGATTGTAATGGTAAGCCAGACATTAAGGTCATATTAATCATGTTGCTTATGAACTAAACCAACTCTAAGATTGTGAACATATGATTATTTTTAATATAATACACTTCTGCCTTCCCTCTTTTACATCATTTGCTTTATTTGTAAAGCAGAGCAATCAATAATGCATTCACTCAATCACTGCATTTTAAGATGTATATCAAGAATTGTCAAACATCCTTCACGCTGCAATAGATTTGTACTCAATGGTAGAGGACATTATGTTTCCTATTCCTCATCTCATTCTTCAACTTCAACACCAGTTTATTCAGCTTATTTCATATGTTTTTTGTATTGCCATTGTTGTTATTGCTTAGAGCATTTTGTGTTTTGTGTAAATGTTTACTAAAAATATGCGAAGGATACAACAGCTGAGGTTACATTAGTAAATATTGAATTTCACATAGAGATGGGAAATAGACAGTTATAAAAAAAATATCATAAAAAGGATATTTACCGATGCACACAATAACTTACACCGGATGCTCACACCCACAGAGAATAACACTTGAAAACTCTCACATACAATAACCAACACACTGACATGCTTGAAATAGACATCGACATAGACATGAAGATTATTGTATTTGTTTGCTAAGAGTAGAATAGAAAAGAGTTCTCTGGGGTTAAATGTCTTGTCTAACAGAAAATGTAGAAGCATTTGTGTAAATTAACATGCTCGTTCCCATATATTCATAGTAGTGGTGGCTAGGGTCGCAAAAATGCACAAGGGCTGTTCATTCCTTTTTGTGTGCATTAGTATGATTTCATGTTTTGGCCAACGGGCATACGGTGGAAGCTGCCTACTTGTACCTTTCGCTGCTGCAATGAATATGGATTGCATTGAACAATTCACTAATATTGGCGAGTTAACACAAAGGACGAATGCCATCGTGTGTTTGATTTGCAATTCTGCTGATACTCAATTTGGTGGATGAGAACGAGGAGGAGTTCGCAAATCGTGTTGATGCGAAGAGAAGTTTTTGAGGGCTTAGTAGAATTTGTTGTTAGATTATGTATTAGCTGATGAAAGTTTACAATTGGTTTATAATGATATGTCGCAAAATATTTAACTTTTTGCAGCGGTTGATATTCATGGAAACGAAACAATGGAAGGAAGAACAACGTCCATGTGAAGCTTTCCGAAAAATGTAATCAAAAAAACATGATTCCTGAAAATTAAGATCAATAAATTTTTTTCTTTTCCTATAAACTAATAAATTAGTGACACGTAGAGTGCACATGACGCCGAACCACTTGGGTGCATGTCCAGAACTAGGACATGACACAAAAAAACACCCAGAGAATGTTTCGGTTCTGGCAGCCAAATTAGCTATCGAATTAGTTATCGAATTTAGAATTTAGTTATCGAATTTAGAGGTTGTCGCACCCACACTAGATGTCATCACAGCCGAGTTAGCGGTTGTCAGAAACTCACTAGAGGTTGTCACAACCGAAATTAAAAGTTCAAAACTAATGCATATGAGGTCATTGCGAAAAATTCAAACATAAGTGACACTAGTCCGGTTATTCGAAAACCTATCTCACACAGAAATGAAACTGTGTGTTAGGTAAACTAACCTCAAAACAACTGCAACCTTGCAAGAATGTAATAGGAAAAGAGAACATGGAGGAAAAAAACCCTCTGCCACTGTTGGAATAATTGACTTTCAGGTTGAGTTGGTACTGAGGGATTTTCGATCGATACCAATTCACATATGGAAATTCCGTATAAAATCCAATGGTACCAATTCAGGTACAGTGAATAGGCATCTGATGATGAACTTATCACGGAGTTTGAAACTAGTCATGCCAATAAGTGTACCTTCCAGAATTATCTATTATTCCAACGAAAAAATTAATATTTTGCACATAGAAAAAAATATATTAGACCTTGAAATTTTGTAGTACGAAAATTGCTAAAAATTCAAACCAAAATAGTGGTTGTCACAACCGAATTAAAGGTTGTCACAACCCAATTAACGGTTGTCACAAACGAATTAGAGGTTGTCACAACCAATTGATGCCAAATTCGTTTGCTGCAATCGAATCTGGTTCTAGTTTCGGTTGTTGCTTCCGAATTTACTACAAACTGGTTTGTTGCAATAGAAATAATAGAAAATTTAGTTGACAGAAAGAGTATGATTGCAGTTTCAGTTGTCACACCGAAACAGTTATGATACAAGGCTGTTTCAACCGAATTTCAGTTGTGGGGACAGAATTCAGTCGTGACAACAGCACTTCTGTTATGACAACCGTAATTTGGTGAAGACAGCCGATTTTACGGTTGCTACAAACTCTTTTAAATCAATTAATTCTCTGAGTGCATCAATGTCAAGACTCTTTCTTCCTAACCTCAGCTTGTTTGAGACGACATATAAATGTAAGACGAATGTTTCCCATTTATATTTATAAATGGCCCGGGGAGGATTTAAAGTAGGAAATACGATTCTATAGAAAAGGCTAGACGAGTAATGCATTTATTATGAAATCTATTTCTAATACATAATATACTTTTACCGATGGCCACCTTTGGCTCAATATACCAACGTTCCTCCTTATACTTGATGCAGAAAATATCACAACTAAAACTAGTTAATACTCTAACTACGAACTCAAGGCAATTTCATGCAAATCTGAGCATACAAATCTAAAAAATGGCTGAATTATTTTCAAATAAAACAAATTCAATGATCATTGATATAACGAAAGGAGACAAGTTTTTGAAATGAACTGAGTTGGTCCTTACAAGCATTTTTTGCAGTTTCAGTTCAACCATAGATTACCGTTTGTAAGTTTGCTTGAATTTCGACCATCTTTTTCCTTAACAATTGTATGGAAATTGCAGGCTATGAAGTTGTTCAAAGTTCATAAAGGGTCATCACAATGGCCATTGAAGGCAGTTAAACTCGAAAGGCTTTTTTATGTTTCCGCTGAATAATAAAATTGAAGTATACGAGTATAAAACAGTAAATCAATGATAAATTTATTGACTTCATTATGACGATTTCTATCTGGCTGGAAACGGTATGATAACACATTTTTATGGCTCTAATGTCGAATTGATGAATGAGTAGAGAAGGGAACATATGTTTTGTGGTTAAGTTATCCTTAGAAAGGACACTAATATACCCCCACATTATATCTTATAAAGACCATATAGGGATGATGATACTTCAAATGTTTGTAGGTGGAATGACTCAATTTTCATCACAATCTTTCGAAGGGGTGGGTTGGGTAAAAGTAAAAACTAAGCAATAGGCACTGAAGAAGGTAAACGACTTCGTGAAACTGAAACATGATAAGCAGTTGTTGAAAATCCCTTTTTAGGAGAATACCACCTTTTCATGCTTATCCCCTAAACATACTATATGATTAGGTATTCTCGTTAATGGGCAATTTTCAACACGTCAATATAATAAAATAATCAGGAGCATCACTAGCAATGCCTTCGCCTACGAAGGATATAGTAGGAACAAATGTGGTTTTCAAAAATGATGTAAACTGAGGACCAGTCATGGTAATGTTAAATAAGATTATAATCAACCATAATATTAATATAATTCGGGTGAAACATATGGTCCTTAGTGGGGCGTAAGCATCACATTAAATTATCTTTAAAAGCGGGGTTATCTGTAGTACATAAGACCGCGTATCTTGTTGCGTGATGAAAGTGAAAGCGGGAATGAATTGTTATAATCACGTTCTTCACATTTTGATTATTATAAGGGAAAATGTGTAATCTAATCGGATTTAACAAACCAACGGAAAAGGATATAGGACTTAGTCCTTAAGTTGATTGATAAAGGGAAAGTAATATTAGTAAGGGTTAAAGTAAAAAGATTCAATACTAATGTGGATAATAATATTTCTCCTTTAAGTTACATTGTTAACAGCAGTGCAGAATTGGGACATTTTAAACACTTCTTGGATTTAAATAATTTTGGCAATATATTAACATATTAAATTTGATTACCTTGAGAAGTCGAATGGGTTCGAATATAATTTTTACTTATTTACATTTTTTGGTAGAATAGTGAAATATAAAATTTGCATCACAACCTTTTTGAGGACTTATGTTGATATTTCGGAAATTTTTGATTGATAAGAATGAATTTGATTGATAAGAGAATCCTTACTAGTTGGCGTTAAATTAAAAATTTTTAAATACGGTAGTATACAATTTCGTACACGCTGAGAACCTGTCTTTGTTGTTGTTTGGGTGCAAATATAACGTGTTTGTAGCTTGTCGCAAATATACTATACTTGTGCCCAAACACATTGTGTTTGCTATTCAATGTAACATCTTTGAGACACAATGATTAATAGGCTATAATATTTGGTTTTGAGACCCAAATGTGGCTTTGTTTGTTGTGCTAAAACAAGAACGAGACAGACAATAAAGAAACAAAATGGCAGCAGATCATCAATTCGGAAATACAATGCCTGCAAACATGTACGTGTTCCCTGCAAGTAGTTGCTGGGGCCGTTATTTTTAAGCGTGTAGACATCGTTGTATACTTTCGATAGTACTTAGATGCTAATAGTATTTTATGTGGCATTAGTTATCCTTTAATATGTGTATCTCTACTATATCTACTGTTTCTTTGAATGGTTTCTCTTTATCAATCTCTTTTAAATTTCCACCATCTTTAGGCCACTCCTTGTGCTTTCCCGGGCGGCAAACATGATTTATTTGTGTTTTTCGTCCAGAAAAGAAGTAGCTTCCGCAGCAAAAATTGTCAGCATCAGTTTAAGGCAGATGACGGCTGGTTTCGAATTTGTTTGGTTGTTAACGATTATTAATGATTTAAAAATACACCAAAACATTGAAAATAAAATACAACTAATTGCAAGGACCAAACAAAAAACAAACAAACCGCCCCTGAATCAAAAGCAAAACAGAAGAGCGGCATAACAAAATTGGACAAAGACTGAAAAACGAGATTCTGAAAACTAACATCATTTGTGAAATGTGGCCCACAAAAATATCAAGAAAAACATGGCAAACGCGATATCACGCAACACACGGGTGGAAAACTTGTAGTCCTTTCAATAAAGCAATCATTTTGCAATTTACAACTATCAACAATTGGATAGCAACAATAATAGGGAATTGAAATACATGTAAAGGGTGGCGACTTATGATATATAATTTCCGCAAAAATTAAGAATACGAGAGGAAGACTAATAGTAAAACAATGATTGTCACATTTGTAGGTCTAAATAAACAAAATTGGTGTCCCATAACATCCCATGAAGGAATTGGGGAGAGCTTCTCGCAATCTGTGAGATGTGCGCTTTCTAGTTTTACACTCACTCATTGGGCCTACAGTTTTACACCGATTCCGAACAGTATTTTGAGAAACTATTTCATGGCTAAGTACTTGAGAGTGTCACCATCACTAAGCGAGGTCGTCATAAGAAATTTAAGGTGGTCTGAGCAGGGATCGAACCCACGTTCTTATGTACCAGAGCCGCGCACACTTTCATTGCACCACCGACGGGCTATAAAATAAATTGCTAGAGTATTAATTTGCAGGTCGAACTTAGAGATTCTAACTCGCGTTAAAGTTGCAATCCCATTCTGAAAATTTCAAATTAAATTAATGTGATTTTCGTACTTTATGCCAAAAATTCAAATTCAACAAATTCAACAAACTCTCAAATTCTCCAATTTCTTGGATTGTAAAGTCGAGAGATATTGTATCAAATCTGCAGGGGTTAAATGCATTTTGAGTTTTCATACAAATTTTTGCATTTATATTTCAGGATTTATGGAGCCTTTGCCAAAGATCTGTGTCATTGTTGAAGTATTGAGTGTATTCTTGAAATCCCAGAAGTGTAAATAGTAACCGATTTCTTTTAGTACTTTACAAATTATGGAGATTCTTATATATATACATGTATTATACTAGGGAAGAATTATAACTGCTATGGCTTGAACAAATAAAAACATCTAAATACCCGTTTCTTTAAACCTTTAACATTCTTTTGGTCCATGTTCCCACTCAACCAAATCTAAGCCAGTTATAAAACAGCATGGCAACAACGGACAAATTCAAGCATCCAATCCGTTTTTTAGTAGTAAACTAAATTATAAATTTCCAAGCTTTACAAATTTGTTCATATACTTCAATACCCCTTTCATAACATAAACTTTCTGTTCCACTTTATTAAGTCCTTTTAATTAAATATTTTTCCTTTTTCTTTAGCAAAATAAGAACTGCAATTAAATTCAATTAGGAATTTATTAAGCAAATTTGTTTCAAATTCAACGTTAAGAGCAAAATCCACAATTCAAAAGACAATTCAATAGAAATGTAAAATTATACACAAACGAATTTGAAATAAATTTCACAAAAACTCAACAAATACTCGTAAATAAACAAAACATATCCTGTGACCGAACATCATAACATAGTAATAGCTCATCGTCACCAACATCATTGTTCGATTGGTATTTGATATATCCTGTTGTGCTACAAAAGAAAAGGACAACCGACACATATTTATATTTTTGTGTATTGGCTAGATTTTCAATATTCCTTCCACCCGCTTCCTAATAATATGAATAAGATAAAAATAGAGAGACTCATAAATCACTTTAGTTTCCTTTCGAAATTATGAACAGACACATCGTATGTTTCACTTTTGGAAATATAAAAAACACAGAATTTTTCTAACATAAATAAAGAGAATCATAATCAATCTGTTAGTTGTAAGAGAGTGAATTTTGCATAAATATCTATTTCTGTTTATATGTGTCTGTGTGCCCATTAAAGGATCCAATTTAATTTGTGGATTATTATTAAGATGGATTTGAGATACTTGCATGTGTATGAATATTGATTTTTGTGTTCTAATGTATCAATATTTAAGTTGTATGAGTTGTTTAAAGAATTTTTCAAAAAATTACTAGCAAATTGAAGTTGCCGGTAGTTTGGAGTGATAGACGTTTTATTGGGAAACTGGATGAGCACTGAGGCCAAACCTCAGGCCACACCGAATTACTAAACAAACTAGAAGACTCATGAACTAGTGAGCGAAATTTTACTAGAGAAACTTCTGAGACATATCAATATAGTCGATAGGAAAGTAATAAATTTCATAACCGATATTAGGAAAAATTGCCTATAATTGGAGATAAAAGGATGAGTTGGCAGGATCTACATATTTGATTAAAAAAAAATAAATGGTTTCCCATTACATCCCATGAAGGGACCGGGGAGAACTTCTCACAACCACTGAGCTGTGCGCTTTCCAGTTTTCACTCACTGATTGGGACCTACAGTTTTACACCGATTCCGAACGGTATTTTGAGAAGCTTTTTCATGGCTAAATACTTGATAGTGTCGCCGTCACTATGCGAGGTGACCGCCGCCGAAAGAAATTTGAAGGTGGTCAGAGCCGGGTTCGAACCCAGGATCTCCTGTACAAGAGCCGCACACACTAACCATTGCACCACCGACGGCCACACCACACCACCGACGGCCGCACCACATATTTGATTAAAGAGCCATAAATAGACAGGATCTGCATAGGTCTGCGCTAACGTAATAATGACAATATACATAATTTATTACAAATTCAATGTAAAAGATTACAAATTACAGAATATAATACCAGCAACCGAAACCCAAAAGAAGCAGCAATTCGAATCTAGATAACAACAATTCTTAATTTTACAAATGAAAATTAATACTCCCCTTCATTACATTTTACAGGCCGATACATATACAGGTAATTAACGCTTTGTTTAACTTAACTGCTATCTTTCTATCCTATCCTGTTTATCTTTCTATCCCGCCTTATGCGATATTTTTTGAGAAATTACAAACAAAATGAATTACTCCAATGGCTGCCCTTCACTGATGTTTTCTGTATTGAATCACCGAGATAACGTCTCCCAGTATGGAGCCAGCCGTTTGGTTTACTGGATTTTCTGTGACGTTAATTTTTTTCTAGATAGGAAAACTGATTAAAAACTTAATTACATATTCATAGAAACTACTCGTGGACGATTAATTTGCATTCACCGTAAAGGCCATAGAAATTTCCCAATGTACCTACACATTCATATGCATGTCTCGAATAGGCCAGATGCAAAATCACTTGGAAATAAGATATGTCCAACTACAAAATATTCAAATATCCTACAGGTACAAATGTAAATGTGGAAAATGATGTAATTCATTTACATGCAAGATAATGTATGAATGTTTGTACATATATTTTCTTCCTGTATTTTGCGAACTTAATAGAAATCTCCTCCTGGTGAATATGCTACATGCACATACAAACGTATATGTAGAATGGAAGATACAACTATGTCACAAAGGCGCCAACATTCATAACATCATCAAGAGAGCCTCTTAACCAATCGACCGGGCTTTTCAAAACCAATTTGTACTTTGTCCTTTACATTTTTGGAACGAAATCCCTTATCGCACGTTGCGCGATGGGGTCTAAATGAAAAAAAAATTAAACAACTGTTGTTTTAACACTATTATACTACCACCCACTATTATCAACTATATTGTTAATTTTGCTTTGGTTTGTGTCTAGACTAACTAGATGTCTCACAAATGTTGGGAAATTTCTTGCTTAATGGGAAGTTTTCTAGATGGAGCCTGTAACCAATATTTAGTAACGGATTTTTCAACAGAGACGCTACAAAAGTAAATCGATAGGGACAGCAAACGAAGCCATATTTTTTCCCGCTCTTTTGACATTTCTCTTCAGTAAGGTTTGCCATTTCATCATGGAAAGATACACGAGCCAACAACGAGTCGAAAATATTAAAATTTACTACCGAAATATGGAGTCAGTGGCCTCAACTTTAAGAGCGCTACGTCCAATTTATGGTCGTCAGCGATGAGACTCATTTCTGGCTGAATGGCTTCGTCAATAAGCAAAATATGCATTATTGGTTTGGTGCAGATTCACACGTAATCCATGAGTCATAATTGCATCTCGAAAAATTACGGTTTGGTGCGGTTTATGGGCCGGCGGCGTCATTGGGCCGTACTTCTTCCGTGATGATCAAGACCGGCAAATTACTGTGAATGCGAATCGCTACCGTTCAATGATAACCGAATATTTTTGGCCCTAATTGGATAATATGGACTTGGAGGACATGTGGTTCCAACAGGACGGCGTCACAAGCCACACAGCGAATGCCACAATCAATTTATTGGAAACCAAGTTTGGTGAACGTGTTATCTCACGAATTGACGCCGATTTGACGCCGTTAGATTATTTCCTGTGGGGCTACGTCAAGTCTATGGTCTATGCCAACAAGCCAGCGACGATTGATGAACTTCGTATGAATATCGAACGTGAAATTGCAGCAGTATCGGCCGATTTATGCTTGAAAACCGTCGAAAATTGGCCTCAGCGTCTGGACTTCTGCAAGCGTGCCCGTGGTGGCCATACAAAATAAATCGAGTTCCATACATAATGGCATCGAACGTACTTTCACAGGAATAAAGAATTTCATTGGTATCTAAAACCGGTTTTGTTTTATATAAAAAAACTTTTGTAGCGCTCTTACTGAAAACCCCTTTATATATTGTAGTTTTGAACCGAATAAGAAGTAAAATTATAAATGCCAAAGTGAAAGAACTTTAAAAAAATAACATGTTCTTAAATAAGTGCCTTTTGTTAAAAAAATTAAAAAAAAATACCTTATCTTACAGAAGTAACTTTTTCTTAATAAAGTACACTTTCTTACAAAAAGTACCTTTTCATAAAAAGAATATTTTTTTTAAAATGAGTACCTTTTCTTAAAGAAGTATATTTTCTTACAACAAATTGCCTGTTGTTAAAAAACTACCTTTTTCTTTAAAGAGTACATTTTTTGTGAAACAAAATTACTTTTCTTGAGATAAGTACCAACTCTTAAAAATGAACCTATTCTTGAAAAAAGGACCAATTCTAAAAAAATAGCTTTTCTTACAAAAATCCCCTTTCTTAAAAGTACATTTTCTTAAAACTAAAATAATACCTTTTTTTCTTGGGGTAAGTAGTCTTTCTGACAATAAGTACATTTTCTTAAAAAAATAACCTTTTCCTAAAAAGGGCACTAATTTTTAAAAAGTACCAGTTCTTAAAAAAAGTAGTTCTTTGTAAAAGACATTCATTCTCTTATGGACTTTTCTTACAAAAAGTACTTATTCTTAAAAATAGTACCTTTTCTTAAAAAAAGCATTAGCTTTTAAAAAAAGAAGGACCTCTCTTTAAAAAATTACCTTTTCGGGAAAACATAATACACATTCTTACAAAAAGGATCTAAAAATATACTGTGTTAAAAAAAAAAAAAAAAAAAAAAATAAATGGTTTCCCATTACATCCCATGAAGGAATTAGGGAGAGCTTCTCACAAACAATGAGCTGTGCGCTTTATAGTTTTATACTCACTGATTGGGATCTACAGTTTTACACCGGTTCCGAACGGTATTTTGAAAAGCTTTTTCATGGCTAAGTACTCGATAGTGTCGCCGTCACTAAGCGAGAAAAAATACATTCTATAAAAGAAAAATTTTTCTTAAGACAAGTTTATCACTTTACAAAAAGTATATTTTCTTAAAGATTCATTGAAATTATCGTATTTTTCAACGGACACCTTAGGCATGTTGGAACTAACTTGTACATAAATAGCCACAAAAAATTCAATGAAATGTGTCGTTAAGTCGCGCGGTAATCGAGTTGTCGGAAGTTGAAATTTAGAAAATCCATAAGTTTTTTTTGACTATATATGTCACGCACAAAGTGTAACTTCGTGAAAGGTGATACCGAATCAGAACATCCGGTGTTAGACATAGGAAAATCTTTACTTTATGAAAGCAACGATGAATAAATTACCTTCATGGGATGTAATGGGAAAACCATTTTTTTATTTGATTAACTCAAAAACTTAGCTAGTTTAGGAAAATTTTGTCAAAAGATTTGAAACTCACCTGAGCATAAATATCAGCTATCGTTGATGGTTTTTTTCGATTTACCGATCTTTTAGATAACAATTAAGAATGTAATCGAAGTTGTTCGCTTCACTATTATGTTTACAAAAGTGTTTGGTAATATTTTTTTTAAATTCATAAACGAGTCAAAAAGTTATCGACCAAGTTCATGCTCATGAATGACAAGTCTGTGGTTCGCTTAAGTGAGATATAGAATCATTTTGGTTGCATCTTCTAAACAGTGATTTACTTCATTTAAATATATTTTGTATCACTTTTTTATTTTAATATTCGGGCTCCAAACCATTCTATATTTCTAGTAATAGAAATATAGTTTTTTAAAAGAAGTTTTGCACAATGCAGTCTTATGATTTCTGGCAAACCGTATTGGAATCATCAGA